>OU342743.1:96900871-97500871 GCA_910589775.1 Avena eriantha | reverse complement strand
TTCTTTATCTTCTCTTGGATCAACTGTCTCTGCATCAGAGTCATAATGATCATCTTGTGCATCATTTTGGTCTTCCTTGGTTTGATCTTGTGTTTCAGTCTCATCTTGAGGATCCACCAACGTATCATCTTCTTGACTTGCTTCGAGCAAGGCTTTTTCCTTACGCTCTTTTTCAACTTTCTATTTCGGTGGTCCTAAGGGTCCTGTAACAACTCCACCCCTTCTTGTGACAACATTAGTAGAAACAAAAATATATTTATCATCATGTAGAATAATTTGATAACACTGGGTTTCAATCATACTAAGATACTTATGAAATAGTTTTATTTCTTGGCCAATCTCATCATAATTTTCAGTGAGTTCTGCCAAAATCTTTTTGTGTTTTTGGAAATGCTTATGCAAGTTATTATGAGATTTTACTTGTTGATGTTTTAATTCTTGAAAAACTTTTATAGTTTCATCTTCTTCAGTTAAAACTTGTAACAAATTCTCTTTGTTTTCTTTAGCAAATTCAGAAGGTGTACCTTTTTCGTTCATAGTCTTGTGTACCTCAGGAATAAGATCAGGAGTTATCCGAAGTATCCCTTTTTCCGTCTTAGCGCCAAAATCAGGATTATATAAAGAATCATTCTTAGCCCTAGTAGACATTAATACCAAGCATTCTTTAATAGTTAAAGTATTTATTGATCCTCCTGCTGAGAAGTCAAGCAATTCTCTACATTGAGTATTGAGACCATGATAAAATAAATGGCAGATTGTTAGTTTAGAATAGCCATGATTAGGAATACTATTGATCATTCCAAAGAATCTTTCCTAGGCTTGTGGGTAGTTTTCTGCCACGTTCTGACTAAAACTACCTATGTTCTTTCTTAGTTCAGTTACCTTTTTAAAAGGAAGAAATCTGTTTATGAATTTAGTAATGCAGTTTTCCCAACATTTAATGTAATGGCGAGGGAGAGAATATAACTAGTCTAGAGCTTTACCTTTAAGAGACCTTCGAAATAATTTAAGCCGAGAAAAGTCTCTTGGAAAACCTTTTGGTCCAAGCGATGTTATCACATCGTCAAACTCTCTAATATGTCTTCCTAGGTCTTCATCTTCCCTTCCACTGAAAGCTTTCTTCTACAAATTTTTAATAATTCCACCATAAAATTGATATTCTCTAACTCCAGGATTAGGGAACTCTATTGGTTGTTTAAGAAATTCAGAACTTGGAGCACTGTATTCCCTGAGAGTTTTCTCAGGTTTCATAGGAGTTATCATGTAAATAGACATGATTTCCATAATATCACTCAGATTTTCAACTTCAACTTTATTTGATCTTAAAAGTTTTTCAATAATTTCTTCGCGCCTCTAAGCAGGCACGCGCTCAATATAATTCGACAGGTAGGACCTACCAGAGCGTGTAGACCCTTTGTCTCCTAAGGAGAATATTTTGTTGTAGCAAAACCTGAAATGTAAAATACAAACACTTAGCGCTTAGCTCCCCAGCAATGGCGCTAGAAAATAGCTTGATGTCTGCAAGAGCAGAGATCATTTGTAGCTAGTTTCAAAGTTCAGATATCGATCCCACAGGGAGCCCAAAGGTAAGTGTTTATTGATGAAGTCTCTGTCACACCCGAAGTTGTCACCGGTCTTCGAGTGAATTGACTGTAAGTGTTTAAATAATAATGGGATTTTGCTTAAGTGCCATAGATTTAAATATAACTAAAATGTAAACTTCAGAAAATGCATAAAAGTAAAGAACGACTTTGCTTGTTTGTTGTTTGCTGCCAATGGCGAAAGAAGGCGCGGGGAGATTCAGTGCATGGTGATAGTGACTGTGCTAGGTGGACGAGTGGTAAATGTAAAAATTATAATATTATAGATATATGGGTAGGCGAGCAACCCATAATTAGTCGGAACTCCTCTTGGTATATTTCATCCCAACTTCAATAATCCTACTGGTCTGCTACCAAAACAATGGTCAGACACTAGACGATTAAGACCCTTCAGGTCACTTAGCAATTAAGCTCCTTGGATCGGACTAATGCAATAAGCACAGTGGTTACTCGTTATCCTCGAGTCAACTAGCTTTCCATTGATATCCCCGTGTCACGCGGGGGTCGTCGGTCCACTAGCGTACAAGATCTTATCTATGTAGAACGAGGTATCATGTTGTCTGGGCCCTTAATTGGACAACAAGCATTAAGCATCCCACAGATAGTCAAGAACACATAATATAGTAATTAGAATCAATCACAAACTAATGGAAAATATATGAAGGCACATCACATCTCACCAATCCCCTACATCTCCCACGCCCAAGGGAATCACTCACACATGAGAGAAGAATGAATCATCAATATAATCAAATAAAGGGAATTCGTCTTGGTATTATCATCGAGATCCACAATAAGAATAGAAAAAATATCCAACAGAATTTATGATGAGAAGAAAAAATCTCAAACCCTAGTCTTGCAAGGTGGATATCCCTCTCTCTCTCAAGAAAAAGTAGTGGCTATGGGGTGTATTGGCTAGGAGGTCGAAGATCGCAAAACGAGATGAAGAACGTCTTCTCCTTCTTCTCCAGATCTCTTCTTTCTCCCTTCTGGATGGTGTGGCGGCTGCTGTGTTGTGTTTTCGCCCTTGGTCCCTTCACGGAAGTTGTCCCTTTTGACAAGACAGAGGCGGCGGTAACTATACGGCCGGAGCTATACGGCCGGAAAAAATTCCCGCCGTATATTTTCTCGCTAAAGCTTCTGTGAGCTCCCCTCGCGTGCTTCCAAAGTGGGACTTGCTTGTTTTCTCCAGAATATTGTATTTCTCTAGTTAAATCCTCCTGTTGACGTTGAGGACCTGAAACACACATTAAAAACCAAGTTTTCTTCGCTACCGAAGTATTAGCGTTAGGTAAAACCAAAAAATGATCAAATCCGGGAGAAAACCATCAATAAAAGCCATCAAAAGTGTGTCGAATCTCATAGCTATCACACCATAGGCACCACATAACGATCACCTCCAGTCTAACCTTCAACTGCAGATTCCAAATCTCATCGATGGTCTGGTCAATGGTATTGCATGTCTTGAGCTTGAGACGAACATGTTCCAGGTTCAAAGCTCGCCACATTTGTTTGACCTCTTTGCATTGCACGAAGAGGTGGCCACCATCCTCATGAATTCTATTACAATTAACACAGTTCGGGTTTTCAATAGGAACACCTCTTATAATGAGGTTATTTCTCAATGGCAGTGAATTATGTTTGCATCTCCACAAAAAGTGTTTAAATTTCCCCGGGCAAGGAATCTACCAAATTCTGAGCCAGGATTTGTCCCCTACATCTTGTAACATCGATGGAGGTCTGGAACTGCACCCCTTGCTGCCATTCTCATGGATTTGTTCAAGTTCTCTCTACAGTTTATAAGCCCGCTTCACAGAATGAATCCCTTTTGGGTCGAAATGCCAAGTAATCAAATTTGTCATCCCTTCTCTCAAAGGTATGCTTTTAATAGCCTCAACATCCACCTGCCAAAAAGTATCCTCCAGCAGCTTAGTGTCCCACTGCCCCGTGATGGGATTAATGAGCTCAGATACCTTCGCCATTAAAACATTTCTTCTTGGTGTTGCAATCTGTCGCGACCACACTCTAGGTACCAAGGATCAACCCAAATATTCACCATTTCCCCGTTCACGATTCGCCATATTATTCCTTCTTTCACTAACTCGACCCCATGAAGATTACTCCGCCAAGCATAAGACATATTTTCTTGTGGTAAAGCTTGCAGAACATCACTATTAGGATAGTATTTAGCCTTGAGCAGCTTAGCACAAAGACTATCCGGGTTCTCCATCAGACACAATACTTTCCTAGAAAGCATAGCAATATTGAAAGCATGTATGTCTCTAAAACCAAGTCCCCCGTCTCCTTTCGGTTTAATCAGTTTCCCCCAACTAAGCCAATGAATCTTATTTCCTTACTCTTGATGACTCCACCAGTACCGCGCAACCATCGCACTTGACTCATCACAAAATGATTTTGTTAAATAGAAGCAGGACATAAGAAAAGTCGGGATAGCTTGCACAACGGCCTTGATCAAAATTTCCTTCCCATATTTGGAAACCGGCTTCACCTCCCAACCATATAATAATTTCCAAATCTTATCTTTAATATATGCAAAAGCTTTTTTCTTTGATCTACCCACATAGACTGACAACCCCAGATACTTCTCAATCCAAGCTTCACTCCAAATATTAAGTTCTTGCTTTACACACTCCTTAGCTGCAAGCTTCGTGTTGTTGCTAAACATAATTGTTGATTTCTATGGATTGGTGCATTGCCCCGAACAATCCTCATATAATGCAAGCATTTATTTCAAAACTTTAGCCTCCTCCTCCTTTGCTCAGATCAGAAGCATCGAGCCATATGCAAAGAATAGATGTGTGATACTCGGTGCATTGGTACAGATCTTTATGCCACTAAACACATGACGGCGTTGTGCATCATGGATAAGAGCCGAGAGGCCTTCGGCACAAATGGTGAAGAGGTACAGAGAGAGGGGGCACCTTTTCTTAAACCCCAGGTAGGGGCAAACTTAGCCGTAGCTTTTCCATTGACGTTGATCTGATATGTGACTATTGTGACGCACTTCATCACAAGATCAACCCACCTTAAACTGAAACCAAGCTTCCAACATCATTGCACGCAGAAAACTCCACTCCACGCGATCATACGATTTGCTCATGTCCACTTTAACAGCCACAAAACCTTCTTTCCTGCTTCTTTTATTCATCAGGAAATGTGACATCTCATATGCAATCACCACATTGTCCGTAATCAACCTTCCGAGAACAAAAGAACTTTGGTTATCTGAGATCACCTCCGATAAAATAATCTTCAATCTATTGGCAAGGACCTTTGACACAAGCTTGTACAAAACGTTACATAAGCTGATTGGGTGGACGTATTTGATTCTCGAGGGGTCTTTCATCTTGGGGATTAGTATCACATATGTATCATTCCACCCTTCCGGCATAACTCCCCCCCAGAACTTGCAGCACTTTTTGCACAACATAATCTCCCATAATATGCCAATATTTCTTGAATAAAATAGAGGGCATACCATCCGGAATCGGGGCTTTGAGGTCACATATGCTATCTAGATCCACTTTAACCTCCATCTCTGAAAATTCAGCCAACAGGGCTTCATTCATCGGATTACTGACCCGGGCGTCTACCACACTAAAAAGTTCAGCCAACATATGGCTATGAACGGAAGTGAAAAGACCCTGGAAGTAAGACAAAATAGAGTTAGATAAATCCTCTCCCTCCTTAACTACACTTCCATCCTCCCTTCTCAACTCCTTTATGAAATTCTTCTTATTTCTTTTGGAGGCAAATGAATGAAAATATTTTGTATTCCTATCTCCTTTGCGGAGCCACCATCCTCTGCCTCCATTTGACCCCTTCAACTCCTCAAGATGTTCAACAACAGCCCGCAATCAAGCCTCCTCCGCCACATTCTCCTTCGACACATCCCTTCTCAAACACCCCTCCAAATCTTTTTTTGCTTTCTTTAACCTCTCCTCTAAATCGCCTAGGACTTCTCTACTCCAGCTCGAAAAGCCACCTCCTAACCCCTTTAAGAGATCAGCCATGTTGCTATGGCTCTCTGACTTCCCTCTCTCCCAAGCATCGTTCATCACCTCATCACACCCCTCCTCCCGCAACCATCTAGCTTCAAAGCGGAAACTCCTTTCTCCCTCCCGCCTTCTACCTCCCACAAAGTCTGTGTCTATTATGACTGGCCAGTGGTCTGAATGGCGACGAGCCACATTGCGGACCTTGAAGTTAGGAAACTTTTGAACCCACTCCTAGTTTCCTAGAGCCCTATCAAGACGTTCACAAATATAGTTGCTTGCAACCTTACTATGGTTCCTCCACGTAAATTTGTTCCTTCATAGCCCAGATCACTCAACGCACACATCTCTATAGCCGCCCTAAATTGATCTATGCAAGTCTAGGGCCGAGTCACCCCTCCCCTCTTCTCATCCGTAGTGAGAATCTCATTGTAGTCTCCAAAGAACAGCCATGGTCGCCTCGTTGGTGTTGCTGGTTTAGTGTTGTTAAAGTCTTCATGTCTCCTTCTTTCTCCCTGCCTCTGATTCTCCATACACACCCGTCATTCTCCAGATCGATCCGTCTTCCTACGTGACATCCACATCAATATTTCTTCTACCTACTGAGCGTAGAGATACATTCAGCTCCCTCCTCCAAAATAGAACTAACCCTCTACTTCTCCCCTCCGCATCCTTCGTGCACATGCTAGTGAGGTCTAGCTTCCACCTGAGCTTCGCCAGTTCTTTTTCCATCAGCTTTGTTTTGCACACAAACATCACATCAGGGTCCTCCACCCTCTTGAGATCCAAGAGGCCATGAATAGCCGGGCCATTCCCCAAACCCCAGTCGTTCCATTCCACCACTCTCATTGTGACTGGTGGGGCTAGATCAACAGCCTAGCTGATGAAGATGTTTATGTGACCCTACCCTTCTTCTCCCTCCTACCATCATCCTACTCCTCCTCCTCCCCCTCCTCTTTACATCTGATCGTACCTCCATAGCGCCCTCAACTGTAGAGCCCTTGCCATCTCTCTTAAGGCGCTTAAATTTCTTTCTGTCATTCATTGTTCTCTGCTCCTTGCCCTCCAAGCCAACAAAGATCCCATACGCCATGTGTTTTTTGCCTCCAACTACCCCTCCAGCACCCTCATCGGTACCTCCATCAATCTCCATAAATCCCACCTTCTTCACTCCCGTCTCCTCGGGTCGTAGTATCTCCTCGCTCAGAACATCCTATTTTCCAACAACTTTGTCTTTCTCCCTTATCTTCTCTACTCCATCGGCAATTTGCAAAAGCGTGTGATTTGTACCCTCTTCCATCGCCAGAGAAGTTGCCTTCTGAGGGCTCTTCTCAGCAGACTTCTTCTCCCTTTCATCACCAATATTACCACTCGCCACACCCCCATTATTCTTCCAAGAAGCACTATCACTCCCCAAAAATCCACAGTTTCTTCCAAACCCATAAACCCTTCCACTTGAGCTGCTTCCACTGCTTCTGCCATCACTCCATATGCTCCCATAGACCTCAACAGACTTCTTGCTTTCAACTTCTGCACGAAGCCACACCCCAAATTGCGCTTCATTATGATTTTTCACTCGTTTTGAGCAATCCTTCTCTCCATGACCTATTATTCCACATGTGTAGCAGAAATCCGGCAGGTGTTCATATGTAAAAGGGCACCAGATCTCCTTTCCTTTATTCTTGTCCCCTTTCCCTCCAACTACCTCTTCCTCCTCAATCTCCTTTCCATCCCACACCTCCACAAACATAGTGGTACACCTCATCATCGGCTTTGAAATATCCATCTTGGTCTTGATACGTAGGAACCGACCCACATCATTACCATCCTCTCCAACATCAATTCTGACCTCCTGTCCAATTTTTTCTCCAATAAGTTCACCAGTTTCTCTATTCATCGATCCTAATGGTAACTTGAACACTTGCACTGAACTCGGGATCATCTTGAAATCATAATCCTCAACTGCCTTGAGCGGATCATATTCTTCCATCACCAAAAACTCCTTCTCAAACCACCATGGGCCATCCTCCACTACCCTTCTCCACCCTGATGGTTACTTGAATGTGAACAAGAAAACGTTGGTCTCCAATTGCTTACATCCCAAACCCTTGATCGGACGCCAGATCTTCCCCAGAGTTTGGCCCACCACCAGCGCTTGCACTGGCTTCTCTGAGTATAGCTTTCCCACTGCCATAGGTTCCTTATCCTTCACCACACTGAACCTCACCTCCTTGCTGATCTTGACACCCCTCTTCTCCTCCTCCGTCAGTCGAAGTCCCCACATAAGTCCTTCCATCGCATCCTCCCTGCCTCCACAACTTCCAGCCCACCACAGAACAGCGAAACTAGGGTTTGTGTGTTTTACGATCTCGCACCCTAGTGGCGAGAAAGGCTTATGATGTTTGGGAAGGTCTATGGGATCCGAAAAATCAGGCTAACTAGGGCGAAAAACTTGGAAGAGAGACACGGACTCTGGTCGCCTCTAGTGAGATCCGATCAGGGGAAGTCTAATCGCCCAGATCGTCTGCTTAGCAAAAACCGCTAACCGCCACCTATGGGGCAGACATTCCCCAACTGAGTTATGAGGCAAAATATCTTGATAAGAACAGATTTACACTTGACCCTTTTATTTAAAATACTCAGTGATCATTCAGTAAGGCATTTCCTTGCCAACCTGAGAGTACAACATTCACCACATCCCCTTACTCCTATTTTCTGTTTGGCTGTTTTGCTTTCTTTTATTTTGTCTTTAGTTTTACAGGAATTAAGGTGAAGAAGAAAAGAAGAGTCAGGAAATAGCCAAGGAATATTTTATATTTTCTTTTTACTCCTTTGTAACTTTCTTTGATTCTTGAACATTGACAAGAAGGTTGTATTATTTTGATGATGTAATCAAATTTACTTTTCTATTTGTATTTCAAGCTCTCCTTTTACTTATTAATTGTAAAGGAATAATGTAAGGTTATATTCCTTGTTCAATAAAGTTAAATTTTCTCTTATTCCGGATGCTTCCATCAGAACAAGAGAAATCCTGATCCCTCACTAGCTTCTTTAGTTTTGCGCGAGAATTCCTACGATTTTCTTATGCATGAATGCAATGCACAAACCTGTGTCCCATATATTTCTAGGAGTTAATCCTAGGATGTTACAGTGGTACTCAACTTAGGTCTTCTTGTAGCTTTGCTTGTATGTCGACTCTGTAGGAGGAATTTTTTCTAACGAGTAGGCGAACTATAAGTTCAATAAGTTTGTCATGGGGATTTTGGTATAACAAGCCTGGTGCATCCGACAGATTGGGAACGAGCTAATTTCTCTTTGGCGAAAAACAATGTGAACCTACATCAAGCTCAAGTCCCCGGACTCGAACCTGGTATATACGGGTGTAATTCAGCTCGGGTCAGGAGGTCTTATCGACTACTGAATCCTAGTTCTATGTTTAAGGGAACCCAACAAGTCCGTCAGGATTTTTTATCATATTGTGGATACGGAAAATTTACTGGCACAATGCATTCATGTGCGATTACCAGGCCTCACAGGATGGATCCCGGGATCTTATCTACATGTCATAGACATGGAATTTAGACATGTTATCGCGGCAGACGCGGTCTAAGAATTTTAGATTTTTATCGACTCCATAGGAGGATTTTTGTTTTTCTGTCAGGTAAGCGAAGTTGATATTCATCCGAGGAGGTTCTCTACTCGGGTATTGTTTTTAGCGATGTAAGTTGTTTTTGTCGACTCTGTTGGAGGATATATTTTCTATCAGGTGCACGGCCAGTGCTCCCGATGTGAGTATCCCCCGAGGCTATGTTCGGGTGCTTGCACTAGAGCAAAGGCTCACAGTTCTATCATCTGAGTAGGTTCTCGACCTAGGCCTTGCATTTCTTTGACTAGCAATTTTATCAGGTGTGCGTCCAGCACTCCCTATGGGAGTAGCCCCCGAGGCTATGTTCTGGTGCTTGCACCGGAGCATAGGCTCAGAGCATCTTCTTCATCCGCGGAGGTACTTGATTTGGGTCTTGGCGTAAGTTGGTGCGGGTGACGTTAGAGGACTCGACAAAATATATTGATGTAGTCGATGTTCTTGTAAGATGTAGAAAATATAAGGAATAGTGAAGTACCTATATCTTGTAAAAAATATTGTCCTTTCTGAAGGAGATATGCCCTAGAGGCAAATAATAAAGTGTTTTATTTGATATATCTCTTGTATGTTCATAATATGTTTCACGTTGTGTTATAACTGTGTTAATACAAAACATTAATACACGTGCGGTATGTAAACAAACCATGTCTCTAGTTATCTCTAGCAAACTAGCTCATTGGTCAAGTGGATGATCTAGGGTTTCAATATCATGGGTATGTATGCCAATTGACAATGAGATCATATTATTGGTTGAATGATGTGATAGACAAACACCCAATAGTTATATCATAATGAGATCTAGTTACAAACGTTCATCATTAATGATAACAAAGGAAACCTCGCAACCGGATCCTTAGACTATGAGATAATACAAATCACCATTACTGGAGGGAGCTTTGATGGTATCAAATATCAAGCCGTGAAAGGGTGATAAAAAAGGTGTCACTCAGGTTTCCCAAAGGAACGTGAAGAGGAGTACATATCAAGAACATGATTTTCCAATCCAAGTAACGGATAAATGCATGTGGGCCATCTCGGTGGCGTTTCATTAACAAAGCTTGCAAGCATGTGACTAGGTCACAGAATGCAACAGGATGGGAATGAGTAAACAAGTTCATCGGTAACGAGATTGAACGGGTATGCATATACCAAAGATCAAATCTCGGTGAACTAGGTATCAAGTGGCAAAGGAATATGATGTGATATTCATGGTTTAAGCGATGAGATTCATGAAACGCATGGGGGTCATCATGGGCATCTAGGTCCTACTGATGATTATTGATACAAGAGAGGTTTCGATCATGTCTGGAGTGTTTCCGAACCGAAGGGTGTCATGCTTAAGGGTGGGGAGGCATAGGGATATATACGACACTATAGGAGGAATGAGAGAGAGAAACCATAAAAGTTTTGTGTAACATCTGATGTTGATCGGAGGGGTCCGGAAGGAGTTCCGGAGTGAAAGATATAATAATATATGTGTTTATATTAATTAAATGAATTAATAATAAAACTTATATTTTTATTTATTTTTATAGGCAGCCCATTGCTAATGGGCCTCAACCAAAGGGGAGGCTCAAGAGAGCAAAGCGCCTAAGGGAGGAGGGCTAGCCGATCTAGCCCTAGTGGGCTCCCCATGTGGGGCCTACCTAGGGTCGGCGTCTCCCCATTGGTGGCCGGCGGCTATGGGCATTAGTCCCACACCGCCTGCCCCTTGGGTGGTGCCCCTCCCCTCCTACTATATATAGGGGTCAACCCCTCCCCTTAGAAACCATCCCATTCTCTCTTCTCTCTCTCATTGTCTTTGGGGATTTCTCCGTAATATTGGAGAGGACCCTGAAGGAATTGAGTTCTCCACCTTCGCACTACCGTCGTGCGTTCTTTGGTTTGCCATATTTCTTCATCCGTCGCTCGGCTGGATCAGAGCCTGGGAGAAGTCGCCTACACCGAGTGTGTAGAACTTTGGAGGCGCCACACTTGGGGCACTTGGAGCTGCTCGTCTTCATCAACATACGCCCTCCTGCGTAAGGCGTTCCTTGGTATTCAAGGGTATGAATACCGTTCCCCTCTGCGTTACTTATGTCTACATAGTATAGATCCTGGTTTTAGTGTTCGCTTAGTTAGATTTTTTATTTTTGCTATGGAACCCTACAGTGGTATCAGAGCGGTTCTATGGGTAGACATGTCGTACGGATAGAACACAGAGCAATATGTGGGCATTGATTTTCTAGTTGCTACCCTCTTTCATGTACTTGTTTATATCGCGGTACTGTTTGATGAAGCGGCCCCAACCGACATTACATGGTGATTCACGAGACTGGTCCACAAGTAAGTGGCTTTGGGGGTGTCTATCTCTCTACAGTAGTTGATATGTCATTTACAATGGAGAGCCCTAAAAAGAGAATAAAATGACAATTTGGCTCTATGTTCGTAAGTGGGAAAGGTGTTCTACCACGAACGCCCTAAAGCCGCGTAAAACTTGCAAAACATAAAGTAGAAGTGTCTAACTTTATTCTGTAGCAGGGTGTGTCGTGACATGGTAATGGTAAGTTTATGAAACATTTTCATTGGAGATCTCGATGAAATATTGGTTGTACGAGTACTCGGATTCGGAGAAAAAATTAATCTAGAATGGTTTAGAATAGTATCACCGGATTATGTGGTTCCCAAGATTGGAATTTCATATGGGGATTGGGGTTTATCCACCGTACGCATGTCATCGTGCTGCTGAAATCGGTCCAGGCCAATCTTCTTCCGCTGCTTTGTTGGACTGGAGCCCGGGAGACATCTCTACACCGTATGTGTGTAAGACCACGAGGTGGTGCCACTTGTGGTGCTTTTTCTTGGAGCTTGGACGTCGACACGACCATGAGATCGGCTACGTCGTACAAGGACAACGGGTGACTTGCGAGGAGTTTCGTGACCTTGAGGTCGGGCGAGTTCAACTACATCATCCACGTTCCCCGGGGAACATTAACCATGTTCAGTCTTCAAAAGAACGAACACCGAATCCCCGCTCGTACTTTACATCTGCATAGATAGATCTTGGCTGGGTTTGTTCGCACCATAGGAAATTTTTGTTTTCTGTCGTGGAATCCCTTCAGGTGGGGCCTGTCTCGTCTCGTAGCTGCGCCGATCTAACTCTGCTACGTGCTTCAAGGATGCCCTCACTATGATCACTCCCTCAGGTCCAGGGAGATTGAACATCAGGTAGGTGTAGTTGGGGATACCCATGAACTATGAGATCTGTGGGCGTCCGAGGAGGGCATTGTAGATCATGGGTAAGTCGACGGCCTCAAAGATGCACTACTCCGTACGGAAGTTCAGCTGGGCGTGTGGCCTCAAGTGTTGAACCGCCGTGTATTCGTAGGCACGCGCCGCTATCTCAGGGTCCCTCCATGTACCAAGATAAAACTTGGTATAGTCAAAGGTCATCTAAGCCCCCACCATTAGGGTCCTCGTGCACTTCCTATGAACGCCGCGAAACTTCGGCCCCAACATGCTACTAGCAACCATATGAAGATATTAACATAGGAACATATGAACATATAAAATTTAATACAACTACGAACCATATGAACATCTGAACATTTCTATCTAAAATCATATACACTAAATCATCTACACACGATATATACTAATATCATCAACACTAAAATCTATACTAAATCATCAACACTAAAATCTACACTAAATCATATAAAATCATCTACAAGAAATCATCTACACAAAATATGTACTAAAACCATCAACACTAAAATCTATACTAGATCATCGACACTAAAATCTACACTAAATCATCTAAAATCATCTATACTAAATCATCTAAAATCATATACACTAAATCATCTACTTTAAAACAAATTAAAAAAGGCGAGAGAGGGGCTCACCAGCGATGGCTCGAGGCAACTGCGAGGGGCGGCACGCAGGGGGTCGTGGGTAACGGGACAAGGAGGCTATGGGGAGGACAAGGCGGCGACGGTCCAGGGGACGAGGCGACAACGGGGACGAGTCAACGTGGGGAGGAGCAAATGCGGTGGACGCGGGGGCGGCGTTGGCTAATGCGGTTGGTGGAGAGGGAGGAGGGAGGTTGGGGAAGAGGGAGAGGAGGTGGGAGATGCGGGGCCGGTGCATGGAAAAAGTCCGTGTACTGTAGTTAGTGGTGGCATTGTATTTATCCGAATGTCACTAGAACTGTAGGTTGTGTTGGTGTTTGAAAGTTCGCAATGCCACCACTAAGTTTGTCCTGGTTCCACCGGTGGGTCCACCTTCATGGTGGCGTCTAGAATACACCAAACACCACAGTTAAGCCCTAGTAGTGGCGTTCGGTATATACTACACGCCACTAGAATGGTGGCTCGCAGCAACGGAATGTGCTTTTTAGGGCACGACACTAGCAAAATGGCTGCTATAGGCATTTTCCTACTAGTGTCAGGTGCAGCAGGGCCACTCCTATGACATTTCTGCCACCCACTTGGGTACTGTTGCAGAGGCCGTAGAATCCGAAGACCTCCAGTGCCAACTCCATATAGCAGTAGCAACACTCAACCTACATTTCTATCCCTCGCCGCTGCGGCCGGCCAAGTGGAGAAGCAGGAGAGGTAGGCCACCATGCACGAGGCAGCAGAAACATAAGCGCTTATTAGGAAGGGGACTCACCGTCGATACCAAATCCGTCGCCTCCCTCCTTGGAAGCATAGTGGTGAGAATAGGCGGTGATCGTCTGCCGCCACGCTGATGCACTACGATGAGAAGCTACCCCCATCACTCATCAAATCCGGCAGCATCGCTTCCGTAGATTCCCTCCACCTCTCCTCCACATCCATCTAGAGAGAAGGTGCAGCAGGATGAGCTCCTAGATCAAATAGCGATAGGCGATGGCCTTATTCATGGAGATCCTTGCGACATAGATTCTCTCCATTAGCTCCGTCCATCGGACCTCAACCACGAGCACACACTGCCTCAAGCTGCACCATATCTGGCCGAAGAAGATCGATGCCCTACTCCAAACTACTGGTACATGGCCACAAATGATACCGCTGCTCCTATCATCTACTTTGGCACCTACCCTTCGCCATCTCTGGCTGGCACGGCCGCCGGAGAAGGCTAGGGTTCATGCAGGCCATGATTGGTCAATGCTCAGGCGAGAGAAGGAGGGGAGGATAGAATAGGGGAGTCCCTTCAGCGGGTAATGGTCGAAATGTGTCTGGGCTACTTGGTCCAAATGATTCAAATAATGGATGAGAATTGTTACTTCTATTTTAGAAGAAACGGTTTTGGTAATTCTTCTATCGACTGAGAATTATGTTAGAGCTCAGTTAAGTCCTAAGCTATTCAAATTTTATTGTGATTAGGTTCTAACAAAGATTTTATAATGGGGTTGCAACTGATAATATTAAGTTGCAATTGAGATTTTTTCAGTTACAAGTTAGATGCAAGTAGGAGTTGCAAGTGGGTTGCAAGTAATATTGAATGACATCATTTGACTAAGAATCAAGTTCATTCTCGGTACACTTAGGATAATTAGCCACACCCTTTGAACAAATAGAGTACAAATCTTGTGAAAACGAAGTATAATTATTTAGACATGCAATCTGCTGACATAAAGGAGCTCGGCAATACAATGTTTTTTTACTTTGGCTTCAAGCTAATGCTTTTATCCTTTGTCACATTGAATTATTTTAGATATATCTATAGTTTTACTAGCTATCACAGCCCTACCGAAATTATTTCTATTAATAATAAAAGTCCATGCAATCGGTGACTAGGATGCGATGTTGGAACTGATCATGGACCTACTTGTGGTAGACTGAGTCAACATCCATTGCACTTTAGTGGGGTGCTGCCACGTCACTTTAGTACGACCCACGTACCTTTTTCATTGGAAATGTACACTCTACTTGCAGCCAAAGTTCTAATGTTGTCTAATAATAAAGGGAAAATAACTGGTGGCTGTCAAATGCTAATTTGGACTTGAGTTTTGTTGTGCTTCAGACTGGTCCCTTTTTTGGCCATAGAACATCCATTTTTGTCTATTGTTACTCAGAATTATGTTCTTTTATTCCTTGTAAAGATCTCCATGCAACCTCCAGCTTTGTCTTATGTTTATTGGTATCCAACATGTTGAGTGATAAAGCCTCTAGTTTCATGTGCTTTTTATCAATCGACTAAATCTTTTTGTGTGATAAGAAGACTGATTTTTATAATGAAATTAGTCCGATTGTTTCCTTTTTCCATGCAGCTGACTTTTTTTTGGCAAACTTTAATCTACACCAATTTCATAAAAAAATGTGCAAGCACTGTATTTGTAATATGCAATTGTATATATTTGGTTATTTTACTTGTACATTAATTGTGGGTTTTCAAACTTTATTTGGTCAACATGTACATATATACGTATGACATGCAAACTGGTTCTTTCATATTTATAAGTGTGTTTTTGTAATGTTCAAATGATTTTTTGTGTTGTTGAATATGTTTGCAAAAAAGTTATTATAGTTTTTACCCTCAATTTTATTTAATTTTCTATTTTAAGGCCCACATGTCATAATAACCATTTTTTTCCATTTTAATTGAATAAAGTGTGGATTTAACTGACAAATAATAGACATCTACCCCTTTGTCAGTCTATTATTCGCTAGCTAGCTAGCCATAGCATCACTCTCACCAAAACAAAACAAAAAGGCACCAGAAAAAGAGAGAACAAAAGATGTCCATGCATCCAAAAAGAAAGGAACAATCCAAAGCAAATACTTTTTGTTGCATCCATCCATATATATTTGTAGATGATTTATGCAGGTCCATACATCCACTGACTGAAGCATCAGATTCTGCTTAAACACCAAGCAGTCTATAGTAGGAAAATGACCCCATAAAAGCCAGCTAGCTATGCAGCAGCTACTCTATCCAGCTAGCTATCACTCACTCACTCATCACTCTCCGGCCTAGTAGTGCAAGATCGAACAATCTTTGCAACTTGGAACAATCTCTATAGACGTTCTTAATCCTCTTATTAATTATTGTTAGTACTATAATTTATAGTAGCCTAATTACCTAAAGTGGGTCTCTCCAGATGAACTGATCATCTTCTCGAGTCACTCTTAATAATTACTAGCTAGTTGGTTAATCGGTCACTTGCTCTTGCGCCATGATCGACGTACGCACACTAGTTGATATTACACACGGCCGGCTTGGGTTGCTTGTTGTCGGACTTTCCCGTCCGGCCGGCGGGTCCGGACTCGGCGAGCATCTGCACGACGTCGGCCATGGTGGGTCGTAGTCCGGGGATGCTGCAGGTGCACCGGACGGCCACGCGCAGCGCCTGCACCATCTCCTCTTTGAACGGGCTCCACGCCAGCCCCTTGTCGAGCGCCTCCGCCTCCGCGGCCGCCGCCACCTTGGCCGTCACCCACTGCACGATGTCCCGCGTCTCCCCGAACTCCGGCTCGATGGGCTTCCTCCCCGTGGCTAGCTCCATGAGCACCACCCCGAAGCTGTACACGTCGCACTTGGTCGTGGCCTTGGACGAATAGGCGTACTCCGGGGCCAGGTACCCGTAGGTGCCGGCGATGGTGGTGGTGGACGCGGTGGTGTCGCCGCGGGAGGAGGCGGTGGCCTGGATCACCTTGGCGATGCCGAAGTCGGCCACCTTGGGCTCGAAGTCGGCGTCCAGGAGGATGTTGGAGGACTTGACGTCGCGGTGTACGATGGCGAACAAGAGGTCGTGGTGGAGATAGGCCAGCCCCTGCGCCACGCCGATGGCCACGCGGCGGCGCGTCGGCCAGTCCAGGAACCCCCACCCGCCGCCGTGCAGCGCGTCCCACAGGTTGCCGTTGGGCATGTACTCGTACACCAGCAGGTTGCTGTCGGCGCCGGAGTAGCAGCAGTAGAGCTTCACGATGTTCTTATGCCGGATGCTGCCCAGCGTCTCCACCTCCGTCCGCAGCTCGCGCCCTTCGTCCTCCTCGCCGCCCCAGCCGCCATGGCCGCCGCGCTGCTGCTTCTGCTTGGAGGAGGACACCCAGAGCTTCTTCACCGCCACCAGCTCGCCGCTGCTCAGCTCGATCTTGTACACGGTGCCGGACCCGCCGTGCCCCACGATGTTCTTCTCGATCAGGGCCTCCACGATCTCGTGCTGGTCGAAGCTCAGCTTGTGGAAGCTCGTCACATCGTACGACGACCCGCCGTGGCCCCTCCTAGACCCCGGCGACGACGACGACGTCCCGTCCTGCTCCCCGTCCTGCGCCGCCCACCTCCGCATCATCCAACGCCGCGCCAGCGCCAGCATTGCCACCACGCACACCACCGCGCACGCCCCCACGATCCACGCGCTCCCGGCGAGCCCCCGCTTGTCTGCATCCCTGTGGCACATCGGCATCGTCGTGTCTCTGGGGTTCAGCCGGAACGCCACGCATAGCCCGGGGTTGCGGGCGACGCTCTCCAGGAGCCCGTCCTTGATCATCGCCGGCGGCACCGGCCCGGACAGATTGTTGCCGGCGAAGTCTAGGGAATTCGGCAGCAGCGCGCACAGCGCCTCCGGTATCTGCCCCGATAGCGCGTTCTCCGACAGGTTCAGCACGTTGAGGCTTCTTAGGTCGGCGAGCGTCTCCGGGATGGTGCCGTTGAGCCGGTTCACCTGCAGCGACAGCTGGTTTAATCTAACCATCTTCCCCAGCTCCGCCGGGATCGGGCCAGCGATGAGGTTGTTGCTCAGGTCGATCTTGACGAGGCTTCCCGCCTCCGCGATCTCCGGCGGAAGCACGCCCGAAAGCCGGTTATCGGACGCGAAGAGCGAGGTGAGGTTCTTGGCGCTGGCGATGGACGGGGAAACGGCGCCTGTGAAGTGGTTGTAGGAGAGGTCGACGATGGAGGCGTGCGGCAGCGCGAAGATCCCCGGCGGCACGTCACCCTCGAGGTGGTTGTTGCTGACGCGGAACCGGAGCAGCGGCAAGCACTCCGCGTAGGCCGCCGGGATTGTTCCGGTGAGGAGATTGCTGAGGACGAGGATGTACTGAAGCTTGCCGTTGGCGCAGGCGTGCGGCGGCAGCGGGCCGGTGAGCAGGTTCTCGGAGACCTCGAGCACGTTGAAGTCGGAGTAGCGGCCGAGGTCGGCGGGGAGCTCGCCGGTGAGCTGGTTCTTGTACACGGAGAGGATCTCGAGCTGCGTGGAGTTCCCCAGCACCGCGGGGATTGGTCCGGTGAGGAAATTGGTGTACACCTGGAGCACGCGGAGCCTGGGGAGCGCGCAGAGCGAGTCCGGGATGGCGCCGGAGAGGCGGTTCTCGGAGAAGTCGACGTCGGCGAGCCGCGTGAGGTTGCCGAGCTCGTCGGGGATTGCGCCTGAGAGCTCGTTGTAGTAGAGCTCGAGGAACTCGAGGTTCGCGAGGCGGCCGAGCGACGGCGGGATGCGGCCCGTGAGGAAGTTGCCGCTGAGCTCGAGGTCGGTGAGCGACGTCATGTTGCCGAGCCACGCCGGCACGCCGCCGCGCATGGAGGTCGTGGACAGGATGAGCACGCGGAGGCGCCGCAGCCGCGTGAGCGTCTCCGGCGGCCGCCACACATCGAAGCCGGGGTTCTCGTTGAAGTTGACGACCTCTAGGGAGGTCATGTTAACGAGCGACGCTACCGGGAACGCGCCAGTGAAGAGGTTGTTCGACATGTCGAGCACCCGGAGCGCCCGCATCGGGGACAGGTCTGGCACGGCGCCTGACACGCCGGAGTAGCTGAGGTTGAGCGTCGCGAGGGAGGAACAGTTGAGGAGGCCCGCGGGAAACCCGCCGCGGATGTCGTTGAAGCCGAGCTGGAGGTCCCGGAGCGCCGGTAGCGCGGCGCAGATGCCGGGAGGGAGCCTGCCAGTGAGCCGCCACGAGGAGAGGTCGATGCCCGTGATGTTGCCGTTTCCCTTGTCGTCGCAGGCCACGCCCTGGAACCTGCAATAGTCCACCACCGGCGACGACGAGAAGTCCCACCGCGCCATGGCCGGCCCTGCAAAATCCTGCTTCAACTGGGACAGGTACGCGGCCTGGGCGTCCAACGCCGCCACACCATTGGTATCATCAGAGGCCACGAGCAGGACAGTGACGGCGAGGAGACAGGACAACGAGCAGAGACCGGTGGCTACCATATCTATCAGGCTGTCAGGCACTAGCTAGAAGAGCACGTATGGATCGATGGCCACCTGAGCTTGTTGCAAAACTGAAATGCCTATCAGAGGATGGAATTGAGGAAATGGATGGAGGGAGAGGAGAGAGTATATAAGTGGAGGGAGAATCTGTGCATTTGTCATTGTTGATGGCGATGATGACGATAGAAAGCAAAAGTGGAAGAAGATGCCCAAATTCACTCATCCGCTTCCCTTCTCTTCTCTTCTCTTCTATGGTGCGCTGCAGTGTCCCTCCGGCACCACCATCATGGTTTAATCGGATTTTTCACCAAAATCATGGAGGAATGTCAAGGTGCAAGTTAGAGACTATAGATCCGAAGATCTCCAATGGTACGCTAAAAAGGATTATATTATGGAAAGAGCGAGTACGTTATTTATTTTCTGATAGACACATCGACCAAATCATGGTTTAATGGGGTTTTTCACCAAAATCATGGAGGAATGTCAACATGACTAGTCCAGTCGGCACACCATGAGCTGTGGTTAGATTTTCAAAAATATTTCAATTTTTAGATTTTTTTATTTCTTGATTATTCTTTAAATTTTTTGAATTTTTATTATTTATTTTTAGTGGCGCGTATGAAATAATGCACCACGGAAATTTGAGGCGCATATGAAATAAAATATAGTCGCATGGTTTCTGCGGCACATCCTATATGCACCATGGAATCCAAAAACATGCGTCACCGATGAGTTTTTTCTAGTAGTGCCAGACTAAACACTTTTGTTCTTCTCGTGATCCTTCCTATTTCCCAAAATAATAACTTACAAAATAATTCAAATAAATCAACATCAAAGGATGCGTTGCATAGTGATACATTCGATTCGGATTCACAGATGTTGTATAATAGCCTTTTTTTAGTAGATCTAGATTTGATCGAACATTGGGAAATAATGCTAAAAGAAATTAAAAAGGACACGTCTGCAAGACTTTGTTATTTCGTTTTACCTTCATTTACTGAACCAATCTTGTTTATTTTATATCGTGGGTTGATTCAATGGATGGAGATAGTCCAGGATTGAAGATCCACTTGCAGCTGCACATCATATGGGATAAAAATAATAATAGGCACGGTCACATGCTAATAGAGATAATATTTTGTGGGCAGCACATCCTAATATACTAAAGCCACTGCAAGCCACATGCATAGCAATAGTATTTTAATCCAATCGAATGCACCACGAAGCACCGATCTACAGACAATTATTAAGTAAAACCATAGATTAAAGCCTTAAGAAGAGATGTTGTTGTTGATCCCGAATGGGTTGCTAAGCGAAGACCGTACAACCTTTTCTGTCACTAGGTTTCCTATGAGATCAACGCTAGCCAAGTATCTCACCTCAAGACTTTATCGATCTCAGGAATCTTAGGTACCTACAAGTCTAAAGATCGAGGAAAGAGACAAAGAAACAAAAGATACAAATCACTTATTCAAACAATACATAATACTCTCATAGATTAGATGCACATAATTATTGTGAGGTTTCTCTCCAACCCGCAGCCCATGAGGACTACTCACCAATAACAATAATATTAAGGATATAAAACATTATCCAAAGTACTTAGATTGGAATCAAATATTCTTACAACGGTCGCCGAATCACAAGGAGATCTCAAGTACAAAGTAACGCCTAATGGAGATGATGGAAGATGGAGGCGATGAACTATGGTGTGGATCTTCTTTGGTGGTGTTGTGATGCAATCTGAGAATGGCAGCCCTTTGCGCGACTAGGGCCTCGAAATATATAGGTGTTTTCACGAAAGTTGTAGGGTTTGACAAGACGAAGCCGCCGCCACATGGTACGGGCGGACCCTTCCCGTACCAGTGGTCGTTATGGCTGATGTCGCCTGGGAATTGCTCCAGAATTACTTGGTCGTGTGGACTTCCTCAAAATCTTCATTTATGACTCCTGATTTCGCATTAAAAAGCGTGATTTCCTGCACACCACAATTCAAAGCAATGGTTTGCATATTTTTGCAATAATTAGTCATTAGTGTCATGGCTAGAGAGATTTTTGTCAACTTCTTGACTAAAAATAATGTTTAAACACAGGAAAAGATGGCTATTTTTAGAACCATCAACCTCCCCAAAGCTCAAACCTTGATCGCCCTCGAGCAAGAATAAACAAAAGAACTATAAGGAATTCAGCATTTAAACTTGAAACGGCGAGAATATGAATTCACTTACGGTTGGCAGTCATATGCGTCCAACACTTCATCCATTTGAAAGGCTTATCAAAGTTAGAGAGATGACAAGAACACTATTTAAGCTTTGGTAAATCAAGACAATCAAAATAGAGTTTAATATAAGTATAAATAACTAGAAGTGTAAACATCAATCCAATTCCTCTAGTTAACTCTCATCTTGCCAAGAAACACTAGGATGTTTTATTATAGAAAAATTGAGTAAGAGATTTCATGTCCTATGTAGCATAACAGTGAAGTGTCTTATTGACACCCACATCAGTAAATCAAGACTATCAAAACACTTCTATTCTAATCATTGTCTTTCAAGAAAATTCATAAAGTAGTAAGAGACCATGCCAAGGACTTGCTATGTGGATCTTCATATTTTTTCTTCCTTCTTTCAAGGATAATTATCAACAAGGATCATTGAGTGATTCTTTTAAACAATGGTTTGCATAACCTTCAAGAGTACCAATACTTTTTCCCATACGGTGACACGTATGCCACCCTTGTTGTCAACTCATAGCGGAAATCAGGGGTTGTACCATTGATCTTTTGTAGGCCAGCGGAGTTGTTGGCATCCAAAGGTGTGCATGTAAAACATAAAACTCTTTAAATACTACCACGGTTTGATCCACAAGGTTATCTTTGGCATGCATCACAATTACCGCTAGACTTCATTTCAATCAAACAACTCCTCTCAAGAGTGTCGTCAAACCTATCAAAACATCTATGGGGTTAAGTATCTTCAAAGGTAAACTCTCAAGACAGTCATTCATCAAACAAGTGATACTTGCATTTTGTATCATCATTTTAGGAGCATTATGTCATCATATTAGAATGTTTTTCGCATTGTTATATCATTATTCTTGCATATTTAGATGATTTATGGGACTTTCCTACAAAGTCCTTTGTTTTGGTATTTAATTTCTGGGAGGCAAAAAACCTCCTTTTCATGTTTTTGGTGTTTCAGGACCTTCTGGATGTCAAATGCATCGGGGAAAAATACACAACAAGTTTTTCATCAGGAGAAAGACTATGGGCAAAGGAACCAAATGAGAGGGCCTACGAGGGCCAAAAGAGAACACCACACGCGGCCACCCCCTGGCCACGGGTGTGCTGCTCGTTGTGCCCTCGGGCATCGTTTCGGCCTGCCCTTTTATCCATAACTCTGTTTGGGCAGAAAGCGGACACCCTAATTTTTCTGACATTTATTGAGGCAGCGGCGGAGGCGAAAGCTCTCTCCTTCTCCGGGAGGTGGCAAATCCTGCTGCTCCGGGGAACCAGCGAGGGGGAAATCACCACCATCGACATCACCACTCCTCCTAGGTGTAGGGAGAGGCCTCTCCATCATCTCCATCACCAGTAGCAGCACCATCTCCATCACCATCTTCGAGATCCACTTCATCCCCCTCGTTGTTTGAGAAGTTATCGAACCCTAGATAATTGTTTGTGCTATTTTACATGTGTGAGATTGGACAATTGATATTATCTTGTGGAGAGATTATATTTTCAGATTGTGTTGCACCACATATGCTACTGAATACTATCATGTTTACATGTTGTGAGTAGTTCCATATGTTCTCGAGGGCATAGGATGAATTGGCAATGATTTCTATATGACATATGTTGAGTATTTGGTCTAGTTTTTATATTTTATGTTGTTCTATGATGGTGGTGTGCGAACATCGACTGCACATCACTTCACCTTTATGCGCTTATAGGGAAGCACCATAGTGTAATGGCGTGGATAGGACCTTGGAGGACACGTAAACCATGGTACAATACATAAAGTTGCATTAGGGGGATATATATCGGTGACCCTAGAGTTTATAGCTATGATGGACATTCTAGTCTTAATAATTCCTATGTTTGCACATTAACTTGGCCGTAGGATCCATCATAAGGGAGTGCTTTAGTTCATCTAGTTGGATGCACCAAATTAAGGCTCCGTCCGGAAAGACTAAAACTAGACAGGATATTCACCGTGTTGATTTAGAAATCTCTATGCTAAGTAAATTCATGCCGCCCTTGGGAACGCTTGTCACATATAAGATCACACACACTTGAGCTTGTCCTCTTGCTGCATAGAGAATTGGGCTTTCTCTTCATAAGAGCTTTTACTCATTGCATTTTACTCTCAGTATTTTACTTACTTGCAACCTTACAATAAAACTCCAAAAACACCTAGAACTTTTATTGTTTTATTTACCATTCTTGCTAACCAATATCTTCAGCTCCTTATGGGTTCGGCAACCTTTTCTAATTGAAAATTACTAAAATTTATCTCTTGCACTTGGGAGCCATCAATACACTTTTCTGGCACCGTTGTCGGGAGCATCACACTATTGGTAAGAGGTTTGGAAAGGAAACATGGAAGCTGATTTTTATTTCACTGTTTTATTTTGTTGTTACTATGGCTTTACTGGACCGTTCCTCGCCAAAACTTGCTTTACATGAATATGCTAATATCATACGAAATGAAGTTGATATTATTGATAAACCTCGTGAGCCTAAAGTGGGATATAAAATGCCCATTCGTCATGTTAAAAGAATTATGTAGCAGGCTTTTACAGGAGATGGAAGTAAGTATGCACATGAACATGTGAAGATAATTTAAGACATATGCTCTATATTTAGGCTTCATGGTATTTCAGATGATGAGGCAAAAAGGAAGTTATTATATTTATCTTTATATGGTAATGCTTGCTTATGGCTCATGTATTTGGATGAAGAATGCAGCTTTGTTTGGGAAACTCTGAGGAAGGCTTTCTTTCTTAAATTCTTCACTCCTAAAAAAGCTTATGATAATCACCGCAATATATTTAACTTTTGTCCTCACAAGGGAGAGAGTATTACTCAAGCTTAGGGGAGGTTAAATGAACTTCTCCGCGGGAATCCTTGCCATGATCTTACTAGAAAAGTTATATTGATAAATTTCTATGTAAGAATGCCAAGACAACAACGGGAATTTCTAGATAATTCTTTTGGAGAGAGTTTTACCAACAACACTATAGAAGAAGCATGGAACTTATTGGAAACTATTTTTGAGAATACTGGTAATTGGGATCTCGACAAAGGTAACATACCTTGCTTGGAATATGAATATTCATGTCTAGAGAATTTCTCTACTACTACTTTGTTGGAGAATCTTGGTGATAAATTTGGTCTTGATCCTTATGTTTTAATTGAAATAGTTAAATCTTTTGCTAATCATATTGGTGTTCCCAAAGAGGGGTTTGATGTTTATGTTGAACCTGTTAAACATTCTATTGTTGTCCCTAAAGTTATTAAACAGGTGGATCAAGTATCATCTGCGAGAATTGAAGAATACGTTTAATCTCCTCCATATGATGATAAAGTTAAGGAGAATCTACTTGTTGTTGTTACTAACAAGATTAAGAAAAGATGCTCTAAGCCATATGAACAGGTGAATGTGGCCCATCAAATCTCGGCTATCAAACAATGAAATGAAGAAGACCCTTGCGATGTTTATTTATGTGAAGATGCTACCAAGCTAATAAAGGGGAATTCTTCCAAATTTGGCAAGCCTGTTATATCATTTTCTACTGGGACTTAACTTCTTGTTATCATGGTCTATGTGATATTGGATCAAGCATAAGTGTTATACCATATTCTATGTATCTTGAAATCAAACCTGATATTGATCCCATAACCATGGAAGGGACAAGTATGACCATCCAACTTGCTAATAAAGAATATGTTTGTCCTTTTGGAATTGTTAGAGATGTTGAAGTGCTAGTAGGTAAAATAAAATATCCTGCTGATTTTGTAGTGCTTGGTTGTCCTCAAGATTCATTTTGTCTTGTTATTTTTGGTATACCTTTCTTACATAATGTTGGTGCTGAGATTAGTTTACCTAAAGGGAAAGTGTTTATTAAATGTGCTCGAGAAAAACTTGATTTTAGTTTTTCTAAATTTTCTAACAAACATTCAAAGAACTAACCTTTTGCTAAAGATATCATGGAAACTCTTGCTTATGTAGCTGTAGCCTCATCAGACGTGGTGGAGCGATATATGCTTAATCAAGATGAACCATTTAATGAAGAAGAAAAGGAAGTTTTAGAACAAATACTGGCACAACAACCACCACAATTGCAATTACATATTCCACCTAATAATTTAGGGAAGTTGCGAGCGCGTAAAGAGGATCCTAGTTTTGAATTAAAACCTTTGCCTGAAGAGTTGAAAGATGCATACTTAGATGAAAATAAGATATATCATGTTATTATTAGAGCTAACCTTTTAGCTAAAGAAGAAGAGCAATTACTTGATGTATTGAAATCTCACCGAGCAACTATTGGATATTCTCTTGATGCTCTAAAAGGTATAAGCCCAGCTCTATGTATGCATAAAACTATTTTGGAAGAAGATGCCAAGCCTGTTGTTGATTATCAACGTCGTCTTCATTCAAAAATGAAAGAAGTGGTAAGGAAAGAGGTAATTAAACTTATTGAATCTGGTATCATTTATCATATAGCTGATAGTAAGTGGGTTAGTATTGTTCATTGTGTGCCTAAAAAAGGTGGAATGACTGTTGGTCCAAATGATGAAGATGAACTTGTGGCTCAACGTATTGTTGTTGGCTATAGAATGTGTATTGATTACAGGAAATTAAACAAAGACACCCGTAAAGATCATTACCCATTGCCATTTATTGATCAAATGCTAGAAAGATTGTCTAAACATTGTCACTTTTGTTATCTAGATGGTTATTCAAGTTTCTCACAAATTCCTGTTCATAAGGATGATCAAGAAAATACCACTTTAACTTGTCCATTTGGTACTTTTGCATATAGAAGAATGCCATTCTATTTATGCAATGTCCCTGCTACTTTTCAAAGATGCATGAACGCTATATTTGCTGATTATATTGAAAAGATAATGGAAGTCTTTATGGATGACTTTTTTGTGTATGATACTTCTTTCGATAATTGCTTGTTCAACATTAAGAAAGTTTTGCAGCGGCGTGAGGACCAACACTTAGTTCTTAACTGGGAGAAGTGTCACTTTATGGTTACAGAAGGTGTTGTTCTTGGATACCGTGTTTCTGGAAGAGGAATAGAGGTTGACCGAGCAAAGATAGAAGCTATTGAGAAGCTACCATACCCGAAGGACATCAAAGGTATAAGAAGTTTTCTTGGCATGCAGGGTTTTATCATAGGTCTATTAAGGACTTCTCTAAAATATCAAAGCCTCTAACCAATATTTTGCAAAAGGATGTTCCATTTTCTTTTACTGATGATCGTGTAGATTCCTTTAATTTTTTAAAGAATGCTTTAATAAGTGCTCCTATTATTCAACCTCCTGATTGGAATTTGCCATTTGAAATTATGTATGATGCTAGTGATTATGCAGTTGGGGCTATTTTGGGCCAACGTGTTGATGAAAAACTGAATGTCATTTACTATGTTAGTAAAACACTTGATGGTGCTCAAAGAAATTATGCTACAGCTAAAAAAGAATTTTTAGTAGTGATATTTGCATGTGACAAGTTTAGACCTTACATTGTAGATTCTAAAGTCATAGTGCACTCTAATAATTCTTATATTAAATATCTCATGAATAAGAAAGATGCCAAGCCTAGATTAATAAGATGGGTTCTTTTATTGCAAGAATTTGATCTACATATTGTAAATAGGAAAGGTGAAGATAATCTGGTAGCTGATCATTTATCTAGAATGGAAAACATCCCTAATGATCTCATTCCTATTAATGATAGTTTTGCTAATGAACAACTCGTGAATATTAATGTTCCTAGTGCTAGAGTTGCATCACCTTGGTTTGCTGACTATGCAGATTTTATTGTTGGCGAAGTTTTGCCACCACATTTCACTTATCAACAAAGAAAGAAATTCTTTTATGATCTTAGACATTATTTTTGGGATGGTCCTTTCCTTTATAAAAAGAGTGTTGATGGTATTATTAGATGCTGTGTGCCTAAGTTTGAACAGCATGCTATTATAAGAGATTGCCATGATAGTCCCTATGGAGGGCATCATGCATGAGATCGCACAACTGCAAAGGTATTACAATCTGGTTTCTATTGGCCTACTCTATTTAAAGATTGCACTGAATATGTTAAATCTTGTGATAAATGTCAAATAGTAGGAAATATTGGTAGGAGAAATGAAATGCCTATGAATTACTCATTACCTCTTGAACCATTTGACGTGTGGGGATTCGACTTCATGAGACCTTTCCTAGAATCAAAGACGAAACATACACATATTGTGGTTATAGTGGACTATGTGACTAAGTGGGTGGAAGCAATTCCAACCAAAAGTGCAAATCATGCCATAGCAATGAAGATGCTCAAGGACATCATATTCCCCAGGTTTGGTGTACCTAGATTTTAATTATTGATGGTGGTTCTCATTTCTTACATGGTGTTCTTATGTGTTTTAGGAAAAGAACACGCATGCAATGATAGTAAGGGATCCATATGTGGTAAATGAAAAGAACACACATGCAATGACACTATTGGATCCATATGTGGTTTGTGAAAAGAACACACATTCAATGACACTAGTTGTGGTTAATGAAAAGAACACACATGCAATGACTCTAGTGGATCCATATGTGGTTTGTGAAAAGAACAGACATGCAATGACTCTCGTGGATCCATATGTGGTTTGTGAAAAGAACACACATGCAATGACACTGGTGGATACATATGTGGTTTGTGAAAAGAACACACATGCAATGACTCTAGTTGTGGTTTATGAAAAGAACACACATTTCAAGGATTCTAGCTATGGTTTATGAAAAGAACACACATGCAATGACTCTGGTGGATCCATGTGGTTTATGAAAAGAACAGACATGCAATGACTCGGGTGGATCTATATGTGGATTGTGAAAAGAACACACATGAAATGACTCTAGTGCATCCATATGTGGTTTGTGAAAAGAGCACACATGCAATGACTCTAGTGGATCCATATGTGGTTTGTGAAAAGAACACACATGAAATGACTCTAGCTAGTGGATCCATATGTGGTTTGTGAAAAGAACATACATGCAATGACTCTAGTTGTGGTTAATGAAAATAACACACATGCAATGACACTAGGGGATCTATATGTGGTTAATGAAAAGAACACACATGCGATGACACTAGTGGATCCATATGTGGTTTGTGAAAAGAACACACATGCAATGACTCTGGTGGATCCATATGTGTTTTAGGAAAATAACACACATGCAATGACACTAGGGAATCCATATGTGGTTAATGAAAAGAACACACATGCAATGACACTAGTTGATCCATATGTGGTTTCTGAAAAAAACACACATTCTATGACACTAGTTGTGGTTTGTGAAAAGAACACACATGCAATGACTCTAGTGGATCCATATGTGGTTTGTGAAAAGAACAAACATGCAATGACTCTGGTGGATCCATATGTGTTTTAGGAAAATAACACACATGCAATGACTCTGGTGGATCCATATGTGGTTTGTGAAAAGAACATACATTCAATGACACTGGTGGATCCATATGTGGTTTGTAAAAAGAACACACATGCCATGACTCTAGTTGTGGTTTATGAAAATAACACACATGTAATGACTCTAGTTGTGGTTTATGAAAAGAACACGCATGCAATGACTTTGGTGGATCCATGTGGTTTATGAAAAGAACAGGCATGCAATGACTCTGGTATATCCATATGTGGTTTGTGAAAAGAACACACATGAAATGACTCTAGTGGATCCATATGTGGTATGTGAAAAGAGAACACATGCAATGACTCTGGTGGATCCATATGTGGTTTGTGAAAAGAACACACATGCAATCTAGCTATGGTTTATGAAAAGAACACACATCCAATGACTCTAGTTGTGGATCAATGTGTGGTTTGTGAAAAGAACACAATGCAATGACTCTAGTTGTGGATCCATATGTGGTTTATTAAAAGAACACACATGCAATGACACTAGGGGATCCATATGTGGTCTATGAAAAGAACACACATGCAATGACACTGGTGGATCCATATGTGGTCTATGAAAATAACACACATGCTATGACATTGGTGGATCTATATGTGGTTTGTGAAAAGAACACACATGCAATGACTCTAGTTGTGGTTTATGAAAAGAACACACATCCAATGACTCTAGCTGTGGTTAATGAAAAAACACACGTGCAATGACTCTAGTTGATCCATGTGGTTTATGAGAAGAACACACATGCAATGAACTCTAGTGGATCCATGTGGTTTATGACAATAACACACATCCAATGACTCTAGATGTGGTTTATGAAAAGAACACACATGCAATGATACTGGTGGATCCATATGTAGCTTATGAAAAGAACACACGTGTTATGATACTGGTGGATCCATATGTGGTCTGTGAAAAGAACACACATTCATTGTATTTAATTATGCAAGACACTCACTTTCCATTTTTATACTACTTAGTTTTGCCCTTGGTTTTTTGATACTACTCAGTTTTGCCCTCTCTCTCTTTCGTAGAAGCCCAAACTTGTGCTCACTCTGTCTGCTACGCCCTGATTGGTTGACACAGTTGTCACGCGGATCGTGTGTACCTACCATTGATCCTGTGTGATCCAACGAGGATCGTTGCACATGTCGTGCCCTTCACAGTACAACGTGAGACAACACGGACGTCTCCCTCAGCGAGACTTCTACAGGAAGGAACACGAAGCCGTCCATGGAAAAAGTCATCGAGTGGTCATGTCATGTTTAATCATGTCTGAAAAGCCTACTACTACTGCTACTACAACACATGGACAGGGCAACAGGGTCATCAAGTGCACGGTTGTCGACAGGATGCTGCAATTTATTGCCACTTGATTTTAATAAGACATATCCCATTTTTACGTAGTGCTCTCAATCTCACTTCCAACTAGGCCCTACCGCAAGTAACTTTCATGCGTTAAGAGGGCCCCTCGAGTAGACCTAACGTTGCTAGAAATTGCTTCTGCGCCACTTGCATGCCATGGAATCGAGGTCTGCCATGAGCGTGTTTCCAATGTAGTTTTAAAGTGGAGATCATGGTTGTTCCAAAAAAGGGAACCCAAAAAAAGTGGAGATCGTGGTAGCCCCATCCCCCCCGCCCACCACACGTTCCCACTCGAGGATTACGAACGGTCCAGTGTTTATAAACCCGCTTAGCCTTCTTCCTCCATGAGCTCGTGTCATTTTCCCAATCTGTCTAGTCCCAAAACCCCAATCTGCACCTACCGCGTGCCGAAGCTCCTTCGCTTGCACCACCTCCTTCCCTAGGTGTGCCATGAAGCGTGCGTGTGGAGACGAGCCAGAGGTGAAGCCAGTTGAAGGCGCAACAATAGATGGCTCGGTCGTTGCCAAGAAGGCGGAGGCGTCTTCTCTGGGCACGCACGCCGATCGTCGCCACGCCGTCAAGGGTTCGAGATCATTCATCCAGCCAGTAGTCGTCGCTGTCGAGCAGCAGGTGGCCGACAATGTTGTGGTGCCAGTGACAGATCTGGATGGGAGGCAGGCGGCAGGCAGAGGCAATTCGGTGTTGTACATCAACGACCCCATCGTCGTCCAAGAAATCTTCGACGCAATCGTAGAGAATGATGAGTTCGAGGAGGAGGTCCCTGATGAGGAGTCTGAGGTACTACATTGCTAGCTGCTCTAGCCGCAGCCGCATATTTTACTGTTCATACATAGGATTTGCTCAATCGTGTATAGATTCTTTTTCTCTTGAAGTAGGGTAGTATATAGATGGTTTGAACGGTCGATTGATGCATCTACCATCTAGTCACAAAACCCCAATCCGTCTAGTCACAAAACCCCAATCTGCCATCTAGTAAATTTACATTTTCTTAACTCGTTGTTGTTCATACGTTTCTTCTAGTGCTGTAAATTTAATCGATTAACATTTGATTTAGGGTTTTTAGGGTTTGCTAGTTGAGTGTTGATTTCGATACACAACATGCCTATAACATTACATTTCTATTTCTTATTGAGCCCAATGATTCAATTTTGCCCCAAAATAGTGCAAGGGAGACACATCTGATGGTATCTTTTTCTTAAGGATGGTTAGTGAACCTAAGGCAGAAATGTACATAAACAATATAGGTTGTGCTATTGGTATCTTGGTTCTCCAACTCCATCTCTAAAAATAATAATGAGGCCCTTAATTTATTCTCATATGGAACCTATATATATATAATCTTTGTATTGTTTCTGATCTTTGAATGAGTTGAATGATGCATATGTATACCTTTGAATATTTTTTTGTACGGTTACATTTCAATTTCTTATTGTGGCCAATGATTCAAATTTTTCCCAAAAGAGAGGCAGACACATTCGTGCTAGATTTTTTTAGGGATGAGTTAGCGAACCTGGGGCGATGTACAAGAACAATATAGGTTGTGCAATTGTTACTTGGTTCGCTTACATCATCCCTGAAGAAACTTACGAGGCTACAATATTTATTCTACATTCATAGAACTATGATATTTGAATTATGTATTGCTTGCATTCATAGTGTATACGAATTACATTTCAGTTTGTCACCGAGGCCGATGATTGAAATTTTCCCAAAAGAGTTCAAGGGGAGACACATATGATGGTGTCGTGTTTTAGGGATGGGTTGGTGAACCTGAGGGAGCAATGCACACAAACAATATAGGTTGTGCTATTGGTACTTTGGTTCTCCAACTCTATCTCTAAAAAAATTACGAGGCCCTTGATTTATTCTCATATGGAACTACATATATGATCCTTGAATTGTTTCCGATCTTTGAATGATTGGTATAATGCATATGTATATGCATGGTTTTGATCATAAGTATTTTTAACATGTACCTGAAGACTAATTGTTTGGTTTTTTATTTATAATTACAATATTTAGGTTTGTTTTTGTACCTGACTATGTATATCCCTGAATATTGTTTCGTAGGATTACATTTCAATTTCTTATTGTGGCCAATGATTCAAATTTGTCCCAAAAGAGAGGCACACACATTGATGTCAGATTTTTTCAGGGATGAGTTAGCGAACTTGGGGTGATGTATAAGAACAATATAGGTTGTGCAATTGTTACTTGGTTCACTGACACCATCCCTGAAGAAACTTATGAGGCCCCTAGATTTATTCTACATTCATAGAACTATGATCTTTGAATTGTTATTGCATGCATGTATTCATTGTGTATAAGAATTACATTTCATTTGCTCACTGAGGCTGATGATTGAAATTTCCCCAAATGAGTATAAGGGGAGACACATATGATGGTGTCGTTTTTTTAGGGATGGGTTGGTGAACCTGAGTAGGTTGTGTTGTTAGTACTTTGGTTGGTCAACTCCATCTCTGAAAAATATTATGAGACCTTTGATTTATTCTCATATAGAACTATATGTATGATCCTTGAATTGTTTCTGATCTTTGAATGATCCGTATGATGCATATGTATATGCATGGTTTTGATCATAAGTATTTTCAACATGTACCTAGAGATTAATCGTTTGGTTTTTTATTACAGTATTTAGGATTGTTTTTGTACTTGAATATGTATATCCCTGAATATTGTTTCGTAGAATTACATTCCAATTTCTTATTGCGGCCAATGTTTCAAATTTGCCCCAAAAGAGAGGCAAACACATTAATGTCAGAGTTTTCCGGGGATGAGTTAGCGAACCTGGGGCGATGTACAAGAACAATATAGGTTGTGCAATTGTTACTTAGTTCACTCATGCCATCCCTAAAGAAACTTATGAGGCTGCAATCTTTATTCTACATACACTCTAATGCAATTAATTGTCATTGTGTTGAGATGAAATGATATATGAACTGATCAAACTATTGCTGAGATGCTTTCTCTTTGATATCCACGAATATATTGTCTTACATATACATGTTGTCAATTCTTGAGTTATAATACAATTCAATCATATGTATGAGTTCTAAGTTATGTTCTTAGAAATCAACAGGAGGATGATGATGACGTGGATGCTAGCAAGGAATCCAGGGACAACAAGAGCCGCTACGTGCCAAGGCGGTTACGATGTGGGCTAATCCGTTTCTACCATAGGTGGAGACTGTTTTGCCCATTTTGTGGTAGAGCAATCAACGTGGACCTCAACAGCATGATCCAGCATGTGGTGGGCACTAGAAGAGGCGGAGGGCAGACACCATAGGCCGATTACCTTGGCACGGCACGCAGCCTTCGGTAAATTCCTCTGGGATTATGTCAGGACTGGCCTCTATCCCCTCGACTAGGCTGTCCCTGCCTCCTGCTGATGCCCCTGCCCTGCTAGCGTCTCCGTGTCCCGGCCTCTAGCTGCTGCCCCTGCTTTTATTTTGTTTTAGTTAATTATTACATGTGTGTGGCATGTAAGACAATATATCTGTGGTGTCTCTGGTGAACCTTCTATATATATTAATCTACTCCTTTATATGGAGTGCCTTAAAATTTCTAGTGTTCAATTATATTACTGATTATGCTCATGCACACTATAAAATATTTCTAGTGCTCGATTATATTATAATTATCAAGGAATACATCAACAAGATAAATTGGTCGAAATTTTGTATTGAAGTAACTAAATGATCTCACATCAGCGGTGGACATTGGCAGAAGCCGAAGGCATTAGCCAAAGACATTGGCGTGACACGCAGTCTTTAGCAAATTCCTTACAGGTTCAACAACGGGTTACTGCCGCCCAGCTCCGAATTCGCTTACAAGTTCAACATAGCAGAACTTGAGCTACCACAGAGACCTCGGTAGGGGTGACAGGATTGGTGCGGGTGTGAGCAGGGTGACGACAAGCTCGGATTCTGGAGGAGGAAAACAGGACCGAGCATGCTCGACACGGTGACAGATCTCATCGGGAACCAATTCTTGTCCCCGCGCCGTGCCATGGGTGCGGCCATGGTAAGGGCGAGCTCCGACTCGGGATGGGGAGGAGAGCAGGGCCGAGAAGGTTCATCCACGTGCGAGCTCCGTGCCATGGTGGCATGGCCGCTACCATAGATTGCTGCTCCGGGGAAGAAGACAACGCGTAATGGATGCAGGCGCCAACGCTGCAAGCCTACATGGCAGTCACGATGAGAGCGACATAACGGGGAAAACTGACAGGGGGCCCAACTTGACGGCCGTTAGCCTGATATTTTGTATTCAAACATAAAGTTGAATTCGTGCCAAAAAAGTCCCTCTAAGTATTTGGCATGCCAACTATGGTCAATGTGGCTGATTACAAGCAACTTGGGTACCACGTTGCCTGGGCGCCTCAACTTTCGGGCCACAAAATGATATTCTACGAAGGCATACCCCTACAAAATCAATTCTTTGATTTAGGAACCCATTTAGTAATGGGTCCCCTAGCATTAGCAACAAGATCTTTTGGTACCCAAAATTGAGTACCACCTATAAGCATAACCATTGCGATGGCCAACATATTTGGCATACACATCTCCTTGGGTGCCCTTACATAGCTCATATGATGGATTAGATTTTCCCGCAAACTTGTAGTTGGGGTTGCTACTTGTGGCTCCCCCATACACAAAATTCTTCTTTACTTGGTCAACCACCTTGTTTCCTTCACGCACAAAGTTGATCTTCTTAGGTGGGTTGGCACCATTCTTGACGTTCTTGGGGTCAAACCCCATACCTTGCCTTGGAGCTCTCATCGTTTGGCGAGAAAGAATCTCATCAAGAATCTTGGCCTTGGAGGTAGGTTTGAGACGCTCCATCTCAAGTTGTTCCTTCAACTTCTTATTCTCCTTAAGGAGACAAGCTTGATCCAAGGTATGGTTAGAAGGACAAGTAATATTCTCAACAATAATTGATGGGTTCGTAGCATGGAAAACAAAAAAATTCTACCGCAAGAACGAACAAAACCTAGATCTAATCTAGATAAAAAGCCAAGATCTAATCTATTAGACATGAGCAACGAGATAGATAGGAACTAACCCTCGTAGATCCGAAAGCGTTAACGAGATTAGATATCGTGGTTGATGTAGTCGATCACTTGCCGATCTCAAGATCGTGTGGACGATCCTTCCGGCGTCGCGTTCCAGTAGCGCTTCCGCAGTCGGTCAAGTGGACGATCCTTCCAGCGCCGCGATTCGGCAGCGCTTCCGCAGTCGGTCACACGTGCGGAGTCGAAGCAGACCTTCCTCTCCCCATTCCAGCGAGCAGCGGAGGTAGTAGATCTTCTCCACGGAATCCCAGCAGCACGACGGCGTGGTGGTGGTGGTGGAGTAGAGAATTCTGCAGGGCTTCGCCTATGCCTGTGCAGAAGATGGTGGAGGAGAGAGGCGGCAGAGATTGGGTGTTATGGGAGCAGGGGAGGAGGGGGCGCCCCTGCCCCTCTATTTAAAGAAGGGAGGCGCCTAGGGAGGGGGAGTCCTTGTAGGACTCCCCTCCCTTGTAGGCCGGCGGATTGGAGGTGGGGGGAGGAGTCCTCCTCCCCCACGACTCCGTATCTTGACCCACCAGGACTCCTTGATCCCTATTTTGATTTTCCAGCAAACTCCAAGATATCTTCTAGAACCTTCCGGAACATTCCGAAACCTTCTAGAATCCTCATACAAAAACTCCGGAACATTTCCGAACTTAGAAAATGATCCCCTATATATGAATCTTATTCTCCGGACCATTCCGGATCTCCTCGTGATGTCCCGAATCCAATCCGAGACTCCGAACAACATTCGGTCTCCAACGCACATTCCATATCTACTTAAAACAACTTCGAACCTTAAGTGTGTCACCCTACGGTTCGTGAATATGAAGACATGATAGAGACACATCTCCTATCAATAACCATCAGCGAGACCTGGAGATCCATAATGGCTCCCACATACTCAACGATTACTTTGCGATCGATTGAACCACTTACATATGAAACTAATTCCCTTTGTCTCGCGACACTATACTTATCCAAGGTTTGATCGTCGGTATCTCCATACCTAGTTCTACCTCGTTACTGATAAGTACTCTTTACTCGTTCCGTGATATGTCATCCCTTGTGACCTAGTCACATGCTTGCAAGCTAACTAGATGACATTCCACCGAGAGGGCCCAGAGCATATCTATCCGTCATATGGATGGACAAATCCCAATCTTGGTTCATGCGCTTCAACACATACTTTCAGAATACCCAATGACACTTTTATAACCACCCAGTTACGAAGCGGCGTTTGATGTCATCAAAGTATCCATCCGGTGATGGTGATTAACATAACCTCATGGTCTAAGGAATAGGTTACTATGTATTTGAAAGCTTACAGCAATACGAACTTAATGACTTGATCTTATGCTACGCTTACTATGGGTGTGCGTCCATCACATCATTCTCCTAATGATATAACCTTGTTATTAATCACATCCTAATGTCCATGATCAGGAAACCATGATCATCAATTAACCAACAAGCTAGTTCAACAAGAGGCTTACTAGGGACTCTCTTATGTTTACAAAACACACAAGTATTAGTGTTTCCTAATAATACAATTATAGCATGTGATGTAAACATTCATCATAAACACAAAGATATAATAATAATCACTTTTATTATTGCCTCTTAGGCATATCTCCAACAGTCTCCCACTTGCACTAGAGTCAATAATCTAGATTACATAGTAATATACCTAACACCCATGGCGTTTTGGTGTTGGTCATGCTTTGCCCTAGGGAGAGGTTTAGTCAACGGATCTGCCACATTCAGATCAGTGTGTACTTTGCAAATCTTTATGTCACCATCTCGGACATACTCGCGAATAGCGTGGAAACGTAGCTTGATGTGCTTCAGCTTGCTATGTGACCTTGGCTCCTGCGCATTAGCTATGGCACCTGTGTTGTCACAGTAGATGGCCATCGGGTCCAACGCACTGGGAACCACGCCGAGTTCAGTAATGAATTCCTTCATCCAAATTGCTTCTTGTGCAGCCTCCGAAGCAGCTATGTATTCCGATTCAGTTGAAGATTTCGCCACAACGCTTTGCTTTGCACTCCTCCAGCTCACTGCAGCACCATTCAAAATAAATACGTATCCCGACTGTGACTTTGAGTCAACCGGATCGGTGTTCCAACTAGCATCGGTGTAACCATTTACAACAAGCTGTTCATCACCTCCATAAGAAAGAACCATATCCTTAGTCCTATTTAGGTACTTTAGGATATTCTTGACCGCTGTCCAGTGCTCCATTCCAGGATCACTTTGATATCTGCTAGTCAAACAAACAGCATGTGCTATATCCGGTCTTGTACACAGCATGGCATACATGATAAAACCTATGGCCGAGGCATGTGGAATATTATTCATTTTCTCTCTATCTTCTGCCGTAGCTGGACTTTGAGTTTTACTCAAGGTCTTACCTGACAACATGGGCACGAACCCTTTCTTGCTATCTTCCATTCTAAACTTCTTTAGGACTTTGCCCAAGTATGTACTTTGTGAAAGCGCTATTAGGCGTCTTGATCTATCTCTATAAATCTTGATGCCTAGAATATATGCCGCTTCGCCAAGATCCTTCATTGAAAAACTATTATTCAAATAGGTTTTGACGCTATTAAGAAGTTCTATATCATTCCCAGTCAACAATATATCATCTACATACAGTACTAGGAATGCTACAGAGCTCCCACTCACTTTCTTGTAAATACAAGCTTCTCCATAAGTTTGTATAAATCCAAAGTTTTTGATTACTTTATCAAACCATTGATTCCAACTCCGGGATGCTTGCTTCAGTCCATAAATGGAGCGCTGAAGCTTGCATACCTTGTCAGCATATTTAGGATCGACAAAACCCTTGGGTTGTACCATATACAACTCTTCCTCAATGTCACCATTAAGGAACGCCGTTTTGACATCCATCTGCCAAATCTCATAATCGAAATATGCAACAATTGCTAACAAAATCCTCACAGACTTTAGCTTTGCTACTGGTGAGAAAGTCTCATCATAGTCAACTCCTTGAATTTGTCGGAACCCTTTCGCGACAAGTCGAGCTTTATAGATGGTAACATTACCATCAGCATCTGTTTTTCTCTTGAAAATCCATTTGTTCTCGACAGCCTTACGGCCATCCGGTAAGTCCACCAAAGTCCACACTTGGTTTTCGTACATGGATCCCATTTCGGATTTCAAGGCTTCTAGCCATTTGTCGGGATCTGGGCTCACCATAGCTTCTTCATACGTCGCAGGGTCATCAACGTTGTCCACCAACATGACGTTCAAGGCAGAGTCATACCAATCAGGAGTAGTACGAACCCTCGTTGACCTGTGAGGTTCAGCAGTAACTTCGTTTGAAGTTTCATGATCATTATCATTAGCTTCCTCTTCAATTGGTGCAGGCGGCACAAAAACATCTTCCGGTGCTTCGCTACTCTCAAATCCGAGAGAAGGTTCAATAACCTCATCGAGTTCCACTTTCCTTCCAGTCACCTCTTTCGAGAGAAACTCCTTCTCAAGAAAGGATCCATTCTTTGCAACGAAAACTTTGCCTTCGGATCTATGATAGAAGGTATACCCAATTGTTTCTTTAGGGTATCCTATGAAGACGCATTTCTCCGCTTTGGGTTCTAGCTTATCAGGTTGTAACTTCTTTACATATGCTTCGCAACCCCAAACTTTAAGGAACGACAACTTAGGTTTCTTGCCAAACCACAATTCGTATGGTGTCGTTTCAACGGATTTAGATGGTGCCCTATTTAAAGTGAATGCGGCTGTCTCTAATGCATAGCCCATAAATGATAACGGTAAATCTGTAAGAGACATCATAGACCGAACCATATCTAAGAGAGTTCGATTACGACGTTCGGACACACCATTACGCTGTGGTGTTCCCGGCGGTGTCAACTGTGAAAGTATTCCACATTTCTTTAAATGCATGCCAAACTCATAACTCAGATATTCACCTCCGCGATCAGAACGCAGAAACTTAATCTTCTTGTTACGATGATTTTCCACTTCACTCTGAAATTCCTTAAACTTCTCGAAAGTTTCGGACTTATCTTTCATAAAGTAGACATACCCATATCTACTCAAGTCATCCGTGAAAGTGAGAACATAACGATATCCACCACGCGATGCTACACTCATTGGACCGCACACATCGGTATGTATTATTTCCAATAAGTCTGTAGCTCGCTCCATTGTACCAGGGAATGGAGTCTTAGTCGTTTTTCCCATTAGACATGCTTCGCATCTTTCAAGTGATTCAAAATCAAGTGATTCAAGAAGTCCATCTGAATGGAGTTTCTTCATACGCTTCACTCCAATGTGACCAAGACGACAGTGCCACATGTATGTAGAATTATCATTCAATTTAATTCGTTTAGCATCTATGTTGTGAACATGTGTATCACTACTATCGAGATTCAGTAAGAATAAACCATTCATCTCAGGTGCATTACCATAAAAGATATTACTCATATCAATCGAACAACCTTTATTCTCGGACTTAAAAGAGTAACCGTCTCGCAATAAACAGGATCCAGATATAATGTCCATGCTTAACGCAGGCACCAAATAACAATTATTTAAATTTAAAACTAATCCTGAAGGTAGATGTAGAGGGAGCGTGCCGACGGCGATCACATCAACCTTGGAGCCATTTCCAACGCGCATCGTCACCTCGTCTCTTGCCAGTCTTCGTTTATTCCGCAGCTCCTGTTTCGAGTTACAAATATGAGCAACCAAATCAGTATCAAATACCCAGGCACTACTACGATTACTAGTAAGATACACATCTATAACACATATATCAAATATACCTTTCTTCTTGATGTTGCCGTTCTTCAGATCCGCCAGGTACTTGGGGCAGTTACGCTTCCAGTGACCAGCACCCTTGCAGTAGAAGCACTCAGTTTCAGGATTAGGACCAGCCTTGGGCTTCTTAGCAGGTGCAGTAGCTTTCTTGCCGTCCTTCTTGAAGTTGCCCTTGTTCTTAGGCTTGCCCCGTTTCTTGAAATTGGTGGTCTTATTGACCATCAACACTTGTTGCTCCTTCTTGATCTCCACTTCAGCAGTTTTCAGCATGGACGAGAGTTCAGGCAACGTCTTATTCATGCAGTGCATGTTGTAGTTCATCACAAAGTTCTTGTTACTTGGTGGTAGTGATTGAAGGAGACGGTGAATCCCCAATTCATTAGGAATCGATATTCCCAACTCTTGGAGTTTCTTAGCGTACCCAGACATGGTGAGCACGTGCTCACTAACGGAGCTTCCCTCTTCCATCTTACAGTTAAAGAATTTTTCGGAGGCCTCATAGCTCTCCATGGCCGCGCGAGTCTCAAAAATTAGCCTGAGCTCCTTAATGATCTCGAACGGGTCGTGGTGCTCAAAACGCTATTGGAGCTCCGCTTCTAAACCGTACAGGATGGCACACTGAACTGTGGAGTAATGATTTTTCCGAGTGGCGAAAACATTCTTTTCGTCATCGGTGGCATTATCTGCAGGTGGGTCACCTAGCAGTGCATCGAGCACATAGGTCAACTGACCAGCCCTGAGGACGATCTTCAGTCCACGGAACCAGTCCGTGAAATTGCTTCCATTGTTCTTAAGTTTTTCTTTCTCTAGGAACACATTGAAATTGATGGAGGGGTTTGCCATAATCTACAACAATTTGCAAGTAGTTTAGACTAAGTTTATGACTAATTGAGTTCAAATTTAATTATTATACTAACTAGGTGAACTCCCACTCAAAACAACATCCCTCACATTGTCTTAGTGATTACACGAACCAAGTCCACTACACCAAGTCCGATCTTCACGAGAGAAGATGTAGTTTCATCGGCGAACAATCTTCATGTTCATCATATCAATTATATGACTCATGCTCTACCTTTCGGTATTCCGTGTTCCGAGACCATGTCTGTACATGCTAGGATCGTCAAGACAACCTTAGTTTCCGCATGTGCAAATCTGGCTTGCACCCGTTGTATGCACACGTAGAATCTATCACATCCGATCATCACGAGATGCTTCGAAACGACGAGTCTTAGCAACGGTGCCAACTAAGGGTGAACACTTTATTACTTGATATTTAGTGAGAGGGATCATCTTATAATGCTACCGTCGCGATCTAAGCAATACAAGATGCATAAAGGATTAAATTACAGGCAATTCATAATTAGTGTGATATGATATGGCCTTTTCTTCTTGCGCCTTTGATCTCCATCTCCAAAGCACGAACATGATCTCCATCATCACCAGCATTGCGTCAAGGTCAGTGGTGCCGCTTCATGGTTGTCCATCATCACCAGCAACTATTACAACTACTTGGAATAAGGCTATTAATAGATGAATAGACACGCAGGTCTTAACAGAATTAAAGACAACCATTAGGCTCCTGCCGGTTGCCATATTACAACAAGGATCATTGCATACATCAAATACAATCACAATCACATGTTGGCCATATCACATCACAAAACCCCTGCAAAAACAAGTTAGACGCCTCTAATTTTCTTTGCATGTTTTACGTGGTTTAGGGCTTTCGCATAAGACCGATCTTACCTACGAACAAGGACCACAACGTTGATACAAGTGTTGTCAAGATGCTCATTGTAAATTGAATCTTAACTATGGTGGGAGAGACAGACACCCGCAAAGCCACTTGTGCAAAGCAAGTTGCACATCAAGCGTGGAGCAAGTCTCATGTGCAATGACATGTAATGTTAGCCCGAGCCGCTTCATCCCATCATGCCGCAAGATGCAAAGTACACGCTAAGACACCGACAACAAAAGCATCAACGCCCACAAAAACATTGTGTTCTACTCGTGCAATAGATCTACGCATAGATACGGCTCTGATACCACTGATGGGTTCGTAGCATGGAAAACAAAAAAATTCTACCGCAAGAACGAACAAAACCTAGATCTAATCTAGATAAAAAGCCAAGATCTAATCTATTAGACATGAGCAACGAGATAGATAGGAACTAACCCTCGTAGATCCGAAAGCGTTAACAAGATTAGATCTCGTGGTTGATGTAGTCGATCACTTGCCGATCTCAAGATCGTGTGGACGATCCTTCCGGCGTCGCGTTCCAGCAGCGCTTCCGCAGTCGGTCAAGTGGACGATCCTTCCGGTGCCGTGATTCGGCAGCGCTTCCGCAGTCGGTCACACGTGCGGAGTCGAAGCAGACCTTCCTCTCCCCGTTCCAGCGAGCAGCGGAGGTAGTAGATCTTCTCCACGGAATCCCAGCAGCACGACGGCGTGGTGGTGGTGGTGGAGTAGAGAATTCTGCAGGGCTTCGCCTATGCCTGTGCAGAAGATGGTGGAGGAGAGAGGCGGCAGAGATTGGGTGTTATGGGAGCAGGGGAGGAGGGGGCGCCCCTGCCCCTCTATTTAAAGAAGGGAGGCGCCTAGGGAGGGGGAGTCCTTGTAGGACTCCCCTCCCTTGTAGGCCGGCGGATTGGAGGTGGGGGGAGGAGTCCTCCTCCCCCACGACTCCGTATCTTGACCCACCAGGACTCCTTGATCCCTATCTTGATTTTCAAGCAAACTCCAAGATATCTTCTAGAACCTTCCGGAACATTCCGAAACCTTCTAGAATCCTCATACAAACACTCCGGAACATTTCCTAACTTAGAAAATGATCCCCTATATATGAATCTTATTCTCCAGACCATTCTGGATCTCCTCGTGATGTCCCGAATCCAATCCGAGACTCCGAACAACATTCGGTCTTCAACGCACATTCCATATCTACTTAAAACAACTTCGAACCTTAAGTGTGTCACCCTACGGTTCGTGAATATGAAGACATGATAGAGACACATCTCCTATCAATAACCATCAGCGGGACCTGGAGATCCATAATGGCTCCCACATACTCAACGATGACTTTGCGATCGATTGAACCACTTACATATGAAACTAATTCCCTTTGTCTCGCGACACTATACTTATCCGAGGTTTGATCGTCGGTATCTCCATACCTAGTTCTACCTCGTTACTGATAAGTACTCTTTACTCGTTCCGTGATATGTCATCCCTTGTGACCTAGTCACATGCTTGCAAGCTAACTAGATGACATTCCACCGAGAGGGCCCAGAGCATATCTATCCGTCATATGGATGGAAAAATCCCAATCTTGGTTCATGCGCTTCAACACATACTTTCAGAATACCCAATGACACTTTTATAACCACCCAGTTACGAAGCGGCGTTTGATGTCATCAAAGTATCCATCCGGTGATGGTGATTAACATAACCTCATGGTCTAAGGAATAGGTTACTATGTATTTGAAAGCTTACAGCAATACGAACTTAATGACTTGATCTTATGCTACGCTTACTATGGGTGTGCGTCCATCACATCATTCTCCTAATGATATAACCTTGTTATTAATCACATCCTAATGTCCATGATCAGGAAACCATGATCATCAATTAATCAACAAGCTAGTTCAACAAGAGGCTTACTAGGGACTCGCTTATGTTTACAAAACACACAAGTATTAGTGTTTCCTAATAATACAATTATAGCATGTGATGTAAACATTCATCATAAACACAAAGATATAATAATAATCACTTTTATTATTGCCTCTTGGGCATATCTCCAACAATAATTGGATCCTTCAATGTACCAAGAGCCTTTTCATAGGACACTCGAAGTTGATCATGATTCTCCCCAAATTTTATGATCTCACGCTTGACAAGCAAATTAGCTTTCTCAAGGTTCTCAAGGTCATTGGTGAGAGAAGCATGAGCAATCTCAAGTTCTTTCTTTGAAGTATTAAGATCTTGAGACAAGGTGATGGCTCTATATAGGGTATCCACATCTTTTGCCTTATCTAGTTCATAGATTTCAATTCGTTCTTTAAGAAGGGAAGTAATGTCCTTTCCTTACTTAGCTCTTGCTCAAGAAGATTGAATCTTCATTTTTCATCATCAATACGAGATTCCAATCTATCAATGGTCTCCTCACGTGAGTTGACAAGGTTCATCAATTGCTTGAATCTAGCACGAGCATTGCTAGGAAGGGACTTCATGATTTTATACATTTCTTGTATATAGTTTTCATCAAATTCATCATTATCACTATCATTGGCACTAACATGATCATCCAAGATGCTAGAGAGAGATGGAGGATAAGAGATTACCTTGGTGCTCCTTGCCATGAGGCAAGAGCCGACAACCTTGGGAGTAGGAGAATCATCGATGTAGTCCTTGGTGTAGTCGTAGGTGAGTAGTGACCCATGTTCGGTGTAAACCAAACTAGGCTCACCATGCACCTCCTCCTCATCCTCGCTCTCCACATCGCATGTGACCTTGGAGCTTCGTGCCATAAGGCAAGTACCGGCGACCTTGGGAGTGATGGAGTCATCGGCATAGTCTTTGGTGTAGTCATATGTGAAGAGTGACCTGGGTTCGGCAAAAGCCAAACCGGCCACTCCCACAACCTTCTCCTCATATTCACTCTCCGCACTGGATAAGTATTCTTGTCCTAGGAAGCCTTTGCCATCACGCTTCTTGTTCCTCTTGTACCTCTCGTTGATGGGGTTTGGCTTCAATCTTGGCTTGGCGCCCTCTTCATATTTGGGCTTGTCAAGTCTCTTCTCATATAGGCATTTTTCGGCAAAGTGATCCAACTCATCACAATTGTAGCAAGTCCTCTTCTTCTCACTTGGCCCGGCGGAGCTTCTTCTTCTTTGGAACTTCAAGTTCTTGGTGAAGAGAGCAAGTTGAGATAACATGTTGTCAACACCATCACTATCACTCTCTTCTTCATTTGCAACACTTTCTTGCACACACTGGGCCTTCAATTCTAGGGAGTGAGAAGGCCCATTGGCACGGTTAATCTCCTTGATCTTTTGTCCTTCATTCGCCATGTTAGCCGTGGCAACAAGATATGATACTAGATCATCAGGAGAGAAGTGGCAAGCTGAATCTAAGAGTTGCAAGTTCAAGGCAAGCTTCTTGTCAGAGGCGGCGATCATGGAGAGAACCTTGGACTTGATGATCTCATCATTCAAGTTGAACCCATCATCATACTTGTCATAGCCAAGACCATCAATCTTTACACGGAGGGCAACAAGTCTCTTGTATGCTTCTGCGATGGACTCACCATCTTTGTTCATGAACATGCTCATCTCCGACTTGGTAGCTTCATACTTGGACTTTTGGATAAGGGATGTTCCCTCTTGGAGAATGACAATCCTCTCCCAAAGCTCCTTTGCGGTGGGGATGTTGCTAACTTGATCATAGAGAGTGCGGTGAATGGCACTCCTTATCTTGTCACAAGCCATTGCATTTAGTTGACGATCATAGTATTCTCCAAGAGTGAGATTGTTGGGATCTTGTGGATAGAAGCCCTTGCCCACAATCTCCCAAAGCTCCACACTACAGCTGCGAAGATAAGATTCCATAGAAACTTTCCAATGAGAGAAGTGAGTTCCATCATAGTGAGGTGTGGGACCCAAACCATTAATATGAGGCATGATGTTCTTTTGTTTACGATATATATACGAAAATGGATTACAAGGCATAGAGGCTTTCGTCGGGTCACTCTCACTAGAGGCCTCATTCATGGCCTCGTTAGCGGTGTCCATGGGCCTTCCTTGAGGTACTACCGAAGGTCCGGTAAGCATGACCCCCTCGCCCATCCCCTAAAACGTCCCTCAAGAAAACTTATTCGAGCAAGGAGATCGGAATCCACCTTAGCATTTTCAAGGGACTGTTTGGCAAAGAGTTCACGGAGCTCCTTGACCGAATAAGTCTTTCCCTCATCATCATTTGAGAAAACCATCTTTTCTCTTAGGCGGTAAAGCCCTTAGAAGAGCACTAGGCTCTAATACCAATTGAAAGTGTAAGATGGTTTACCTAGAGGGGGTGAATAGGTTTCTACAAAATTCTTTATAATCTTTTGCAAGTTTTAGGCTTTGCGGAATATAAGTGTGCCTAAATGCAAACTAGGTGAGGCAACCTAGATGATGATACAAGATACTTCAAGCACGAAGGCTATCACAAAGTAAACAACACAAGTAAGAGATTGGTTAAGGAATAACCAAAGCACGCAGAGACAAAGATGTATTCCCGTGTTCACCACCTTTGTGAAGGGGGCTACATCACGTTGGAGAGGTGTGAGGTTCCACGAAGGATTCCCCAATGCCATGAAGGCTCACCTTCTTCTCCGAGCCTATCCCACAAAGGAATATCTCACTTACTCGTGGTAGACTTTAAGGTAGTCTCCAAACCCTCACGAACTTTCCACGGAGCAAATCACAAGCCGAATGCCTTCGGCGACCCTAGCCGCCTAGGGTTTCCCACAAAACCAGGAGTAACAAGCTAGCTTGATGAACTCAAGGGAAATGAACTTTGGCTTGGTGGAAACGTAGATCGGGACCTCCTCTTGCTTTCTACCAAAGGGATTTGGAATTGGTTGGGTAGAATGGGAGATCCTCAAGGAATTGTGTTTCAACAATGGGGAGAGAGAGAGCTTCAAGGATGAGATATGAACAGAATGTCTAACCTACTCAAGGTGGAAGAAGTGGTATTTATACCCAAGGGAGAAATCTAGCCGTTTAGAGCAATTCTGTGAAGTTCGGTTGGACCAACCCACACACCGGACCGCCCGGTACACAGCTCGAAAGACCGAAATCCAAACCAGGTAAAGTCCCTGTGCGCAAACCTAGATAGACCCGGTATAGTAAACCGAGAATCCCGGTTTGGTTTCGGTTTTCTGACACTGGTACCGGACCACTCGGTATGGGAGCCGGTTCAACCGGCTTGTACACCAAACTTGGCAGAGATGCTATGAAAAGTAGATTTCCCTCTCCTCTCTCTTTGGTGATGGAACAAGTGGGTATATGGGATGTGTATAAGGCTTAGAAATTCATCCCCAACAAGTTCATCGAGATAACCCCTCTTAATAGTGCGGAGTTCCTACAGACTCAAGTTACATCTAAAAGGCAAACCTCTGGCACATATCTTCGTTATCAAAATGGGGGGGTCTCCAACGATCTTCCAACACACCAGCAGACTAAAACCTATTTAAGACACTAGTAGGTAGCATTAGTCCGCTCTAACTACGGTGTCATTGTCAACCAAAAACAGTAGAGGGTAAACTACCCTTTCAAGAGGCCTCAACATCGTCGGCAGCAGCAACATTCCTGAAGTCTATCGTGCACTTCCTGTCTTCCTCGCGGAGAGTCGCGAAGGACTCCAACAACATCCCCTGCCCCTCAAGCATCGCATTGTCGTCCTCCCCGACTTTCCACTCAGCCTCTTCCTACCGTTCGAACTACAGTGAATCATTTTTCGGCGTCATAGTCGTTCCTCGTCGTCCTCCAGATTCCTTTCGTAGTCGTCGTCCGAGGAGGATCAACCGGAGTACGAGGGGGAGGAGCGGTCTTCATGGTCCGGCGACAGGAGGGACTTCTCCTCCTCCATCACAGAGAGACGCATGCTCAACACGGTGATGATGCGCCGGTGAGCACTGTCACACACAGGAGAGGCGAGTTGTGTTCTTGCTACGAGCCATATCGAAGTATGCGTGTACGCACATGTTTTCCCGAGTATGAACCATGTGGGATGATGAAACATTTGGCTCATGATCGTGCTGACACGTATGAATTCCTAGGCTTCAGCGATCTTCCGCCCAACATACGGAACTGTTCTATACCAGTGTTAGCCCAGCATAGGCTAGGCCATACCAGGCCCCACCCTTAGGCATGTGGCTATCAAGGGCCTAGGCCCAACTGAACCCAATCGTGTTTCACATTTTTGGTAGAGAAGTCAACAAACTAGCAGTGGGTAATTATGATGATGATAACCGTGCCAGAAGAACATATAATGCAGCTACCAATTTTGGTCTGACAAATGGAGGCAACTGTTAAGCTTGTACTGCCAATGCTCTACATAGGCTTAACAGATCTAGTGCACTCGTTGCGATCTCCATGGGGAACAAAACCATCTCATTTGTTTGGTGCCCATCACAGTCACTGCCAACACTTTTAGGAGTAGAAGGAGCTAACAAATAATTAATATATGCAAAGACCTTTTTCTTCCTAAAAAATATTGCTCGGAAAGCAGCAGCAACTGAGCAAGTATTGGTCCCAAGTGAGCAAGATGATGATGTGTGGCTCACTGACATTTAATAACTTGACAATGTGTGTGCATGCATGTATATGACAATCGGCACCTTTTCCCTGTTGGGTGAGAGAGTACGTGTAGCTCATGGATTGATCATAAACTTTAATTTGCTCTATTATATTCACCAAATGCTAATGGATTAGTAAAGCCAGAAAGGATGCAGAACTTTTGGGGGAGATCTTGCTGCTCTGGAAGATATGGGAACTAATCTTGCTGCTTAGAGTCAGCTAGTCAACATTCTTTAATTCTTTATAAATTAATTTTCACGGCTTCTTTCAAAATTTAGGCGCCTGGCCATTAGTGTTAAAGCATTTCAGGGTGTTGGCACATATTCTGCACTGGTATTAAAATGCCACCAGAACAAATGCAGACATAAACGTACGTGAATATGTGTGCTCAAAATTCTTTAGTAGGGACATTGGTCTATGGATAACACCGCATAAAATAACAAATCTTTCCCACAAAACCAATATTGACAATACACCTTCATATATATTACTCCGTTCTTGATACTTTCTCCGTCCGAAAATAAGTGAGGCAAATTTTTCTAAATTCGCATTAACGTGTGTAGATATACGTGAATCTGGACAAACCCGAGTCAGTTATTTCTGGACGGAGGAAGTACTTTGTTGTCATGCACTCTATTGCCTAATGGGTCTATTTTCTCTCCCTGCAAAAACAAGTCTATTTGTTTATACCAACTTGATGCTTTTAATATCCAAAAAATTATTTAATAAAATTGATCTATTACAAAAAAAAATGCTCCATTTGATCATTATTTTTAAAACTATAGGTCCAACTTTTGCGGAATATTTCAAGGCCCGTGTGCATGTTCGTTAATGACATTTTATCTATTTTTCTATTATTTTGGTTCTTTTTCTCAATCTATATATTACTCGATTCTCTTGATTATTTGGTTCTCATGTTAATGCAAAGGTCAGGTCTATTTAATTGTCCCTCACAAAAGGTGAAAATGGTATACTTATTTTTATAATATTGATGCTTTAATACTTTACATAATGCTTGAATAAATTTTCTCTTTTACAAAAGAAATTACACTGTTGGTTCAACAATATTTCAACTAGGCTTATTTTATTTCGAACTTTTGGGAAAATTTTGAAGGCCCATGTGCATGTTGGTTAATGAAATTTTATCAGCTTTTAATTATTTTGGGCTATATTTCTATGGAAGTTATTCATGACTTTTTCTAAGAAAAAATATTCATGGCTAATTGCTGAAATACTTGCTCTTACCCTTTGGAGTTGTTTTTTAAGAAGGTAATCTAGTATTTGATGTCTTCCTTAAAATTACAGATATATATATATATATATATATATATGATAATATTTGTGATTGTATTGGGTCATGGTATTCATGGGTGTGTAACAGTCTTTAATCTATGTTTTAGCCAACCGTTTCTTTTCTACTTCCACGGATATATATTCTACTCATCTGATCATAAGATAAGTTCAACACACTTCAGCACCCACGGAGTATATGCATAATCAGAATACAATATAAAAGACAAACCGGTGAGGGAAATAGCGACACGTATAACAAAAATTTCTATAATTTGCAAAAGGTGAATGAATAAGAACAAATCTTTTTGTGGTGGTGTGGGCCCGTTGCAAGGGATCCATAGTGGATAAGGAGGTGTCCTCTCCCTCCCTATAAATGTGTGTCATGCATGGCAAAGGTTGGTGATGAATACACAAGACAAAAGATGCTCACTCAAAAGGGAGCACTTGTGATTATATAAAACTCACCATGGTAGCCGGGGAGGTGGAAAAGGGAAGACCTTGACATGCTAAAGAAAAAAATAAACCCTTTGTTTGCACATACATGAACATGATGCATATATCTATGTGTGTTATTGATTGGTGAAAGGCATTAGGTCCAGCAGCACACATCGTCTGATCAGGAAAAAGTTTCGAAACGAATCGCCACATATGGAAGAAGAGGGTCCACTTTTTATCAATCAAACTACTACTAATTGATATTACATATTTGGTGTTAAGCAAGTTGCTCGTGCTTTATATTGGTTAGTATAGTAACTTGTGTTGGAGAACTGATTGCATGTGATGTGAGTAACATTTCTTCAGTAATTCATGGCGCTTCGGTAAAATCCTTAATCCAAATTACGAGTACAATATGCAATATACACACTGATGCGAAAAAATAACAGCAGGGAGTTAGGTATATATATCTGGTAAAGCTTTTGCTTCTTTCTTTTTCACCATGGATACTAACATGATGTAAAAAAGGAGCAGATTTAGAAATTCAGTGGTAAGAAAAAGAGAGGCAGAGAGATATGATTATGGGGCCATTAGTTAACAAGGTGAAAAATACAGTCATCTGGCATTAGCTTATAGTAGTGGAGACAGAATGAATTCTCACCTAGCTCTTGTCCTTTTTTCCTGGAACAATGAAATCTGAGGCTGGATTGAGTAACCCATGCCTAGGAGCAGCTGACCTAATTAAGCTGCACTGGAGCATCTAATCTATACTTATTTTCCTATACATATTAGTGACCAGATGCATATATGTATATTTTACTAGCTCGATCTTGGCTTAAGGATGTGGTTAGCTTAATTGCGAGACCTTCTCATATCATTGACATATATTGAACGCAAAGCACGAATTTAAATTTCCTAGGATTTTGGGTGGAGGAACATTTATTTCAGATTAAATAGTTCAACTTTATTTTTATCTGCCAGCCATCTAAAATTGCACATCACTTGCATTTAGTCTGATTTTTCTTTGGAAAATGGAAAATCTATTATCCCCGCCCCGGAGTAGTTGTATGACAAGTAGCATAAGACAAATATGGAGGTTGGGTGAAGATCTTAAGGTAGAAAAGACAGGATTGGACCTTGGACCGCGAAAAAAAGTCATGTGCAAAACACAACAAAATTCAAGTCACTTCACCATTTGACAACCACTTGTTTTTTCTCCTTTCTTTGCTAAGCAACACTCATGAAAAGTTTGGCTGCAAGTAGAGTGTACATTTCCACTTAAAAAGTTAGCTGGATTCTGTGTGTGGGGCCCATAACAGTGACGTGGCAGTGGGCACAATATGGTATTTGCATGATAGGAGGAAATCAATGATTAATCAGTGCACGAGCGCAATGGATGTTGACTCAGTCTACCGCAAGTAGATCCATGATTACTTCCAATGTGGCATCCTATCTTTAGGGCTGGGATATTTGGTACAAACATATGAGAAACAACGTGAACTTTTATCTGAACTGGCGAATTAAGATTTGATTAATTCCCATCGCAATCCTACCGTAGTTCCTTTGTATCAAAAACTCAATCTGCATGGACGAAAGCATACTTAACAAAAGACATTTTTCTGTGCAATATGTGCAGGAACACATACTTAGTACTAGCATAGTGTTTTCGACTCTCGCCAATCCTAGACAATACTAAGAAAAAAGTCAGAGCATTAAGAATTATTTGGATGGTGCTTGCTTGATACTAGTAGATCAGTAATCAAATGCGGAAGCAATCCATAGCTCTGTTAAAAAGAAGAAATCTGCAAACATTAGCTGCAAAGCGCATATATAGTGTCATAGGTAGGATCTAGCTAGGTGTGCGTGATCCCCTCTGTCGTTAACCGTACATAGTGGCCATGCAATGCAAGTGCAACAATGACAGTCCACTGATGGATTTCGTAGTGGGGGCAGTGGCAAGTAGCAGTAGCAGCAGCTGACTAGCTACTAAGTAGAACCTTGCAAATTTCTGTGGCCATCCATGGTGGTGTTGCCTCACCATGTTCAGCAGGATGCCATTCGATCGTCAGCAAGACACTTCCATGATCATCCATGAATAGAGGGAGTTTTTGTCCATGTACATGGTGCCATCTTAGCTAGCAACTGGATGTTGTCTGAGTGTGACTGGTGCGCCAAAAGAAAAGAAGAGAAAATGGTAAAGACAAAAGATGGTTCTCAGTAGTAGTAGGGGGCAGACAGGGCTGAAGTTGATTGATCCATGGTTTGTCTTAACCTCCCCAGTCTTTTTATTTGTATGCTGAATAAAGCATGTTCAGCAAAAGTTTATGACAAAGAGCTGAGGCAGAGAGGTGGTGATTTGTGAAGTGGTCAACTTAAACCTCTGACGGACAGAGGATCGACCTGATGATCTAGCGTCCTGATCAGTTTTGAAGAATAACGACCGGTTAAGACGTCGACGACAGAGCATCTTAGAAAGTGTATGGGAAATGAGTCAATGGCATGAGGACATGGGTATACTGGAGATGTGGATGGGGAAGGGAAACTGCAAGGTCAGTCAGCACTGACCTTGCAGCAAGATCCCAGTTTCCTTCTCTTCCTGCTGCCAAGGAAGCAAAACAGGAATGACTATATGAAAGAAAGGCGCCTTGGTTTTCTGTGGTCAATGCAAGCATCTAATAACTATCCTCATGGATGGATGCAGAGACTGAACCAAGTGAAGATTGTAAGCAATTCCTGAAGAAAAAATAATCATGTTAAATGCATATAGCTGTCAGATCGGACACGGTGGGTGTTTGATATTGTAATAAGTACTGTAGTCAACAATTCAACATGTGCGGCAGCAAAATATTAACAGAAAATTAATGCTTTCATTGAGAGTTGAACTCAAGACCTCCCGCTTACTAAACGGGTGCTCTAACCAACTGAGCTATGAAAGCTTGTTGCATCAATTAATTTATAACATTATATCGTGAAGTAGACTATACAGTGCTGGCACACGGACACTAACTAAAATGAAATAGAGCTGCATTCTCTGAGAAGCAGGCGTACTAGTTCTAGAACTTTTTAAAAAAAATAGCTCGTGCGTTTGCTACGGTTCCTCCATTTTTTATCACAGCGCACTGCGCATATAATGCAGGTAAATATTTATGTGTATAAAAACGACAACACAAAGTATTGCAAAAACACTAAGATTTCACCTTGCTTGGATTGTATTTTTTTGTGTGACTTAGACTGTATTTTTCTAAACGAATAATGAGAACCGAACGGACTATATTTCGTTAGCTAATATCTACTCATACAATTTCATCGATGTTTAGTTTTTCTTTCTTCGCTTGGTACTTGAGAACATGTACTAAAATGTCTTCCTCGGTTGTCTACATGGATATTATTTGTAATTAACATGAAGATTCCACGTGGGAATACAAAAATATTTTCCCATACCGTGTCTCGGTTTGATGTTAAAATATTTTCGGTAAAATTTCATGAAAAGAAGGAGTTATTCAGCCAAATGCTTTAGTTATGAGTTTATTACATCTTTCCAAATTGGTTGAAATTCTATTAAACATCACCTTTTGTTAGATGGAGTGAGGTCAAGGGAATGGAAATTTAAAAAGTACGTGTTGTTAAAATCCTTGTTTGTGAGGGTTAGAAATTTGAGTGGGCAAGGGAAAGAGAATTCGTGACCTCAGTTCCTACCAATCTCTCCCCTTATTATCAAACTGCGAGATTAAACGAGATTTCGGTGAGAAATATCAGAACAACACCCCATCAAGCAAAAAACTGAAATACGGTAGATATGGAGCCCGCGTATCTTGCTGTATCATAATATCTTTGCCTACTTTTGACCGCTTGCAGTGCATGCATGTCCCCGTTCATACATGAATTCATTTAATCGTTTGGAATTTGTATAGAGTCATATTGAGTCACTATTTTTGTGATATCTTCCCTCAATCATTTACTTTCAATTGATTTGTTAGTTTTCTACACAAAATGAAAGAGCAATACGTTGTAGACCTCGGCTCGTTTTTTAGGAGAACCCAATGGGTAAACAAAAGTAATTTAGTCTTGCATTCTTGCTTTTTGATCCCAATCTCTTGTTTCAGGAAAGTTACACTGATAATCCTCCTATCAGTTCTTCCCGCCGCCAGTTGACCACCCCCTCTTTATATCTCGACATTAGATCCTAGGTAAGTCTATTTTTTTCTTCTAACAATTTGCATGTAGCTTTGTTGGTTGGAATTAAGAGGGGCATGCATTACCACAAAATAAGGATGAGAGAAATTGAGAATGGTAACAAATTAGAAATGATATACGCATAATCCCATGATCTGATAGGATTTATTGGTTACATGCCGTGTGATCTGTTAGAAAAACATACTTAATTAGCTCCTATAATTTTTAGCACTCAATTGCAATTGGTATTTTTGGTTGCGTGCTGTGAGATTGATAGGAAAAGACAATTAATTTGGTCGCTAATTACTTTACCTTAGTGTTATGAGTCTTTTGGAAACCTTGCCATTTTTCCGTGGTAGAATCTATGTCATGTGACATTGTATGCAGATTTGACGGCCTGGTGATGGGTGTTGAGTGTAAGTGACGACCCACCATCACCAACTTCTATTTAATAGTAAAGATCCACACTTATTGTTTCGTCATCGGCCATGTGTTGTGCGCACGCCGCTGCCACCTACAGACAGAACAAAGATAGGGTCGATAGTAATACCGATATGTTCTTCGGTGTGGGGAGATGGCGCACACGCTGCATGAGGGCGACATCGGGATGGATTCGCAGTGGCATGCGGCGCACCGCCCGTGGTTGAATGACAATGTTTCGACGGGCTCGTGTTGGCATGGTGAGATAAGACTATGTAAGGGTTTGAGCAGGTTTGGCCCAACCTATGGGCGTGGCGATTAGTTAGGAGGCTATAACATAATCAGAAAGAAATAATTTAATTTGATTCGGCTGCACGCGATCCGGTGCCTTATTAGTATGGTTTCCTTCTTCTTCTCTGATCGCGCTACAGTTTAAACCGAGAGCATTGCTCGTTTCTTTGCATGCAGAGTCAACCAGCAAATGGAACAGATTGGTAATTTTAATTGCTTGTGCATGCACATACAAGCTTCAAACATCTCACACATGTTGATGGTAGAGAACAATGGGCAGTCAATGCCAAATTGGTTTTGTTTTTCCTTTCCATGTATTGACTCTTAAACTATTCTTTAGTGGATGGTCCAAATGTTCCCAATGTTTGACGATGATGTTGGATGATCCAGATGTTCCCAATGTTTGAGACGACCTAAACTTCCATTTAATAGTAAAGATTCCTTCTTCCTCTCTGATCACGAGACAGTTTAAACTGAGTGCTGCTCATTTCCTTGCATAGTCAACCAACAAATGGAACTGCCTGGCAAGTTTAATTGCTTGTGCATGCGCATGCAAGCTTCAAACAGTTCACAGGTGTTAATGATAGAGAATAACGGGTAGTTAACGCCAAATTGATTTGTGTTTAGTGGGTGGTCCAGATGTGCCCAATGTTTGACGATCATAGGATGGTCTAGACGTTCCCAACATTTGATACGACCCGACTACCAACTCCAACTCCCATTTAATAGTAAGGCTTGTGAGATGAGATCACACAGGCCATATTTCGGTTCTGGTGGGCGCAACAAGATGATGAGCATCGAGCTCACTGGGTAAGTTGGGAGAAGATGATGCGTCCTAAAGGAGAGGGGGACTGGGATTCTGGAATCTCTACTCTTCAATCGCTCAATGTTGGCATGTCAAGTGTGGAGACTGATACAAGCCCCTAATTCGCTATGCAGCAGAGGTATGAGCTATGTCTGGCGTAGTATCTTGAAAGGGCTTGAGGTGGTTAAACAAGGGATTATCTGGCGGATTGGCGATGGAACAAATATCCGTATATGGGCAGACCCTTGGATTCCAAATGGTGATACGAGGCGTCCACAAACTGGGCAAGGAAACCAAATTCTGACAAGGGTAAGCGAACTAATTGACCCAGAATCTAGGACTTGGGATGAAATGCTTTTGCGCCAAACTTTTGTTCAGGCTGATGCAAATACGATCCTCAGGGTCCCCATATGTGAACATGAAGAAGACCATTTAGCCTGGCATTTTGATGAGAAAGGCAAGTTCTCAGTTAAGTCGGCGTATAGGGTGCATTCACTCTCGGTCAATGAGGCTAGGCAAGCAGGCTCGTCAGAAGGTGTTAGGGGAAGCCCTTGGAGGTACAATATGTGGCGCCGTCTCTGGATCCTAGATTGCCCTGCTAGAGTCCATCACTTTTTATGGAGATTAGGACATGATAGCCTACCGACAAGAAGGAATATTGAAAGAAAGAAAGTGGAATTAGACACTCGATGCTCCAGCTGCAACAAGTTTTTTGAGGACAGTGCACACTTGTTTCTTCGCTGCTCTGCTCTGAAGAAAGCTTGGCGTGCAATGCTCCTAGAACAATTACGGGAAAAGATCCTAGCCTGCAACTCAAGTATGGAGCTCCTCCATGAAATTTTCTCACTGAAGTACGATGAGATGATGACAGCTATAGCTCTGACGTGGTGCTGGTGGACGGAGCGAAATACGGCCAATCATGGAAAGTGCCGATTATCTGTACCTGAGCTGCAACTCAAGGTTCAAAGGCATACTTGGGAATGGACTGAATTTTTCAAGAAGAAACCTACAAATATCCCACCGACTATGCATAAATGGCAACCACCTGAAACCGATTGGATTATGATCAACACCGATGGGGCATTTTGTGGGACGTCAGGAAATGGAAGTTGGGGCTGTATCGCTAGAGACCATGAAAGCCGGCCAATCTTTGCTGCTGCAGGTTCTGTATCCAATGCGGGCGAAGCTCTACGTTCCGAAACACAAGCACTACTGCATGCTATCTCCATTGCAGACCGGATGGGAATTGGAAGACCAATCTTTGCAACTGACTGTCAAGTCCTTCAAAAAGCTATAGTTTCAGACACTTATGATGTTGCACCTCTTGGAGCACTCTTCCGTGATGTGAAGTATCAGCTCCGGCTTTCCTTTGTAGATTATCGATTTGTCTATGTGCATCGTTCTTGTAATAAGCCAGCCCATGAGCTGACGGCGCTGGGTGCGGCTGAGCCGCCGGGATACCACGATGTGTGGCTAGAAAATTATCCAAATGCTATAACCAGGGCCTTGTCCGGCGATTATGCCGAGCTAAGTTAATGGAATGTATGTGTTCCACGTCAAAAAAATAGTAAAGATGCCACATTTAGACAAGGTAATGTTCTATAAACATGTAAAATCAATAGATGAAACTCGCCTATTGATTCTTTTTACTGTTTTGCATGCCGTTGTTAATGTCTTTGTTTCTTGGGGGAGGACTGGTTCCAAATTTTCTAACCTCCGGGTCCAGTGTGTGACACGTCTCCTCCTATCCTTGCACTCACGGGCACTCACCTGTACCACGAAAAATTCCCCTGCACTCACAAAAAGCAAAAAACCAACCACCGCATCATACTCCTTGACCCCGTGAGCCACCGCTAGCCGCATGAGAGCACGTCGTCCGACAATTCAGCCACAATAGTTATGTGGATTTGCATCAAAGGTGAAAAATTCGGCCACAATAGTTCTAAGAATTTGCACCTGATAAAAAAATTGCATCATACCAAGAAGAATTTTGCTACAAAAGTTTAGTGGATTTACATCAAAGGGGGGAAATCTGCTTCAAACATTCCAAGAATTTGCACCTCAGAGAGAAAAATTGTTTCATACCAAGAAGAATTTTGCTACAATAGTTCTGTGGATTTGCATCAAAGGGGGGAAATTTGCTTCAAACTTTCCAGGAATTTGCACCTTGTGAAGATAAAATTGCATCATACAAAGAAGAATTTTGCTATAACAGTGTAGTCGATTTGCATCGAAGAGGGGACATTTGCTACAAATCTTCTAAGAATTTGCACCACATGAAAAAGCAAATGCATCATACGGGGGAAATCCGCTTCAAAATTATCAAGAATTTGCACCTCATGAAGAAAAATTGCATAATATGAAGAATTTTTTGCTATAATAGTCTAGTCGATTTGCATCGAAGGGGAAAAAACTGCTACAAACCTTCCAAAATTCTGCACCATATGAAGAAAACAAATGCATCATACCCAAAAAAAATCTGACTACAAAGAATCTGTAGACTTGCAGCTAGTAGTAGCACCCATCACTAGGGCTGGAGCTTGCGGTCCTGGTACCGCTGCCCAAGGACCCACAACAGCGCTGAATGCGTAGTAAATAGTTGAATGTAGATTGATGGTAAAAGAAGGGACCGGGGTCCATAGTTCACTAGTGGTGTCTCTCCTTAAGATAGATGACATGTTGGGTGAACAAACTACAGCGGGGCAATTGACAAACATCGACAAAGCAATCATGCATATACTACTCATCTTGACTCCTTTGAGATTCGATTGGGCATTACAACATTATACATAGACCGCCATCCAACTGCGTCTATGACTAATAATCCACCTTCAGGTTATCATCCGAACCCCCTTCAGTATTAAGTTGCAAGCAATGGATAATTGCATTACGAATAGCGTGTAAACTAAACAATACGATTGTTCTATGAACAAAGGATTGTTGTTTTCTCCCTAGTAGCAACAACACATCAAGTATCTTAGAGATTTCTGTCACTTCCCTAGATTACTAGAGGCATGAACCCACTATCGAGCATAAATACTAACTCTTGGAGTTGCTAGCATCTACTTGGCCAAGATAGCTACTAACAACGGAAAGCATGCAAGATCACAAATAACAAAGACATGATAGAATCAATAATCAATCCGAAATAGCATCTCAATATCCATCGGATCCCTGCAAACACAACATATATGAATTACAAATAGATGATCTTGATCATGAACGGAGCTCACAAGATCTAAACATGATAGCACAAAAGAGGAGAACCAGCCATCTAGCTACTACATGGACCCGTAGTCCAGAGATGAACTACTCACGCATCACACCGGAGGCTTGCATGATGATGAAAAAGGCCTCCAGGGTGAATTCCCCTCTCCGGCAGGGTGCCGGGAAGAGCTTCAGATCCCTCCCGATCTAGGGATGGAGATGACGGCAGCTACAGATACTTTCGTGGAATTTTGATCGGGTACTTAGGGTTTCCATATCCGAGGCAATATATAGGCGGAAGGAGAGGCCGAGGGGGTGCCTGGGGCGGCCAGACCACCCCCTGGCGCGGGCCAGGCCTGGCCACGTGACCAGGTGGTGTGTCCGGGCCTCAGCCCCTCTCCGTCTTGTATTCTGGCTCCAAGTGTCCCCTGTAAAATAATGACTTTGACTTTTGTCCCGTCCAATTCCGAGAATATTCATTTTCTGACTTTCTGAAACCAAAAACAACAGAAAACAGGCAGCTGGCCCTGTGGCTCTTGTTAATAGGTTAGTCCAAGAAATCATATAAAAAGTACTCCAAAGTGTGGACAAAACACAAGAAAGTAGATAAAATCAAGCATGGAACATCAAAAATTATAGATACATTTGCAATGTATCAATCGTTGTCGTCATTCCGTGCACTCACGATTTGGGATAGCAAGATGAGAGATGGGGGCAGTGGGAAGACGGCGTAACGACGGCGCTCAGGCGAGAAAGAAGTGGCGGAGAGAGAGGGGAATGACTCCAGGGGCAGAGAGGAACTAAGGTATGGCGTTGACCTCTCTTTCCGGTGTGGATAAGATGGAGAAGAACGCGTAGGAGTCCAGGAGAGGATAAAGATCCAGGAAACATGGTGGGACCCACGTGGTGGCGCTGGTTCTCTTTTGTGTGGCCACGACTGCAACAACGTGTCGTGGCACTCGGAGGCTCGCAACCTCCGAAGGTTTTAGAGCATTTTCCTTCTCTTAGGGTGTGTTCGGTTGGTGTCACCAAGTAGAATGGAATGGAATGGTTCCACACCTGAGAGCCGTTCTTGATGGGTTCGTAGCATGGAAAACAAAAAAATTCTACCGCAAGAACGAACAAAACCTAGATCTAATCTAGATAAAAGCCAAGATCTAATCTATTAGACATGAGCAACGAGATAGATAGGAACTAACCCTCGTAGATCCGAAAGCGTTAACGAGATTAGATCTCGTGGTTGATGTAGTCGATCACTTGCCGATCTCAAGATCGTGTGGACGATCCTTCCGGCGTCGCGTTCCAGCAGCGCTTCCAAAGTCGGTCAAGTGGACGATCCTTCTGGCGCCGCATTTCGGCAGCACTTCCGCAGTCGGTCACACGTGCGGAGTCGAAGCAGACCTTCCTCTCCCCGTTCCAGCGAGCAGCGGAGGTAGTAGATCTTCTCCACGGAATCCCAGCAGCACGATGGCGTGGTGGTGGTGGTGGTGGTGGAGTAGAGAATTCTGCAGGGCTTCGCCTATGCCTGTGCAGAAGATGATGGAGGAGAGAGGCGGCCGAGATTGGGTGTTATGGGAGCAGGGGAGGAGGGGGCGCCCCTGCCCCTCTATTTAAAGAAGGGAGGCGCCTAGGGAGGGGGAGTCCTTGTAGGACTCTCCTCCCTTGTAGGCCGGCGGATTGGAGGTGGGGGGAGGAGTCCTCCTCCCCCACGACTCCGTATCTTGACCCACCAGGACTCCTTGATCCCTATCTTAATTTTCAAGCAAACTCCAAGATATCTTCCAGAACCTTCCGGAACATTCCGAAACCTTCTAGAATCCTCATACAAACACTCCGGAACATTTCCTAACTTAGAAAATGATCTCCTATATATGAATCTCATTCTCCGGACCATTCCGGATCTCCTCGTGATGTCCCGAATCCAATCCGAGACTCCGAACAACATTCGGTCTCCAACGCACATTACATATCTACTTAAAACAACTTCGAACCTTAAGTGTGTCACCCTACGGTTCGTGAATATGCAGACATGATAGAGACACATCTCCTATCAATAACCATCAGCGGGACCTGGAGATCCATAATGGCTCCCACATACTCAACGATGACTTTGCGATCGATCGATTGAACCACTTACATACGAAAGTAATTCCCTTTGTCTTGCGATACTATACTTATCCGAGGTTTGATCGTCGGTATCTCCATACCTAGTTCTACCTCGTTACTGATAAGTACTCTTTACTCGTTCCGTGATATGTCATCCCTTGTGACCTAGTCACATGCCTGCATGCTAACTAGATGACATTCCACCGAGAGGGCCCAGAGCATATCTATCCGTCATATGGATGGACAAATCCCAATCTTGGTTGATGCGCTTCAACACATACTTTCAGAATACCCAATGACACTTTTATAACCACCCAGTTACGAAGCGGCGTTTGATGTCATCAAAGTATCCATCCAGTGATGGTGATTAACATTGAAGGGATACGGGTAGGCTACACTAGCGTAAAATCAAAATTTTCTACCGCGTCAACCAGGAATACTATTGTCATAGATCACGGGATTACCGCTAGACGCGCGGGTGCGGAACTCGATGAAGCACGTTGCGGCAGTGTAGATGTTCTACGTCTCCTCCTCGTCCTTGTCCCATGAGCAGCTCCCCTTTGCGCGGCTCGTCCAAGTGCTACAGATGCAGCTCCTCCGAGGTATCCACACGTCCGGAGTGGAAGCCGTCACACGCCAGACTGCTAGGTCTGCGCGTGCAACACAGGCGGAAGAGGAGTGGCGGCTGGGTGGAATGCTCTCTCCTATTCAGCTCGCCTCACTCTCTCTTATATAGGCATCCCTGGTGGGCTTCTACATTAGCAGCCCATTAGCAGCCTAAGCCTGGTCTAATTCGGATCCAATCCTCATTAGGCTTACAGCCCCTAAAGTGTGTGACCCTATAGGTTCATACATGTATAGACATGACGCGAGTACACTTACTCCGTCAATAGTTGGTAGCGGCCTCTAGCAAGACGTGCCAACTCCTAAACGCATATAAAGATCATTCGGACGAACCATCACAAGGTTGAGTACATGTCTTTCCCTTTGCCTCACGATATTTGGTCTAGCTCCAAGCTGACCTCTCTTTCTCGATACTATGATTCGGAATCCCTGTACTAGGTTAACTCTTAACCATATGTAGCACGGCCATGCATTTCTGGATCCGATCACTCGAGGGGCCCAGAGATATCTCTCTCAAGTAGAGAGGGGCAAATCCCATCTTGATTGACCGATGCCTTGCAGCATGTATCAGGACAAACCCGAAAGCTACCTTTATAACTACCCAGTTACGGAGTAGTGTTTGATAGCCCCAAAGTAGGTCGATCCACATCTCAAGTACATGCGACAATCTCAGGTCTAAGGACAAAACGTACACGATGTGTAGAGAGAGCTGCAAGTATTATTGCTAGTCTCATGTTGGGTCAGTCCAACCCCATGTTCATAACATGTGTCCACATCATTGGTTTGACATCTCCATGTCAATGACTTGTGAAACATAGTCATCAACCAATCGATGTGCTAGTCTAATATTCACGTGTGTCCTCACATGAACTCCGACTAGGGACAATTATTAGATAACCATACAAGTAAAGAGTTTCACAAACAATTCACATAATTGCCAATCAATACAAGTTGCCTGGTATATGGATATTCAAGGAACATTATAATAACTCATGGATACACATGAAATACAATCATCTCTATGATTGCCTCTAGGGCATATTTCCTTCAGTCTCCCACTTGCACTAGAGTCAATCTAGACAGTATCTAATACCTATTGCTCTTGTGTGCGCTTCATGCGCATGCTGCGGGAGTGGCTTAGTCAAGGGATCAGCAACATTTGAGTCCGTATGTATTTTGCATAACATGACACTACCTTCATCAATGAACTCACGAATCAGATGGTAGCGCATGCGAATATGTTTGTTCTTCTGGTGTTGTCTAGGTTCTTTGGCTTGTGCAATAGCACCATTGTTGTCACAATAAACGTCCAAGGGATTGGACGAGCCCTGAACCACACCAAGAGCAATCAGGAAATTCCTAATCCAAACAGCTTCCTTTGCAGCCTCCGAGGCAGCAATATATTCAGCTTCTGTTGAAGAGGAGGCCACTGTATCTTGCTTGGAACTTTTCCAGCTCATAGCACCACCATTCATGACAAACACATAACCTAATTGCGGTTTCGAGTCATCTGAGTCATTAAGGTAACTCGCATCTGTGTAACCCTTTACACTGAGTTCAACCTCACCTCCATAAACTAGGAACATATCCTTAGTCCTTCTCAAGTACTTAAGGATATTCTTTACCGCTGTCTAGTGAATCTCACCTGGATCAGCCTGGTATCTGCTCGTAACACTTAGAGCATAGGAAACATCTGGGCGAGTACATGTCATTGCATACATGATGGATCCAATAGCCGAAGCATATGGAACCCTACTCATGCGTTCTCGCTCATCAGTGGTCGAAGGACACTGAGTCTTGCTGAGTTTAATGCCGTGAGACATGGGCAAGAACCCCTTCTTAGCCTCTTCCATGCTGAACCGTTTCAACACTTTGTCAATGTACGTACTCTGGCTTAATCCAATTAGCCTCCTTGATCTATCTCTATAGATCTTGATACCCAGAATATATGCCGCTTCTCCCAAGTCCTTCATAGAAAAACTATTTTTCAATGAGGTCTTAACAGACTCGAGCATAGGAATGTCATTTCCAATCAATAATATGTCATCCACATATAAGATTAGAAACACAAGTGATTTCCCATTTTCTTTCTTATACACACAAGGTTCTTGTTCGTTTTTGGTGAAGCCAAACTCCTTTACAACTTCATCAAATCGAATGTTCCAACTCCGAGATGCTTGCTTCAGCCCATAAATAGACTTTTGAAGTTTGCATACCTTTCCAGCATTGTTTGGATCGACAAAACCTTCGGGCTGCATCATATACACGTCCTCAGAAAGGATTCCATTTAAGAAAGCCGTCTTGACATCCATCTGCCATATCTCATAATCGAAATGTGCAGCAATGGCTAGAATGATCCGTATAGATTTAAGCATCGCTACGGGCGAGAAAGTCTCGTCGTAGTCAACTCCTTGAACTTGTCGAAAACCTTTTGCAACAAGTCGAGCTTTATGAATGTGAACATTTCCATCCATATCAATCTTCTTCTTATAGATCCACTTGCACTCGATGGCTTTAAAACCATCAGGCAGATCAACCAAGTTCCAAACTTGATTGTCTCCCATGGACTCTATCTCGGATCTCATGGCAATCAGCCATTTCTCAGAGTCTGGGTCCACCATCGCTTCTGCATAGGTCGCAGGCTCATCATTGTCTAACAATAATAAATCTCGCGCTTCGCGGAGCCTCGCCGACCTTCGTGGCTGTGGTGCTTCTATTGCCACGGGTTCCTCAACCTGCTCTACTACAATAGCATCACTCGTAGAAGCATCCCCGACTGGCTCATCTTGAACTTCTTCAAGTCGCACCGACCTTCCACTCGTTCCCTTTGTGAGAAACTCTTTCTCTAGGAAAACACCGCTACGAGCGACAAACACTTTGCCCTCTTCTCGGTTGTAGAAGTAATACCCTAAGGTTTCCCTTGGGTATCCCACAAAAATGCACTTATCCGATTTGGGTGTTAGCTTGTCCGACTGAAGTCGCTTGACAAATGCATCACAACCCCAAATCTTTAGAAAAGACAAACTGGGATTCTTTCCAGTCCACATCTCATATGGTGTCTTAACTACGGATTTAGATGGTACCCTGTTTAGTGTGAAAGCTGCTGTTTCTAGCGCGTAACCCCAAAATGATAATGGTAAATCCGACTGGCTCATCATCGATCGAACCATGTCCAACAAAGTTCGATTACGCCGTTTAGAGACCCCGTTTCTTTGAGGCGTTCCGGGCGGCGTGAGCTATGGAACAATTCCGCAACTCTTAAGATGATTGCTAAACTCGTGACTCAAATATTCACCTCCGCGATCAGATCGCAAGGCCTTTATTTTCTTGCCACGTTGATTCTCTACCTCATTTTGAAACTCTTTGAACTTTTCAAAAGTTTCAGACTTATGCTTCATCAAGTAGACATAGCCATATCTACTGAAATCATCAGTGAAAGTAATGAAGTAGTGATATCCTCCTCTGGCTATCGTGCTCATTGGTCCACATACATCAGTATGTATGAGTTCCAACAAGTCTGTCGCTCTCTCGGGAAACCCCGTAAAAGGCGTATTGGTCATCTTTCCAAGTAAACAAGCTTGACATGTCTCGTATGATTCAAAATCAAACGAAGTTAGAAGACCATCACCATGGAGCTTCTTCATGCGCTTTTCACTTATATGCCCCAAACGACAATGCCATAGATAGGTAGGACTCAAATCATTTGGCCGAAGCCTTTTAGCACTAACATTGTAAACACATGCATTATCAAGATTTAAAATAAATAACCCATTCACAATGGGAGCAACAGCCACAAACATAGCATTCTTAGAGATTACACAACCATTGTTTGTACTCGCGAATGAATAACCATCCCTCATCAAACATGAAGGTGATAAAATGTTTTGACCCATACTAGGAATGTAATAACAATTATTCAACTCCATGATAAATCCTGACGGAAGGTGAAGTTGCATGACGCCGACGAACAATGCAGCAACCCTTGCTTTATTTCTGACGCGAAAATCCACTTCGCCTTTCTGCACTTCTCTAGTCCTTATTAGCCCCTGCATCGAATTGCAAATATGAGCAACCGATCCGGTATCAAATACCCAAGAGTTAACATAAGAATCTGCGAGAAAAATGTCCACAACATTTACAACAAGCGTACCTGAGTAGGAAGTACTCTTACTGCCACTCTTCTTCAAAGAAGCCTGGTACTTGCTGCAGTTTCTCTTCCAGTGGCCATATTCGTGACAAAAGAAACACTCAGTGTCTCCTGCAGGACCATCCTTTTGCTTGGATGCAGGGTTTGGCTTAGGGATCGTATCCTTAGCCTTGCCCTTCTTCTTCTGCCAAGAAGTGCCCTTTTTATTAAAGCTAGGCTTGTTCTGCACAGCCATCACATGGCTATGCCCTGCACACTTCTTAATGTCACATTCTGTTGTTTTCAGCATCCCACATAATTCATTAAGGCCCCTCTCCACCCCATGCATATGGTAGTTCGAAATGAAATGCCCATAGCTAGATGGAAGAGATGCCAAAATGAAATCAGTGGCCAACTCTTGGCCTAATGGAAAACCAAGCTTTTCCAAAGTCTGACTGTAACCAACCATTTTGATCACATGGGGGCCTACAGCTGCTCCCTCTGCCAGCTTGCATTCCACAAAGGACTTAGCGACATTATACCTCTCAGTCCTAGCCTGAGTCTGGAACATGTCCTTAAGCGCAACGATCATATCGTACGCTTCCTGATCCTCAAACTGCTTTTGAAGATCAGGTTCCATGCATGCAAGCATAAGACAACTAACCTCAAGAGATTCATCACATGCTTTCTTGTAGGCATTCTTAAGGGTAGCAGTTGCATTATCAGCAGGTTCATCCGGGATTGGGGTATCCAGAACAGTTTCCTTTTTCTCAGCCCTGAGAACAATTCTTAGGTTACGGACCCAGTCCGAATAGTTTGTTCCATTTAGTTTATCCTTTTCAAGAATCGAACGCAAAGCAAAAGGTGATGAATTGTTCGGTGCCATTGATCTACAACAAAAAATATATGCAAAATACTAAGCCATGTAACCATGAAAGAGTAAAACATATTAAACAATTTAATAGCATATACTCCCACTTAAATCAACATCCCTCTATTGATACTAAGTGATTCAAGATCCACAATTAACAAGTCGACTAGTGAGCTTTAGCATCACTGCTAGAAGACAAGGTAAATCGGTAAGCAACCTTTGCTAATCATATCACATATGACTCTTGTTGTTGGGTGACATCTCTATGTCAAAACTAGGCGCCCAACCTTTATGCCCCAAGGTCCTTAACTGTTTAAGATGACCTTGTTAAGCTCACCAACCCTTATGCGTGTAGGTATCCGATACAAACCCATCCAGCCAAGGAAAACCGTGGCACCCTAATTTCATAGACCCACCAACGATTGTACAGGGCATAGGATGGTGCAAGGTTTGGTTGGGAGGGCATGGTTTAACTTAAACTTTGTGAGGGATCGTTCTACTTCTATCATCTAAGCATGCATAGTAGTAAAACGTATAAGAATAGCATTCACATAGATGTGATTCAGTATGGCCCATTTTCTCATGGTGATCTCCATCGCCATAGAACCTGTCCACCATGATGATCTCCATCTTCATGCTCTATGCAAGCCATCCTCCAAGTGATGAGTTCTCCAAGAACTAATACAAGCTATTACTCCTAACAGGTAGTAATCAAAATTACATGGTATTGGGATCATCACAAGTTGGCACGCAGGCCATTACAATAATTGACAACACATATGGCTCCAGCCGTGTTGCCCAACTCACGACACGCAGGTCATGAAAAATACATACATGCATCACATACATTTTTGGGCCATACTGATCACATAAATCCTGCAAAAACAAGTTGTGCATAGAATCGCATTCTACCGGATCATGTGAAATCGTACCACCTATGAACCTTAACGAGATACAAAAAAGGGGCTACGACTAAGGGGGGTCTAGGGGGTCTCCCCCTGCGGGGTTTGTGAAAAATGAGAGATCAAATCTATACAATTTTCTTTAAGGATTTTGATCGGCAAATCAAATTTACCATAAACCGACCATAGTTCCGATTCGACCAAACTCCTTTGATCACGATACGTCGATTCAGATCTAATTCCCGATTCGATCAATCATATTGATCTTCGCGTGATTCAGAAGGATTTATGTGTCACTGTCTACCCCGATGGCGGAAACCGACCGGTAGGGGTAAGTCGTTCGACGACCTTAGAATCACGATCACGGAAAGTAAGATCATAGATCAATCCAGAAACACCGCCATACAAATGATCATATCATTCATATCAATCTACATATCACCATATGCAAACTTCCCGAACCTATGACTGAATAGCATCGGCTTTGATACCACTGAAGGGATACGGGTAGGCTACACTAGCGTAAAATCAAATTTTCTACCGCGTCAACCAGGAATACTATTGTCATAGATCACGGGATTACCGCTAGACGCGCGGGTGCGGAACTCGATGAAGCACGTTGCGGCAGTGTGGATGTTCTACGTCTCCTCCTCGTCCTTGTCCCACGAGCAGCTCCCCTTTGCGCGGCTTGTCCAAGTGCTACAGATGCAGCACCTCCGAGGTATCCACACGTCTGGAGTGGAAGCCGTCACACGCCAGACTGCTAGGTCTGCGCGTGCAACACAGGCGGAAGAGGAGTGGCGGCTGGGTGGAATGCTCTCTCCTATTCAGCTCGCCTCACTCTCTCTTATATAGGCATCCCCGGTGGGCTTCTACATTAGCAGCCCATTAGCAGCCTAAGCCTGGTCTAATTCGGATCCAATCCTCATTAGGCTTCTAGCCCCTAAAGTGTGTGACCCTATAGGTTCATACACGTATAGACATGACGCGAGTACACTTACTCCGTCAATAGTTGGTAGCGGCCTCTAGCAAGACGTGCCAACTCCTAAACGCATATAAAGATCATTCGGACGAACCATCACAAGGTTGAGTACATGTCTTTCCCTTTGCCTCACGATATTTGGTCTAGCTCCAAGCTGACCTCTCTTTCTCGATACTGTGATTCGGAATCCCTTTACTAGGTTAACTCTTAACCATATGTAGCACGGCCATGCATTTCTGGATCCGATCACTCGAGGGGCCCAGAGATATCTCTCTCAAGTAGAGAGGGGCAAATCCCATCTTGATTGACCGATGCCTTGCAGCATGTATCAGGACAAACCCAAAAGCTACCTTTATAACTACCCAGTTACGGAGTAGTGTTTGATAGCCCCAAAGTAGGTCGATCCACATCTCAAGTACATGCGACAATCTCAGGTCTAAGGACAAAACGTACACGATGTGTAGAGAGAGCTGCAAGTATTATTGCTAGTCTCCTGTTGGGTCAGTCCAACCCCACGTTCATAACATGTGTCCACATCATTGGTTTGACATCTCCATGTCAATGACTTGTGAAACATAGTCATCAACCAATCGATGTGCTAGTCTAATATTCACGTGTGTCCTCACATGAACTCCGACTAGGGAAAATTATTAGATAACCATACAAGTAAAGAGTTTCACAAACAATTCACATAATTGCCAATCAATACAAGTTGCCTGGTATATGGATATTCAAGGAACATTATAATAACTCATGGATACACATGAAATACAATCATCTCTATGATTGCCTCTAGGGCATATTTCCTTCAAACATAACCTCATGGTCAAAGGAATATGTTACTATGTATTTGAAAGCTTACAGCAATATGAACGGAATGACTTGATCTTATGCTACGCTTACTATGGGTCTGTGTCCATCACATCATTCTCCTAATGATATAACCTTGTTATTAATCACATCCTAATGTCCATGATCAGGAAACCATGATCATCAATTAATCAACAAGCTAGTTTAACAAGAGGCTTACTAGGGACTCTCTTATGTTTACAAAACACACAAGTATTAGTGTTTCCTCATAATACAATTATAGCATGTGATGTAAACATTCATCATAAACACAAAGATATATTAATAATCACTTTTATTATTGCCTCTTGGGCATATCTCCAACAGTCTCCCACTTGCACTAGAGTCAATAATCTAGATTACATAGTAATATACCTAACACCCATGGCGTTTTGGTGTTGGTCATGCTTCGCCCTAGGGAGAGGTTTAGTCAACGGATCTGCCACATTCAGATCAATGTGTACTTTGCAAATCTTTATGTCACCATCTCGGACATACTCGCGAATAGCGTGGAAACGTAGCTTGATGTGCTTCAGCTTGCTATGTGACCTTGGCTCCTGCGCATTAGCTATGGCACCTGTGTTGTCACAGTAGATGGCCATCGGGTCCAACGCACTGGGAACCACGCCGAGTTCAGTAATGAATTCCTTCATCCAAACGGCTTCTTGTGCAGCCTCCGAAGCAGCTATGTATTCCGATTCAGTTGAAGATTTCGCCACAACGCTTTGCTTTGCACTCCTCCAGCTCACTGCAGCACCATTCAAAATAAATACGTATCCCGACTGTGACTTTGAGTCATCCGGATCGGTGTTCCAACTAGCATCGGTGTAACCATTTACAACAAGCTGTTCATCACCTCCATAAGAAAGAACCATATCCTTAGTCCTATTTAGGTACTTTAGGATATTCTTGACCGATGTCCAGTGCTCCATTCCAGGATCACTTTGATATCTGCTAGTCAAACTAACAACATGTGCTATATCCGGTCTTGTACACAGCATGGCATACATGACAGAACCTATGGCCGAGGCATAGGGAATATTATTCATTTTCTCTCTATCTTCTGCCGTAGCTAGACTTTGAGTCTTACTCAAGGTCTTACCTGACAACATGGGCACGAACCCTTTCTTGCTATCTTCCATTCTAAACTTCTTTAGAATTTTGTCTAAGTATGTACTTTGTGAAAGCGCTATTAGGCGTCTTGATCTATCTCTATAAATCTTGATGCCTAGAATGTATGCCGCTTCGCCAAGATCCTTCATTGAAAAACTATTATTCAAATAGGTTTTTACGCTATTAAGAAGTTCTATATCATTCCCAATCAACAATATGTCATCTACATACAGTACTAGGAATGCTACAGAGCTCCCACTCACTTTCTTGTAAATACAAGCTTCTCCATAAGTTTGTATAAATCCAAAGTTTTTGATTACTTTATCAAAACGTTGATTCCAACTCCGGGATGCTTGCTTCAGTCCATAAATGGAGCGCTGAAGTTTGCATACCTTGTTAGCATCTTTAGGATCGACAAAACCCTTGGGTTGTACCATATACAACTCTTCCTCAATGTCACCATTAAGGAACGCCATTTTGACATCCATCTGCCAAATCTCATAATCGAAATGTGCAGCAATCGCTAACAAAATCCTCACAGACTTTAGCTTCGCTACTGGTGAGAAAGTCTCATCATAGTCAACTCCTTGAATTTGTCGGAACCCTTTCGCGACAAGTCGAGCTTTATAGACGGTAACATTACCATCAGCATTTGTTTTTCTCTTGAAAATCCATTTGTTCTCGACAGCCTTACGGCCATCCGGTAAGTCCACCAAAGTCCACACTTGGTTTTCGTACATGGATCCCATTTCGGATTTCATGGCTTCTAGCCATTTGTCGGAATCTGGGCTCACCATAGCTTCTTCAGACGTCGCAGGGTCATCAGCGTTGTCCACCAACATGACGTTCAAGGCAGAGTCATACCAATCAGGAGTGGTACGAACCCTCGTTGACCTGCGAGGTTCAGTAGTAACTTCATTTGAAGTTTCATGATCATTATCATTAGCTTCCTCTTCAATTGGAGCAGGCGGCACCAAAATATCTTCCGGTGCTGCGCTACTCTCAAATCCAAGAGAAGGTTCAATAACCTCATCGAGTTCTACTTTCCTTCCAGTCACCTCTTTCGAGAGAAACTCCTTCTCAAGAAAGGATCCATTCTTTGCAACGAAAGCTTTGCCTTCGGATCTATGATAGAAGGTATACCCAATTGTTTCTTTAGGGTATCCTATGAAGATGCATTTCTCCGCTTTGGGTTCTAGCTTATCAGGTTGTAACTTCTTTACATATGCTTCGCAACCCCAAACTTTAAGGAACGACAACTTAGGTTTCTTACCAAACCACAATTCGTACGGTGTCGTTTCAACGGATTTAGATGGTGCCCTATTTAAAGTGAATGCGGCTGTCTCTAATGCATAGCCCCAAAATGATAACGGTAGATCTGTAAGAGACATCATAGACCGAACCATATCTAAGAGAGTTCGATTACGACGTTCGGACGCACCATTACGCTGTGGTGTTCCCGGTGGTGTCAACTGTGAAAGTATTCCACATTTCTTTAAATGCATGCCAAACTCATAACTCAGATATTCACCTCCGCGATCAGAACACAGAAACTTAATCTTCTTGTTACGATGATTTTCCACTTCACTTTGAAATTCCTTAAACTTCTCGAAAGTTTCGGACTTATGTTACATAAAGTAGACATACCCATATCTACTTAAGTCATTCGTGAAAGTGAGAACATAACGATATCCACCACGCGATGCTACACTCATTGGACCGCACACATTGGTATGTATTATTTCCAATAAGTCTGTAGCTCGCTCCATTGTACCAGAGAATGGAGTCTTAGTCATTTTTCCCATTAGACATGCTTCGCATCGTTCAAGTGATTCAAAATCAAGTGATTCAAGAAGTCCATCTGAATGGAGTTTCTTCATATGCTTCACTCCAATGTGACCAAGACGACAGGGCCACATGTATGTAGAATTATCATTCAATTTAATTCGTTTAGCATCTATGTTGTGAACATGTGTATCACTACTATCGAGATTCAGTAAGAATAAACCATTCATCTCAGGTGCATTACCATAAAAGATATTACTCATATCAATCGAACAACCTTTATTCTCGGACTTAAAAGAGTAACCGTCTCGCAATAAACAGGATCCAGATATAATGTTCATGCTTAACGCAGGCACCAAATAACAATTATATAAATTTAAAACTAATCCCGAAGGTAGATGTAGAGGGAGCGTGCCGACGGCGATCACATCAACCTTGGAGCCATTTCCAACGCGCATCGTCACCTCGTCTCTTGCCAGTCTTCATTTATTCCGCAGCTCCTGTTTCGAGTTACAAATATGAGCAACCAAACCAGTATCAAATACCCAGGCACTACTACGATTACTAGTAAGATACATATCTATAACACATATATCAAATATACCTTTCTTCTTGATGTTGCCGTTATTCAGATCCGCCAGGTACTTGGGGCAGTTACGCTTCCAGTGACCAGCACCCTTGCTGTAGAAGCACTCAGTTTCAGGATTAGGACCAGCCTTGGGCTTCTTAGCAGGTGCGGCAGCTTTCTTGCCGTCCTTCTTGAAGTTTCCCTTGTTCTTAGGCTTGCCCCGTTTCTTGAAATTGGTGGTCTTATTGACCATCAACACTTGTTGCTCCTTCTTGATCTCCACTTCAGCAGTTTTCCGCATGGACGACAGTTCAGGCAACGTCTTATTCATGCAGTGCATGTTGTAGTTCATCACAAAGTTCTTGTAACTTGGTGGTAGTGATTGAAGGAGACGGTGAATCCCCACTTCATTAGGAATCGATATTCCCAACTCTTGGAGCTTCTTAGCGTACCCAGACATGGTGAGCACGTGCTCGCTAACGGAGCTCCCTTCTTCCATCTTACAGTTAAAGAATTTCTCGGAGGCCTCATAGCTCTCCATGGCCACGCGAGTCTCAAAAATTAGCCTGAGCTCCTTAATGATCTCGAACGGGTCGTGGTGCTCAAAACGCCGTTGGAGCTCCGCTTCTAAACCGTACAGGATGGCACACTGAACTGTGGAGTAATGATTCTTCCGAGTGGCGAAAACATTCTTTTCGTCATCGGTGGCATTATCTGCAGGTGGGTCACCTAGCGGTGCATCGAGCACATAGGTCAACTGACCAGCCCTGAGGATGATCTTCAGTCCACGGAACCAGTCCGTGAAATTGCTTCCATTGTTCTTAAGTTTTTCTTTCTCTAGGAACGCATTGAAATTGATGGAGGGGGTCGCCATAATCTACAACAATTTGCAAGTAGTTTAGACTAAGTTTATGACCAATTGAGTTCAAATTTAATTATTAAACTAACTAGGTGAACTCCCACTCAAAACAACATCCCTCACATTGTCTTAGTGATTACACGAACCAAGTCCACTACACCAAGTCCGATCTTCACGAGAGAAGATGTAGTTTCATCGGTGAACAATCTTCATGTTCATCATATCAATTATATGACTCATGCTCTACCTTTCGGTATTCCGTGTTCCGAGACCATGTTTGTACATGCTAGGCTCGTCAAGACAACCTTAGTTTCCGCATGTGGAAATCTGGCTTGCACCCGTTGTATGCACACGTAGAATCTATCACATCCGATCATCACGAGATGCTTCGAAACGACGAGTCTTAGCAACGGTGCCAACTAAGGGTGAACAATTTATTACTTGATATTTAGTGAGAGGGATCATCTTATAATGCTACCGTCGCGATCTAAGCAATACAAGATGCATAAAGGATTAAATTACAGGCAATTCATAATTAGTGTGATATGATATGGCCTTTTCTTCTTGCGCCTTTGATCTCCATCTCCAAAGCACGAACATGATCTCCATCATCACCAGCAATGCGTCAAGGTCAGTGGCGCCGCTTCATGGTTGTCCATCATCACCAGCAACTATTACAACTACTTGGAATAAAGCTATTACAAGATGAATAGACACGCAGGTCTTAACAGAATTAAAGACAACCATTAGGCTCCTTCCGGTTGCCATATTACAACAAGGATCATTGCATACATCAAATACAATCACAATCACATGTTGTCCATATCACATCACAAAACTCCTGCAAAAACAAGTTAGACGCCTCTAATTTTCTTTGCAAGTTTTACGTGGTTTGGGGCTTTCGCATAAGACCGATCTTACCTACGAACATGAACCACAACGTTGATACAAGTGTTGTCAAGATGCTCATTGTAAATTGAATCTTAACTATGGTGGGAGAGACAGACACCCGCAAAGCCACTTGTGCAAAGCAAGTTGCACGTCAAGCGTGGAGCAAGTCTCATGTGCGATGACATGTAATGTTAGCCCGAGCCGCTTCATCCCACCATGCCGCAAGATGCAAAGTACACGATAAGACACCGACAACAAAAAGCATCAATGCCCACAAAAACATTGTGTTCTACTCGTGCAACAGATCTACGCATAGATACGGCTCTGATACCACTGATGGGTTCGTAGCATGGAAAACAAAAAAATTCTACCGCAAGAACGAACAAAACCTAGATCTAATCTAGATAAAAGCCAAGATCTAATCTATTAGACATGAGCAACGAGATAGATAGGAACTAACCTTCGTAGATCCGAAAGCGTTAACGAGATTAGATCTCGTGGTTGATGTAGTCGATCACTTGCCGATCTCAAGATCGTGTGGACGATCCTTCCGGCGTCGCGTTCCAGCAGCGCTTCCGCAGTCGGTCAAGTGGACGATCCTTCTGGCGCCGCGTTTCGGCAGCACTTCCGCAGTCGGTCACACGTGCGGAGTCGAAGCAGACCTTCCTCTCCCCGTTCCAGCGAGCAGCGGAGGTAGTACATCTTCTCCACGGAATCCCAGTAGCACGATGGCGTGGTGGTGGTGGAGTAGAGAATTCTGCAGGGCTTCGCCTATGCCTGTGCAGAAGATGATGGAGGAGAGAGGCGGCAGAGATTGGGTGTTATGGGAGCAGGGGAGGAGGGGCGCCCATGCCCCTCTATTTAAAGAAGGGAGGCGCCTAGGGAGGGGGAGTCCTTGTAGGACCAGTATGAGCATTATCATTAGCTTCCTCTCCAATTGGTGCAGGTGGCACAAAAACATATTTGATACTGGTTCGGTTGCTCATATTTGTAACTCGAAACAGGAGCTGCGGAATAAACGAAGACTAGCAAGAGACGAGGTGATGATGCGCGTTGGAAATGGCTCCAAGGTTGATGTGATCGCCGTCAGCACGCTCCCTCTACATCTACCTTCGGGATTAGTTTTAAATTTAAATAATTGTTATTTGGTGCCTGCGTTAAGCATGAACATTATATCTGGATCCTGTTTATTGCGAGACGGTTACTCTTTTAAGTCCGAGAATAAAGGTTGTTCGATTTATATGAGTAATATCTTTTATGGTAATGCACCTGAGATGAATGGTTTATTCTTTCTGAATCTCGATAGTAGTGATACACATGTTCACAACATAGATGCTAAACGAATTAAATTGAATGATAATTCTACATACATGTGGCACTGTCGCCTTGGTCACATTGGAGTGAAGTGTATGAAGAAACTCCATTCATATGGACTTCTTGAATCACTTGATTTTGAATCACTTGAAAGATGCGAAGCATGTCTAATGGGAAAAATGACTAAGACTCCATTCTCTGGTACAATGGAGCGAGCTACAGACTTATTAGAAATAATACACACCGATGTGTGCGGTCCAATGAGTGTAGCATCGCGTGGTGGATATCGTTATGTTCTCACTTTCACGGATGACTTGAGTAGATATGGGTATGTCTACTTTATGAAACATAAGTCCGAAACTTTCGAGAAGTTTAAGGAATTTCAAAGTGAAGTGGAAAATCATCGTAACAAGAAGATTAAATTTCTGCGTTCTCACCGCGGAGGTGAATATCTGAGTTATGAGTTTGGCATGCATTTAAAGAAATGTGGAATACTTTCGCAGTTGACACCGCCGGGAACACCACAGCGTAATGGTGTGTCCGAACGTCGTAATCGAACTCTCTTAGATATGGTTCGGTCTATGATGTCTCTTACAGATTTACCGCTATCATTTTGGGGCTATGCATTAGAGACAGCCGCATTCACTTTAAATAGGGCACCATCTAAATCCGTCGAAATGACACCGTACGAATTGTGGTTTGGTAAGAAACCTAAGTTGTCGTTCCTTAAATTTTGGGGTTGCGAGGCATATGTAAAGAAGTTACAACCTGATAAGCTAGAACCCAAAGCGGAGAAATGCGTCTTCATAGGATACCCTAAAGAAACCATTGGGTATACCTTCTATCATAGATCCGAAGGCAAAGTTTTCGTTGCAAAGAATGGATCCTTTCTTGAGAAGGAGTTTCTCTCGAAAGAGGTGACTGGAAGGAAAGTAGAACTCGATGAGGTTATTGAACCTTCTCTCGGATTTGAGAGTAGCGCAGCACCGGAAGATGTTTTTGTGCCGCCTGCACCAATTAGAGAGGAAGCTAATGATAATGATCATGAAACTTCAAATGAAGTTACTGCTGAACCTCGCAGGTCAACGAGGGTTCGTACCACTCATGATTGGTATGACTCTTCCTTGAACATCATGTTGGTGGACAACGCTGATGACCCTGCGACATATGAAGAAGCTTGAGCCCAGATTCCGACAAATGGCTAGAAGCCATGAAATCCGAAATGGGATCCATGTACGAAAACCAAGTATGGACTTTGGTGGACTTACCGGATGGCCGTAAGGCTGTCAAGAACAAATGCATTTTCAAGAGAAAAACAGATGCTGATGGTAATGTTACCGTCTATAAAGCTCGACTTTTCGCGAAAGGGTTCCGACAAATTCAAGGAGTTGACTATGATGAGACTTTCTCACCAGTAGCGAAGCTAAAGTCTGTGAGGATTTTGTTAGTAATTGCTGCACATTTCGATTATGAGATTTGGCAGATGGATGTCAAAACGGCGTTCCTTAATGGTGACATTGAGGAAGAGTTGTATATGGTACAACCCAAGGGTTTTGTCGATCCTAAAGATGCTGACAAGGTATGCAAACTTCAGCGCTCCATTTATGGACTAAAGCAAGCATCCCGGAGTTGGAATCAATGTTTTGATAAAGTAATCAAAAAATTTGGGTTTATACAAACTTATGGAGAAGCTTGTATTTACAAGAAAGTGAGTGGGAGCTCTATAGCATTCCTAGTACTATATGTAGATGACATATTGTTGATTGGGAATGATATAGAACTTCTTAATAGCGTCAAAACCTATTTGAATAATAGTTTTTCGATGAAGGATCTTGGCGAAGCGGCATACATTCTAGGCATCAAGATTTATAGAGATAGATCAAGACGCCTAATAGCGCTTTGACAAAGTACATACTTAGACAAAGTTCTAAAGAAGTTTAGAATGGAAGATTGCAAGAAAGGGTTCGTGCCCATGTTGTCAGGTAAGACCTTGAGTAAGACTCAAAGTCCAGCTACGGCAGAAGATAGAGAAAAGATGAATAATATTCCCTATGCCTCGGCCATAGGTTCTATCATGTATGCCATGCTGTGTACAAGACCGGATATAGCACATGTTGTTAGTTTGACTAGCAGATATCAAAGTGATCCTGGAGTGGAACACTGGACAGCGGTCAAGAATATCCTAAAGTACCTAAATAGGACTAAGGATATGGTTCTTTCTTATGGAGGTGATGAACAGCTTGTTGTAAACGGTTACACCGATGCTAGTTGGAACACCGATCCAGATGACTCAAAGCCATTATGGATCTCCAGGTCCCGCTGATGGTTATTGATAGGAGATGTGTCTCTATCATGTCTGCATATTCACGAACCGTAGGGTGACACACTTAAGGTTCGAAGTTGTTTTAAGTAGATATGGAATATGCGTTGGAGACCGAATGTTGTTTGGAGTCTCGGATTGGATTCAGGACATCACGAGGAGATCCGGAATGGTCCGGAGAATAAGATTCATATATAGGGGATCATTTTCTGAGTTAGGAAATGTTCCGGAGTGTTTGTATGAGGATTCTAGAAGGTTTCGGAATGTTCCGGAAGTTTCTAGAAGATATCTTGGAGTTTGCTTGAAAATCAAGATAGGGATCAAGGAATCCTGGTGGGTCAAGACAAGGAGTCGTGGGGGAGGAGGACTCCTCCCCCCACTCCCCAACCCGCCGGCCATAGAGGAAGGGGAGTCCTTGTAGGACTCCCCTCCCCAAGGTGCCCTTCCCCCTTAAATAGAAGGGCAGGGGCGCCCCCTCCTCCCCTGCTCTCATAACTCCCAATCTCTGCCGCCTCTCTCCTCCACCTTTCTTCTGCACAGGCATAGGCGAAGCCCTGCAGAATTCTCTACTCCACCACCACCACCACGCCGTCGTGCTGCTGGGATTCCGTGGAGAAGATCTACTACCTCCGCTGCTCGCTGGAACGGGGAGAGGAAGGTCTGCTTCGACTCCGCACGTGTGACCGACTGCGGAAGCGCTGCCGAAACGCGGCGCTGGAAGGATCGTCCACTTGACCAACTGCGGAAGCGCCGCCGGAACGCGACGCCGGAAGGATCGTCCACTTGACCAACTGCGGAAGCGCCGCCGAAACGCGACGCCGGAAGGATCGTCCACACGATCTTGAGATCAGCAAGTGATCGACTACATCAACCACGAGATCTAATCTTGTTAACGCTTTCAGATCTACGAGGGTTAGTTCCTATCTATCTCGTTGCTCATGTCTAATAGATTAGATCTTGGATTTTATCTAGATTAGATCTTGGTTTTGTTCGTTCTTGCGGTAGAAATTTTTTGTTTTCCATGCTACGAACTCATCAGGGTACACCTAAGCTATCTTGCTTCTCGCCGTGCGCGCCGCTCGACGCGGGCGATAGCTTTAACCCCAATGCCTTCAGCACCGTCGACCTCAATGCCAACTTCAACCCCAATGCCTTCAGTCAAGGTACACCCAACTTGGCCATTTCTCCTGCTCTCCGCCGCCCCCTCTTCCACGGCGGTATGCCCACCACCGTTGTTAGCAGCGGCGGCAGCCATGGGGTGCTCGACGAAACGACGCTGGTCACCGACGCCATCATGACCGACATGATCAATGGTGGGAGGTTGCCACCGTTCTACACGCAGGGGGAGGTGGAGGCCTACGACGGCTGTGATGACAGCCAAGAACCCTAGGAAAACGATGCCTACGCGTTCGCCGAGGACGACGAGGAGGAGGCGCCCGCGCCGGTGCCCGAGGTGGTACCCGTGGTCAAGAAGAAGAAGAACGGCGGCCGCGGGCCGAAGTGGAGCTCACGGGAGGACGAGTGTCTCGCCGAGGCTTGGAAATCGGTCAGCATTGACCCCTTCACCGGCGCGAACCAAAGCTCCGAGGCCTACTGGTTGCGCGTCAAGGCGGCGTACGACGAGCGGCGGCTCTTGGACCAGCGAGTGCACCGGCGACAGGCACTCCCCCGCCGATCGGCGATCGTCGAGACTTTGTTTTGTAACGCCCAGACTATTTATGTTCGGCTATGCGATCGGCGATCGGCCGTTCTATCCGTCATATTATTTTTCTTGCTCGAATTTCAAATTTCTAATTTGAGGACCGATTTGGGGGTCATGGCTGGAGACCGGCTCCTCCCCATAGCCGGTTTTTGCGCCGGCGTCCTCCCAGATGGTCTTACGCTGGGGTTAAATTAGGGGTTTCGAGTGGAGATGCTCTCAGGCTTTGGCTGTTTTACTCGTTCATTTACAAAGAAATGTCCAGAGTCCCCCACAGTCTCATTTATCAGACGAATCAGGTTCATTTCAGAGTTGCCCTTCTCACCAGCAACGATTTTGCTCCTATGATTCCATCTCCACCAAGACATAGTCCGCAGCTTCAGGTCCCTTCTAAGGTGGAGGATGTGAGCAATAACACCTTCTGGATCACTACACTCAGATAATTCTTTACTGATCTTTTCCAGACAAAAATTCCGCCACAGCGGCTTAACTGTTTTGTACCGTAGAAAAAGGTGACAACCATCCTCATTCAGGCGATTGCGTAGTGGGCATATAGGGTCGATATCCGTTCCCCGATGCTGCAGATTCAGCCAAACGGGCATTCAGGCTGTTACGTGCTATTCTCCATGAGAGCCGACGGATTTTTGGCGTGCATTCAGCATGCCACATCTCTTTTTCCACTTAAAAGTCTGTGTTGGGGTCTGAGCTCTCCTGTTGTCCCTCCTCAACTTCAGCGAGCCGCCTTTGTAGATTGTACGCAGACTTAACACTGAACATGCCTTTTTTCATCGAAGTGCCATGCCCAACCATCTTCAATATCCGGATATTGCAAGTAGAAAGAACATGTGCATGTGCGGCAGCAAAAGAACAATTTTTAAAAAGCTGCTTTCATTGAGAGTTGAACTCAAGACCTCCCGCTTACTAAACGGGTGCTCTAACCAACTGAGCTATGAAAGCTTGTTGCGTCGATAAATTTGTAAGAATATATCAACTCTGAAGTAGACCATACAGTGTTCTGGTACACTACAGATATGTGGACATTAACAAAAATGAAACAGGGCTGCATTCTCCGAGAATCAGGTGTTATTGTGTATCCGGTGGAAACCACTGCTACGGTAGAAACTCTGTATAAGACAGGCGTAGCAGTTCTAGATTTTTTCAAAAATAAATATATACCACATTTAGACGAGGTAATGTTCTATAATAAACATGTAAAATTTCAAGATGAAACTCGATTATTGGTTCTTTTTACTGTTTTGTATGCCGCTATTAATTAATATCTTTGTTTCTCTTAATGTATCCGCCAAATGTAAACCCGAGTTTGATTTAGAAATGTGCCATGTTTGTAGAACAGCCAGCGCCTCCTAAACTATTGCACTTGGTTTGAGATTTTACCTCCCACACATTGCTTGTGCAGAGCTCCAAAGAGGGATCAAAGCAAAATATGAAGAAAAAAATCAAATAGAGAGGTGGAAACGCCTTCCACAAGAATTCGTCGTCGAGCGTTCTCCCCAGAGGTGCACGCGGAGCTGATTAATCATGGGCCATGGCTGCTTGACGGCACTGAAGCTATAACGTTATGCAGTTGGTGTCCCTATGGTATGCAGTACGTACTGAAGCAAATAATGTTGTGGAAGAAGTAACTGAATAGGTGAAAGTGGAACAGATGGTGCACTCAGAGTCAAGTTGAGGAGCTGCTATGGTGGTGCTAAAGGAAGGACACAAGAGGGCCGGCCGGGGGCTCTGCCCATGGCCGGTGTCAAGAGGAAAGGGACTTTCTTCTTAATTCTTGCTTGATTAGATTGATACATCTCCTCTCTTTATATAGAGAGGTTTACTTGACTCTCAAGCAAGGCTTACTAGACCCCTAAGCAAGTGACCCTTATCTCTAATTAACCCTAAGACTAATGGGCTATACTGCCAGTCCAGGCTCATGACGTACTCTAACACTAGATTCCACCTGGACATGCAGCTCGTCCTCGAGCTGCAACCTAACCAACGTATAACGATGAGTCGACGCGACACAAACCTCACACTTAAAAAAAGCCTTTTACATCTCGGCTTGGTTTATTACTCTCAACCTGAAATAGGCTGGCACGTTCTATTTTGGACCCCTTAACAAAAAGTGGACACCATCCGCACGACGTACGTGCACGTGTACAGCCACCTGGATCCCATGGACACCATCTGGACAAATGGAGTGCATGTGTACGGCCACCTGGAAGAGGTCGCAAGAGTGATGAGCGGAGGCGCTCTCGCGGCGGAATGCAGTGGTGTTACGCGGTGCGCTCCTATCGAGGAGGGGTGCGCCCTCCCAACCGCTGATGTCGCAGACTTTGATGTTGTTGCACACGAGGAAAACAGGATGCTCGTCTCTCGTGGGGGAAACCGTATGCCCAAGAGTCCCGACGCAGCGGACGAGATCGAGGTCTTTGGCGCATGAAGGACAACTTGGAGGAGCGGCAGCTGCAGACCACGCATCTCCCGCACACGCTGGCGCGCTAGGAGGCCGCGCGCAGCAGCCTGCAGCCTCACCGCTGCCGACACGTGGTGGGTAGCGATCCAAGACGGAAGCGGTGATGGTGAGGGCGGGAACCGGACTTGGATCGGAACTCCCGTCGGTGCGGTCGTAGTTGGCCCGGGGCTGAGTGGCTGCGGCAGCTGCTACAGCAGGGCCATGGCCGCGACAGGGCCCGCGAGGGGCTGGGACGGCCACGGCAACCAGGGCGGGGTGGTGGCGGCGACCGCGGCGGAGACCGCCAGATGCGGCGGCTGCCACGGCAGGAGCAGCGGCTTGGTGGTGGCGGCCGGTGGTGCGGCCGACGGCGGCCCGTAGGGCCTGGCCAAGTAGAGGTGGATCTCCTGGACCGCGGTGGCGAGATCGTGGAGGGCTGCGGTCATCTCCGCCGGGGAGAGAACGGCGGGGGCATCGGAGTGCGGCGGCGGCGGGTGGGAAGAACTCGGTGGAGGGCTGGACATGATCGAAACCCGGGAAAGCTGATACCAAATGTTATGGTGGTGCTAGAGGGAGAGCGTAAGAGGGCCGGTCGGGGACTTTGCCCATGGCCGGTGGCAAGAGGAAAGGGATTTCTTTCTTAATTCTTGCTTGATTAGATTGATACATCTCCTCTCCTTATATAGAGATTTACTTGACTACCAAGCAAGGCTTACTTGACCCCTAAGCAAGTGACTCTTATCTCTAATTAACCCTAAGACTAATGGGATATACGGCCAGCCCAGGCCCAACTGTGATGAGGTCTGTCGCAGCCCACAGCCATGGTATGATATATACTACTCCTTCCGATCCAAATTAATTGATTTGGATTTGTCTTGATTCGGATGTAGCTAGACATGTTTCAGTACTAGATACATCCGAATTTAGATAAATTTAAGTCAATTAATTTGAACAGAAGGGAATAGCAGGTTGGTATTCATCAGTGAGGAAATGACCGAGGGCGTAGACGAACCGCAGGAAGAACGCTAGATAATTAAAGAGGCGTGCTGTCCAGGTTTAGGGCGCACACAAGATACAGAGCGTGCAATTCAGGAGTGTTCCACTTTCCCCAAACATACGGCCATGTACACCATCAATCACTGCATGTAAAAGAAGAGTGTTCATAACTCAATTTTGCAGCGGTGATAAAAGCAGAGTGGTAAGTACATTCTAACGATAGTAGTACATCCGAATATTTGCCAGCAGGACCAATCATGAGAATTCTGAAGAATCTACAAAAAAAATCCGTATCAGTTCAGAAAATTCAGTTTTTGTACAGGCCGTAACCAATCCTTGGAAAACTCATCTCAGGCCTCAGGGTGAGCTGCCTGCTTCACAGACATGCTAGCCGGCTGCAGTTCACCTTTGCTCGTCGGGACCCACTCGATGGATGGCTGCCACCCTACCCTAGCGCCAACACGCCCTTCATCTTCACCGCGCGATGATGTTGCCGCGGCGCGCGCGAGCTATATCTGATCTGTGACGAGCAGAGCAGTGAGAGAAGGACGGCAGGGACGAGCGAGCATTTTTTATTTATTAGGGAGACGAACGACGGGGTAGTGTGGCGTTTGGACGGCCAGTCGCTCAACTTCGCGGTCTTGCCGGCTGGGCTGTGCTCTACAGCGGTAGCCTGCCATTGTGAAACGAAGCTATGTGGGCCATCTTCTATTAATTCCTTATTTCGATTTAACACAGCGCAGTACTCATCTAACATCTAAAGGTATAATTGGTACAAACTCTAGGAGTTACCACAAGCATTTGGGCATATGAGCCGTTAGATCGAGCCCTAATAAAGCACCTTCATGAACAGTGTTTTTGCCCACTCATACGTGCACTCGGATTTGGTCTCTACTGGTGGAACCAAAGTATCAAACACCACCGGACCCGCTCTGCAGTGTCACGTTGATTATTTTTCTGGGGGACCCCGGGCTACAAAGCAGTATTGGAGCTCACGTCGGCCCCTGGGACAAATGACGCTGGATGGGTTAAAAATCCTAGCCACCACAGCCTAATAATCTTCCTCTCCAAATCACCTTCCGTGTTCTCCTCCCCCAAATCATCTCCTAGTCAAGCCACCGCCACCACGCCCCGCCCCAACCCCGTGGCCTCCTTGCCCCGGCCCAATCCACTCAGCCCCTCCCTACTACCTCCCCCTCGTTCTCATGAAGAAGTTGAGGCGGGGTCGCTGCCGGCGATGGTGAGCACGAGCACCCGCTCGAGCCGCCGGCGATGGCCTGGTCTCTGTGCGTGCTTCTCTCCCTCTCGCATCAGTAGCAATGGTGAGGACCAGGAGGAAGAGAAGGGGTAAACTACGACGCTGTGAAGCTCCTGTCGGCCTCCCTCCCTAGCTTCTCTCATCTCGTGGTGCGGCCATCGACCAGCCGGGCTCTGCCTCTCGACCCAACCCTTATTTTCAAGGGCGGAAGAAGGGCTTTGACAACGCTGGTTCAAGCGGCGAGGTGGATCAGCCGGTGGTGAACATGGTGGTGCTACTGCCCTAGCTGCTTGCCCTCAGCCTCTTATCCATCTTCATTTTGTTTTCTGCACTATAAATTCTTTTTGATTGCCGTTGTATTTTTCTTAGAAATTTGATGAGCAACCAAAGTGAATCTGGGATCCTTGTAATGGAGATCATCTCCAGCTGAGGTTCGACTACGCTGGACTTCTCGGGAAGGTTGCCTCTTAGTCTACTTGGATAATCTCAGATTTTGCTCAGCGAGCTGACAATTAGCGGTTAATAAGAAAATCGGCTGATTAATCTACTGATAAATCATTATAATTGGATGATAAATCAATTACTCGTGAATCGGTCACTCACCAAGTAGCGATTTATTCGCTGAATCAGACGATTTTTTTAACAGTGCTTGCAGGTCATGGCTGCAACAAGTTGTGTTGACATCCTTGATCCTACTGTGCTACTATCTGGTAATTCGGATAGAAAAATTGACTCCCCTAATTCATCCGATGAAGCAATAGCTACAATCTGCAAGTAGGTTTCCAGAATATGTTGCCCGATTTTCACAGATTTCTTCATCCGATTACTTTGTTCACTAAACGTGCTTCAACTAATCTGCTATTTATGGTGCTATGTAGATTCATACACAAAAAATGAATGTAAACTCATGTGAATTTTGAAGACTTGGCTAGCTCAACGGAACACAGCTGATTTATGGTGCTCTGTAGATTCATTCACGAAAAATGAATGTAAACTCATGTGAATTTTTGAAGGCTGATTTGTATTGGATCAATCTATCACAATTGTTTGACTAAACCTTGTCATATTATCATACTGAGGTATGCTACTGATACAACTACATCGTTTACTACAGCTTGATTTACATGGAAATCTGAAACTGTAGTGTATATGCACTCTGCCATCGGAAGATGGTGATTTAGGTGCATCTAATTTTTGTTTGGAAGGGTCTGGCTTTTATGTTAGATTTCACGGAAGTGTGGTAGTTCATGCATTAGAGATGATTCAAATTTATTCTCCACGCAAATCCATTTGATTTTCTTGTCTTGATTCTTTCTTTAGATTCATGCCTTCCCATGAGCAGTGGTGACGACTGATCGATGTCTCGCCATGATTTGCTGCCAGATATCATTACCGTGAAAAATATGCTTCTTAATCAAATCACAACAATGTTACTCAATGTAGTCACATGCTTCTGTACGATGTGGTAGACCAGGCCAGGAATGTCGGGATCTAGGATGATCTATATTCATTGAAGACACCGAATTTTTTTATTTGTCCAACCCTTCTGTTGCTTTTGGAGAAATGTATTAAACAGAACAGCAGGCTCATCATCCTTTTGTTTAACACACACTCATATATATAGAAAGTTGTTTTCGTGCAGCGTAATAAGAACTGTAGAGCCTTCTTTATTACTTTAAGGCTTCATACTGTAATTTTCAATTGCCTAAAAATATGATTAGGTGGTTAATTTGAATTTTGCACCTAATGATCATTTGTTATCTCATTTTGATTGTTTATAAACAAGCCCACCTTTGATGGGTACGGTGCATTTGTGGTTCCTATTAATTTACAACTAATAGTCATGAAACTATTTATCAGAGTGTAGTGAATCCTTGCTACTCTATTCAGGTAGAAAAGACGATGAAGCAAAACAACAAATAAAAGGTTTATGCTCTCTCTAATGATTTTGTTACAAGAGGCATTCAAGTTCCTTTCTCTATATTTCTATGTCAGTTGGTCCAGGATTTTTTGTTGATAGAGCACGGTCTCCTGTACCTGATCATTAATGTGCCACCCTTTTTAGACTTCTAAGTTGTATGGTACATGTAACACCAACTCTTTGTAATGTAGTGCCGCCCTATCCTATTTTATCATTCGTCGCTGATTGCTATTGTTTATCTTTCTTTTATTTTTTTGGTTGGATGGAAAAGGTTAGTAGATCAGTATATTCACGGATGATTAAATATTTTGTCTTCTGAGGTCTCCAAAAAAATTGCATGCTGCATATAGCCTTCAGATGTCCTAATGTATTATAACTGCTATGAGTGATTATTTGTGTATCCGACTGGCATTGTTGTGAGAGTTACATGTTCATGTCCACCGCCTGCCTTGACTTTTTCTGTGCATTAGGATTGGTAAATTGATAAGTTGATTTTTACTCTTTCTTATTCAGTCAAGGGAAGCATGTAATTTATTGGCCCATGGTAATAATATATCTGAAGCTCTAAGCCTGTGTGCGCTAAAATGAAATTTCTCCTGGTTTTGTATGTGTACTGTTTAGCAGGAGTTCATGTTAAACATGCACATGGACACTCCAGCACAGCCTCCTCCTCCACGCCAGTGGGAAAGGTGGTGCAAGGAACCAGTGGTGACACCAAGTGCGGACGACGAGAGAAGAACCAAATCGAGCCCTTGTTGTACCTGCTAGGTCTCTTCTCCATGCTTGTCACCGCCGAAGGTTGAGTTGAACTTTCTATTCTCTTGATTCATTTGTCATCAGTTCTCTAATCTAGGCCAGTAACCATCTTCAATTTCCATGTTTTTCCTCCATTCATAGACCTAAAACATTAGATGATGATTCCTGGCCAAGAAGCACGGTGGGGGATGCAGGCTGATGGTTGCAGTAGTGCTCTAGGAAGAACTATCTGTCTTCATCACCAAGAAGGAAACTCATATCTATGGGCCGTTAGATCGAGTCCCAATAAGCATTTGGGTTTTCTAATGTTTGATTTTTGGCTCTCTTTTGAGATCTCTTCTTTTTTGTTTGTGTTTTCCTTTTGGATTTTTTGTTCTTTCCATCCTTGATCTTCGATATTTCCTCCTCTTTATTTCTTATTTTCCTACTTGCAGGTTTTGCTTCTTTTCCCTTTTGCTTAACACGGTTGTTGTGTTACTCACGCTTTTGTGCAGGTCGTAATATTGTAGGAGGTCCCACTGCTGGTTCTTTGCTCTCTTTGATTGCTGGTAGGATTTAGCCTTTGAAAGGAATGTGGAAAGTTTGGTTTGCATTTTATTATGTTTGTTCACCTTGGCCTGGGCAGATTTGGTTGATGCACTGTTAGATAAAAGTGTATGCCACTTTAGGTGTCCTCTTGCATTCGGTTAGTTATTTGATCTCCTGCTTGTTGTTAGCTCTCTAATAACAAGAGTGTTGTACATGGCGACCACACTGTGATATATATTTGTCTTACTTGCTTCAGTATATTAGTCTCTCTGTCTAGATGACTTCTAATTGTCGCCCCCTTTTTAGTTAGTTCCTGTCCAAATTAATATGTAAGGTACTCTTATTGCTTAGGCCATGAGCTTCCATATACAGCCGTAGCATCTAATTTCCATTTCTTCCATACATGATAGTTGGCTAGGAAATCAACATGAGAGGATGAAATCGATGTTGTCCCAAGCGAAGTGTAACTCGGTAAGGACATCACTCACCTCTTGTTGCTGGTTGGGAGAAGTTTTCTCCAGTTTTATGCGGTGGTATACTGGTGGTGTTGCCGTTCCAGTAGCTTCTCCTGCCAGTTCTCACGGTGCTCCGCCAACTGAGTCCAAGAAAAAGGAAGGTCCTTGCAAAGGAAGGTAGCGATGATATAAGAACACTGTTCTCAGCTTTGCCCCTTTTACTAGCTTCCGTTATCTGCTAAAATGAAAATATCATCAGAACTTGTGGATTTGAGCATGATAGCTGCTTTACACCTTTATTTTTCCTAGCACTTTGGACCATTTTTGTAAAAGATGTTGTGATAGGCAAGAAATACCTCCTTCATTTTCAAGCGAGCACACATATGTCATACAAAATCGAAAAAAAGAAACTAAGTTGCTCCAAGAGTTTATGGCATGTTGGATAGGGATAGAATTGGAGGTTATTATAAGTTTAGAATGTCATGGTTTCCATCTTTTTCTATGTTGTCTTTGTTTGACTTGATGCCCTTTTTCTAAAACTTCAGTTCAGTAAAATGCATGGAGTCTTCTTCATGCTAAAAAATAAGCAGTTTCGGATAGACACAATTTAATAATCCACTAGGAAAAGATTTGTAATGTCTCCGATCTTTTAGAGTTGATGTGAAAGACTGTTTTTCAAGTTTGATTGACCAGTCTCTCTCTGATTAGTTTTCTGTTCCTGTGAAAGCGCTTGACGAGAGATGTTATATGCAGAGGTTACAGTTTTTTTGGCGAGGTCCGTTTCAGAATAAGAGTTGGAATGGGATTAAAGTTCATATACATATACAGCGTTATAGAGAGGGATGTTGAGGGGTATTTCGTTTGCACACTCCAACTATTTTCTTTAGTGGAACTTGATGAGTTGACCTGACCAAGGATTACAGTAACATAGGATTGTACATGAGAAATTAGTGTCTATTTAACAAATCATGTGTTTTCTCATGGATTATCCACTCTTTCTATGTTAAATCCCTAAAAAGAAGATATAATAAGAAGTGAATGCATAATGCTTAATTTTTTATACTCTATTGTATAAATATTTATGCATACATGTCCAAACGCAGTTAACATGGCATTTGGATCATCACCTTCCATTGGTTAGAGAAAGCTTTGCCTATTCTATGCAGGTTTCTATTTGTTCTTTGTAGGTATAATTTAGTTATTTTTTTCGGGAAAACACAAAGGACCTTTGTGTTTCATTTCATTGGAGAGATAGAGTTTGATTACACACCTCTTAGGAGGCCAAGCGCAACATGCGTTAATTATTATAGACAATGGACATCCTAGGTGATGGGCAGAATGACGCGGAGGCCTCTAGCCCCGGCCCTTGCCCAAAGGGCAGCTTCATCCTTTATCTCTTTCAAGACGGTGAGTGAGGAGGGCCTGGCGTTGTCTAAAATGTAGGCATTGCAGTGTTTCCATGTCATCTACGGCACAAGCAGGGCAATGGAGGCAATTCCCTTGTGCATTGGCTTTGGAGTTGCGTGTCGTGCCGCGGCACCAGTCATCGAGGGTGTCATTGGCATCAGGTGGGGGCACGGGATCCATAGCCATGCTAGGATATCATGCCAAACCTGTAGGGGCAAGCCATGATCAGGTGTTGGATCGACTCGGGCACCTGATCGCAGAGTAAGCAACGTGGGTGGTGCTGGTGCCCGTGGCGTGCGTGGCGCTTAGCTATCCAGCAGCGATCCTGGTCTGCAAGCCAATGGAAGAACTTGACTCGCGGCGGCACCCAAGTCTTCCACATGAGTTTCTAGGCTCTAGCGGCATTGGAGCCATGGAACATGGCCCGGTAGCAGGATTGCGCGGTGTAGGTACCGTCAGCTGTCCAGTTCTAGATGAGGCGGTCTTCGTCAGTTGAGAGCTGTGTGTTGGCAACTCGCAGCCAGAGTTGCCGGTATTGCCCAATCTCTTGAAGTCCGATTGTACCTTGAATATCTCTGGCCTAGCTGTTGTTGGCCAGGCCTTGTACAACCATGTGTTGGTTGTGTCTCCGAGGCGGGATGCACTCGTATAGGAGGGGTGCTATCTCACGGACCACACGCCCCTCGATCCATCTGTCTTCCCAAAATAGGGCCTTTCGGCCATTGCAGATCGTCATAGTCGTGGAGGCGAAGAAGATCTCTCGCTCCTCCTGAGAGAATTGGAGGTCCAGGCCATGCCAGGCATGGGTGTCGTCTGTCCAAGATATCCATAGGCATCGAACATAGAGAGCGATGTCGGCGCGCTCGAGATCAAGGACGAGGCCCCCGTGCGACTAAGGACGGCAGACTTTGTCCCAGCTGACGTGGCAGTGTCCGCTTGTGCCCTCCTTTCTCCCTTCCCAAAGGAAGGTCCTCTCAACCCTTCGCAGCTGCTTTAGTACCTTTTTGGGAGGGCCCGGCACCATGAGTTGGTGGAGGGGGATGGCATTGAGTACCGATTTTGATTTGATGAGTGCGAGTCGTCCAGATGTGTTCATCAGTTGAGCCTTCCAGGTGGGTAGGCGCGACGCTGTTTTCTCGACCAGTGGCTACAGCTGGGCAGTAGAGGGCTTGTTTATGGTGAGGAGGATCCCTAGGTACGTGATTGGGAGGTCCACGATGGGGCAGCCAAGCTGGTTAGCCACCATAGCAACAAGTTGTTGGTCGTAGTGCAGGAGGGAGGTGGCGCTCTTGTTGTAGTTGACCTGTAGCCCAGAAGCGCGACTGAAGAGCTGCGGTATCTCTTTGATTGCCGTCAGGTCGCCTATCGTGGGGTGGTAGAATAAAACGACGTCGTCTGTGTACAGGCAGAACGCAGGGACGTGGCGCCTCGGATGGAGCTCCTGAAGGATGCCGGCCTGTAATGCCAGCTGGACCAGGTGCCCGAGCGCGTCGACCGCGAGCACGAAGAGCTGTGGCGAAAGGGGGTCACCCTGGCGTAGCCCATGTTGGTGCCAAATTGGGAGTCCTGACTCACCATTGATTAGCACGCGGTCGGTGAAGCCATATTGTCGTAGAATCTCGAAGAGGATAGGAGGATCGCCAGCCAGTTCAGGAAGCGGTCGATGAAGCCATATTGTCGTAGAATCTCGAAGAGGAAGGCCCAAGAGGTGCTGTCAATAGGTATAGTTTATTTATTTTTATATGTTGCCTATATTTTTCGAGGTCACCAGAATGTTGAGTTTGCTTTGTCTTCAGAGTTTGTCAGTGTCTTAAAATGTAAGTGAATTTCTGCCTATTTTCTTTTTACATGCTTCCACTAGCCGTTTCTTTTTATTAACTTCCTTTGGTTGTTTTTCTTTAAGTCGTCACCTCTTATATGTTGCGACAGTCATTATTCTCTCACAGGCACAGCATGCCGCTGTGCCTAATCATACTGGCACATAATAGGCAAATAACAAGAACTATTGAATCTGTACTTACTGGCACAACCATAGGCCTCCTTGCTTTATTGTTTATCTATGTGCAATCAGTTCTTCTTAATACTGATGCTTACCAATGTTGAGTTCCAGTGAACTCTTTCGTAGTTATTTCTTGCTTATCTCTGAACCGTGCCTTATAGATACCAACATTTACTTTTCTGTCATGACCGTACTTACGGGAACCGCAATCATATACCCGAGATGTGCACTTATAGTTATTCTTGGTTAGCATTCCAGTCAAACATAATCAAGGGTTCCCTACCAAAAGCTCAAATTCCAAACTTTGGTGATAAATTAAAGGAGGGTTTGGTATATGGTATCGAGTTTTTCATTATGAGTGGTGCTCGAAAGAGGACAGCTGACGATCACCATAGAATCAAGCTTTCTCTGCATACCAAATAAATTACTACCTATATGAAAGTGGAGCGTCTCAGCGATGGATTAGGGGCACCAAATCAGCCATTGCTACTGTAGATCTCGCGTATCTACAGTACCCGCTGTCTATAGTTGGTTTTTTCTACGGTTTTCCCCCCGATTTATTTTTACCCCTTTTTGTGCGGTTCCTTGCTAAGCGATTGCGGTGCTTCTGGAAGGCTGACGTCCGCCTTATCTTCCTCCCTACATGTCCCTTCTCCTGTGCGCCGCCTCCTCCACTCCCGGTTCACCATCGAACGATGCAAGGAGCAGGAACGCCGGCGCCCCAGCACTTCGCCTCCCACACGTCCATGCCCACCCCACCGCTCTGTCTCCGGCGCCCTGTTATTACTCTGCCTCCCACGCCCCGTCGCCTTGCCGGGTATTCCTTCTATGGGTGCGCGAGGTGGGGCAGCCTACCTCGAGGCCTCACCCTCCATGAGCGTTGAAGAGGACCGGGGCTTGGAGAAGGTAGAGGTGGCGGAGTTCTTATCCCTTCTTCTCTTCGCATGTCTCTTATTTTTCTTAGCTCCCAATCCAGAGCTCCTCCAAGCACACATGCCTAAATTCATGCCTCTCTATGCGCCTCCCACGCCCTGCTGAGCTACCTCCACAACTCCACCGCCTCCCCCTTCCCTCGAGCCACCGCCAGCCACGAGCTCTGCCGTGCCCGAGATCCCCCGATCAAACTTCGTCCTAGCCAGTGGGGGCCTTTGTCGCAACTTCACGCATCGTTTTCCGACGGCAGCAGGTGCCGTGACTGCACCGCACGAGCCTGGGAGGAAGGCGGTGGTGATTCAACTGCGGACACGTCACACGTGCCAGTCCCTGCGTCGTGGTGTGAAGACATGTTCCATCTGGAAAACATTGCGGTCCTTGCTATCCATGACCAGCTAGGAGATTCACACCGGCGTAAGACTCAGGTTAGACTCAGGTTATTTGACCATGCGGCTTAAAGTTTTTGGTTAGTTTAGTATGTTGTGCAAGAACTCATGCTTCACTTTTTTCTCCAGATTTGGTCATGGTAATCACATTGAAGCAGATATAATATTTCTTAAGGTATGTTGGAGCATCGCCATGAGACGCCGAGACATATCAACTTTTCCTTTTTTGGCTTTGTTGATGTTTGTAGGGTTGAGCTCGTGCTACTATGGAGTATATCAAAAGCAGAACTTCGTCCTATTTATGAAGCACTTGACTATTTTTTATCATCATTCCTGACATAATGGAGTAGGCAAAAACAGTCTGTACATGGAAGTATGGTCAATCAGACTTATCCACTCAAAGGCCCAACACTTCAAATTATCAAGATGTGAAGTACCTACAGTGGGGCTATATTCTACTATTAAACTTGATGCTTTCTTAAACCATTTATGCATTTCATTCCTCTGATTCACACCATAGAATTCAATGGGTATGGGAATCTAATAATAGCACTGCAGGTTCAAGTGTTCCTAGTCCTTCGTCTTTAGTTGATCCGTATGATTTATCTGTTGTTTGCCTTTGATGTGTTACAATCATGCTCCTCATTTGCATGTTTGGATTTCTTGGTCTTCCTTATTACTATATTAAGGTTAGTGAGATTATCCCAATCTTTGTGGTGCCGAACGATGGTTTTAATTTTTACTTTTGGTGTTGGGCAAGAGTAAACTGAGGTACTTCTCTCCCAATCTATTTAGCCAAGAGATATTGATGTTGTAGTTTAGCAGTTGATGCATGTGCTTTCTTGCCATGATACTTATTTCTTTATCTGACATATGTAGGTTGTCATACACATGGTTTTTAAGGCCTTAAGGCGTCTTAAGACGACATAGGGGCGCTCTGACGCCTAGGCGCCTAAAGTGCCCCATTTTGCAAGGCGGTGCAGGGGCGCCTGGACGCCTAAGCATCGCCTAGGCGACGCCTTTAAAACCATGGTCATACACTGTTACAGCTGCTTTGTACAACCGCGTTGGGTTTCTCTCTTCTTTGCCTGCTCCATGTCGGAATGATTGTGCTTCTATAAATTTTGGTGTAGGTAAACATAATATGTTGGTGTAGGTAAACATAACATGTGTTTTGTTCTTTAGGGTGGTAAAGATTTCTCAACATCTCTAATAAGATACGAAGCTCCTTGACAGGAAAAGGTACGCCTCACATTTCCTCCTTTCTGCACTTGTAGAGGTTGATCCAGAGCCTTTAGACCTCCCTGCATATGCACACAAGGCAAAGCCATTTAACGTTCTCTCCAAACGTGTAGATAACACAAGCTTCTTATCAGGTTTCAAATGAATTCGCCTTATTCATCTTGCTATCTCTTTTCATCTGTTTTCAGTTCCAGATGTTGTCGGAGTGATAACTAGATTATCTGGTGTCATCCCCTCTAACAACTATGATCCAAGTAGAGAATTCCTGATAAAAAATAAAGAGTACGTATCTCGGTTTACATACCTATTCATCGTTAGGTTACTATAAATATAAACTTATGATAGGACGGCTGAAAGCTTCAAGGCTGAATCACTATATGACGTCTCTCTTGAAAACAACATGATTGCTATTTATGGAAATGCTTATTCATACTTTCCAAGGTATCAAAATCCTAAATACCTGCTACTACACCGTCTCTCAACTTATCTTGGCATTTATATTTGAATAAGCAAACTATGGCGCTCTTCCTCATAGTGGTGTCAAACTAAGAAAGGTAGCTTTCAAAATAACTAATTTGACATGTTGGCACTTTAATCCAGACATTCCTGAAGTAGCCGGTTTTCATTAAAGGTATATATCACTTATATTTGACACCATTATGACTGAAGCTAATGAATGTCTAACGATCTATGGCAGCCTTGAAGAACAAGGGTTGCATTGCACCATTGAATTATCACTAAGATAGGCTAGAATCAGTATACCTCTTTTATGAGCAGATGTAACTTATATGCGCCTGCCATCTAGCTATGGCCAGCAAAAAAGTACGTATTAGTAGTGCCGATGTGATGTACCGTATAGCCCTATGCAAATATATGAACTTCTACTTGCTCCAGTTTCCCGCGATTCTTAAATTCCTTTGATTTGACATGTAAAATTGATTTCAGATACTTGTGTTGACGCAAATTGTTAGTCTGTTACTGTTTTGTTAGGGAAGTTCTTAAATTGAATTATTAATATTCATTTTCCTAGAACAAATTAAGGCCACGGAACTGATGTCCACTCCGAGTAACTAATCGAGCGAGCCTGGTTGGTCAATGACCGAATGTTCTCAATCTATATATAGTGACACCACAAAAGATATAATTGAGGCAGGAATGATTTTTAAACTGAACCGGGTGTGCAAAGTCCAAGCTTTTCCTGAATTTCCTAGGTCTAAGAGAACCGTCCTGCCTCATGCCAACTTGAAAATTTACCATATACACGAACATATCAGCATCACGGGCGTGGTGTGTCGCTGCATCGACTTACCTTTTTTCATGGCGGTTGCACAATAAATGCAACACACAATGTAAATTAGTGCGAAAATCACGGGGTCGTGCGCCAAGGCGCACCCCTAAATCTAGTAGTAAGTAAATGTACCTACTTCCCCCTTCATGGATATACGATGTTTCAGATATTTTATTCCTATTTCAAAAAAAAAGATATTTTATATTCCGATTTGATATAAAAGTACATCCAAACATGTCGATGCTAACTACCGTCCCTTAAGAATAACAAGGAGTGGGCAAAAGAAATTGAGAAAAAAACTTGTAGTTAAACATTTTGTGTGTCCGGATTTGAGAATCAGCTATTGGCCACAGCTTTATCCACCCTAGAAATATCCATTTTGTTACACATTACCTTCATATTTTAGGACTCTCGATAGTTCCAAGATTTAATTGACAGATCTATATATAATTAAAAGGACACTATGATGTCTTAAAAGATACCGAAAGTAACTAGTATGCAAAATGGTACATGCACATACACACACGTTATGATACATAAATGAGTCGAATAATGTGAACATATTTGTGTGCTCATATTTATTGCGAAACCCATTATGAAATAATATTTCAACTTAAAACCTCAAGCTAAACAAACAAAAAATGCAACAAATACAATTCCACTTAGCTCTAGAATTTTACAGCTATAAATTTATTAGTTTTTTATGTAGCTAGTGATGCAAAAATAGTACTAGAAGTTGTTTATATGACATATCAAAAACAATATCGATGAAAAGAATACATGTTAACAATCAGATGGGTTATGACAAGGTAGAAATATTTAGTATAAATAGATGACGAATATATATAATTCGTAAGGACCAGCACACACACTACTAGTAGAAAACTAAAACCTGAGCGAGCCTCCGCTGGATGGAAATCACGTCCGCAATAGTTTTAACAACCACCAGGTTGGGTAGTTGGTAGCACAAATGAAGATGCGGTCGTATTTCCCTCTAACACTGTGCTACAAATATATATTCCGACGACTGAGGGTGAAGATTGGCTAGTTTGGCACCATGATCAATCAGGTTTATTCTCAGTTAAAAGTGCTTATAGGTTGGCGCTGGAGCTAAAGGATTATGGAAATGGAACAGGACCAGTAACAAACCTGCTAGAGAGAGAGAGATATATATGTGGAACATTATCTGGAAGGCTGAAATTCCCCCTAAAATTCGTGTGTTTGGATGGAACCTGACCTCAAATTCCCTTGGAGTTCAAGTTACCCAGTGTGAAAGGAACATGGACGTGGTAGTAACTTGCTGCATATGTGGAATGGCGGATGAAACAAGTCATCACGCCATGGTGGATTGTACTAAGGCTAAAGCTCTATGGCATAGACTGCGAGAGTCGTGGGTTTTACCTAAAGTAAGACAAATTCCAATACACTGGTAAGGATTGGGCTTTGGTTTTACTCAGCCAACTTGATGAACCAACTAGAACAAAGATTTTGTTTCTCTAGTGGAGAGCATGGCACTTGCGAAACAATGCAATTTTCGGTGATGGCAAATGCAGAATAGAACAGTCGGCACTCTACCTGCTATCGTACCATGATGCTTGCCAGAATATAAAGGGAGACAAAGAACCGCAAATATAAAAGGGAAATGTCATGCCAATGATCTAACATGTTTGAAAGAGATCATGATAAATGCTCCAGGTGAAAACTGAAAGAAGCCTCTACCAGGTTGGGCTAAAATTAAACACAGACGCTTCCATTTATGAAAATAATGGTATAGGTTCATGGGGAGCTATTCTTAGGAATGACCTGGGAGAGGTGCTGCCGACGGCCTGGGCCCGATTCCTCGCTGTCAAAATGCAGTGACAATGGAGGCTCTGGGCATGCTAAATGGTGTTAAAGTCATTCTGAAGGTGTACGTTGGGCATATTCAAGTTGAAAGTGACAATACTTTTCTTGTAAATGAGCTGAAGTAGACTATACCTAGCAAATCAAGTATCACAGGTATTACTGAGGACATAAGAAATGCCCTGACTTCGTTCTAGGATATTCTCTTCTCAAAGGTTAACAGAACAACAAACAGAGTTGCCGATGGTCCAGCTAGCCTAGGACATAGTGTGTTGAGTGAGTATGTCTTGCTGGGTCTGGCTCCACCGTGTGTGGTGGACACGATCAGACAAGAGTATAAAAATGGTCGATGTTTCTATATAATTGATACCCAAGTTCAAAAAAAGGCTACTCGAGACGCATGGGTTTTGTTATTCGAGATACATTCCTAGTGTGCCTTGAGCATCACGTCGCGCATAATAATTATGCAAGACGCATCCCATATGCTCCGTATATACCTCGTATATGCGAGACGCATATCAATATGCGTCTCGTGCATATATATACAAGACGCATATTGATATGCGTCTCACATATGTAAGGTATACACGGCGCCTGATACATGCCTGAATTGATAGATGTCTAAAGTGATAGATGCCCATTTTGTCTGATACAAGGCTGAAGTGATAGATGCACGCCTAAAGTGGAGTAGCAGTCAAAAATGGAATAAAGGCAATTGTCGTTTTGGTTGCATATCCTTTACACGGTGCTACATGTGTTTGTGCTCTTATCCAATAGTATAGTGGGCATTTTCGCATTGTGCTACTATGATCCTTGTGTGTGGGCCTCTTTACAACTTTATTGGATTCAAAACCAAATTAATACCATCTCGACATATAAGTGATCCGCTGACGAGATTCTTATTGATGGAGAGAACATGTTGCACATTCTTCAGCTATACGGTCTTCCTTGAAGTAACTACCGTACCAACACCATGAACAGAAGCACGTGAGTTGTTTCCTATTAGCACGGAATAAGTCCCTAAGACCTGATAATAAGAAAACATGGAAATATCAGAACATATATGTGTATTAGCGCCCATGTATATCCACCATTCAGAAGAATGACATACTTAAAGGATAGTACGTAAAATACCGTACCAAGTGTCCTTCATCTTAGTATCGCTAATAACAACATTACCGGTCTTGTCGTTGTTCCTTTGTTGACGTTTATCAAAGCGATTAGGGAATCTAGAAGCCCAATGATCAGGATCGCCACAGACATGGCAAGACCCTTTCCTCTTATGATTTTTCTTCTTAAAGTTGGTTGAGTTTGTGGCCTTATTCTTGCCATCAAACTTTCCTTTACCTTCAGATTTGTTCTAATTCTTGAAGTTGTGGGATGGGAAGTTTTTCTTTTATACCAAGTTGGCACTAGAAGCTCCTTCAAATCCTCAAGCACGTGTGTCCTTTGCTCTTGCCTTATCTTTCACATGAAGAAATCTAATGAGATTCATAACGGAAAACTCTTGTCTCTTATGTTTTAGAGAAGTAGCAAAGTTCCTCCACGAGGGAGGAAGCTTGGCAATAATGCCACCAGCCACAAACTTGTCCGGTAAGGTACACTTGAACTTCTTAAGTTTTTTGGCAAGTGATTGTATCTCATGAGCCTGCTCAACAATGGAGCGCTCATCAATCATCTTGTAGTCATAGAATTGCTCCATGACATACAACTCAGTGCTAGTGTTTGAGACCCCAAACTTGGCCTCGAGTGCATCTCAGGCGTCCTTGCCATTATCAAATGACATGTATGGGTCAATAATATTGTCCCCAAGAACACTGAAAAGAGGCGCTTTCTGCTCAGCGGAAAGATCTTCTTCAGGTTTACCAAGAATGGCACTATAGCAGTTTAGGTTTTCAAACCAGAGAAATGTTCTCGTGCGCCATCTCTTATAGTGCATACCATCAAAAGGAGGCGGTCTAGTAGCCACGGCTACACCAGTGGAATTCAGTTGCCTATAATCAAGTTTTTGGATTGTTGAAAATATAAGCAATAAATTCATATTATTTAAGCCGAATAAATAATTGGTAAAGCATGACCATACAAATAGCAATTAAACAGATCACGCATACTAATATGTTAGAATTGTAATTAGACTCTAACCCCACCTGTCGTGTAACACGTATACGAGACGTATACCTATCTAACTTGTACATGTCATGATTATATAAGTGGAGCACGTGTAGGTCTTTAGACCCACGCACAAAACCCTAAACCTATTTTCTATCTTAGTACAAGAGTTGCGCCGCCGCCGCTCGATACTCGACCGAGCCACCACTGCCGCGATCCGCCTTCGTCGCTGCCGCTCGAGTTCGTCCGAGCCGCCACCGCGATGGGCTCCTTCGCGCTTCAGTTGTCTAGCGGGATGAACACCCTCGACGCCTCGCCATCCTCCTCGGTTCCCATGGTCTCTTCCTCTGGGATCTCCATCCGACTCGATAGTGGTAACTTTCCCCTATGGAAGGGGATCATGCTTCCGCACCTCTCCGGCAACTACCTCCATGGGCACTTCGATGCCGATGTCGCTACCCCGGAGAAGACTCTCACCGAGGGGATCGGTGACAAGGCCGTCACCATAGACAACCCCAAGTACCTCCGATGGTGGGTCTAGGACCTTGGCTCGATGGATGGCGACATCACCAGTCAGCTGATCGGTTGCAAGACGGCTGCCGCCGCGTGGAAGGCAGTCCACACTATGCACGGTGCTCAAAGTCGTGCCAACGTGCGTCACATCCGCCATCTGCTGTAGAGCACCAGGAAGGAGGAGATGTCGGTGGCAGCCTACATGCACAAGATGAAGGGCTTCGTCGATGCTATGGCAACCGCCGGTGCCCCCATCACCGACGACGAACTCGTCGACCACATCTTCACCAGACCTGGATCCGCATTCAACTCCATCGCCGCCAACTACACGGTCAGAGACTAGTCCATCGCGTACTCCAAGTTTTACTCTAATGTCTTGTCCTTTGAAGTGCTCAAGGCACAGCAGGCACAGTCCGAGGGGTGGTTGTCCTCGGTGAACGCGGCGATGTGCCCTAACCCCGCTTACCAAGGTGGTGGCACTCTATATCTTCCCTACGACAATTATGGCCAGCAGGGGTAGGGGCGCAATGGCGGCTACGGCCGCAAAGACGGTGGCTATGGTCGCCAGGATGGGGGCCGCAACAGCGGCAACGGCAGTTATGGCCGCTATGATGGAGGCCGACATGACGGCGGGAACAGTGGCTGCAATGACGGCGGTCGCACGATGGTGGACGCAATGGAGGCGGCAACGATAGTCAGCGCTGCTAGAAACCCCGTTGCTAGCTCTGCGGCATCTGGGGTCACGAGGCCGCAAACTGCCACAACCATTTTGACTCCAACTACCAGCCTCCACAGCAGCAGTAGGGCGAAAACTCTGCCATGACACACCCCAACAACTACAACCCCTGGATCATGGATTCAGGAGCGACCAATCATCTAACGAGTGAGATGGAACGTCTCCACACCCACGAGCTCTATGATGGGAAGGATCGGGTTTAGGTGGCCAATGGTGCAGGTCTATCAATTTCGCATATTAGTCATTCACTTTTAGCTGGTTCATCTTAAAAATATCCTCCATGTGCCAAATGCTCATTTAAATCTCCTATCAGTCTATCATCTAGTTTGTGATAATGACATGTTTGTTAAATTTCACTGTCATTTATTTTGTGTTAAGGACAAGGCCATGGGGGGGTCCTTCTTCTCGGTAGGAGTCATGGTGGATTATACCCCATCCAGTTTGTTAGAGCGTCGTATTCATCGCGTCATGCATCGGCCAGTGTCATTGTAACGCCCCCCAAATCGGGTCTATGCAGATCTTAGCATTTCCACCACAATCCACATAGAAGTGATTCAAAGACATCCACTAGACACTTTCGTGTGGGTGGATTTTGTTACAAGTAGTTATATCACAATAGTTTATAACAAAATCCACAAGAACTTATATATACAACAATGACTCAATGAGTCAAGAATACAAATGATACAATTTAAAGATACAACTCAAGAAGAAAGAAAAATCGTGTCCGAGTACGGATAAGATCCAAATGGAACTAAGAGTCATGAAGAATAACATAACTCTACCTAGGCCAAGACGGAAGGGTAACCTTGCTAACGTCGCCAAGCACATACCTGTCAAAGCCAAAGGGTGCCGACAAAGGGCAAAGGAAATAAAAATAAAAAGAGAGCGGTCAGTACTGAGGCCAGTACACGGCGAGACTAGAATTCGGCGGTCCTCGCCTACAAAGGATATATGGTGGGCTCAGCGGCAGCAAAGCTTGCACTATCTAACTTATAGAGACACGCTACAACTTTGGCTATTAGAGCGAGATAAGTGAGTGCTATACGATAACTATGATACATCACTAGGCATAACCCATCCGAAGATTTCCCCCTCGAAGACCAGTCGAGAAAGTCCTCTCGCGGAACACACACGCTGGCAATTTTAGTTAAGAAGGTGTTTTGTTGATAAGGATAATTACTAATCATATTATTAGAGACAAAACATTAGTGGCGTTGTCTATGATCATGACAATATACTCCTGAGGCATCCATAACCGTAGACACACGGCTTCTCGAAAAGATTTATCCTGCAGGAGTGCACTACTATATCTAAACGCATATTCAACCCTTCAGGCAACATATTACTCGTGCCTTCGGAATCTCACAACAAGAACTATCCCATAACTACGGGCGTATCCAGGGGTATCACCTACGGTGTGGGACCAACCAAGAGGTACGGCGATTCTCAAGGAAGGCACAGTGTTTGCGCCTACTATACCGAACGACCCCTCGAAGATAACTTGTAGAGCTCCCCTTTGGAACCGCGGCATGTCCCGCTTTTATGTATGCATGCCCGGGATGTCCACCAAAATCATATCATCACCAAGTCCGAAGACATATTCATCTCATCCATGTCCGAGGACATATTATGCATATGCACCAAATGGAAAACTAATTTTGTGACCCTATGGATAAACGAATAGCGCCGGTAGTTGAGGGGGTATCACAGAGGCCCCCATGTTTTGTTAGCACGATCAACTCAGAAGTGGTATCGTAGAACGAACGGATCCTAGGTCGGCTCAAGCAGTTCCCAAAGGTGGTTCTTGTCGGGGCCATATCATTAGGTGAAACCATAATCATAACCATAACCAACATCACCAATTTAATTACCATGGTATGACCCATATACAGATATCACAGTTCACATGTATGAGAGTGGTACTAAGCATGCTTACGACTCGCAAGGATAAAACTAGATACTCAAACAAGGCAATAGGATAACCAAGGCAATATAGTGGAGCAGGTAAATAAAGGTGTGGTACTAAAACATCGACAATAAAGGATAGTGATGTCTACGCACTTCTATTCTTGTAGACAGTTGTTGGGCCTCGAAGTGTAGAGGTTTGTAGAACAGCAGCAAGTTTTCCCTTAAGTGGATCACCCAAGGTTTATCAAACTCAGGGAGGAAGTGGTCAAAGTTATCCCCTCTCAAGCAACCCTGCAATCAAGATACAAGAAGTCTCTTGTGTCCCCAACACACCCAATACACTAGTCAGGTGTATAGGTGCACTAGTTTGGCGAAGAGATAGTGAAATACAAGTGGTATGAATATAATACAACGGTGCTAGAAAATAGCTTGATGATGTGGAAGAGACTAAAGGCAAACTGAAATAAAGATGGAAGCAAGCAAACATGTAACAGATCTAATAGCAAAAGGTGTTTCAATGCTAAGAAACAAGGCCTAGGGATCATACTTTAGCTAGTGAACACTCTCATATAAATATATTATCTTCATGATACTACGCTGAACTACTCTCCGGTTGGACACTCTAATCCATGGTAGGGCTATAACAGCACACCTCAAAGTTTACATTCCACATCTAGATAACCCCACACTGTCACTTTGAGCACTAGATGGTTCAAACAAACACCACAATTTCATAAAGACATCCAACTCCAAATATAACTCATAACAAGTATTTGTAATCTCTAGCCTAAGTGCCACCATGGTGTGCACGTTGTCACTTTCACACACATAGGGAGAGCAGAGATCTATTAAAGCACTTGAGTAACAAGGTGGATCTATAGATTACAAGCTCATGATCTCAATAAGATCATGCATAGAGAGAGAAATGAACACATAGCTACTGGTAGAACCCTTAGCCTCGAGGAAGAACTACTCCCTCTTCATCATGGGAATCAGCAACGGCGATGGAGATGTTGGTGGAGATCGATGGAGATGGCTCCGGGGGCACTTCCCCGTCCTGGTAGGGTGCCAGAACAGAGACTTTCTGTCCCCCGAATCTCCCCTTCAGTGGCGGCGGCGCTGCGGAACATTTCGTGGCTAGAGACTTGACGATTTAGGGTTTATGCATCGGCAGGCTCTTATAGGCGAGAGGGGAGACCGAGGGGGTGCCGAAGGGGCCCACACCACCCCCTGGCAGGGCCTGGCCTGGCCCGCGCCACCAGGTGGTGTGGCCACCCTCTGGCCCTTCTCTGTATCGTATTCTGGCTCCAAGTGTCCCCGGTAAATAATAACTTTGGCTTTTGTCCCGTCCAATTCCGAGAATATTCATTTTTCTGACTTCCTAGAACCAAAATCAGCAGAAAACAGGCAGCTGGCACTATGGCTCTTGTTAATAGGTTAGTCCAAGAAATCATATGAAAAGTACTCCAAAGTGTGGACAAAACACAGGAAAGTAGATTAAACCAAGCATGGAACATCAAAAATTATAGATACATTTGCAATGTATCAACATCCCCAAGCTTAACTCTTGCTCGTCCTCGAGTAGGTAAGTGATAAAAAGAAAGAATAATTTTTGAGGTGACATGCACCATCATAAACTTGATCAAAGTATTTGTAAAACATTCATAGCTGGGATCATAGTACTTCAATCATAACATGAAAGACAAAGTTCTAGCAATAAGACAAAGCAACTGTGTTGCAACATGAAAAGGCATAAACAAAAGATTCATGAATAACAATACTTTGCAAGAAGTTTGTTTGTTTCACATAAAGAAAACATAGCATAGTGGCATTCAGCTTGTCCCTCATAGAGTAGCAAACATAAATGCATAGGACACCTTCAAAGTTCATAAGAGTGACTAGATACAAATAGTTTAAAACAAGCAATATTAAAACTATGCATCAATCAACAAGCCTTGGGACAATGCACATAGAACTAAGAATGGCCATTATGCTCTCAAAGTAAGTGCATAAAGATAGAAGGTGGAGACTCAATATATAAGTGGAAGAAAGGTCTTCATAGAAGGAAGTAGGGATTTAAGTCTCATAAAGAGCTTCCAAAAATTATGGTACTTAATAGCTTTCAGCTCTCATTGCCCCTATCATAAGCATCTTGAAGTGATTAAGGTTAAAGTGAACAAACTATGGTGTACATGCTTGACGAAGTATAAGTTAGAAATCTCATGTCCCTCGAATACGAGGGCCGCTCCTCATGCTACTCAAGTTTAGTCACCGGTAATTTCTTGTCATCGTAAGTACATGTATATCTTAGAGAACCGCCAACGGGGTACCCCTTGCCCGATGATACGGAATAATCCCCATATCAAAGTGACAAGGTAAGCAGACAATGAGTATCTCAGCAATCTTCTTATTTACCATGGGAAAATGGTGCTTTTTTCTCTCTTTCCTTTTTTCATAAATCTTTTTTTTTCTTAATAGCTATCTTTCTCTTTTTTTATAAGAAGAATTCTTCATAGATATCATTATGGTTACGCTGCAGGTTTCCACCATGTCAGCATGGATTAGACCAGTGGCCCAGGCGTTTCTCTAACACACATACATAACTCCATGGACTTACAAGCTCCCCTTTTATTTCACACCGACGACATCCGCAAACAAAAGAGCAAGGTATCAACTAGGTATATATTTACAAGTGTTGAAAGTGTTCCCCGTGACAGCACGGTTCTGCTAATCCCCAGCCTATAATTAGCAAGCATATAACTTTCATGGAGAGTTCACAATGGTTCAGGTTTATTAAGTGCAGAAAATAAAGTGTGCCATCAAGTTCGTGAGAGCTTTACTAACTAATTTTCCCATAACAAGCAAACACTTTATTCGGAAGAAAACAAGGCATATTGAATATGCACGAAAGTAGCAAATGATGCTAATAGGTAGGTATGGTGGACACTTTGGAAATATTTGGTTTAGGGAGTTGGAAACATGAGTAAAACACTCAGTGGAAGTGAAGGCTAGCAATAGTAAGGGAGCGACAAACGAGAGAGCAATAGCTGTCATTATCATGCTTGCAACAAAATAAGACTACTCATGGCATGAAAGTGATTCAAGATCCTCAAGGAAAAATAATTCATCGAGGCTTAACTGATTATTACAGTCATGTGCATGTATGAGCATGTGCCAAGTCAATTCAAATGAAACATTCAGAGGAGGATCCCATGGTGTCATACCAATTTATGAATAGAGTAATGCAAGCAAACATTCAAGAGACATGCTACAAACTATTAGCGAGCTGGAGCTAATCATAAGAAAGCAAGAACTATTAAGCATCCAAAGAAAACATACACTCAACATGAACGGACTAAGCATGCCCACAGTGATGAGTATATGTACAAAAATGAAAACAAATAGAGTTCGTTACCAGCCTCTTACCACGCCTCAAGTTGTCATTAATCCTCATTATTGCTCTTCACTTGTGTGGCTTGAATAATAATATGAAACCAATATTCAACTGAGAACTGCCGAACCCTGTAGCAAACTCACAAAAACTAAAGAAGAACGACAAATATTTTTGGTGTTTTCGATTTTTAAACAAGAACCAAAAAGGGAAAAACAAAGCAAAACAAAATCTTTTTGTGGTTTTCGAATAGTTCAAACAAAGCAAAAAGGGAAAAACAAACCAAGGCAAAAAAATAAGCAAACCAAAGAGAAACAACAGAAATATTTTTGGTCTTTTTGTGTTTTTAGAAAGCAAAAAAAAGAAGAACGAAAACTAAAAAGAGAACAAAAACATGAATATACAAAGTACTGACGCAACATGATATGAAGATGAGTGCGGTGTCGGCATACCTCCCCCAAGCTTAGGCTTTTGGCCTAAGTGGGTATCAATCCATGTACGAATAGGGGTTCCAAGCGGGCGGATCTTGGTAAGAATGGTCGTAGCTGGGCCCATGAGAAGAGGAAGCTCCCCAATCATAAGCGGGCTGCTGATATGAAGACTCTCCCTCATTCGAGGGCTGGACCGAATCATCCGTGACCTCCCTTCTAGTGTCCTGCTCCTGTTGGGAGAGCTCTCCCAAGTACGTGTCAAGCTCCTCCTCGGTGAGGGACCATCCTTTCTTGTTATCAAGGTTAAACAAAACAGATGCAGGCAAAAGAACAACACGCTCGGACTTGCTCTTTCTTCAACCAGCTTTGAGAAAGGTTATTTCATAAGATAACTCACTCAAACTAGCCCAAGAGGAAACAAATTTATGCTGTAACATGGAATTAAGATCAAGCCTCTCTATGGGAAACTGTAGGTCTAGATGATGAGGCACTAAACCATGCAATGCTCGTAAACGAGAAGCAATGAGGCCTCCACAAATTCCACCTTTCTCACGGTTAGCAGCGAGACGGAAAGCTATCAAAGCACCCAAGTTGTAAGGCCTATCTCGTCTAAGAGCAGCAGAGATAAATGCTAAATCAAACGAAGATAACTTATTGGCAGTTTTCCTAGCAAGAACACACTTGGCAATAAAGTAGGCAAAGTAGCGAATGGAGGGAAGATGAATGTTACAGATTTTTCCACTCTCCTTCAAGAAGCTACTCCCTTGGCAAATTTCTGCATATAAATCCATGAGTGGTTCAGGTCTCTCTTTAATCTTCCTACATGATCTCCATTGAGGTACCTTAATGGCTGCACAAAAATCATCAAGAGAAAGGTTGACAGCAATATTGTAGATTTTGTAATGGACCATGGGGTTAGGCAAAGAGTGACTAAATTGGAAATCCTGCACCACAGACATGGTTAGCTTCACAAATTGACAAGGTTCATCTTCCAAAAAGCGCTCTAACCCTGCATTAGAAACCAAAGTGTGGAAATCTTGTAGAATTCCTATAGCTCTCATGAACTTAGGGCATGGATAAATGGAGGGAAAAACTTCCTCCTCCCGGTGGACCTTCATGACCTCAGGCACCCAAAGCTCATGTTGGTTTAGGTGGTGTTCACTCATCTTCTATTCTGAAATTTAAACACCTATTACACAAGTGATTGCAAAGTAAATATAATGAAGGATTCTACTCATAGGGACTTGCAAGAGGCCAAAACATGCATCAAAACTATATCTCTAAGCATCAAACAAGCTTAGAAGCTCTCATAACCAGTCACCTATAGCAGCAAAATACTCAACATATAATCCACTAAACACAAATCTACTTGGACAATGGGAGGAGTCACATACCAGGGAATAAATGCTCCAAATTTCAGCAAGAAAGATGGGCTGAGCAAGGAGATCGAAGAAATCGAGAGCAAGCACAGAAAGAACGCGATTTTGAGCTATGAACTGGAGCTTACTCGGGAGAGAGAAGAAAGTGGCAGGTGAGAGAGGTAGTGGGGGCCAGGGGTGGCCCACACCAGGGCATGGCACCACCCAGGGCTGGCCGCGCCACCACATGGTGTGCCTGCCTGGTGGGGCCCCCTGGTTCCTACCAGGTACTCCTCTTCCATTTTTTTCACATAAAAATTTAATATGAATTTTCTGGAATTTTTCGAGACACTTTATTTTTGGGCAATTTTCAGAAATAGAAGAATGATTTTTTTCTAACAGACAGATTTTTTTCTTTTGGAAACATGATGCAAGGACAAAACAAGGCTAGAACTAAAGTTCAAGCATGCAAGCAACTAACAACACAAAGAAAACTAAACGAAAGCAAAAACTAAAATGCAAAGGATAGAAATAAACGGAGATAATCATAATGAAAACATTGTTTTGTTCAATGGAATCCTTTTGTTAGCAAGGTTGATCAAGTCTTGCTACCAAAACAATTGCATATGAGACAAAACTTTGTACTCCACTAATGATTATGTTACCTTAACCTTGATAGCAATGGTCCCAATCATAATAGTTTCAAATTTTTCTCTTGGTATGGGACAATATATTTCTCCAACTTGAATGCCTTCAACATGTTCAATTGAATTCAAACCATAAGTCCTTTCAATCTTCTTGGGGAAATAGACAGTATGTTCCTTGTCATTAACATTGAAGGTCACCTTTCCTTGATTACAATTAATAACAGCTCCTGTAGTATTAAGAAAAGGTCTCCCAAGAATAATAGACATATTATCATCTTCAGGCATTTCAAGCACAACAAAATCAGTTAATATCAAGAAATTGTGAGCCACCTGAATAGGTACATCCTCACATATACCCACATGAATAGTGGTAGATTTATCAGCCATTTGCAAAGATATATCAGTTGGTATCAATTTTTCGAGCTGAAGCCTCTTATAGAGAGAGAAAGGCATAACACTAACTCCAGCTCCCAAATCACACAAAGCAGTTCTAACATAACTGTTCTTAATAGAGCAAGGGATAGTTGGAATCCCTGGGTCTTCAAGTTTCTTAGGAACCTTACCATTGAAAGAATAATTAGCAAGCAAAGCAGAGATTTCTTCATTAGGGATCTTCCTTTTATTCGAGACAATGTCCTTCATATACTTTGAGTAAGGAGGCAATTTAATAGCATCAGTCAAAGGAATTTGCAAGAATAAAGGCTTCATCCACTCACAAAACTTATTATAGTGTTCATCTTCCTTTGACTTGTATTTCTTATCAGGGAAAGGCATAGGTTTTTGGACCCAAGGTTCTCTTTCACTACCATGTTCCTTAGCAATAAAATCTTCTTTGGTGTATTTAGTAGTCTTAGTGTGGTTTTCAGGTTCTTCTTCAACTTTTTATTTATTAGGAACTTCATTTTCTACATTACCACTTTCAGTTTCAGTATCAGAGATAGATATACTATTAGGATCTATAGCAGGTTCAGAGGGTTCTACAATAGTTTTATGTTTCTTTTTCCTTTTCTTACGAGTAGAACCACTATTTTCAGCTTGTTGAGAATCCTGCTCAATTTCTTTTGGGATGCCCCTTAGGATATAGAGGATCCTAGGTAGCAGCTCCACTTCTAGTTCTAATTTCATAAGCATGTTTTTCTTTAGCAGCATTAACTAGCAAGTCGTTTTGCACTTTAACAAGTTGATCTATTTGAGTTTGAACCCTTTGAAAGTGTTTAACAATCATTTTAACATCATTAGAGGTTATTTCCACAATATCTTTCAACTCAACAATAGCTCTAGTATTTTCCATTAGATGATTTTGCACCCTTTTATTAAAGTTATCTTGCTTAATAATAAAGATATCGAATTCTTCTAAGCATTGATCAGGAGTTTTAGAGTAAGGGATATCACCTTCATCAAAGTGTTGGAGAGAGTGTACCTCAATAGTGGATGAGTAGGGAATAGGCTTACATAATTCTTCTATAGGAGGTAAATTCTTGACATCTGCAGCTTTAATTTCCTTCTCCTTAAGACATTTCTTAGCTTCCTTCATCACTTCATCATTTAATTCAATAACTCCCCTCTTCTTTGATGTTGGAATAGGCACAGGAATAGATGGTTCGGGTACAATTACTTCAGGTATAGCTTGTTTAGGAGGAGTCCAATCTTCATAATTCTTGCTTATTTTAGCCATTAATTCCTTAGCTTCCTTTGGAGTCCTATTCCTGAAAACACAATCAACACAACTATCTAGGTATGTCCTAGATTCCTCAGTTAGTCCATTATAAAATATATCAAGAAGCTCATTCTTAGGTAATGAACTTCCAGCCTGTGCATGAATCAAAGCACAAAACCTTGCCCAAGATTCAGGCAATACCTCTTTTTCTCCCTGTTTAAAATCAAAAAGTTCCTGCAAAATAGCATGTCTAGCACTGGGAGGAAAATATTTCTGCAGGAAAGTACTAATCAAGCACTCAGGGCTATCAATAGATCCAGGAGGTAAATTACTAAACTAAGTTTTAGCTTCTCCTTTCAGTGAAAAGGGGAAATCTTAGCAAAAAAGTAAGTACGCATCTTAATATCAGCAGAAAACAAGCTACTCATGGTAGAAAGTTCATTCATATGTGCTACCACACTTTCATTCTTAGTCCCACAAAAAGGTTCTTTCTCGATAATAGCTATGTAAGATAGATCGAGAGAGAAATCATAATCTTCATCTATAATGTTTATGGGAGAAGCATCAAACTTAGCAGCAGGAGATAATTTGGGTCTAATAGTACGCCTCTCAAGGAGGCTCTTAGCAGCGCTCCTATCATGGGTGTTCTTACATTCTTTAATAAACTCATCAGTCATCTCAACATAATCTTCTTCAGTATCATAACTCTCACTAGACTCAGGTGAGCTAACAGGTGTGGTAGTGTCTTCATTAGGAGTTTCGATATTTCCAGCTATAGTTCTAGCAATCGTAGCATCTAGGAAAAGACCTAATGAACCACTCTTATCAAGCACAGTAGAAACAGCATCATCAGCATCCGAAGTTTCAGATTTAGCAGTAGTAGCAGTGTGTGTAGCATGTGTATGTGGTGGTGTAACGAGCTTACTTATAACAGATGGTGAATCAAGAGCAGCAGAGGTGTTTAGAACCGTACATCTTCTTGTAGTGGATGGTAAAATAGGAACCTTGCCATCACGAGACTTACCCATGATGGATGGATAGCAGCGAACAATAGAGAATCCAAGTGAACTTGATAAATAAAGCTATGCTCCCCGGCAATGGCGCCAGAAAATAGTCTTGATGACCCACAAGTATAGGGGGTGTATCACAGTATTTTCGAGGGAAGTGAAACCCAATTTATTGATTCGACACAAGGGGAGCCAAAGAATATTTATCAGCCTTAACAACTGAGTTGTCAATTCAGCTGCACCTGAAAACAATCTTGCTCACAGCAGTTTATCAGTAGCAACAGTTTTGTAGTAGGAATAGCAAAGTAATAGCAGTAGCAAAGCAAATACAGTAGTATCGAAAGCAGTAAACAGTGGGATTCGAGTGCGGTAGGCATAGGGATGGATGGACGGGCGTTGCATGGACAAGACAATTCACATAGCAATCAGAACATAGGGCAATTGCAGATAAATAAGATAAAGCACCCAAGTACTAGACAATCCTAGGCATGCGTTCCATATATAGTCATACGTGCTCGCAATGAGAACTTGCACAACATCTTTTGTCCTGCCAGCCCGTTTGCAGCGGGGCCTCTAGGGAACTACTGGCAATTAAGGTGCTCCTTTTAATAGAGCACCAGAGCAAAGCATTAACACTCCGTGAACACATGTGATCCTCACATCAAAGCCTTTCCCTCCGGTTATCCCGATTTTTGTCACTTCGGGGCCATAGGTTCCGGACAATAACGTGTGTATACAACTTGTAGATAAGACCAGAAACAATACTATCATAATGAATCAATAGCAAGTTCAGATCTGAAATCATGGCACTCGGGCCCTAGTGACAAGCATTAAGCACAACAAGTCGCAACAAAGTCATAAAGCACTAATAAAAGATACTAGGCACCATGCCCTAACAATCTGATGCCATTACATGAACGATCTCATCCAATCCCTACCATCCCCATAGCCTACAGCGGGGGATTACTCACTCATAGATGGGGGAAACATGGATGGTCGATGGAGAAGCGATGGTCATGATGATGGCGATGATCTCCTCCAATTTCCCATCCCGGCAGGGTGCCAGAACAGAGTTTTTAGTGCTGTTTCGTGGAATCTGGTGGTGGCGGCGGAGCGAAACTCCTTCTGGAAAAACGTCGAACCCCCCGGAGTTTTTAGGTCAGAAGGCTCCTTATAGGCGAAGAGAGAGGCCGAGGGGGTGCCTGGGGGGCCCACACCACCCCCTGGCGCGGCCTGGCCTGGCCTGCGCCACCAGGTGGTGTGGCCACCCCAGGGCTCTTTTCCGTCTCGTATTCTGGCTCCTGGAGTCTTCGGGTGAAATAGGATTTTTGGCATATTTTTCGGGATTTTTCCTGATAGTTGATTTTCTGCACAAAAAGTAGACACCAAGGCAATTCTGCTGAAAACAGCGTCAGTCCGCATTAGTTGCATCCAAATCACACAAGTATAGAGGAGAAACAATAGCAAAAGTGTTCGGGAAAGTAGATGCGTTTTGGACGTATCAGTAGGTATGGTGGAATCTTTGGAATAACTTGGTTTAAGGAGTTGGATGCATGAGTGGAACTCATACTTGGTTGTGGAGGCTAGCAAAAGACTGGGAGCGACAAACTAAGAGAGCAATAATGGCCATAATCATGCAGAGCGACAAAACATCATTAACCAAATCATAAAGTGATACTACAAGTTGAAAACTAAAGGATCATAAAGGCTATGGTGACTTGGGATAGTCATAACAAGGTGTGAGCATGTGCCAAGTCAACCCAAATAAAGCATCAAAGGAGAATACCATGATACTATGCTTTAATATGCTAAAATAACGCATGATTCTTCAAAGGCACATTAAGCAATCTCAATTGTTTATAACAAGTCATGCTACATCAAAGAATACTAAGAATAAAGCCAAAACAATATCAAGCATGGCATCACAAAGCATAGGCCACAGTCAAAAACAAACTCTCTTTACCACTTAAGCATGAACTTTCCTACTCTTTTCCAATCCAAACCAAACTATCTGAAAACCAATGTATTAAAGAGGGGATCTAACCAATTTATTCAGCAAACTAAGAAAACCAAAAACCAAAACAAAAACGAAAAAGAAGACGCTCCAAGAGCAACACAACTGTGCATGAAACAATAAAAATGAAGTGTTTGGAAGAAACCTGGGATTTTTATTGATGAAGAAGGGGATGCCTTGGGCAACCCCAAGCTTTGACGCTTGTACTTCTTGGATATTTTTTGGGGTGACACGCGTGGCATCCCCAAGCTTGAGCTTTAGTCCATCCTTCACCTCATTACTCATTCCTTCCATACACCTGAAATTTTTCCTTCATACAAAACTTCACACAATTTTTATTAGCAACATTAGTTCACTCAAGATAATAAGTCTTTAGGTTCAGTTTCAACACCAATGAAACTTCCATTAAAACACAAGCTACTATAGCACTTCCCTCAAAAAGCTCAATTCCCCAAAAGAACTCAAAAAGGAACCAACAAGAAGCAAATGCAAATAATGGCAGAAATCTGTCAAAACAGACCAATAGGTAAAGACGAATTTTTTAGAAGACTTTCTTTTACTCAAATCAAAAAGTGTTGAACTAACTAAAGTTAGATAACAACCTAGGGCAGAAGCACAAAACTTCACGCCTCAAAATGACATACCGAGATTTTACACGAATTTTTACAATGAAGCACAAAAATCTGTTTCGGGACAACAACTTTTCCAAGCATTACTTCTCTCTCATTAGAGGTTACTCTTGGCACAAAAAGCAAAAAAGGATAAGGAGCGGTTATTACAGAGGTAATAACTTCCAAGACTCATCTAATTTTTTTGGGTTATCTCCCAATAAGTACTTTTCTTTAACGCCTTTAAGTTAGGCATGATAGTTTGAGAAGATGCTCACATAAGAAATATGAATTGAAGTAAAAAAGAGCATCAAGAAGCAAATTCAAAACACATTTAAGTCTAACCCACTTCTTATGTATAGGAATCTTGTAAAGAAACAAGTCATTAAAGCACAAAGCAACAAGCATAGGAAAGCAAAACAAGTGCAACTTCAAGACTTTCAACATCAAGAGGGGAAACTTAATATTGTTGAGATGCATAAAACCATGTTTCCCACTCTCATAATAACTTTCAGTAGCATCATGAATAAAATTAACAATATAACTATCACATAAAACATTCTTATCATGAGCCACATGCATAAAATGATTATTACTCTCCACATAAGCATAGTCATTCTTATTAATTGTAGTGGGAGCAAATTCAACAAAATAGCTATCATTATTATTCTCATCACCATAATCATCAAATATAGGAGGCATATTGTAATCATAATTAATTTTCTCCTCAATAGTAGGTGGACTGAAAATATCATATTCATCATTGTAATCATCATATATTGGAGGTTTGGTTTCATCATAAGTAATAGAATAGCTATCTTCCAAAGCTGGGGAACTAAAAAGATCATTTTCATAAAAACTAGCTTCCCCAAGCTTAGACTTTTCCATAGCATTAGCAATAATGGTGTCCAAAGAATTCATACTAACAACATTGCCATTAGCATGCAAATAAAGTTCCATAGGTTTTTTAATTTTCTCTTCAAACACTTCATGTCCTAACTCAAGATAAATATTATAAAGCTCTCTAATTTTGTTGTTGTTTTCCATTAAGCCTAACTAGTGAAAACAAGAAACAAAAAGACAAAATTGCAGAATCTAAAGGAAATAACTTCGAGCACTCACACCGGAGGATGTGAGTACCTTTTACCTTACCTCCCCAGCAACGGTGTCAGAAAAGAGCTTGATGTCTCCGCACTTCTATTCTTGTAGACAGTTGTTGGGCCTCCAAGTGTAGAGGTTTATAGAACAGCAGCAAGTTTTCCCTTAAGTGGATTACCCAAGGTTTATCGAACTCATGGAGGAAGTGGTCAAAGGTATCCCTCTCAAGCAACCATGCAATCAAGATACAAGAAGTCTCTTGTGTCCCCACACACCCAATACACTTGTCAGGTGTATAGGTGCACTAGTTCGGCGAAGAGATAGTGAAATACAAGTGGTATGGATATAAGACAACGGTGCTAGAAAATAGCTTGATGGTGTGGAGGTGACTAAAGGCAAACTGAAATAAAGATGAAAGCAAGCAAACATGGAACAGATCTAATAGCAAACGGTGTTTCAATGCTAAGAAACAAGGCCTAGGGATCATACTTTCGCTAGTGAACACTCTCATATAAATATATTATCTTCATGATACTACGCTGAACTACTCTCCGGTTGGACACTCTAATCCATGGTAGGGCTATAATAGCACACCTCAAAGTTTGCTTTCCACATCTAGATAACCCCACACTGTAACCTTGAGCACTAGATGGTTCAAACAAACACCACAATTTTATAAAGACATCCAACTCCAAATATAACTCATAACAGGTATTTGTAATCTCTAGCCTAAGTGCCACCATGGTGTGCACACTGTCAACTTCACACACATGGGGAGAGCAGAGATTATTAAAGAACTTGAGTAGCAAGGTAGATCTATAGATTACAAGCTCATGATCTCAATAAGATCATGCATAGAGAGAGATAAACACATAGCTACCGGTAGAACCCTTAGCCTCGAGGAAGAACTACTCCCTCTTCATCATGGGAATCAGCAACGACGATGGAGATGTTGGTGGAGATCGATGGATATGGCTCCGGGGGCACTTCCCCGTCCCGGCAGGGTGCCAGAACAGAGACTTTCTGTCCCCCGAATCTCCCCTTCGGTGGCGGCGGCGCTGCGGAACTTTTCGTGGCTGGAGGCTTGGCGATTTAGGGTTTATGCATCGAGAGGCTCTTATAGGCGAGAGGGGAGACCGAGGGGGTGCCGGAGGAGCCCACACCACCCCTTGGCGCGCCTGGCCTGGCCCGCGCCACCAGGTGGTGTGGCCACCCTCTGGCCCTTCTCCGTCTCGTATTCTGGCTCCAAGTGTCCGCCGGTAAAATAATAACTTTGTCTTTTGTCTTGTCCAATTTCGAGAATATTCATTTTCTGACTTCCTGGAACCAAAAATAGCAGAAAATAGGCAGTTGGCACTGTGGCTCTTGTTAATAGGTTAGTCCAAGAAATCATATGAAAAGTACTCCAAAGTGTGGACAAAACACAAGTAAGTAAATAAAACCAAGCATGGAACATCAAAAATTATAGATACATTTGCAATGTATCAGATAACAATAGACAAAAGAAGGAAATAAAGACTATAAATGCAAAATAGGTAGAAGAGAGAGAATGCTCACCAGAGAAGATCATCTGAAGGCTCGTCGTATCTCACATCGACTCATTGTCCTATCTGGTGAAGAAGAAAATCACTAGAAAAAACACCGGTGCAATATTTAATGCTACGGCGAAAGATCCGGTATATTTATGACACGATGCATGACATGGTAAGTGCGATGCAATTAATAATAATATTAAGTGGAATCGGGATCCCGACATTTAATTGGAAGGTTGAAGTTATTTATCTACCTACAATTTAAATGTTGAAATAACAAGGCAAAGCATGGCTTCAGTTTGCTACACAAATTTAAATGGAGTCAAGATAAGACAAGATTATCTCGCATATAGCCTCCATATTTAATTATTAGGTGATCTGACAAAGTCCTCCGAACAAATAAATATATATGCAAGCATGAATGATTTAAGGGGAAGGTTACAAGAGGCGCCGCACCCTTCTCTCTCCCGTGCGGCGCGCTGAGATTCACAAAGACGGAATCGCTGCTGCGTGGCCTCAACCTTATCTCTTCCCTCCCACGCTATTTCCTCACCACACAATATCTGTCTCTTGCAAGCGGAAGAGCAGCTTCTCTACCGATGACCGCGAGGAGGAGGCGCACGTCACCAGCGCTGGAAAGGCTCTGCAAGGCTGCCGACGACGAGCGGGATGCGGAGGCTTTCGCCCTGTGCGCGGCCGTCGCCTCTGACGAGCACGAGACGGGGGAGGCCTCCGCCGTCAAGCACACGCCGGAGGAGGCAGCAAGAGACGAGCACGAGGATGCAGCTTTCACCGCCAACAAAGATGAGAATGCGCTGGAGGAGACCGTTACCACCGAGCATGCGTTGGGAGAGGCTGCTGATGAGCACTCTGCAAGGACGTGTCGCCGAGCACGGAGCAGGAGAAGACGCCGTCGACGAGCGTGGGGAGGAGGCTGATGCCGGCAAGGGCGAGGAAGGCCGCCGCCGACGAGCAAATGGAGGTGCGTGCGCGATGATGAGTTTGCCCCTGCACAGAGTCCTGCCTGATTTTTTCCTTTCCTGCTACTCGATCCATGGATGTTTTTCATCTCTTGATGATTTGGTGGAAATAATCATGGATTTTTTTGCATTGAACTATCTTGTGAGCAGTTCGATAGTTGCACAATTTGAAGTCACAATTAGCAAGCTCAATTTTTTTTGCAGTTAGGCATTGGGATTTTGGCAGCTAGGCCCTGGGATTATGGCAGCTAGGTGTTGGGAATTTGGATGACGTCTTGGATGCCAGTAGTCACGCTTGAGTGTTCACCAAAAACCTGACCGTCTCTCACCCGTACAGATTCACAAGAAGCCTCGAAGGAGCTGTGTATGATGAGCTGTCTTCGCGTATGGTTTGCAGATAGTTTATATAGTGTCGGTCGGATAGGTCGTGGGCGTATCCCATGTTCGAGTCAACACAACCCACGGTCAAAAAGATCTGGCTAATTAACGCGTCCGTTGTTAAAGACTGATAATTAATTTTTCTAAATAGCAAAATAAAGTCAGCTCGGCCACCCGTGACATGTCGGGACGAGACGAGGCGTCTGAGGAGGAGTGCTCGGAAGATGCTTCTCTTCTCACTCGTTTAGTGGTGCTACAACGGCCTCCTCCGGCGCGTTCAGTTAGAACCTGAACGTGGGGGAACGTAAATGTTCCTCTTCTCTGCCATGCCGACGAGTAGAGCAGAGCAGGACGGCAGGAGCGACCGGGGGGGGGGGGGGGGGGGGGGGGGGGGGAGTGCGTTTGGAGGATCAGCCGGTCAAATTCGCCGTCTTCTTTCGCACCGGCCTGTTCTTCTTTCGCACAAAAACCAGGCCACCCCAACCCAACGCCACGCCGGGCTTGTCTCCACCTCATGAATAACTTGGAGGGCTCATTAAATTGGGCCGGCGTTGCCACTAAACATGGGCCCATATATATATATATGAGTTTCCTCACACATAGGTTTTGTGGTTTTGAGAAAATTTGAAATCCAGTATAAACCAAAGAGAGTAACCCATTATTATTTTTAACAAGAAATATAGCCATACATAAGCTCATGGACAGCAGTCACTAAGTGTAAGCGAACAGTGTACACAATACTCTCAAGTAACTTTTTTTGCAGTGATATACTACGTCCTAATAATAGTATAGTACACCTAATTATTAGCCAGCAGGACCAATCATGAGAATTCTGAAGAAGCTAGAGCCGCACACATCCGATTCTGTCCGCACAACAGCTGAGCGGTCCCACATGACAGTGGCACATTAGTTGCTAATAAAGACTAGTTCGTTAATTAACTGTTCCAATGATTACAGTGACACAAACTATGCCGACGGCTATCAAAAACCTGCATGTCGTCTTGCCCCACTACGCACAACGGCGCCCGACCCTACCATCTACCGCTCAAGGCGGGACCCTCGATGTCGCTTCCTTGCGAAGCGTGGCGTGACGGTCCGACACCGTAGCGCGCCCTCTAGATGATGACCTCCGCCATGTCAATCCCGGCCTGTAAGGCTGCCCTCTTGACGGCTACGTGGCGCCGGTTCCTCTCACGCTTGCATGGCGAAGCGAAGCGCTGCGACCAACTCCTAATCTCTGTCTCTTCCTTCAGGCATTAGTATGCGAGCGCCCGCTCCATCTCGGTGTTTCAGTGCGCTCGTCTCGGCCTCCACATCCGCTGCATCTAGGCCAAAGCGAAGGCCACCAGCGGGTTGTCCTTGTCAGCATCGTCGTCCTCCTCCGTCGCCTTCTCCATCGCCGCCTCCTCCACGGTCTGCACCACCTCCTCCTCTGCCTCCACCGCGGCCTCCTTCGTGGCCTGGCCCACGAGCATAGCGGCGGCGCGTCTGGCCTACCTGGCCTCGGCGATGACCTCCGTGACCTCCCACTCAACCGCCATGAAAGCGCGGCCTTCGGTGTCACGCTTGGCGGTGACGAAGGAGGCGAGCATAACCTGCTGCTCATCACTGATGTTCAGCATGACGACCTCATCATCGAGGTCCTCCACCCAGGCATTGTCATCGTCGTTGTTCATGACGACCGTGTCAGCGTCCGACTCCTCCTCCACAGCTGCCATGGCCGCATCATCCACCGTGCCACTTCCTCATGCGATGCTCAAGCCGCCGCTAGCATCTTGGTGGCCGCCCCGAGACACATGTCGATAGTGACCTGCATCGCGTTCAGCGCGACGTCGACCTTGCGCGCAACCTCCGCGTCGTGCCCTCCGCCGCAATCGCAACCAGCTCCTCCTCCCGCTACAGCGAGGCGATGAAGGGCGTCTCGTCCTCTTCGGGGTAGCGGCGGCGATAGGTGGTGATCTTGCGGCGAGCCATTGTTGATATGTGGGCTGCTTTGGGCTTGGCCGTCCCCGTCGCCGCCGCCGCATTGGCTATCTATATAGCCCCATGGAAGCACGGGAAACAGAACATTTGCCCCGCGTGAGAAAACCTCAGCGGGAACGAGTTTTTCCACTGGCCAAGCCGGCGGCGGTTGATTGAGACGTTGATGGTATTTACCACCACTAATGATGATGATGACGGTGCGGGTTGGGCGGTCAAAAGGATCGGCTCGCTGGGACACTCCGCACTAGATGGATTGCAAAAAAAAGGCTCATTCTCTGTCCACGAATCAGATTAAGGACACATCCCGTGTCAAAGAGTCGGCCTGTTAGGGCATCTTCACCGACTCTATCCAAATGGTCCAGCTGTGTCCTAATCAGTCCGCACAGACAGCTGGGCCAAATACGGCGTCCCAGTGGGCGACCCATCCGGCAAATTCAGGCCGGACCGACCCATCCAGGCATCTAATTTTGGTCCGGATAGGTCTGTTGGGACAGACGCGGGCGCTGGCCTATCCGATTTAAATACAGGCTGGCCCAGTTGTAGTCACATAATAATCCTTCTTCTATTCTATTCTCTCTTAGACTGGCCTGTCCGATTTTATCCGTTTTTATCGCACTGTTGGGCGCGGCTGGCCGGACCGACTGAACCACCACCCAAAATCTGCAAACCGTCAAAAAAAAAAAGGACCGTTTCAGTCACGCCTTTGGTCGCCCGGTGGAGATGCCCCAATCACGGTCCAGCGTGTGTAGAGCAAAATGCAAATGGCTAGATCGCACGGTCTGACGGGACGGATGAGTTAACGCACGTGAAAACAAGCGCATATGCAAACATGCAGTGATCTGACCTGACCTGACCTTACCAGAGCGATGGACTGGACACTGACGAACCTGCAGCAGAAGCCAGTGCGACTTGACCAGCTACCGCGCGAGGACAGGGGCACATCTGTTGTTTTCTCACGGCACTCATCCTTTTTGTTAAATCTGACAGGACGTGACGGCCTGCCTGCAGGAATGGGTGGTACTTAGCTTGCGATGCGAGCTGCAGCTTTTGGATCCTCGCTCTCATAGCAACTCTAACCGAATTCCTTAGTTTTAGAGGAATTTTGGCGAGACTAAAACTTATAATCTTATTTAGTCCTCTAAACTTAGCGCCGCAGATCCGATCCCCAATGTTTGGAGAAATAAATTTTCAAGACATTCCTTCGAACACTTGATATGCATACCTTGATCGTCGTCGTCTGCCATGTCCCATCCACAATTCCGGCGTGGCTATTTTCCCCTCCATCCTCGCCGAGCTCGTCCTCATGCTCACGGTGAGGCTCCCGACCTTTTCCCGCACGGACTCGAGGAAGAAACAAAGAGGGCGCCCACCGGACTCGAGGAAGAAAGGGACGGGACGCCCGCGACTACGGCTGCGTGTACCACAAGTCGTCCATGCTCCAGAAGCTTCGCGATGTCAGTCCACTGCCCCATGTCCAGCTCCACAGCTCTGGTCGACGTCGTGGAGGTCGACCACGAGCCATCTCACCGGCTCGATCTTGGGGATGAAGACGAGTCCCCGACCGCGCGTCCCCACTGTCTCTCCTCCCGTCCTGCGCTGCTGGCAACGTGGAAGCTCCGGGGTGCCGATGTCCTGGCGACAGGGAGAGGGCAGCCGTTGCCACGCTGCTAGCGACGGGGAGAGGGCGATTCCAGGCGGCGGCGGCGTGGCAGATTCCAGGCGTGGCATTGCGATTCGAGGCGGGGTGAATCCCGCGAGCATGCTAGGGGAGGCAGGGAAGGGCGACGGTGATGGCGTGCCCCCCGGTGACGATCCCCGCGGCGGCGGCGGGTTAGCCGGTGCGTTTGGCCTCGCCGGAGGCGGTGGCGAATATACTCCTTGGCCTCGCGGCCTCCTATATTTAGGAGTCAGGATTAAGCTAGAAAAAAAATTACTCCTCTAAAGGGCTATTGGGGATCGATTCAGTGCGGTTTTAGCCGTTAGATGAGCAAATTTAGTCTTCTAAGAGACTTTTTAGGATGGGTTAGAGATGCTCCGAGAGAAAAGCGGCCTTTGCGGTGGAGTTAAAGACAGGGTAGGGTAAGCATTTCATTTCATTGGATTCGACGTGACAACCCCTTTCCTATCCTCGGGACGGGGAACTCACTCGATGCCGTTGTGCGCCCTTCTCTCTGTCTCCCGTGTGCACTTGTGGAAGCGTGAACACTGCACGAGCACTTTGTTTTCATTCTGAACATTAATTGATGTAGCATGTCGATGGATCGATCACGGATAACTATTTCAGCCTAATTACTAGTTATAGTGTGATGGTCTTGGCCATCGTAGTACAAGAGACGAGAATACGTATACCGCGTTTTTCATGCCTTCGTCATATCGTCTGCTCCACCGTGCGAATGGTGCAAATTACATACTGATGGTTCTTTCGGAACCGGTGGAGATGCGGGAACAGGATGATTATTAGAGATTTCGATGGAGATATTGTGTTATGCTCTGGATGCGGAATTGAGTGTGGCCTCGGAAGGTTTATCGTTGGCATTAAATTGGTGTAACCAACCCCTTATCCTTGAGGTGGACAGTCTGGAGATGGTTAAAATGGTGCCGGACAACAACCTAGATCGACCATCGTATTCATCTTTGACTGAGGAGATTAAATTTCTTCTGAAAAATCGGCAATCATGCATTACTCATGTAAAGAGAGCTCATAATGTTAGCAGCCACTTCATAGCAAATTATGCTAGAACTAATAGGCGCACGACAGTTTGGCTTTCTTCCGGCCCGGAAGGTTTAGTTGAGACCTGCCAAGATTTTGTAATCCCTAATACTTCTTGAGTAATGCAATGATTCATTGGCAAATTTTTTTTTTTGCATATTAGTTTTGCACAAAATAAAGATCCTTTACCAAGTTTAAAATATAATTAATTTATAAAAATATATCCCTCCGTACAAGAAAGATGTCACACGTTTTAGTGTAAATTAGGCAAAGCCCTTACTTCTTTTAGACAGAGGCTTCTCTTACCAAAATTCTTATGCAAATAATTTTTTCCACAAACTTTGTACCTTAGTATAATAAAAACAAACATACTATATATCATATGCACCATATTTTTACACACAAGTCAAAGGGCTAGAAGGTGCTTGATCCCAAGTGATCAAATCTTCAGGTCATCACGGCAAAGCTCTAGCATAAAATACTTGTACTTGTACTACTAGTTAATTACAAACAAGACCATTACAAGATCAGTGGGAGGGGGAAGAGAGCATCGCGCGCAGAAGAGACCGCAAGAACAAGCTGCTGCTGATGCTACAAACTAATTAACCTCATACATATATATGCACAGCAGATTAATTACCTAATAATCTGAGGGAAGCCCATATATCCATGCATTCATGGAATGGATGGATGGGTCGATCAGAAAGTCCAAGGTGGGGCCGGGGGATTTTGGTAATGCTAGGAGTGGAGCCTGCACTTGCATCGCCACCCGAGCGGCTTGTAGTTGGAGTGGTCGTCGTACGAGTTAGGCACCCCGCCATTGTTGTCGCGGCCGCCTCCTGCTCCTGCTTCTCGCAACGTCTTCTTCTGCCTCCTGTCGCGCAGCAGCTGAAGCAGGTCGTGGGGAGTGACGGGCACCTGCACGGCTTCGCACCGGCGGCCGCACGACGACCGGCACCGCCCCTCGCAGCTCGGCGGACGGGACCCCAGCGTCTTCTTCCTCAGCAGCATGCTCTCCACGCCGCCGCCCTCCTCCTGCGAAACCAAGCGTCAGTGACCGTGCACGTAGTAGTTGACTAAATGCCAGCTTGATTACTTACCTCGGCAATGGCGGCGTGTGCCTTGGCAAGGCTGCTATCGACGTCGGTATTGGTGGTGGCAGAAGTGGCGAGGATAAGGGGAGCTACCTGCAACTGTAGGAAGAAGAGGAGAAGGAGGAGGAAGAAGACTTGGCGGCGGCGGCGGCCCATCTGGGATTCTTCTGGTCTAAGCTAGAAACGGAGAACACACAAGTGAAGCAGAGGAGGACGAGGCTGCGGTTCGATCGACAGACTCGCACGGATATGTACTGCTGCCAGATGCGACGTGCAGCTACAGCATAGCTAGCTCATCTTTCCACGCTAGTACTGCTGCACGGTGCACGCGTCGTGTCACTCCACTAGTGACCTGCATGCCTACGTGAAGCTGCTACGGAAAAGCCTACACCATGCATGCATGATGTACTAGCTACTGGTTAGGTCGATCGATCTCCAGGTGCTCCATCGTTCGGACCGGACCATGACATGACACGTACGTGAACACGGCGATTCTACAGGCGTCGGTACATGCCGATCCGCTGTCCGTGGCTGTTTCGAGATCTGTGCCCTTTTTTACTAGATATACACTGTTTACTGCTGTCATTTTTACGCTAATTTTTTTTAAATAATATATATTTTTATTCAATTTCACTATTAGGTAAAAAGAGCACATCTAACGCACTGTCTTTTTTTGAAAAAACGATCAGTCCGTGGCGTCTTTTGAAACGACGATCGGCCGGTCGAAATATTTGCAGCCAGCTGATCGTTTTTGAAAAAACAACATGCCGTTTCGTTTTTTCAAAAGACGACTGGAGGACGGCTGGACTGACAAACAGTTAGTCGTTTTTTGGAAAAACGACTGGCCAGGTCGTTTTTTCAAAAAAAGACGGTTGCATGGATCATGCACTCTACGTTGGGCGAATCTTTTTGCGCCGTTCTTTTTCGCGCCGTTTCTCTCCCGCCACCTCTTCTTGCCAGTATTTCTTCCGCCACTTTTTCGCGCTGTTTCTCTCCCGCTACCTCTTTCCGCCAGTATTTCTCCCGCCACTTTTTCACGCCGTTTATCTCCGGCCACTTTTTCGCGCCGTTTCTCTCCCGCCACTTCTTCCCGCTGTTGCCCTTATAAATACTGACACCTAGATGATATCTCTTCACCCTGTTATTCCTCCCATTTCCTTCCCCTCTCCATCATGAGTGTGCCATGTTCGGATCCAGAGTATAAGCCTACGAAGACGAAAGATGCCAGGTTGCCGCAAGGGGTGACACACGAGCGCTGTTGGTGCGGCCATCTCGCGAAGGTCAAGGAGTCGATCGATTTCTCCACCTGCATGGGCATGAAGTTTTTCATGTATCCCAACTACGACGCAAGTCCGCCCCGGCAAGCAAGTTCGTCGTACGAGAGGCCTCCGGTATGTTCCCAGAGCATGGTTAATATGAACCATTCATGTTATCATGAGTTCTTTTATTCATTCCATTGATTTGCTTGCAGTCTCCTCCTCCACTTTGCAAGTGGTACCATTGGATTGACACGGAGCAGCCAGCCTGGGCCAAGAAAGAGTGTCATGACAGGAACCGAGCTGCGTGGGCTGCCTTTCATAAAAAGGAACGTGCTGAAAGGATGGCCGAAAAGAAGAAGAAGGAACGGGAGAGAGAAATGAAAGAATTCCGAGCAGAGCAAGCTCGAAACCGCGAGCTGAACATGAAGAGAAGGGAGTAAGAGGAGCGCCAGGAACAGGTGCGAAAGGAGGCCCGTGAGGAGGAAAGGAAGAGATTAAGAGAAAGAGCTGCCGAGGCGTGGACGGCAGAGGAACGTGGGGACAAGACCGGGAAGTACCCGCGCTGGACTCAGGGAAGGTAGACGTATGTCTCAGTACCGATGTATCTTAATTTCTGTTGTAGTGTCTTGATGTAACTTCATTTCAGTTGTAGTGTCCCGATGTATCTTAATTTTAGTTGTAGTGTCTTGATGTATCTTAATTTCAGTTGCAGTGTCTTGATGTAACTTCCTTTCAGTTGTAGTGTCTTGATGTATCTTCATTTCAGTTATAGTTTTGTGATGTATCTTTAATTCAACATGTGAGACAATGTATCTAAAAATTTTCCCACCGAAATGCTTTCCATCAAAAAACATTCCCGCCAAAATGCTTCCCGCCAAAATCTTTCCCGCCAAAATGCTTCCCGCCATAATGTTTCCCGCCAGATTTTTCCCCGCCATAATGTTATCCTATAAAAACCCGCTAGAATGTTACCCTATAAAAACCCCTTCTCGCGCAGTTTTTTAAGTGTGGCCACCCTGTTTTTAGCTAGTATGTTTCCCTACGATCGCAGTTTCGTGCCAGACATGTGAAGATGAAGACGATCTCTTCATGCCGCCTGTCGGTGGTACCAGGGATAGAGCAGAGCGTGAAAAGGCTGAGACCTTGAACAAGGCGCAGGCTAAGAAGAGCAATGACAAGGTAGAAGAGAGTGAAGATGAAGATGATATATTCGTGACGCCTGCCGTTGGGACTAAGTGGAGGGCTGAGTGGGACGAAAGGCTGGCCAAGAAGAAGGCATTGTCGAAGGGTAAGGGCGAGGCATCGTCAAAGGGTAAGGGCAAGGCAACATCGGTCGAGGCATCGTCAAAGGGTAAGGGCAAGAAGAGCAGGCCATGAAGAAGGCATCATTGAAGGGTAAGGGCATAGTCGTAGGGATAGAGAGCGCTGTTATTTATGTACCGCAAGTTATGTTGAACTGTGTTGCAAGCTATGCTGAAGTGTCTCATACATAGACAGCTACCTAACAGATACAAGATACAAGTCTCATACATAGACAGATAACTAGACATATACAACATACAAGTCTCATACATAGACAGATACCCCGACAGATACAAGATACATAGACAGATACGCAGACAGATACATAGATAGATATCACCGCCACCGGTCACGAGGTTGCCCTGGCATCGGTGTACCCCATCCGTACCTTCTAGGAGGCCCCACATTGCGGGGAGGTAAAGTTGACCCGTCACCCTGCGTCTGTGTATCCTGTGTGGGGATAGGTGGTGGAGTCTGCTGCGTCTCCTGAGTCTGCTGTGTCTGATACAGTCCAAACCAGTCAACCTGATCCTGCTGAGTCTGCTGATCCTCCTCATTAGTCGCCCACGAACCCATTGAGGACATGCTTGGATCTCCATATCCTCCTGCCATGTAAAAATATTAAGTACTCAATGATTATACACTACATGTAACCAAAATAGATAGGAAAATACGTACCCTCAGGACGATAGCCCATGAATGGGACTTGCGGCTGCTGCTGGTGCCACTGGTCGAAAGTAAGCTGCGGCTGCTGCTGCTGCCACTGGTCGAAAGTAAACTGCGGCTGCTGCTGCCACGTCGATCCTCCAGCCTGGTCTGGGGGTGGTGCTCTCGGTGTCTCCTGCTGCTGCTGCTGCCACGCTGAGCCTCCAGCCTGGTCTGGAGGTGGTGCTCTCGGTGTCTCCTGCTGTGAGATCCGTGGACGAGGCCCGTGGTGGATAGGTGCAGTGGGTGTCTCCTGCTGTGGCCGCCCCGAGCCTCGGAGTAGTGTCTGGTCTGCACGCGAGGTGCGCTCCTGCATGGAGTGACGTGGCGGGCGAGCCTGCATGGAGTCACGCGGCGGGCCCTCCCCCATGGAGTGACGCAGTGGATGCTGTGCTGCTCGGTGCTAAACGATGTCTGAAACGTCCGTGCACGTGATAGTCGCATAGATACTCTGTAGTCTTTCCTGGACACGCCTTACGAAGGACTGAACTCCTTGACGTGGTAGTAGAAGAGGAGCGGACGAGAGCGAATGTCCCCACTGATTCACTTCATTCTGTAGCTCCCATGTCATATCGGCCTGCATTTGTATAGTGGATAAGTACACATTATATAGGCTACCAGGTGCAGTGACGAAGAAAAGTGTATTTACCGCTGATTGTCTGGGCTCCATAGTCGACTGGCTAGGGTATCTTTCATCATCATGTGCGTGGTGGACGGGACGCAACCTTGTCATGCTCATGTACCTCTGTAAGTATGCACGGAATAGCTCCATATCAAACGCAGGAGCGGTCCACACGTCAGTTGTTGCATTCTGCCAACCATTGATATAAGTATTAACTCGTTGAAGCCACTGATTTGCCATGGAGTTGGTTCATCTGGAGCAGGCTGAGTCAGCTTTCTTGTCGCGCTGAGTATACCCGGATGCCTGTCATGTAGGACGCATACATTCGGTACATCCCTCACAACTGCTATCTTCAGCTGCCTAAAAAACCATACCCAACTCTCGGTGTTCTCGCTCTCCATGAAAGCAAATGCAAGTGGAACAACTTGATTGTTCCCGTCTTGACCTATGGCAGTCAAGATCTGGCCCCTGTACTTGCCAGTGAGAAATGTTCCATCTACACAAATGACTGGTCGACAGTGAGTGAAAGCTTCTATGCATATAGCAAATGAGAAGAACACTCGATGCAACACCCTCAAATTGGGTTCTTGAGGCAATGTTAAGTGTTGGATGTCGAGGTATGTGCCTGGATTCCTAGCCTGCAGTGTCTACAGCATCCGAACAATACAGTCGTATCCATCTCGAAACGAACCAAATCTTGTTTCCAGTGCCCTCTGCTTAGTCCTCCAAGCCTTTCCGTAAGATATATTGTAGCGAAATCTGACAGCAACTTTGTTGATGATAGCTTTCACCACCATGGCTTTGGTCTCCACTATCTCAGTGTATAACAGTCTAGCCAGGAGGGTTGACGTGAGATTACGATGGTCTTGCAAGACATTGTCAAGTTGACATGTGTGCTGCACAACATCGCTAACCTTCTAGTTGGTGTCATATCAAGGAACATGGGCATGGACCCCGGCAGGACACCCAGCTACCTCGCAAACCAAAGTCAAATATTGTTGGGATGACACCTTTGTTTTGAAAACCCGTTGCGTGGACAATGCCCACTCAACGATTGCTTCCTGTAGATGCCTCTTGCTAGGATATAATGCACCAATGGAGATGTTGTTGGCGTGATAGTGCCACGAGGAATCATGCCCATCGTTCACATTCATTCCTGCTGTGTGGTCTTGATTCCATGATGCCGGAATAGGTTGGTCCTCTTGATCAGACTCAGTGGAATCATAAGAGCTATCATTGTACCCTTCTAAATCTTCGGCTTCCATCTGATCTTGCAACCAACCGTCGTGTATCTCGTCCTCATCGACCTCACCACTGAAAATATCTTCTCATGTCCCTTGACTACCTTCAGCTGATTCATGTCCAGTGTGTGCAAAATTACTTTGACCAGGTTCATAACTACCTCCATCGGTGTGTGCATAACTACTCTGACCAGGTTCATAATCACCACCGCCATCTTGGCCTTGACTGCTCTGGTCATCATAGTAGCCACCACCACCTCCATCTTCGGCTTGACTGCTTTGCTCATGATCATAACCACCACTAGCATGGTGTGTCTGACTACTCTGGCCCTGATCATAAACAGGCTCTTTCGCCACAGGAAGCACTAAGACACTGGGTTAACTACCCTATGCAGACATGCTTTCACCCATTTGACCCATTTAGCTTGCTCTTCTATCGGTCTAAAAAAATCAGGTTTAATCCTTGACTTAGTCCATAATACATGCACACCGACAGTATGGGTGGGAGGGAGCCCTAAACGAGCACATAACCAATCCTTCAACTCAATAATGGGGATGGTTTCAGGATCCCGGAGCACTTCATCAATACAATAAAAATCGCTCAAATCAACTCCATTCTGTTTTGTTTTGACGACACCGTCACCATAGTAGAACCTAAACACTACATTATTGGACATAACTTCTGGCCTAAGAAAATACCACAATTTGTCAAATGCCCGTACAGTGGCAGATTTTAGCAAACAAATATACTAATAATCCTATAGCCGAATAATCTTGCATAGCCCGCAAATATAATTATAATCCTATAGCCGAATAATCTAGCAGCTAACCTACCACATCCAAAACTACAGATGAAATAAAACTACACAAATGACTATAGTTAGCAAGAAATTAGGGTTTACCCTTGAAGCGTGAGAAATTCTGCCGTGCAGCTGCCTCCACTCAACAAATCGGCAACCCACTTAACGGCAGCTGCCTCCACTCAAGCTGCACCACCAGCCTCCACCATAGCCATGCCCCTCAAGAACTTCATGAAATCCCCCTAAAAAATGCCACAAATCACCTCACCAGACTATCCCATTAGTAGATCGGGACTCTACTAAGTGTCTAATGTGTTTCAACAGCAGCTATTGGTGAAAAACGGTGTAAAACCGAGCTCTAAATCAGTGTATCTCGCGTAGGCAGATGAACTAGCAAGAAGAACACGAGAGAGAGCGAAGGAGGAAGAAGAGAATGCACCGGCGCGGGGCTGGGCGCGGCGCGCTGCACGGGGACAAGTAGGAGATGGTCGTTTCCTCAAAAGACGAAGCCCCCGCGTCGTCTTTTCACGCAACGACGCGTGCGTCTGTCCTCCTGCAGCCTGGCAGGGTGGGCCTGTGTCGTTTCCTCAAAAGACGAAGCACCCGCGTCGTCCTTCTACGCAACGACGCGCGCGTCTGTCCTCCTACAGCCCGGCAGGGTGGGTCCCGCGGCGCTGCTTTCGGCACCTCAAAAGACGGCGCGACTGATCTTTTTCTCAATAAACGACACGGCCTCTTCGTTCGTTCAAAAAACAACAGTGCGCTACATATGTAAATTATTTTTTTCGCGTAATATTCATGAAATTAAATAAAAAAATGTATTATTTAAATTTTTTTAGCCTTTTTTACTGAGTAGATCCCATGCCATACCATACGTTTATGTTTCTTTATTTCTCTTTGTGCCTCACATAGAATCACTCGTCTCCTCGATTCGCGCTGATAGCCGCATGCTGTCATCATCCCTAATTGCTTGGCCCACTTAATTCTAGTGTTGGGCATTAACCACCTATAATTACTCTCTCTATTTCTTATTTTTTTAAGAAAGATGGAAACTACCTCATACATGGCGCGGGTGCGTGGGGCTCTCCCGTTTGCATGCAGTGCATTCATGCTCCTAATTAAATGTGAGAAGTTAAGTGATTGGAGTAAAGCAAAATCTAACCAATGATTTTTCGTCCAATAGTTTTTTGCCATGGTCAAATGCTAGTGAGACCTTTCAACCAGGATGGAGGGAGTAATTGCTTGGTCCTCCTTAGAAAAACGATATATCGATCCGGCGCCTTATGGTTTTTTCCAAAATCGTAAAAAAAATATACGCCCAATTTTTGTAACCAGGTTAAAACAGTTTGTAATTAAGAAAAAAATACTACAATGATGGATTTATGAAACGTGACAGAATTTTATGAAACATTGCTTCAAATTTGTGAAACGTGACTTATATTGTGAATTTGTGAAACATGAGTAATATTATGAAATTTATGAACCAGTAAAAAAATATGAAACACGACTCTAATTGTAAAAAAAATGATAAATTTATAAAATTTCTTTTATCAATTAATTGAAGCAAGATAAAATATATGAAACATGTAGGGAACAACACTAAAATTAATGGAACAGATTTGTGGATCGAAGTATTGAAACAAAGACTAGAATTATGAAACATGCCAATAATTATGAAACAAGACTAAAACTATGAAACATGTCCTTGTATCAATTTATTGAAACAAGACTAAAAATGTGAAACATGTGACAAATATTGAAAACGTGAATTGAAACATGTTCTTGTTTCAATTGTTTCATTTGTACCAAAGACATATCCTAGCTAGATTTCAATATGGGTACGGATTCCAAAAACATATCCACCAGCTTTGGCCTCGAGCGCACGCGTGTATGCCTCCTCCAACTCCGGCCACAACTACATGCATGCCCGCCTCCTTCCGCTACAGCCGCGCCGCCCGCGACGCACACGCGTCGGCCTCTGCCGGACCCGGCCACGCTGCGGAATGTGTAAAACGTGACTAAAATTGCGAAACTTGACTGAAACTAAAACGAATTTATGAAACCAAACTGAAATCTTGACTGAAGTTTTTACAAACTATAACAGAAATTCCAATAATTGGTTGGTGGTTTCAATTATTTTAAACATGTTTCTATAGTTTCAATCTATTGAAATATGATTTTGTGGTTTCATTTGTGTGTGATTTCAATTTATTGAAAAATGGTTCTGTGATTTAATTTGTTCTGGGGTGATGGTTTCAATTTGTTGAAACATGGTTTTGTTGTTTCGTTGTTGTTGGGTGGTGGTTTTAATTGTTTGAAATATCTTTTTGTGGTTTGAATTGTTTTAAACATGCTTATGTGGTTTTATTTGTGGTTTCAAATGTTTCAAACATGTTTTAGTGGTTTCAAATGTTTAGAGTGGTGGTTTTAATTGTTTCAAACATGGTTTTGTGGTTTCAATTAAATGAAACTTTGTCTTGTGGTTCTGGTTCTTCTTATGGGGTGGTTTCAATTGTTTAAAACATATATTAGTGATTTCAAATGTTTTAAACATGTTTTAGTGCTTTCAAATGTTTGGACCGGTGGTTTCAATTGTTTTAAACATTGTTTGGTGGTTTCAATGAAATGAAACTTGGTCTTGTGGTTCCGGTTCTTCTTATGTGGTGGTTTCAATTGTTTCAAACATGTATTAATGGTTTCAAATATTTCAAACATGTTTTAGTGGTTTGAATTGTTTCAAACATATTTTAGTGGTTTCAAATGTTTGAAGTGGTGGTTTCAATTGTTTCCAACATGGTTTTGTGGTTTCAATCAAATGAAATTTGGTCTTGTGGTTCTGGTTTTCTTACATGTTGGTTTTAATTGTTTCAAATATGTATTAGTGGTTTCAAATATTTCAAACATGTTTTAGTTGTTTCAAATGTTTGGAGTGGTGGTTTCAATTGTTTCAAACATGGTTTTGTGGTTACAATTAAATGAAACTTATTCTTGTGGTTCTAGTTCTTCTTATAGGATGGTTTCAATTGTTTCAAACATGTATTAGTGGTTTCAAATGTTTCAAACATGTTTTAGTGATTTCAAATGTTATAGTGGTGGTTTCAATTGTTCCAAATATGGTTTGGTGGTTTCAATGAAATGAAACTTCGTCTTGTGGTTCTGGTTCTTCTTATGTGGTGGTTTCAATTGTTTCAAACATGTATTAGTGGTTTCAAATGTTTCAAACATATTTTTGTGGTTTCAGTTATTTTAAACATGTTTTAGTGGTTTCAAATGTTTGAAGTGGTGGTTTCAATATGTTCGAATATGGTTTTGTGGTTTCAATTAAATGAAACTAGGTCTTGTGGTTCCGGTTTTCTTACGTGGTGGTTTCAATTGTTTCAAACATGTATTAGTGGTTTCAAATGTTACAAACATGTTTTAGTGGTTTCAAATGTTTTGAAGTGGTGGTTTCAATTGTTTCAAACATGGTTTTGTGGTTTCAATTAAATGAAACTTGGTCTTGTGGTTCCCTTTCTATGTGGTGGTATCAATTGTTTCAAACATGTATTAGTAGTTTCAAATGTTTGAAACATTTTTAGTGGTTTCAAATTTTTGAATTGGTGGTTTCAATTGTTTCAAACATGGTTTTGTGGTTTCAATTAAATAAAGTTTGGTCAAGTGGTTCCAGTTCTTCTTATGGGGTGGTTTCAATAGTTTCAAACATGTATTAGTCGTTTCAATTGTTTCAAACATGTTTTAGTGGTTTCAAATGTTTGGAGAGGTGGTTTCAATTTTTTCAAACATGGTTTGGTGGTTTTAATGAACGAAACCTTGTCTCGTGGTTCTGGTTCTTTTTATGTGATGGTTTCAAATGTTTCAAAAATTTATTAGTGGTTTCAAATGTTGCAAACATGTTTTAGTGATTTCAATTGTTTCAAACATGTTTTAGTGGTTTCAAATGTTTGAAGTAGTGGTTTTAATTGTTTTGAATATGGTTTTGTGGTTTCAATTAAATGAAACTTAGTCTTGTGGTTTCGGTTTTTCTTACGTGGTGGTTTCAAATGTTACAAACATGTTTTAGTGGTTTCAAATGTTTGAAGTGGTGGTTTCAATTGTTTCAAATATGGTTTTGTGGTTTCAATTAAATGAAACTTGGTCTTGTGGTTCTGGTTCTTTCTATATGGTGGTTTCAATTGTTTTAAACATGTATTAGTGGTTTTACATGTTTGAAACATGTTTTAGTGGTTTCAAATTTTTAAATTGGTGGTTTGAATTGTTTCAAACATGGTTTTGTGGTTTCAATTAAATGAAACTTGGTCTTGTGGTTCCGGTTCTTTTTATGGGGTGGTTTCAATTGTTTCAAACATGTATTATTGGTTTCAAATATTTGAAACATGTTTTAGTGGTTTCAAATTTTTAAATTGGTAGTTTCAATAGTTTCAAACATGCTTGTGTCGTTTCAATTTAATGAAACATGGATATGTGGTTTCAATTATTTTAAAAAATGCTTATGGGGTTTCTCTTTTTTATAATAGGTTTCATCACAGTTCGATATTATTTGAATGGTTTCAAAAAAGGTTCAGTTTAGTTTTGAAATATTGGTAAGAACTTGGCAGGTGGTTTCAAATGATTAAAAGATAACATTTTTGGTTTCAATTGTTTTAAAAAGGTTCCTTGGGATCCCAAGAATGCTTATAAAAAATTATTTTGTGGTTTCGGTTGTTTCAAACAACTTCTTGTGGTTTTAGTTGTTTTAAAGATGCTTGTGCAGGTTCAATTTATTGAAACGTGGTTCTGTGATTTCATTTGTTCTTAGGTGGTAGTTTTAATTGTTTCGAAATATGCTTGTGAGGTTTCTCTTTGTTTGAAACATATTTTTGTGGTCTCAATTGTTCAAAATGTGCTCGTGTGCTTTAGATTGTTTGAAACATCTTTTGGAAGTTTTAATTGTTTCAAATATGCTTGTGTGGTTTCAATCTATTGAAACATGGTTATGTGGTTTCATTTGTTGTTTGGTGGTGGTCTTAATTGTTTCAATCATGTTATTGTTGTTTTGAAACAAGGTTTCGTGATTTCTCTGTAATGAAACATGGTTTTGTGGTTTTAATTTATTCGAAACTGGTTTATATGGTTTTAATATATTGAAACAGTATATTTGTTAAATCAAATTAGGATTGCGATCTGAAATATAATTGAAATCGGTAGACATTACTGACATTAATGAAACCTGTAAAACTAGATTGACAAAAGAACTAGATTGTGAAACCACATTTATTTCACTTACCGAAACGGTTTTCCCTTTTTCACATTTATTTCACCTTTTTCACAACATTATCATTTTTTCTCACTAGTTTCTCAATTTAAGGAAGCTCGAAAAATTGAGATCCATGTTTCAGATCGGTTTCTGTTTTATGAAACCTTGAACAGATATATCGGTTCTGTTTCATTTGTAACAAAGACAAAATTCTATCTAGATTTCAATATGGGTACAAATTCAGGTGATCATTCGATGAGTTTAGGTCAAAACTAGTTTCACACCGGTTTCATAAATTAAATATAGCAAACTACAGATTATGGAACTAAAATTAAACATTATTAAAACTGCTAGAGATTTATGAAACCAAGTTGGACGATTATTGAAACTAGATTTATGAAACCAAGTTGGACGATTATTGAAACTAAGTGAAAGATGTATGAAAATGCGAAATTAAATTGATACAAGAAACTCTCGGTTTTACCTTTTCACATCTATTTTAAATTTCACATCCGTTTGACAAGTGGACATTGAAACAAGATTTAAGACTGTCCGATATGGACATAACAAATCAGACCTGTTCTAATCAAAATCAAAAGAAATAGACAGTATATCCTTAGAAAAAGACATGAGTTTATTTGGACCTTCGGATCTGTTTCGATTAAAATCAACATCCATTGGAAAAGCCAACGTGGGTAGCATACATAGTTCAGACTCCTATTGGAACAACACTTTATTAGCAGATTTAAAACTCCATCGGAGCAGCACTAGTAGGCACACAGGCTGGATGGAAGAAATAGAGATCAACAGTTTGTTAACCAAATAGAGACCACCAGCCTCACGTCTCGGCCAAGGCGCGAAGCATGCATGAGTGAGCTCGCCACCCGCGTGACCGCCATCTGTGGGCTGCGCTCCGGCCGCCGCTCACGCCGCTCGCGCGAAGGCCAGTCGTGCTCCCGCTCCGGCCTACCACCCGCCCTGGCCCTTGCCCGCTCCGTCCTACCACCTTGCTGCTCGCGCCCGCGGCCAGGACTCCATCCGGCGAGCTCGCGCCGCCCGCGGCCAGGACTCCATCCGGCGAGCTCGCGCCGCCCGCGCTCCGGACGTGGCCTGTGTTCCAGCCGCCGCTCGCATCGCCTGCGCGCGTTGGTCACCGCCAGTGCTCCGGCCGCTGCTCCCGCCGCTGATGACCCACAAGTATAGGGGGGTGTATCGCAGTATTTTCGATAAGTAAGAGTGTCGAACCCAACGAGAAGCAGAAGGTGCTGGCTAGTGGTACGGATCAGGAATTCTCTGCAAATACTTAGCAAACAGATTTTTAGGGGTTTTTGATAATGCGGGTAAATAAAGTACGAGTAAATAAAAGACAATAAGAATAAATGCAGCAAGTGGCCCAATCCTTTATTCAGCAAACGACAAGCCGGTTGTATTACTTAAGATGACCAAACGTTCTCGAGGACACACGGGAAGACTGTCAAGTGCTTTCACTTCATATATTTGATTAATCTTCTTTAGCTTGCTAAGTGTTGTGTGGGTGAACCTGTGCTAATATACTGACCTTCCTAGGACTAATACATACTTGTGATTATACCCCTTGCAAACATCTGTAAGTATAAAAAGTAATTAAGGTACTAACCTAACTACATCTTTAAACTCTAAGACCCCGACGTCCCTTGTGCAATGGTTACTCCGGCAACCCCTATGATTAGTAGCCAAATATACAATGTATTCCCCTAGGCCCATATAGGTGAAGTATCATGTAGTCGACGTTCACATGACACCACTAGAAGAAGTACACCACAACTTAAATATCAAACCATTGAATCTTTCTCAACACAGTTCCACTACTAACAACATGACTTCTCCCATGTCCTTAAGAACAAAGCGAACTACTCACAAGACATCATATGGATCATGATCAGAGATGGAATAATGATGTTCTGTGGAGATAATATACGCCAGAGGGGAGAGCTGGAGGCGGACCAGGGCAGCCACACCACCTGGTGGCGCGACCCAGGGTGGCCCGCGCCAGGGGGTGGTGTGGCCCCCCCTGTGGCCCATCTCCACTCCTCCTTCTGGCAGTCTTCATGTTCTGGAAAAATAGGATTTTCCATATATTTTCGCGGATTTTCCATATATATTGCGAACTAGAGTTACGACTTTTTCCCGCCACCACAATGATTTGAAGGGCTTGCAAAAGTCTAAGCTTGGGGAAGTTTCCTCATTATCTTTATTTGGCGTTCATTTGTTTTTATTTATTTTGAGGTTATGTTTTTAATTCGAGTTTATAAGCAGTCATGTTGGTTTCCCCAACACTTTATCTTTAGTTATTCCTATTTGCTTTCGAGATTTTCTAGCCTAGCTTTGCCGCCAATTTTCTATTCCTTAATTCCCTCTATTAAAAACAACAAAAAGAATTTTCTATTTATCTTTATTTTCCCTCTTCCTTCTTTTCTATTCTCCTTGTGGCTTTCACATATTTGCAGGAGAGTGATCAATTTCGAGTTTCTAGGAAGCAAATCAAAAGGGAAGAGAGAAGTGAAACCAACCATGTGAGGTATGCCTTAAGACTCCTCACTTTTGAAGTTTGAGAAACCCATGCTAGTTTGTAGTAAATGATAAGATGTTATATTGGTGGAGTGAGTCTTTATATTATAGTAAAATTTTGTTTGCATGGGTATTTAGTTGAGTATGTTTTGTTCCAGATCTTGTAGTTAACCAAGTCTTTCCTAAAAAATTGGTAAACAATTGTAATAAGAAAAAGTCTCACAATTGAAGGCTTGGGTGTTGTAGTGTTTAGTCTTCAAGGCTTATTTCTAGAGACACTCAACACCATAGAAAATAATGAATGACTTGATAGGTCTCTTTAAAAGGATTTGTTCGATTGAATTAATGTTTAGCAGTTTTTGTGAGCATGCCAAAGTTTAACTTGTGAATCATAAGAATGATATAGCTTTATGTGTGTCAAACTTCATGGGATGCCAACAACTCCGCTAGCCTACGAATGATCTTCATGGAGGAAACTCCTAGATTTCAGCTATGAGTTGATTAAACATATGTAGCAGCAATGCTATAATGGGTAAGATTCTTGGCATTCTTAGGTAGCTGTGTTCAAGATGGAATCACTCCTCTGACTGTTATGAGTAATCATTGTACAAAAGTAACAAAACCTTGGTGATGCCACGAGTGTCCATCACAGCCCGATAAACTAATTAAAATCTTTGGCATGCTCTCAATTACTTAAGAACTGAAATTCTTGAAGGACAATAAATAGAAAAGTAGTGCTTGAAAAGTCTTGATTTATGGATGTGGAAGAATTGAGATACTCTAGTGTATATGTTTTTCATGACAAACTCTCACACTCTCAATTTTACATGATTATACTTTATTGTTCAAAGGCAAGCCTATGAGTTGATTACATGACATGGAATAAGGTTTACTCATTTGAATCATCCATGTTAACAATAATTTTGATGCGCTATAAGGATGCATAAAAACCCGTATGATATGCTTGCCATTACTCTATCTATGCTGAAGTTTTTTAGATTTATAAAGTGGAAGAAACATGAGACTACCAATCATGAGTACGATCATCATCTCGTTATTTTAGTTTAAATGCCGAGTTCCTTTTTGATTTTGGTTTTCTTGCTCAAGGACGATCAAGTTTAAGATTCGGGAGGTTGATGGCTATGAAATATAGCCATCTATGTCCACATTTAAACTGGATATTATTCATACTTTTGATGAAATGTCTCTCTAAACCCTGCCACTAATGCCTAATGATCAAAGGGGTATGCAATCCTTTCTTTCTATTTTTCCCTACGCGGATAATGACGTTTGATGATGGGAATCACAACATTAAAGTTAAAGATACGAGATTTCCAACAACCCAAAGAAACCAAGAGTCGTGAAGTGGAGATAGACGCTTTAACAACCAACTATACGGCAGAAAAAAATTCCGGTCGTATAGTTCTAGTTGTATAGTTGCCATCGACACCGCTAGGTCAAACAGAACAACTTTCGTCAAGGGACCCCTATATAAAGAGGCTTAGGGCGACGAGAAATGAGCCACGCCAAGAGTCGCTAGCCGCCCCCAGATCTCCATCCACAACACCGATGAGCCACCGAAGGAATAAACTTGGATCTAATCTCTCCACCACCATAGCCATATTCCACCACTTGTAATAGTAGATCTCATCTTCGATTGGCGACATTGTAAGACTATTTTCTATCAATCTCATGATTTCCATTACAATGTTTATGATTGTTGATTTCATCTCTATGTGTAAGTAATTCTCTTTGGGCTAAAGGCTTTGGCCTAGACATGTAGCTTTTGTGCATGTTATTTATCATAGATGGGATCATGTATTAGTTTGTATGACATGATGATTATTGTATCCTCCTTTGCCTCAATCTAAGGACTTGTCAGGTACCCAAGACCCTGAGGATGGAGCCAGGTATAGGGAGTATAAGTAATGACTAATCTGCAGGTTGGGAACCCTAGTGACAGAAGGGGTAGTACGGTTGTATGTGAGAGATTTACTTGGAATTAACGGTGACATCACTATGCATATCATTAGTTCTCTTTCTTCTATGGATGAGACTAGTAGGTTATTGCTATAAGCGGTTGTGGAGGCAATAGCAATTATGGATGCACTGCCCACATATAATTATCTTGCTCTAACAATTACAATCATACTTTATTATTATCTTTTACCCCCATCAGATGTTTTGTATAGCTACATGTGAAACTGAAAGCCCTAGGCCCTCTCTCTCCATCATCGACAACAACAAAAGACAACAAACTCTTGGTCCGGTAAAACACAAAAAGAATTCTAAAACTCCCGAAGATCCGTTAAAGTAACTTCACTATGCTTTTTGCATCCCTAGGATTCGATAAACCTAGGTCTACTAGGGAATAAGAGCTATACTAATCTGTAATCCTGATCGAAGGTATCAGCCGCTCCATCTATTGGGGCCTTGCGTGTGCTTTTCCTACCAGGTCCTAAACCGGGCTGCCAAGAATCCATCGTTGGCAGGCCTATTTCTATTTTGGGATTCCCCTCATTGAGGCCCATGGTGAAATCTGCGATTTGCACCTCTTGTCTTATTTATAGTTGTCCTGGAGATAGTATTGTCTGTTTTTTCTCTAGGGCAGTAGCACTTTTGCTTAGTTGTTAGCATCTTATGTGGAAATATCTATCTTAGACCAGTGCTAGCTTTCGAGATCTCACCTCTCTTTTTTCTGTGCTGAGATTTGGCCTTTATCTGGCGTGCTTGCCTTCTCATTTTCCCTTTTTCCATTCTATTTCCATTCACGACAGAAGGACGGACATGCGGCTGGATATTTCGGCATGTTGTCTTTCATGTAAGACTGATAGGCGGGACATGTTTTTGTTTTGTTCGAAGGGAACAATAGTTTCACCTCGCTTGGTGTACTAGAAGGCCTTTCAACTTTACCCTTATAAATTGATATTTATTAGTACTCGTGCTTTTATTCTTAATGTGTCATATACATATATGAATTTACATCAAGCTCCCACTCAAAATATGTCACCTACATATTTGAGTTCGAAACTTACATTACTCCCACTCAAAAATATGTGATTCACATATTATTTTAGGAAGACTCCCTAGCTCCCACTCAATTTTATGCAAATTGCACATCTTCTCAATATTTTGTATGACTTCAAAATCTCTTGATCAATTATCAAATTGAAAGCTTCTTTTACGAGGAAAACCACTGTACTTTAGCACTTTTGAATTAAATTCTTTTGAATTCGCCCAAGAAATTATTCGGGATGAATCGTGCTTTCTATTTCCCCTTTTCCTTCATGACCTTGCGGTCCTTTGGAAAACTCAAGTAACCCCATTACTTGATAAGATTCAGCACCACTTTACTTTCTAATCTTAAGTGAAATTTACTTTAGGGATTTCTCATAATTTCAGTTTACCATCACTTTCTTTGTAGTTCGTAGGTATGCCATGTTCCGATAATATGACAAGTGATTCATAAATGTCTTCATACTAGATGTAGGGTACATGAATCCTACTTTATTTAGAAAAGGCAATGGTAAAGAAAACACAATGATCATTACCATTGATCCTTTTCTTTATGTGAAGAGACGCGTTGTGGAACACGTTCTGTTGTGCTTCTCAACACTCTGATGCAGGGTCATGAACCTTCATCGTGCTTTCACTTTCTTCCATCAACTTCATTGTCGAGTACACACTTCCTCGAGAATGCACCAAAACTTTCAGCAATACTAGTTTTGCCTTTCATTTGGTTTTAGCCATGGATTTCGTATTCTATGAGTACACTACCACGATTTTTTCGCTATTGTTTTGGCGGTATCAAATAACTCAAAAACTTCCACGACAATCCATACAAGATAGGGTGCTGATCTCACGAATTCATATGGTTCACTTTATTCTTAATGAGTGTTCGCTATTTCCAACTAACGGTCTTTACACTGACACTACCATGCTTTATCTGGCACCATCTATTTGCCTACTCAATATCGATTACCATATTATGATGCTTTGCACTTCAACGTATCAAAATGCATTGCATTTCACAAGTTCTTATGACAATCTTATAACGTCGAATTTCATTAACATTGATCAAATCGTAGTAAGTAGATTCTCTTTTATTTTAGTACCCCTTGATGCTGAAATTCTTTGTTCACATCAAATAGTTGCATAAGTATGCATGGGTGACATACAAATTGCGATTTGTGTACACTACTTGTGCATTGCTCGAAAACAACATGTTGTGGTCTAAGAAGTAATCGGGATCCATCTCAGTAGTGGACATACGATGTAAAATAAATATGCATACAAAGTAAAATAATAGTATCATTGTCAACATATTGGAGGACAAAAAAACATGAGAATTTTATAAGTGATGTCTTAGGCTTGGATAGTCCTCGTATGCAAATTGCACCATTATTTTGTTTATGAATGTGATCCCAAATTGCACCATTATATTCAAATTGCACCATCTCAGTAGTGGGCATTATTTATTGGAAGGGATTCTTGACTATCATTCCATGGAGAAATATTTACTCCTTTGTCGATTTTACAAATATGTGCTCACTAGTTGTATTAGCATTGAAATTAAATGTACAACTAGGGAAATTGTATTTTCAATTAAACTTATGAAGTACTCTTGAATTTTTTCTTGCTTTTTCTTTAGCTTGTCTCTTGCCTTGTGTACTTTAATCCCTCTATTGGTCGATGAAATGCAGCGCCGCACTGCCTTTCAGTCAAAAAATTAAAATTATGAAGATCAATATTTTCTTAACCATTACATTTTAACATAATGGACGTTACAAGTTCTGTTGGGTAAGATGAATCAGCCACCGTACTAATGTCTGCTACATCTTCCGACCTTCGATATGCAGACAACTATCGAAAAGGCGAGAGAACATTGATAAACCTTGGACTTATAGTCTAGACACATTCATTAATAGGTTGTGCTTCTGAGAATATGACCTGGTGGTGGAGATGACATCATATGGCATAAGGTCTCGTGCTTATCCCCATCCCAACATGTTCATCGCAGTATGCTTCATGTTACCTTTGTCTCTCAACGCATTACTTATGACATCGCGCTAAACAATGAAGCCAATGTGAGAAAGAATTTACCCGAAAAGTGAATCACACCTGCCGGCTAGACAACTACAATAGGGAATTAGAGGACTGATGGTGGCAGAGGAGATGAATGGAGCCCTGCCGTGTGGCGGTGGATTTTCATAGATAACGGATCGTTGGTTTTGGCTCAGCTGGTCGCTCGCCAATGTGACTACCAACTTCAAATTCATACCATTGATGTAACATACGAACACTGTTTTATAAGTACAAGTATGAACACTACGGAGGCATATGTAGTCAAAACATATGGCCGGGTTAAATGGAATTTTTCTTTTGGCCCAGCTGGTCGCTGGAAGGCTTAATTTTTTTTACCTGACTTGCCAAGCTCAAATCGGTACCAGCTACTCAGACATTATCAAATTACTAGTAGCTATCACGACCTAACTATTTAAATAGATGTTGTATGCAGATGAATTCGTCATTCATTTTTTAGTGAACTTTATGTTGTGGAGACTATGCTTTATTTAGTATTTTTCGACGTCTTAAAAAATGGTCGTCCATACCATGAACTCCTGTGTATCATCCCCAACCTAAGCCCTCACATCATATGCAGCTTCTAGAACACATTACTTACTTCTAAAAATACCAGGAACACCTCACACAATCTTTTAACTTTCGCATAAATGAGAACTCCCGTCTTGTGTGCTTTATGCTTATCATGTGGCACCAAAATTGTCGAAGAACATACACCAAGGGCGTGTTTGGTTACTCGGTCCAGAATTTCTCGTTTTTGCCTTTTGGTCCGCTGGATGCTGCATAGGGAGAGATTTGAGCTGGGCTAAGTTTGGGCTCTTGTTTGGTCCCCTGTATTCTTGTTTCCCCCCAAAATGGCCTAGTGTTTGGTTCCTCGCTGCACACAGTAGGCAATAAATATTATCCCTCTAATCTAACATACTTAATCTTAATCCTCTCTAATCTACCTAACTCTGCCTCTATTCGAGATAAGTTGTACATGAAAAAGATGTCCCTCGATGTTATGAAATATGAATCCATTGCGGTGAACAATTTGTAATTTCATTGAGTGTTTGAAACGCTACGTCGTTTTCCCTTTTAGAGCTTTTTTAGATAAATTTTATCAAATTCGTCATACACACAGTTGATCATTTGAAATTTCCTTTGGAGGGAAGATTTAGTTCATCATTTCACACGACTTTGATGTTGTAAGTTTTCTGTTTTGACATTGCTATACGAATAGATCTACGTGTACTATGTATAATGTGACAGTTTAGATCTACATAGTTATGAATGTCAAAAGAATTTGGCAAAATTTGTTCACATGACCTATAAACATGAACATGAAATAGACCCATAAAAGGTCAACAGAACTAGGAAACGATTGTCGGGATAGATTCGCAACATCGATTCGCATCTTTTTCATATACAACTTATCTTGGATCGGTACATGGTTTTGTAGATCAAAGTGGATTAAGTTAACCATGTTTAGAGAGTAAAGTACATACAACTGGGTTTCAGGCGAGGAGAAGGGAAACGTTCAAAATTGGCGTTTCCAGTGGGCCAAGTTTTGGCCTGCTTTAAGACCCGTGCGATGCAGAGATTCCATGCAGCCCAGTTCTCCAAACGGGGTTATTTCTTCTCGCGTCGTGCGAGAAACGGGCATCGGGTCAACCAAATACGCCCCAAATGTAAATCTGGACATTAACAACCTGAACATTCACTTTTTTGTGCACTAAAATATAAACAAAATTTGGACATGACCATCGTGTATATATATAAACCGTTGTTAAGACGAGAACATGACACAAAAATTAGCAACATAATTGAAGCGAAGTAAGATTCCAAAATATATTTAGCAAAAACAAGTTTTGTTCCCGTGGTTCAAGTTCCATACATGAGAATAATGTTTGATATTTTCCTCCAAGGGATGTAGTATGTAACATACATGTTACAAGTCATAGACTCACACTGAGAGAAATTAAATAATAAAGTAAAAGACTTCAATCCAGCAAGCCAAATTGAGGCATCTTGTTGCATAAACTAATCTTATTTTTTCTTCCTGGCCCGTTTGAAGTTGATGAACATGTAACCCAAGAGTCGGTGTGTGATCGGTGGCTAAATGATTAGATTAGCTCCAATAAGTGAAGAGTTGGTCACTGAGTCAGTCAGATTGTTGAGCATACCATTGAGTTATCAATAGTACATACTCCATTTTTTAGGAAATATAATAGGCTAATGATCATAACATTCTCATATTTAACAGTTTCATACACAGTCAAAATAAATACTCTAAATGAAAATGTACTCTAGATGGTTTCAACAATTTGAGAAAACTAAAGACAATTTTAGGCTAAATGGGGATGCTTCTTTTATAGATCTTTTTGGCCAAAGCATATTACAAGTAAAACAGTAATAAGAATAGAAACCAATTTTATGTACCTCACCTCATTTGGGACTAAAAAGGCTCCCTGTTGAAAATAAAAAAGGAAACAAGTGCTACCACAAATTGAGACATCCATTTGTTCAGATTCTAAAATTACGAATTACTCATTCGACGACTAAATAAGCACAGTGTGTCGACCAAACAATGGATAAACATAGGCACTTCATTGCTTCCGTCGCCACGGTCTTATTGGCATCTTATAACAATGTTCCGATTGGTACACTTGACTCAGTAAGCATCTTTCGTGAACCTACCATAGTAGATTTAGCCGTTGTGACTTCAACATGAATTTGATGATAAAAAAATGCTTAGCCAAGACATCTGGTCCCACTGACATGGGTATACCCTACAGGTACTCAAGTTTGGTATATACGGCCCAGATACGGCAGAAGCCCACGGTGTTGCCAAGGCCCAATGCAGAATTCAGATGACCCACGGACTCTTCGATTGATTGCGAGACAAGAAGAAGCTTAAGATAGAAAGTTCAAAGGGCGAACCCTAATCTGTAACCGACTCGACCTACTACCCGAGACCTAGCCTATCTATATAAAGGCTAGGAGGGGGCGGCGAGGAGGACAATCACAACCCTACTTTCCACAACTCTCGCCAGATTACATCTGCGCGCCCCTGTAATCTTCGATTCCTTCATTAATTCCAAGAGTAGACAATCAGGAGTAGGGACCTTTATGTGGCCTAAACCTGGGTAAATCTTGCGTCCCTGTGTGCTTGTTTGCTAGCCGATGGATGCCTCCAGCGCTCCCTCCTTCTCCAAAAACCAAGTCCATAACAATGGACATTGACGAGTTAAACCCTCGTCAATTAGCGCCGTCTGTGGGAACTAGGAGTGCTGATGTCGCAGCTTCTTCGGCCCCGTCAACCGCGATCTACAACTCTACAACATCGGAGGTTCACCAACTCTTCGGCGTGTTGGACTTCACCGTCCATACGCCGGCCACTCGCCCAGCTTTCGAGTCCATGGGCGATGGAATCAGTCTGGCGATTGGGAGCTTCCGCTTCCAGGTTGGTCAACTGGGCACGCTTCGCATGCCTGACCAGCCAACGGCACCCGCGATTGCTCCAGCATCGTGGTTCCCGCCACCAATCGGCACCCTCAGCGAGCTCAACACCTCAACAACAGCTGGGAGTACAGACATCGACAACAGTCACGGATCCGATCTGGGTGACCTAGCCACAAAAGATGGAGCCTACGGCTCTGGATCTGAAAGTTGCGGGAGCAACCACTTCCCCAACCACTTCATGTGCGTCGTCATCAACGCGGGTGACACCGGCGTCAATCGCGAAAACACTGGCACCGGATCTAGCACTGGACCACACAACGGCAGTACGCCCAACGGCACCGGACCGCCCAACGATAGTACGCCCAATGGCGGTCCCACCAACGGTGGCAATGGCGCGCCCGTCAACAATGGGACGGGAGGAGAACCGTCTCTCTCGGCGAATGAGAACACTGGTGAGCGCATGCTGATCAAGCTCAATGACAACGAGTGGGCCTGCTGTTGCGAAGCTCAACGGCGCAATCCTCTACTGCCCAACACACCGCAAGACATGCTGATGGGCTACCATTGGATGCTAAAGGAGGAATTCAAGCGCCAGCAACAGGTGATCGCGCAACTCGAAGCGCGCAGAAAGGCGGCGGATGAGTCGAGTCTTTGACGAGCTGGGCTCTCCTCCCACGGAGGATCCTCCTCCAAGGGCAACGAGTACGTGGCCAACAAGAGGCGATCTCGATTGGCCCACATCACCGAGCAAGAACGCGTAGAAGCTGCAAAAGTCCTCAACTTTAGCTCTATGATGGTGGATACGCGAGGCAACATGCTCCCTAAAATGCCGCAGGCGGCGGTGACGACGACTACCATGTACCTCCTCAACAACCAGCCACCGGCTGGAGATCCACGAGTTGCCATGCTCCGATCTATGATCGTGGGCCTGGGGCTAATCGATGCCGCCCTCGACAAAGAACCAACACCAGAGGCGAAGAAAAGAAAGGCTCTAGAAAAGTACTACTCGTACTCCTCCAGTGACGACAGTCACGATCTGTCACGGCGACGTCACTCATGGCAGCATGACCACGACTATGACGCGCGCGATGACCTCACGCAGCGCAAAGTCGACAAGATGCGGGTAAGACGTGCTTGTTCGACTGACTCGGAAGAAAACGAGACTGAACTCTGCAGCGCCAGATGCTTCAGCAGGGCCATCAGACAGAAGTGAATGCCTAAGGGGTTCAAACTCCCATCGGAGAACCCAAAATTTGATGGCCTGCAGGACCCGAAAATATGGCTGGAGGACCACATCTCCTCCGTCAGGCTGCATGGCGAGAGTCGAAGCACGACCATGCAATGCCTGCAGCTACAGCTGCAGGGCGCCGCCCGTGCATGGCTCAACAATGTCCCGCGCGGATCCATTCGCAGCTGGGAAGAGCTGGTCAACAACTTTGTGCGCAACTTTAAGGGCACTTATAAAAGGTCTGTATCAATCGAAGAACTGCGAAGCTGCCAGCAAATATCTGGCAAATCACTGCACTCATACATCCAGAGGTGGTCCATCATCAAAACTCCGCAGAAAACATCTTAGAGGATCGCGCAATCGATGCATTCAACGGCGGCGTCCGCTATATAGAGCTCGGGGAGGAGTGATACATCCATTTTGCATCACTATTCTATATCATAATTTACTGTTATTCATTGATATATTTCATATTAAGATATGATACTTATGTAATTTCATCTGTTTTTGCATGGTTGATGACTTTTGGAGCATGCACCGTTGCAGTCAGGATTCTGATGGAAAATGTGCTGTTTGGAGGCGAAATTCGCGAAGATCAGAAAATCCAGGAAAATACATGAAAAATTCTATTTTTCAAAGACGAAGATTGCCAGAAGTTGGAGTGGAGATGGGCCATAGGGGGGCCCGCACCACTCCCTAGCGCGGGCAGCCCTAGGCCGCGCCAGCAGGTGGTGTGGCCACCCTGGCCCACTCCAGGATCTCCCCTTTGGCGTATATTATCCCCACGAAACCCTAATATCGGGGGAGCGACCACAGAAAGATTACGCCTCCTCTGCGGGGCAGAAAACACCGAGAGAGAAAGATCTCTCCGGCAGACAGAATTCTGCCAAGGGAATTCCTTCCCAGAGAGGGGAGATCGTCGCCATCAATACCACCATCAAGCTGGACTTCATCAGGATCATCATCATCAGCACCATCATATCCACCAGCACCATCATCACCACTTCATACCACTATAACAATTGGGTTGAATCTTGCATAGTTCTTAGGGGAAACTTTCCTAGTGTTGATTACTCCTTGTAGTTGATGCTATTGAGTAAACCATTGAATTATTGTTTATGTTCAGATTGTTACATATCTTTATTTCATCTCTGATCTTGATCCATATGATGTCTTGTGAGTAGTTCGTTTAGTACTTGAGGACATGGGAGAAGTCATGTTGTTAGTAGTGGAATTGTGTTGAGAAAGATTCAATAGTTTGATATTTAAGTTGTGGTGTATTTCTTCTAGTGGTGTCATGTGAACATCGACTACATGACACTTCACCTATATGGGCCTAGGGGAATGCATTGTGTATTTGGCTACTAATCGTAGGGGTTGCCAGAGTGACAGAAACCTGAACCCCCATTAGGAAACCTTTGCACAAGAGATGTCAGGGTCTTAGAGTTTAAAGCTGTGGTTAGGTTTCTATCTTAATTACTTTCTTGTACTTGCGGATGCTTGCAAGGGGTATAATCACAAGTATGTATTAGTCCTAGGAAGGTCGGTACATTAGCACAGGTTCACCCACACAACACTTAGCAAACTAAAGAAGATTAATCAACTATATCAAGCGAAAGCACTTGACGATATTCCCATGTGTCCTCGAGAACGTTTGGTCATCTTAAGTAATACAGCCGGCTTGTCCTTTGCTAAAGAAAGGATTGGGCCACTTGCTGCATTTATTCTTATTGTATTTTATTTACTCGTTCTTTATTTACCTGCATTATCAAAAAACCATAAAAATCCATTTGCTAAGTATTTACAGAGAATTCCTGCTCCTAGCCACTCGCCAACACCTTCTGCTCCTCGTTGGGTTCGACACTCTTACTTATCGAAAATACTACGATACACCCCTATACTTGTGGGTCATCAAGACTATTTTCTGGCACCGTTGCCGGGGAGTGAAGCGCTATTGGAGAGTGGAACTGGTAAAGGAAACTTCTACTGTGAGTATTGTTTATTTCTGTTAGTTGCTTGGGGGAGATAGTACCTCTCTTGAATGGGAGGAAATAGTACCTCTCTTCTATTCAAAGTTTTATCCTCCTAGTGAGATTCATAAAGACCGAAATCAAATATACAACTTTTGGCCTCTTTATGGAGAGAGTACAACTCAAGCTTGGGGGAGATTGAAGTTGCTAATGCTCAAATGTCCCATTCATGAGCTCCCCAACAATATTATTATCAATACCTTTTATGCAAGGCTTTCTCTTCATGATAAGGATTTATTGGATGCCTCTTGTGCTAGATCATTCACTCGCATGGAATAAGAAGCTAAATGGGATCTTCTAGACCATATTCAAGACAATGCTAAAGCATGGGAGAATGACAAAGGAAGAAAGTTAGGTATAAATTATGATTATGAATGCATTGAATCTTTGATGGGAACTGATGATTTTCAAAATATTAAAAATGCTTATGGTCTTGATTCTCAAGTTATTACAAATTGTTTTAAGGCTTTTGCTTTTTATATTGAAATTCCAAAAAAGGGATGGAACAAGTATCATGCACCATATAAAGATATTGTTGATTGTATTCCTTTTAGGATTACTGAATTTTGTACTATTGATCACATCCTACCTGGACCTTATATCGAGAAAATACCCTTCCCGGATAAGGTAAAGGAGCATCCTATGATAACTAGTGTAATCAATAAAAGTGCAAAGAGAACTATAATACCTCATGAACAAATAAACATTGAACCTGTTGTAGCAATTGTGAAAGACCTTGTCACTAAAAGTGTAGAAGATGGACACATAGTCTTCTGTGGGGATGCTTCTAATATTGTCTCACATCCTAATAGAACTAAAAAGGCCAGTGTCCTTGTGCTTTCTGTTAGAATTGGTGATCATTGCTATTATGGTTTATGTGATATTGGTGCAAGTTCAAGTGCTATTCCTTATGAGCTTTACAAAGAAATTATGCATGAAATCAGTCCCTGTGAACTAGAAGAGATTGATGTGGTTATTCACCTTGATAATAGAGAGACCATCTCTCCAATTGGTATTGTACGGGATGTAGAAGTTCTTTGTGGTAAGATTAAATATCATGCTGATTTTCTAGTACTTGGTTCAGCTGCTAGTAAAACCTATCCCATCATTTTTGGTAAACCTTTCTTGAGTACACGTGGGGCTATTATAGACTGCAAAAGGGTGAAAATCTTGACTAAATTTGATGGAGAATCTTATGAGTTTAATTTTTCGAAATTTACTAAAGAACCTTGTGAAAATGAAACCCTTAATGAGGATTTTAGAGTTGAACAACTTGCTTCTATTTCTCTTGCTCCTAACAATGCTTTGCAGCAATTTATGGAAGACCACGAAAGTGAAATCTTCATGGAAGAAAGAAATGAGATTGACGAGATTCTCCATCGCCAACCTAAGATGCTTAAGCATAACTTGCCTGTGGAAGATTTGGGTACCATGTTGCCACCTAAAAAGGATCCAGTCTTCGATATAAAACCTTTACCTGACAATCTTAAGTATGCTTACATTGATGATAATAAAATATATCCTGTTATTATTAGCTCTAAACTTTCAGGGAAGGAAGAGGAAAGATTATTGGAGGTATTGAAGAAACACCGAGGGGCTATGGGATATACTCTAGATGATTTAAAAGGGATTTCTCCTACTATATGTCAGCATGCTATCAATATAGAACCAGATGCAAAGCCAGTGGTATAGCACCAACGTCGTTTAAATCCTAAGATGAAGGAAGTGGTAAGAAACGAGGTATTGAAACTCCTTGATGCTAGTATTATTTACCCTATTGCTGATAGTGAATGGGTTAGTCCTGTTCATTGTGTCCCTAAAAAAGGGGGAATTACCGTTGTTCCTAATGATAATGATGAGCTTATTCCCCAAAGAATAGTAGTAGGTTATAGGATGTGCATTGATTTCAGGAAAGTTAACAAAGTTACTAAGAAAGATCATTACCCAATTCCTTTTATTGATAAAATGTTAGAAAGGTTGTCTAAAAAGACCCATTTTTGTTTTCTTGATGGATACTCTGGTTTCTCTCAAATTGCTGTTAAACAACAAGATCAAGAAAAAACTACTTTTACATGCCCATATGGAACCTATGCCTATAGATGTATGCGTTTTGGTTTATGTAATGCTCCTACTACTTTTCAAAGATGCATGTCTGCTATCTTTCATGGTTTTTGTGAGGAAATTGTGGAAGTATTCATGGATGACTTCTCCGTCTATGGAACTTCTTTTTATAATTGTCTGCACAACCTCGATAAAGTTTTGCAGAGATGTGAAGAAACTAATCTTGTTCTTAATTGGAAGAAATGCCACTTCATGGTGAATGAAGGGATTGTACTTGGACATAAGGTTTCTGAAAGAGGCATAGAAGTTGATAGAGCTAAAGTTGAGGCAATTGAGAAAATGCCCTGTCCAAGAGACATCAAAGGTATTCGTAGTATCCTTGGTCATGCTGGTTTCTATAGAAGGTTTATTAAAGATTTCTCTAAGATATCAAAACCCCTCACTAATCTTCTTCAAAAGGATGCACCCTTTGTCTTTGGTGATGATTGTAAGGAAGCTTTTGAAACTCTAAAGAAGGCTTTAACTACTGCTCCTATCGTTCAACCATCTGATTGGAGTTTACCCTTTGAAATAATGTGTGACGCTAGTGATTTTGCTATAGGTGCCTTGGGCAACGAATAGATAAAAAGTGAAATGTTATCCATTATGATAGTAAGACTCTTGACGCTGCTCAAAGGAATTATGCTACTACTGAAAAAGAATTCTGAGCCGTTGTCTTTGCTTGTGATAAGTTTAGACCTTATATTGTTGACTCAAAAGTTACCATTCATACTGATCATGCTGATATTAAGTACCTTATGACAGAGAAAGATGCTAAGCCTAAGCTTATTATATGGGTGCTACTCTTACAAGAGTTTGACCTACATATTGTAGATATGAAAGGTGCTGAAAATCCTGTAGCTGATAATTTATCTCGATTGAAAAACATCTCTTTTGATCCTATGCATGCTAATGATAGTTTCCCAAATGAACAGTTGGCTATAGTAGGGGTAAGCTCGCGAGGGAGACCTTGGTATGTTGATTATGCTAACTTTATTGTCTCCAAGTATTTGCCTCCAACTTTCACAGCTCAACAAAGAATGAAGTTCTTTTACGATTTGAGGCATTATTTTTGGGATGACCCACATTTATATAAAGAAGGAGTGGATGGTATTATGCGAATATGTGTTCCAGAATATGAACAAAAGGAGATATTGTAGAAATGCCATGGTAGTGCCTATGGAGGACATCATGCGGGAGATAGAACTGCTCAAAAGGTGCTACAATCAGGTTTCTACTGGCCTACCCTTTTTTAAAGATGCAAGAAAATTTGTTTTATCTTGTGATGAGTGTCAGCGTGTTGGTAATATTTCTAGACGCAATGAAATGCCTATGAATTACTCTCTAGTTATTGAACCCTTTGACTGTTGGGGATTTGACTTTATGGGTCCTTTTCCTCCCTCAAAAGGTTATACTCATATTCTTGTTGCCGTTGATTATGTCACTAAGTGGGTAGAAGACATACCTACGAAGAGTGCTGATGGGGAGACCTCTCTTAAAATTCTTAAGGATGTTATCTTTCCTAGGTTTGGAGTGCCTAGGTATCTTATGACCGACGGAGGTTCTCATTTAATTCATGGTGGTTTTAGAAAGACCCTTGATGGCTCAGTGTTGATGTAGAGCTCGTTGGGAACCCCAAGAGGAAGGTATGATGAGCACAACAACAAGTTTCCCTCAGTTATGAAACCAAGGTTTAATCGAACCAGTAGGAGCAAGGAAACACCCCCAAAGGTGTTGCTAGCTGAGCCTTGGCAGGGCGCACTACCAGTGCTAGTAGCAACATGGAAACTTGCACAACACAACCACAGAACTCTGTCCCCAACTTGCGATGAGGTTGTCAATCTCACCGGTTTTGCTAAAAACAAAGGATTAAACGTATCGAATGGAAGGAAGTAATAGTTTGCAGAAAGTAATCACAAAGCAGTAAACAGTTTGTAGATTGTATGTAAAAGAAAAGAAAAGGACCGGGATCCATAGTTCACTAGAGGTGGCTCTCCTTAAGATAGATAACATGCTAGGTGAACAAATTACAGCGGGGCAATTGACAAACATCGAGAAAGCAATACATGCATATACTAAACATCTTGACTCCTTTGAGACTTGATTGGGCATTACAACATTATACATAGACCACCATCCAACTGCATCTATGACTAATAATCCACCTTCAGGTTATCATCCGAACCCTCTCCAGTATTAAGTTGCAAGCAACAGATTATTGCTTTATGAACTGCGTGTAATGTAAACAATATGATTGTTCTATGAACAAAGGATTGTTGTTTTCTCCCTAGTAGCAACAACACATCTAGTACCTTAGAGATTTCTGTCACTTCCTCAGATTACCAGAGGCATGAACCCACTATCGAGCATAAATACTAACTCTTGGAGTTGCTAGCATCTACTTGGCCAAGATAGCTACTAACAACGGAAAGCATGCAAGATCACAAATAACAAAGACATGATAGAATCAATAATCAATCTGAAATAGCATCTCAATATCCATCGGATCCCCGCAAACACAACATGCAGAATTATAAATAGATGATCTAGATCATGAACGGAGCTCACAAGATCTAGACATGAAAGCACAAAGGAGGAGAACCAGCCATCTAGCTACTACATGGATCCGTAGTCCAAGGATGAACTACTCACGCATCACACCGGAGGCTTGCATGGTGATGAAGAAGGCCTCCAGGGTGAATTCCCCTCTCCGGTAGGGTGCCAGGAAGAGCTTCAGACCCCTCCCGATCTAGGGATGGAGATGACGGCGGCTACATACTCTTTCATGGATTTTGATCGGGTACTTAGGGTTTTCGTCCTGAGGGCAATATATAGGCAGAAGGAGAGGCCGAGGGGGTGCTGGGGTCGGCCTGACCACCCCTTGGCACGGGCCAGGCCTGGCCGCGCGACCAGGTGGTGTGGCCGGCCCCCAACCCTTCTCCGTCTCGTATTCTGGCATCTCATGACTTCCGGAAAAATAGGCACTTTGGCTTTTGTCCCGTCCAATTCCGAGAATATTCATTTTCTGACTTTGCTGGAACCAAAAACAACAGAAAACAGGCAGCTGGCACTGTGGCTCTTGTTAATAGGTTAGTCCAAGAAATCATATGAAAAGTACTCCAAAGTTGGAACAAAACATAAGAAAGTGGATAAAACCAAGCATGGAACATCAAAAATTATAGATACATTTGCAATGTATCAACATCCCCAAGCTTAACTCCTGCTCGTCCTTGAGTAGGTAAGTGATAAAAAGAAAGAATAATTTTTGAGGTGACATGCACCATCAAAGACTTGATCAAAGTATTTGTAAAACATTCAAAGCTGGGATCATAGTACTTCAATCATAACATGAAAGACAAAGTTCTAGCAATAAGACAAAGAAACTATGATGCAACATGAAAAGGTACAAACAAAAGATTCATGAATAACAATGCTTTGCAAGTCGTTTGTTTGTTTCAGATAAAGAAAACATAGCATAATAGTATTCAGCTTGTCCCTCATAGAGTAGCAAATATAAATGCATAGGACACCTTCAAAGTTCATAAGAGTGACTAGATACAAATAGTTTAAAACAAGCAATATCAAGTTATGCATGAATCAACTAGTCTTGGGACAATGCACATAGAACTAAGAATGACCACTATGCTCTCAAAGTAGGTGCATAAAGGTAGAAGGTGGAGACTCAATATAATGGTTAAAGAAAGGCCTTTATAAAAGGAAGTAGGGATTCAAGTCTCATAAAGAGCTTCCCAAAATTATGGTACTTATAGCTTTCAGCTCTCATTGCCCCTATCATAAGCATCTTGAAGGTGATTAAGGTTAAAGTGACACAACTAAGAGGATATTCTTGACAAGTTATAAACCGAAATCTCATGCCCCTTACCTTACGAAGACCGATCCTCATGCTACTCAACTTTAGTCACAAGTAAGCTCTTGTCATTGTAAGTACATATGTATCATAAAGAACCGCCAACGGGGTACCCCTTGCACATGATACATGAGCTATCCGATAATCAAAATGACAAGGCAAGCAGACAATGAGCATCTGATCGATCTTTTTATTTGCTATTTGCATAGGTTTTTATTGAGGATGCTTCATAGAGTGCTCATTATGGTGATGCTACAAGTTTCCACCATGATTAGGCATGGCTTAGGCTAGCGACCCAGGCGTTTCTCTAACACACATACAAACTCCATGATCTTACAAGTTCCACTTTTATTTCACACCACCGGGATCCGTAAGCAAAAGAACATGATATCAACGGGGTACAAAGTACAAGTGCAATGTTGAAAGCGTTCTCCATGATACATGGTTATGCTAATTTCAACTTATAAAGCGCAAGCATATACGCAACAAAGAAGGACCCAATGTTTCAAGTTTATTAGATATAAAAAAGTAAAGTGTGCCATCAAGTTTGTGAGAGCTTTAATCACTAGTTTTCTCATAACAAGTTTAATTTGGAAGGTAAACAAAAGCATGAATATACTTGGAATAGCATAAGCTAGTAGGTAGGTATGGTGGACTCTTTGGAATAACTTGGTTTAAGTAGTTGGATGCATGAGTGGAACTCATACTTGGTTGTGGAGGCTAGCAAAAGACTGGGAGCGCCAAACTAAGAGAGCAATAATGGCCATAATCATGCAGAGAGACAAAACATCATTGATCAAAGCATAAATTGATACTACAAGTTGAAAACTAAAGGATCATAAAGGCTATGGTGACTTGGGATAGTCATAACATGGTGTGAGCATGTGCCAAGTCAACCCAAATAAAGCATCAAAGGAGAATACAACTATACTATGCTTTAATATGCTAAAACAACGCATGATTCATCCAAGGCACATTAAGAAATCTCAATTGTTTATAACAAGTCATGCTACAGCAAAGAATACTAAGCATAAAGCCAAAACAATATCAAGAATGGCATGACAAAGCATAGGCCATAGTCAAAAACAAGCTCTTTTTACCACATAAGTATGAACTTTCCTACTCTTTTCCAAACCAAACCAAACAATCTGCAAACCAAAGTATGAAAAGGGGGTCTAACCAATTTATTCAGAAAATTAAGCAAACCAGGCAAACAAAAACAAAAACAAAAACGAAAAAGAAGATGCTCCAAGAACAACACAACTGTGCATGAAACAATAAAAATGAAGCGTTTGGAAGAAACCTGGGATTTTTATTGATGAAGAAGGGGATGCCTTAGGCATCCCCAAGCTTTGACACTTGTACTTCTTGTATATTTCTTGGGGTGACATGCGTGGCATCCCCAATCTTGAGCTTTAGTCCATCCTTCATCTCATTACTCTTTCCTTCCATACACCTGAAATTTTTCCTTCATACAAAACTTCACACAATCTTTATTAGCAACATTAGTGTACTCAAGATAATAGGTCTTAAGGTTTAATTCCAACACCAAATAAACTTCCATTAGAACACTACATACTGTAGCACTTCCCTCAAAAAGCTCAATTCCCCAAAAGAACTCAAAAAGGAACCAACAAGAAGCAAATGCAGAAAATGGCAGAAATCTGCCAAAACAGACCAGTAGGTAACCACGAATTTTTTCGAAGACCTTCTGTTCCTCAAATCAAAAAGTGTTGAACTAAATAAAGTTAGATAACAACCTGGGGCAGAAGCGCAAAAATTCACGCCTCAAAAAGACATTCAGAGATTTTACACGAATTTTTACGGTGAAGCACAAAAATCTCTTTCGGGACATCAACTTTCCCAATCATTACTTCTCTCTCATTAGAGGTTACTCTTGGCACAAAAAGCAAATAAAAAGGATAAGGAGCGGTTATTACTGAAGTAATAATTTCCAAGACTCATCTAAAACTTTTGGGTTATCTTCCAATAAGTACTTTTCTTTAACGCCTTTAAGTTAGGCATAAGAAGCAAGAAAAAGAATCAAATGTTCTCAAATGAAGAAGCATTAAGACCAAATTTTGTTTTCATAGGAGAAGCAAAAGAAATCTTCTCTCTCTTCTTAGGGAAGTGTTCTATACCTTTCTTCAGTGGGAGTTGATATTTAATGGTGCCTTGTTTCATAGCAATAATGGCACCAACAATTCTAAGAAAAGGTCTTCCCAAAGTAATAGGACAAGAAGCATTGCATTCAACATCCAAAACATAGAAATCAAGAGGGACATATGCATTGTTAACCATAATAAGAACACCATTAAGACTCCCCATGAGTTTCTTTTTAGCATTATCATCAAGTGGGACATTCAAATAACAATCTTCAAGTGGAGGCAAATCAAGCATATCATAAATCCTTCTAGGCATAATAGAAACACTAGTATCAAGATCACATAAAGCTTTGAAATCAAAGTCATTCACTTTCATATTAATGATGGGTTCCCAACCATCTTCTTGTTTTATAGGAATAGAAGCTTTATGTTTCATCTTTTCTTCTTTAATTTTTATGAGAGCATCAGTAATGTGTTTTGTAAAGGCCATGTTCATAGCACTATCATTAGGACTTTTAGCAAGCTTTTGTAGGAACTTAATAACTTCAGAGATGTTGCACCCATCAAGATCAAAATCAAATTTATCATTTAAAGTAGTAGAACTATTACTAGCCTCAACACTAGTGGTAGTGATAGTAGAAACACTAATGTTTCTAGCAATTTCATCTTCTCTTTCCCACTTAGCATGTAATTCAGCTAATAGTCTAACATTTTCATCAATTCTTACTTGTATAGCATTAGTAGCTGCAAAGGGATTATCATTAGTTTCAGGTTTAGCAGCCATTTTATTAATCAATGAAGATTGAGCTTCAGACAAAGATAATATATTTCTTTCAACATTAAAGAGTTCCAATTGTAAACTAGGAATTTCCCTATTTAGACTGTTCTTCAAAATGATAGATTGTTCCTCCATAGTTTTAGTGAATAGTTTATTTTGCTCATATTGCATTTGCATGAAGTTTTTAGTGGCTCTTTCAACTTCTAAAATTCTTCCTTCACTAGGTAATCCAGGTTTACCATTATAGCCATAAGTATTATTAGGAGGGTAGGGCCTATAATTGTTATTACCATAAGCATTGTTGCCAAAATTATTATTTCTTATGAAGTTCACATCAACTTGCTCTTCTTGAGCAACCAAAGAGGCTAAAGGAACATTATTTGGATCAATATGGGCTTTCCCATTAACAAGCATAGACATAATAATATCAATCTTATCACTCAAGGAGGAGGTTTACTCAACAGAATTTACCTTCCTACCTTGTGGAGCTCTCTTAGTATGCCATTCAGAATAATTAACCATCATATTGTCCAGAAGTTTTGTTGCAGCACCCAAAGTGATGGTCATAAAGGTACCTCCAGCAGCAGAATCCAATAGGTTCCTTGAAGAATAGTTCAATCCTGCATAAAAAGTTTGGATGATCATCCAAGCAGTCAGTCCATGAGTGGGACAATTCTGTACCAAAGATTTCATTCTTTCCCAAGCTTGAGCAACATGCTCATTATCAGATTGTTTAAACTTCATTATTTCAATTCTCATAGATATAATCTTAGCAGGAGTATAGTATTTTCTAATGAAAGCATCTTTGCATTTAGTCCAAGAATCAATACTATTCCTAGTTAAGGAATTCAACCATTCTTTAGCTTTTCCTCTCAAAGAGAAAGGAAACAATTTCCGCTTAATAATATCGCCATCTATATCCCTATGCTTTTGCATCTCACAAAGTTCAACAAAGTTATTTAGATGGGCAACAACATCTTCATTACCAATACCAGAAAATTGTTCTCTCATATCAAGATTGAGCAAAGCAGGTTTTATCTCAAAGAAAGTATCTTCAGGCACAGGTGGAGCAATAGGTGTGCTCATAAAATCATTGTTGTTGGTGCTAGTGAAGTCACACAACTTAGTGTTTTCTAGAGTAGTCATTTTTTTGGGTTTTCAAATAGGAAAGCAAACTAGTAAAACTATTTTTTGTGTGTTTTTGATAGCAAAACAAGCAAACAAAGCAAAAAGGAACTAAGCAAAACAAAAATAACAAAGTAAAGAGATTGGTTATGAGGGACTCCCCTTGTGAAGATGTCCTTGACTCCCCGGCAACGGCGCTAGAAAAATGCTTGATGGCTCAGTGTTGATGTAGAGCTCGTTGGGAACCCCAAGAGGAAGGTATGATGAGCACAGCAGCAAGTTTCCCTTAGTTATGAAACCAAGGTTTAATCGAACCAGTAGGAGCAAGGAAACACCCCCAAAGGTGTTGCTAGCTGAGCCTTGGCAGGGCGCACTACCGGTGCTAGTAGCAACGTGGAGACCTACACAACACAACCACAGAACTCTATCCCCAACTTGCGATGAGGTTGTCAATCTCATCGGTTTTGCTGAAAACAAAGGATTAAACGTATCAAATGGAAGGAAGTATAGTTTGCAGAAAGTAAACACAAAGCAGTAAATAGTTTGTAGATTGTATGTAAAAGAAAAGAAAAGGACCGGGATCCATAGTTCACTAGCGGTAGCTCTCCTTAAGATAGATAACATGCTGGGTGAACAAATTACAGTGGGGCAATTGACAAACATCGAGAAAGCAATACATGCATATACTAATCATCTTGACTCCTTTGAGACTTGATTGGGCATTACAACATTATACATAGACCGCCATCCAAATGCATCTATGACTAATAATCCACCTTCAGGTTATCATCCGAACCCCCTCCAGTATTAAGTTGCAAGCAACAGATTATTGCTTTACGAATTGCGAGTAATGTAAACAATATGATTGTTCTATGAACAAAGAATTGTTGTTTTCTCCCTAGTAGCAACAACACATCTAGTACCTTAGAGATTTATGTCACTTCCCCAGATTACCAGAGGCATGAACCCACTATCGAGCATAAATACTAACTTTTGGAGTTGCTAGCATCTACTTGGCCAAGATAGCTACTAACAATGGAAATCATGCAAGATCACAAATAACAAAGACATGATAGAATCAATAATCAATCTGAAGTAGCATCTCAATATCCATCGGATCCCCACTAACACAACATGCAAAATTACAAATAGATGATCTTGATCATGAACGGAGCTCACAAGATCTAGACATGAAAGCACAAAGGAGGAGAACCAGCCATCTAGCTACTACATGGATCCGTAGTCCAAGGATGAACTACTCACACATCACACCGGAGGCTTGCATGGTGATGAAGAAGGCCTCCGGGGTGAATTCCCCTCTCCGGCAGGGTGCCGGGAAGAGCTTCAGATCCCTCCCGATCTAGGGATGGAGATGACGGCGGCTACAGACTCTTTCATGGATTTTGATCGGGTACTTACGGTTTTTGTCCCGAGGGAAATATATAGGCGGAAGGAGAGGCCGAGGGGGTGTTGGGGTCGGCCAGACCACCCCCTGGCGCGGGCTAGGCCTGGCCGCGCGGCCAGGTGGTGTGGCCCTCAGCCCTTCTCCGTCTTGTATTCTGGAATCTAATGACTTCCGGAAAAGTAGGCACTTTGGCTTTTGTCTTGTCCAATTCCGAGAATATTCATTTTCTGACTCTGGAACCAAAAACAACAGAAAACAGGCAGCTGGCACTGTGGCTCTTGTTAATAGGTTAGTCCAAGAAATCATATGAAAAGTACTCCAAAGTTGGAACAAAACATAAGAAAGTGGATAAAACCAAGCATGGAACATCAAAAATTATAGATACATTTGCAATGTATCAACCCGTACTAAATATGATGTTAATCATAGAATCACATTAGCTTATCATCCCCAAACTAGTGGACAAGTAGAGTTATCAAATAAGAAATTAAATCCATCTTGCAAAAGACTGTTAATAGATCTAGAAAAAATTGGGCTAAAAAGTCGAACGATGCTTTATGGGCTTATAGGAGTGCCTATAAAAATCCTATGGGAATGTCCCCTTACAAAATGGTTTATGGGAAAGCTTGTCACCTGCCTTTAGAATTAGAACAAAAAGCTTATTGGGTAGTTAAATAACTTAATAGAGACTGTAAGCTTACTAGTGAAAAAAGATTATTTGACTTAAGTTCGTTGGATGAATGGAGGAGTGAAGCATATGAGAATGCTAGACTCTTTAAGGAAAAAGTTAAAAGATGGCATGACAGGCTAATTCTTAAGCGAGAATTCCATGTTGGTGAGAAAGTTCTATTGTATAGGTCTCGTCTCAGATTTTTTGCAGGGAAACTACTTTCAAAATGGGAGGGACCTTTTGTTATTGAAGAAGTGTATCATTCAGAAGCACTAAAAATTTCTTGTTTAAAAGATAACACTACACAAGTGGTGAATGGTCAGCGACTCAAGCACTATATTGGTGGAGATTCTTACAATGAAGATACTGATGCTATTCAAGTTGTAACTCCGAAAAAATTTACCAAAGACCAAATTGAGAGACCTGCAGAGTCCGTTTTCCAATAGGTAACAGATCTGGTAAGAAAAGTTCCGCGAAAATTCTATCCAGCTATATTTTTGCAGTTTTTATCCAACAAGGAAAGCTACGAAGCAAAAGAGGGACGGAAACAGAGCCAGGGTGTCTCACACCACCCCCTAGTGCGAGCCCCCTGGCCACGCCAGAAGGTGGTGTGGCTGCCCTGGACTCCGTCTCCGACCCGTTTTCTCCCAGTATTTTCCTTTTGTTGTAAAACTTCGTAATATATAATCCCCCGGATCCCCAGACGTTCGTATATCGTGTTCTCGTCGTGTTTTCATTTCGCTCTATTTCTGACAGGTAGAGTCCCAGATTTGGAGCCACAGTGTCTTCCTCTGGATCAGCGAAGGAAGATTCCTTAGCGGATATCATCAACCCATACATGAGAGAGTTAAAGATTCATCCCAAGGAGTTGTTGCTTGAAGATGGGGAGATACGGATAAAAGAGGTTCAAGGCCCTAAAGGCGAAGGAAATCTGGAGGACATGATGGAAGCACTGGAGCAAGAAGTCTTTAGGTACAAGAAGATGGCGGAACGCGAAGTGGATATCATCCACAAGATTTGTTTCGAACTCATCGACGAGTACCAAAAGGAGACTTCTGAGCTCAAGGATGAAATTCTCTCACTCCACCAAACAACCAACCAACTGCAAGCACAACTCTACGACGTTCAAAATCAAAATTGTGAGTACGAGGTTAGGTTTAAACGCATAAGTGCTGCTGCAGGTTTCAGGATGCTGGAGACCACGATGTCTTTTGTTGATGGGGAACCCTTACCTTGGAAGTCAGACGATGACGAGAGAATATCACCACCACCGAATGAGTAATTCATCATCAGGTTTTGGCATCCCCTTGGTTTGTTCCAAGCTTGGGGGAGTGCCGCGGTATCACATCACTATCTTCTATCTTTTACCTTTTTAGTAAGTCATATCATGAATATAGAAGTTATCATGTAGGATGGTTTGCATTATGGAAGTGTCCCCCCTCTCGTTATATATCTATGTATGCCTTGGTGTGAGTTGCCGTTATGGAATATTAATGAGAAGTTCTTTCATTTACTCTCTTCCATATCTTTTATTAGTTTTCAATTCATGGTTATATGATTGATCTTATCATTAGTATTGGTATCACTTTGGGATAATTGAGTTAATTTTGTTGGTTTTGGCAAACCTAGCTCAGTCAGTAGCAACACTATTTTGAGAATTGAATGAAAAAGACAAAATTACTCTTAAAGAAATATAATTTCATCATCTTTCTTTCTTGATTTTCTCATAAGTTTAGTATTCTCTAGTTAAGATCTTTTGTGCTTCCAAGGAAGATTGCATGTTTGTTTTTATCACTTGTATGTTTGTTTGTTTGTTTGTTTCCTTCAACTCTTATGCTTGCTACCTAGCCTTGCTAGCCAAAAACATGTACTGAGAGGGAATGCTTCTCGTGCATTCGATCCTTAAACCCAAACCTATGCCATTTGTGTCCACCATACCTACCTATTAGCATTATTGCTATTCCAAGTAAATTCATCTTTTTATCTACCTTCCAAATTAAAATTGTTATGTGAAAATTAGTTATTAAAGCTCTCACGAACTTGATGGCACACTTTACTTTCTTGCACTTAATAAACTTGAACCATTGTTCCCATCTATGTTGCGTATATGCTTGCGCTTTGTAAGTTGTGAATTAGCAGAACCATGCTGTCATGGGAACGCTTTCAACATTGCACCGGTACTTTGTACCTAGTTGATATCATGTTCTTTTGTCTATGGATGTCGTTGGTGTGAAATGAAAGGGGAGCTTGTAAGTCCATGGAGTTATGTATGTGTGTTAGAGAAACGCCTGGGCTGCCGGGCTAATCCATGCTGTCATGGTGGAAACCTGCAGCGTAACCATAATGAGCATCTATGACGCATTCTTCTTATAAAAAAGAGATACAAATTGAGAAAAAGGAAAAAAGGAGATGAGAAAAGAGGAAAGAGAGAAAAAAGCACCATATTCCCATGGTAAATAAGAAGATTGCTGAGATGCTTGTTGTCTGCTTGCCTTGTCATTTTGATATGGGGATTCTTCCGTATCATTGGGCAAGGGGTACCCCGTTGGCGGTTCTCTATGATACACATGTATTTACTATGACAAGAACTTACCGGTGACTAAACTTGAGTAGCATGAGGAGAGGCCCTCGTATTCAAGGGACATGAGCTTTTCAACTTACAACTTGTCAAGCATATCCTCATATTTGATCACTTTAACCTTAACCACCTAAAGATGCCTATGATAGGGGAAATGAGAGCTGAAAGCTAATAAGTACCATAATTTTTGGAAGCTCTTTATGAAACTTGAAATCCCTGCTTCCCTCTGCGAAGGGCCTTTATTTTACTTTTTAGTTGAGTCAGTAAACCTATTCCCTTCTACCTTAGCAAGTATTTTGAGTTTTTGTGTTTCGTTCATTCATATGATGATTTATCCAATCATGTTTCTTATGTTCCTTGTTTTGCACTTTGCTCTTATCTTAATGTCTACTACTTTGAAAGCTATCATTGAAAATTAGTTATGTGAACTCCAGCAAATTGTGAACTATTCTTTGACCAAGAGCTAAGTTTGCCATTACCAATTGTTATTTACTTTATGTATCTTTATTGTGTTTCCTTTACTTATTGCAAGTTAAGTTATATAATAGTGAGTTATCTTCTATTATGATTTATGTATTTATGAATGTGATGCTTCTTGTCTGTATTATTTTATCGACTCTTCACTCCACAAACCCGAGGTCATGTTTATTGAGTTCAGTTTCACTTGGGGACAAGCGAAGTCTAAGCTTGGGGAGCTGATACGTCCATTTTGCATCACTATTTTATATCATAATTTACTATTATTCATTGATATATTTAATATTAAGAGATGATACTTATGTTATTTCATCTGTTTTTGCATGGTTGATGAATTTTGGAGCATGGACCGCTGCAGTCAGGATTCTGATGGAAAAGGTGTTGTTTGGAGGCAAAATTTGCGAAGATCAGAAAATCCGGGAAAATACATGGAAAATCCTATTTTTCTAGAAGACGAAGAAAGCTAGAAGGGGAAGTGGAGATGGGCCACAAGGGGCCCACACCACCACCTAGCGCGGGCCACCCCAGGCCGCGCCACCAGGTGGTGTGGCTGCCCTGGTCCACTCCAGCCTCTCCCCTCTAGCGTATATTATCCTCCCGGAACCCTAAGACTCGGGGAGCGACCATAGAAAGATTCCACCGCCTCTGCGGGGCGGAAAACACCGAGAGAGAAAGATCTCTCTGGCAAATAGAATTCTGCCGGGGGAATTTGAAAAGGAAATGGACATTGCCTAGAGGGGGGGTGAATAGGCGTTTTAAAATAATTACGGTTTAGGCTCTAATAAATGCGGAATAAAACTTAACGTTTAATTTATCAAGCCAAAACATATATCCACTAGTTTCACTAAGTGCACCACCAACCTATGCTAAGCAAGATAAACAACAAGGTGATAGCTAGAAATACTACGTCAAGCATGAAGGCTATCACAATGTAAATTGCATATGTAAAGGGCTCGGTTGAGAGATAACCGATGGACGCGGAGACGATGATTTGTTTCCCGAAGTTCACTTCCAAGAAGCTACGTCTCCGTTGGAGAGGTGCGGGGGGCAATGTACTTCGAACGCCACAAATGGCTCACCTCGAGGTGTGGTGGTTCGATGCTCACCCAACGCTACACAAGGCCTCACCAAGGATGTGAAGCCACGCAACTCACCGACGCCACAAAATGCTCACCTTATTCTCCCGTGAGCTCGCCACAAAGGCCTACACACATTCCACTATAGGACACTTGAGGGCGGTCACCGAACCCGTACAAGGTTGGGGTAATCTCCACAACTCAATTGGAGGCTCCCAACAACAATGCCACGAAGGCTACAAATCCACAAAAGGCAACAAGCCCACAAAAGGCTACAATACCACAAAAGGTCAACAATCCAACCACACAACCGTCTAGGGTTCCAAGAACCCAAGAGAAACAAGCCCAAGGGCTTGGACTCGCCGAATCTCCGAGGAGAACTCAAACCTATGCACCAAATGCAAGAGGCAAGTCCTTCTCTCTCAAATTCCACCAAAGCTACAAAAGCTATTGGGGGAATAAGGGAGGAAGAACACAAGAGGAGAACACAAAACTCTCCAAGATCTAGATCCCAAGGATTCCTTCACAAAGAAGGGATTTTGCTTGGTGGGGCTTGTAAATCTAGATCTCCTCTCTCAAATCCCTCAAAAAGATGCAAGAATCATAGGAGGGAGAAGGGGAGAGGGCAAGCTCTTCAAGGTCAACAATGGAGGAGAGAGAGAGAGCAAGAACCAAGAAAAACAAGTTGGGGCCGAAGGGGAAAGGGGAGCTCCTTTTAAAGGGCTCCCCGATCTGCCCGTTACCCACAGAATTGCGCACGGCCGGTAGTACCGGTGGGTGGCCGGTACTACCGGTGGCACTCAGCCAACAGTCTAAAAACATGGTGCAAACAAACACAAAAACGTGGCCGGCGGTACTACCGGTGGGTCACCGGTACTACCGCCTGGGCCGGTACAACCGCCCAAAATTCCGACCGAAGTTCCGTCAAATAGCGCAGACTAGGCAGAGTGCATACTGAACCAAAAATGGGTTCACCGGAAGTTGGGCCGGTATTAACACCGGTACTACCGGCGGCATTTCTGCCCGAGAGGTACTTCCGGCGTCTGGCCGGTACTTCCGGTCAGAGAAACTTCAGAACCAGAAATGCCACAACTTTTGCATCCGGACTCCAAACGAGATTAAACCAATTTTTTTGGAAAGATAACGACGTGTAGAATCCCAAGATGTCGAAATATTGGGTATCACTAAGGGAGAAAATACCATAAATATATATGTGAGATACCTCCCAAGGTGTGGAGCCGGAAAAACCCGCAAGATCAAAAACGCAATAAGATATGCAAGGAAAATCCATTTTTGACGAACTAGAGCTTGTTATGAAGATAACCACAAGCTCTAGATCCTCACATGGACAAGAACCAAACAACAACCAAGAAAGATGATGCTGTGTATGCAAAGGTTTGAGCTCTCTTCGAAAGATACGAACGAGTCACCCACTCGAGAGCCCCTCTTGATAGTACGGTTATCTATCCTAAACCCGGTCTCCCAACACTACAAGAACACTACAAGAGACCGGTAAAATAGAAACCCTATCACGATCATACCTTTGCCTTGAGCATCCCACTTGAGCTTGATGTAGACGATCTTGTTACCTTCAAGATGGAACACCTTTCTTGATTGCACTTGCTTGATGAAGTCTTGAGAAATGCTCCCCCATACTCCATGGGGAAGCCTCTTCTTCGAACTTGTCTTCATCATTCCATGATTGCCGAGGATGGCAAGCTTCAAGAATGAGATCTTCTAGAGATGACGCATCTTGAGCTTGCACTTCAATTCTTGATGATGTCTTGAAGATTGCCATGTGGAACTCCATCTTCTTCTTCTTCTTCAAGGCATACTTGATCTTCTTCTTCTTCCTTATTCCAATAGGCACAAAGCCCTTGTACGATGCTTCTTCTTTTTCATCCTTGAAACCAACACATGGTCCAAGCGATGCAAATGGACAAACCTACAAGTGAAACTCAATTTGCACATTAGTACATAGGGATTATCATTAATTGCAAAAACCACACATGGGGGCATACATTGTAGCATCCCATATGTCTAACATCTGTAATGCTACATGGTCTAATAATAAAACGCTACTTCCTACATATAATTGTTGCATCATAATTATATCATGCTCATGTCATCATGCCACCTTGCATTTGAGCATCATATAAAACCCTTTTCTTTTGGATCTTGTCTCATATGCATTTATCAATTGTATTTGGTTCTTAATAAATTGTATTTGGTTCTTGATAAATGCTTGGTGCCCAAGCAGAGTTGGGGGCATATATTTTATTTAACTCCACCACCTTTTCTTGTCACCACCCCATAATTCCACCATCCAACTATATGTGAGCTTTGCATTTTATTTGGGTTTACCTCTAGCTCATGTGGGTTGGGATGGATCCACTTCTAATTCCACATGCTCCCATATATGTCTCAGGTGGTTTTCAGATTAATTGATATGGGGAGAGCCACATGGCCACCTTTGCATGCTATGTGGGGTGTTGTCTTGTCTGGCTTCCATATGTTTTGAAATTGAATAAATGCTCATATAAGTAATTTTGGCCATGTTATGCTCATTGGTTCACACACACAAGCTTGGCCACCTTATATTCATGCATGATCTTTTATTTAGTCCATGTCGTAAACCAGCTCTCTTTTCTTTTGTTGATCCTTATTCCAAAATTTGGGAATCTTGCTTATATAATTGCCATGAGATATTCTAGTGGTTTTCACTACTAGAGGGGGCATTTACTATTCATGCACGGGCCATGCAAGATCACTACCATCTTCTTTTCTTTGGGTTTTTCTTGGATTTTTGAGTGGAGCATTCCTTTTCTCTTTAGCTCTATTCCTTTGCTCTTACACAAACCCTCATCTCACATACATGCATATACATTTTTGTTTTCACAAAAATGCCACATGCATGTACTCCTTTATTGCATGCAATATAAACTCTCTACTCCTAGTCACATAAAATAACCACACCCCTATGTGGCTTTCTCTCTTGTTTTAAATGCCTTTTGAATTCTTGCTTAATTTTAAAATGTGTTCTAAACCTAGTCTCTCATCTATGTTTAGAACCTCTCTTGTGCACACATGTTACACCCCTACCTCTTTTCTCCCTCTTTTAAACTCCCCCGCCGAAGCAGGCCAAGCCATGCGCCTGCCGTGCACCCTCCCAGCCTGAACCGACGCACGCAGAGCCCTACCCTGTTTCTCTTCCTCCCTCTCTATCACGTGCCAACCTGCCAGCCCATGCCCATCGCATGCCCTCTTCCCCTTATCTTTTTCTTTCTCCCTGGCATAAAGAAAGCTCCCAGCTGCACCTCTCCAACCCCCAGATCCCCAGTTCAAGCAGTCCCAGCCTTGGCGTCGCGGCGTGGTACCAGGAGCGGCAGGCCGAGCCCGCCCTCACGTCGTTGCTGCCGTACGCGCACTGCCGTCCACCATCCTCTCACCGTCGATGTCATCCGCCACGCGCAGATACGTCGCCGACGACCTTTCCCGGTGAGCTTCGCCTCCCTCGATCCCCTATCTCGCCTTTTTCCGTTCGCTAGCACGCGCCGATGCCATGCCCGCGCGCGCGCACAGCAGCGGCACAGCGCGCGTAGACAGCGGCAACACACAGCAGCTGCAGCAGCTTGCACCCGGCCTGTTCCTAGCGTTTTTCCCGTCGATCAAGACATCTTCCGTGCGAACTTGCTGAACGGAAATCGTAGCCCTATCTATCCTCTTTCGAACAAGCTGGGCCACTGTCAATTCTGTTCAGCGACGCGGTAGTAATCGTCCTCGCAAGATCGCTTCCGCTCAGGTGTTCTCTGACGAAAACCGGTCCGCGCCGGACGTGTTTTCTGTCTCTGTTCCTCGCAAGATCCCGACCGTTGTAGACCTCCGTTTGAGAAACCCTGTACACGAACATTGTAGAGCAAGCTGAGATCTACACTTTTCGTTTTTACATCATCTCCAGATTATCGCTAGATTCGTCGCCATCGTCCTATGAACTTGGATCCAGCTGCTGTTTTTTTTCAGATACAAAATTCAGTTCGTCAGCCTTCGCGGTAGTTTTTGCTTATAAGTGCCTATAGTTTTTCCCGCCTCCACCCGCGGTCCTATGTGTCCCACCAGTCAACCCCTCCCCCGTTTTGCAAAAAGGCACCTCCACTTTTGGTTTAGCAACCCGCGCTCTCCGGATCGCACACGTGTCAGCGTCCGATAGCCGCGCGCGCACTGTGGCCCCGCCGCCCGGAGGCCCACCAGTCAGCCTCTATGGCTGGGATTCCCCGCGGTGAGAAAAGGCCGGACCAGCCCGCTGCGCCAGCTGGCGCTGACTCAGCGCTGACCCCGCGCGTCAGTTACTCGGGCTAGACCCACCTAAGTACAAAAAGTTTCTGTGAGCCTTTTCCAAATAAAAATAATTGAAGAAAATGCAAATATGTTTTTAATATCCAGAAATTAATAACTTTTTATTAATAAATCCAAATAATACAACTAATATATGTTTTTGAATCATAAAAATGTGAGGATTTCAAATATGCCATCCAAAATAATGTTTGACCATTTTAAATTTTCGAAATTGTTTAATTGCAATAAAAATACCTTTTCTTAATTAATTAATAACTTTAATTCTATAACTCTAAATTCGACAAATAATATGTCTAACTCGATCAGCGCGACGAGCCCGTTCCGATTATGCATTCCATGATATGAATTGAAGCATGCATCATATCAACATTAAAAATCAGAACTGTTTATGGTAATAAAACTTGACCAAATAATTAATAAAATGAGTTATTCTTGGCCCCACACCTCACCCTTGCCATGCTACATTATTGCCATGTAAATTGTGCATCATTCATCATGGCATGCTTGTTTACTTGTCACATTTAATTCATATGCTTGTGCAGTTTATTTATGTTGGCCCTTGTTTGCTTGGTTCTTCTTTCGAATAGACGCCGAGCAGGGGAATTATCAAGAATCCCAGGAGTACTACCCAGATCCATCTCTCGCTTCAACTGAGCTGCCAGGCAAGCACTACCACATGGTTGCATACATATAGTACCTATTGCCTCTATCTTATTCTTGCATCATCGAGTCGCGAATGCATTAAACTGAATCCCAAGTATTCCATGGCCTTTACTTTTAAACCCCACCGAAGCTTGTTCCTCCATCCTATGAACCATTACTACAGGAGTTGCTTGATCCCTGCAAGTCGTAGAATTGCATGTGTAGGCTTTGTGAGAGTCTGATGGTTAACGAGGTACCTAAACAACTTAAACCGAGTAGTAATGGGATAACTAATGAAAGAGGCACCGGTGGGCAATATCTGTTATTTGGTTCTTCATGCTCACTTGTGTCCCATAGGACCCCGAGTACTTGATACCTGTTCCTTGAATATTCGCACTATCCACATATGGGAGACTCTATGAATCCCCCTTTGATAGAGCTTGATTTGTACTTTATTCTTGGGCCCACAAAGTAGTTTGGGGCTTTATTACTATCCTGTACTTATGCCATGCTTTACCGCTTTATTTTACGATTGTGCTTGGAGCACCTGTACTGTTTAGGGATCGCGGCGCGGTTTCGCGGTATCGACAAGCCCAGTAACACTTTCGGGTTTCCAGTCGTTTACAACCGTTCTCGCAAACCCTGGGTCCGTCTCGGAGCCGGCCAACTTCGTTGCGGGTAGCTTATTGGGGTGGCCCCCTGAAATGAATTATGAATCCTGTGATTGTTTTGTCGTGAAAGCCTTGTTGGGTTATGATTTGGTTTTTCCGAGGTCGATGGTGTGTGTGTTGCTATTTGTGCACCCGTGCAAGGTAAATATTTCTGAAAGCCGTGTGCGCGGTTATGGATGACTTGGAGCACAGTTTCTCGATCATAGACAAGTATAACTAAGTACCGTCTTTAATTGGACTAAATATCTGACTAGTAAATAGTGCAATACTCATGGAATGCTTAATAAAACTGCCAACGGATGAGTTGTTCGTCCGCTTTCTTGTTTGTAAGCGAGAAGGAGGATGGATCTGTTACTTTATACTATTATAACTGTTGTTTCTAATTAACGAACATCCGTCTATCATTGGTTAGGCGGATGGTTAGCGAGTATCTATAGACTTGTTAGTTATTATCTTTTGCTGCAATTGCGTCACCCCAGGTATATGTCCCCTTTAGAGGCATAAAGACTTGCTGAGTACCCCTAGGGTCTCACACGATAAATTGTTTGATTCAGATGAACATGTGTATTCGCAAGATGGATACTGGGTGGAGGAGACAGATGATGTTGGCAAGGATCACTCGGTGTAGAGATTCCGGGGATGGGGATCCGTGAGATCTGCGGGCGGGATGTGCTTATTTATGTGGCATCTTATGCCGATTTGCTTCTTGTCCGTACTCGGATCTTGTTTACCGCTTCCGCTTGATGCTCTGTTGATTGATGTATGAGGAGCTATACTACACTATTATATCTATCTAGGATATTTGGATCTTGCCGTATGGCGTTGCAATATTTCTATTTCGTTTAGATGGTATGGCTCTGAGAACTGTTGTAAGGTAGCTTGCATACATACTCACTTGTGTATGTATTTGATCTCTTCGCCTGTTGCCTACGTCGCTCGCTCTTGTCCTGATGTTCTTGGAAGTGGTTAGGACGGTCGACGGGCCTACACGTGGGTGGCCCTGGGCCCCCGCTGTAAAACCCTTAACCACTTTTGGTGCATCCAGGCTTGAACTTAGAGCGTAGGGTCCGAGGTTGTTACAATTGGTATCAGAGCCATCCCGCCCTTCAGGGTCTCAGCCAAATGGTTGTTGTAAGTCTAGCAAATATTTTGGTAGCTATGTATACTAGGGAAAAACAAAACGTGAGATTAGTACTGCTTCCATTTTTCTTCTTCTAAAATTCAATCCTCTTCTAAAATTCAAACTAGGATTCACGTGTTCTGGGTTCCATAGTACCATAGGTTGTGTGAGTGTGTGTGTGTGTGTAATTCCTTGTCTATCTATTGCATCCAACTTGTTATCGCTATGTGCCTTTTGGTTACCAATTGTTGGTACATTCCATACCGACAGGATTTTGTAAACCGACGCGATCTATCTGATTCGTTGTAAACTGACGCGATCTGTCTTACTCTTTGTTATCTGACGCTATATCATTTGGGGTGTTTGTTTTCCATAGTTGCTAATCTTTAGGTTCATCGTAAGAAGGAAGGGGGTTGGGATATGTGTTTTACTTATTCATGTGCGGAGTAATGATTTGAGTGCGGGATGGAGTCGCGACCATACCACTACTTTTATCATTCGCTCTTGTATATTGAATTGGTAGAGTTACTAATCTTGATTCGTTAAGTGGTTTTGTGCATATAGTGGTATCTTAATGCCGAAATTTGCGGAATTTTTTTTCTTTGATAGCTTTGTGTACCACACTCCTTGTTCAGTCGTGTGTGATATGTTTAATATCTTCTAGGTGCTTCGAACTTTGTTGATATTTTAATATCATCTTAGTGATTTGTATCCTTTAATCTTGGTTAATTCCATTTTGGTACTATTTTGGATTATTACTATTCTCCATTATGGTACTGACTTGAGTTCTATATCAATCACAGGATGGCACCACCATGCCGTACTGAGGAGGACATGCCACCTGAACTGGGGGCTGCGTTGGCAAGTATTGCTAATGCCTTGGGAACAATGCAACAGAACCAGCAACGCTTTGAAGAAAGTGTCAGGAGTAATGAGTTTGTTCCGCTACCTCCACCTCCCAAGCGAGGAGACATCAAGGGCTTTCTGAAGTTTAACCCGCGCCACTTTGAGGTGTCTGATCAGCCACTGGATGCTGATGATTGGCTTCGTGAGATGTCAAGGTTGCTGATGACTGCTGATGTACCTGAACAAGAATGGGTAAAATGTGCCACTCACCTTCTAAAGGGAGACGCAGCTCTATGGTGGGACAATTACCTGAAGGCAAACCACTCTGGTTTTCAGCCTACTTGGGAGCACTTCACTGGGGCTTTCAAAGAGCAATATCTGTCAGAAATTGTCATGGAAAGGATGAAGGAAGTGTTTCTCAACCTCAAGCAGGGCAATGACAATGTCAATACCTATATCAGAAACTTCATGAATCTTTCTCGGTATGGTGGCGATAAGATCTATGATGACAAGAAGAAGCAAAAGAGGTTCAGGCAAGGGCTCAATGCATCTATCAAATATGAAATCACTCATGTAAGGCCGGGGTCTTTTCTAGAACTCCAACATGCAGCTCTACAGGAAGAAGCCAGTAGGCAAGTGTTCGAGGAGTCCAAGAAACACAGTCGTGACGCAGCAAGCTCTTCAGCTATGACAGCTCCTTCTAAGCGCCGCGTGTGGGTTCCTAATACCGCACCGCCGCTCCCGGCTCCACCAAGACCTTCAAGCTACGCGGCAAGGCCACCAAACTCCTTCACCGCTGCTCCTAGGGGCTACAACCACAACTACCCTAGAGCGCCTGGCGGAGTCCCTGGCTACGTTGCTCCACGTCCACCTGGTGCTTGTTACACTTGTGGGAACACTGGGCATTAGCACTGGAGTTGTCCCATGAACAACAAAACTCTTGCTCCACCACCTCCAAGACCTGCAGAAAGTTCTTCTATGGTTCGTGCACCTCCACCTCGGGCTCTCAACATCAACACCCAGCCCGGGTCTAATGTTGCTCGTGCCAACTGTGTCAACGTCGCTCAAGCTGAACATGCAACTGGAGTTATGATGGGTACGCTTTCTGTTAACTCAGTTTCTGCACGAGTGTTATTCGATGCTGGTGCATCGCATTCTTTTGTGTCTCAAAGGTTCTCTCAGCAACAAGGTCTTCCGATTCAATCCTTGTCCAAGGTTCTTAGGGTGCAATCACCAGGGACAACTATGAAGGCTTCTCAAATAAGCCATGGGAACCAAATTGAAATTGGCAACAAAATTTTTCCGGCATCCCTCATTGAATTGGGCAATTCAGATATTGATGTCATTTTGGGCATGGATTGGTTAACAGCAAATGCAGCTGTGATTGATTGTGCTGAACGCTCGGTTTCTCTAAAAATTCTTGAAGGCCATATAATCTATTCTCCAAGTCTAACTCCCGCAATTCAGCTTTTCTCTTTGGCGGCTCTGAATGATGATGCTATGGATGCTATTCAGAGTGTTCCGGTGGTCTGTGAGTTCCCAGATGTTTTTCCCGAAGAGTTACCAGGTATGCCTCTTGATCGAGAGGTCGAGTTTGTGATTGAGCTGGAACCTGGAACCGCTCCTATCTCCAAGCGGCCTTATAAAATGGGTCCTGCTGAGTTGGCTGAACTCAAACGTCAGCTTGATGAACAAGAGAAGTTGGGTTTCATTCAGCACAACACTTCTTCTTGGGGTAGCCCAACCATCTTTGTGAAGAAGCGAGACCGCACTGATAGACTTTGTGTTGACTATCGGGCTCTCAATGCAAAAACCATCAAGAATAAATATCCCCTTCCGCGGATTAATGATCTCTTCGATCAGCTAGCCAGAGCTGTGGTATTCTCTAAGCTTGACTTGAGAAGTGGATATCATCAAATCAAGATTCACAAGGAAGATGTTCCCAAAACAGCTTTCACCACCCGCTATGGCCTATATGAGTACACGGTCATGTCTTTCGGTCTCACCAATGCACCTGCCACCTTCTCGAGGCTTATGAACTCGGTTTTCATGGAGTATCTTGATAAGTTCGTCGTGGTCTATCTGGATGACATTCTAGTCTATTCTAAGTCAAAGGAAGAACATGAAGAACACCTTCGGTGTGTCCTAAACAAGCTTCGTGAGAACCGCCTGTATGCAAAGTTCTCCAAGTGTGAATTTTGGCTTCCCGAAGTCACCTATCTTGGTAACGTCATCTCTGCTAAGGGCATTGCCGTCAACCCAGAAACTGTTCGGACAATTGTTGAGTGGCTTCCACCCAAAAATGTCAAAGAAGTCCGGAGTTTCACTGGTTTGGCTAGTTACTGCCGTCGCTTCGTTCAGAACTTCTCGAAGATTGCGAAGCCCCTTACCGATCTCCTCAAGAAAGGCAAGAAATACCTTTGGTCTTCTACATGTCAAGCAAGCTTTGAAACCCTCAAAGAGAAGCTCACTTCCACACCAGTCTTGATTCCTCCAGATACATCAAAGCCTTTCCAGATATTCTGCGATGCCTCCTTGCAAGGATTGGGTGTGGTCCTTATGCAAGAAAAACAAGTTGTTGCTTATGCCTCTCGACATTTGAAGACGCATGAGATCAACTATCTGACACATGACCTCGAACTCGCAACAGTTGTCTTTGCTTTGAAAGTATGGAGGCACTACTTGCTTGGCAACCGTTGTGAGATCTTTTCTAATCACAAGATCCTGAAGTATATCTTCACACAACCTGATCTCAACCTTCGTCAGAGGAGGTGGATTGAAGCAATTAATGATTTCGATCTGACCATCAACTACACTCCTGGCAAAGCTAATGTCATGGCCGATGCTCTCAGCCGAAAAGCTTATGTCAATAACCTCATGGTGGAAGAACAACAACCTCTCTTGTGCGAGGAATTCCGCCAGCTCAACCTTGAAATTGTGGATCAAGGGTATCTTCTAAATCTTCTGGCAACCCCTCTCTTGGAAGAAAAAGTTTGCTCCATTAAACTTGGTGATCCTTACACTAAAAACATCATCTCTAAGATTCAGCTTCCGAAGTATGAACCTTTCCACCTTGACGACCAATGCACTCTATTCTTTAAGCACCTGATGTTTGTTCCGAAGTATCCGTGTTTGAGAGAGCAAGTTCTTAAAGAAGCTCATGATTCTGTTCTTTCTATCCACCCGGGCAGCACTAAGATGTACCTGGATCTGAAAACACAATATTGGTGGCCTGGATTGAAACGATATTGTGCCAAGTATGTCTCGGAGTGTGATGTCTGCCGCAGAGTTAAAGCTGTCCATCAGAAACCTTCCGGTCTTCTACAGCCATTGAAGCCTCCGGAATGGAAATGGGAGAAAGTTGAGATGGACTTCATAACTGGGTTTCCAAGGTCGCAGAAAGGCAACAATGCAATCTTTGTTGTCATCGACAGGCTTTCTAAAGTGGCTCACTTCTTTCCCGTCAAGGAAACAATTTCTGCAATTCAGTTGGCTGAGCTATATATGAATAGAATTATCTCTCTGTATGGGGTTCCTCTTGAGATCAGCTCAGACCGTGGAACTATCTTCACTTCCAAGTTCTGGGGACGTTTCCAAAATGCTTTGGGAACAAAGTTAAACTTCAGCACTGCCTATCACCCTCAGTCGCAAGGACAAGTTGAAAGGATCAATCGGATTCTGGAAGATATGCTCCGTGCTTGCGTCATCTCCTTCGGCATGAAGTGGGAAGAATGCCTTCCTTATGCTGAGTTTTCTTACAACAATAGCTTCCAGAAGAGTCTAAAGATGGCACCATTTGAGGTTCTCTATGGCCGCAAATGCAGAACTCCGATTGGTTGGTCGGGCGTAGGTGAAAGAACATTGTTTGGCCCCGACATTGTAACTCAAGCGGAGGAGAAGGTCCACATCATTCTCGAAAACCTGAAGGTTGCTCAAAGTCGCCAGAAGAGCAACTATGATAGAAAGCACACGGACATGGAGTATGTCCCTGGTGATCTCGTTTACCTTCGTGTCACTCCCATGAGAGGCACGCACCAGTTTGGTATCAAAGGGAAGCTGGCTCCTAGATACATCGGTCCTTTCAAATTCGTGGAAGAAGAGGAGAAGTTGCTTATGCTCTTGAGCTCCCTGAAAAACTCAAGGTCCATGATGTTTTCCATATCTCTCAACTCAAGAAGTGCTTCAAGGATCCCGGCAGGACCGTGGACCATGAACTCATCAATCTCCAAGAAGATCTGTCTTATCAAGAACACCCCACAAAAATCCTAGAAGTCGCAGAAAGAAAGACTCGCAAAAAGTCTATCAAGTTCTGCAAGGTGCAGTGGTCGCACCATTCCGTTGATGAAGCCACTTGGGAACGCGAGGATGAGCTCCGTGCCAAGTATCCTACGCTCTACGTGTCTTCTTCTTCTTCCTAGAATCTCGGGGCGAGATTCCTGTTTAGTGGGGGCGAGTTGTAGCATCCCATCTATCTAACATCTGTAATGCTACATGGTCTAATAATAAAATGCTACTTCCTACATATAATTGTTGCAACATTATTATATCATGCTCATGTCATCATGCCACCTTGCATTTGAGCATCATATAAAACCCTTTTCTTTTGGATCTTGTCTCATATGCATTTATCAATTGTATTTGGTTCTTAATAAATTGTATTTGGTTCTTGATAAATGCTTGGTGCCCAAGTTGAGTTGGGGGCGTATCTTTTATTTGACTCAACCACCTTTTCTTGTCACCACCCCATAATTACACCATCCAACTATATGTGAGCTTTGCATTTTATTTGGGTTTACCTCTAGCTCATGTGGGTTGGATGGATCCACTTCTAATTCCACATGCTCCCATATATGTCTCAGGTCGGTTTCACATTAATTGATATGGGGAGAGCCACATGGCCACCTTTGCATGCTATGTGAGTAGTTTCCTTGTCTGGCTTCCATATGTTTTGAAATTGAATAAATGCTCATATAAGTATTTTTGGCCATGTTATGCTCAGTGGTTCACACACACAAGCTGGGCCACCTTATATTCATGCATGATCTTTTATTTAGTCCATGTCGTAAACCAGCTCTCTTTTCTTTTGTTGATCCTTATTCCAAAATTTGGGAATCTTGCTTATATAATTGCCATGACATATTCTAGTGGTTTTCACTACTAGAGGGGGCATTTACTATTCATGCATGGGCCATGCAAGATCACTACCATCTTCTTTTCTTTGGGTTTTTCTTGGATTTTTGAGTGGAGCATTCCTTTTCTCTTTAGCTCTATTCCTTTGCTCTTACACAAACCCTCATCTCACATACATGCATATACATTTTTGTTTTCACAAAAATGCCACATGCATGTACTCCTTTATTGCATGCAATATAAAGTCTCTACTCCTAGTCACATAAAATAACCACACCCCTATGTGGCTTTCTCTCTTGTTTTAAATGCCTTTTGAATTCTTGCTTAATTTTAAAATGTGTTCTAAACCTAGTCTTTCATCTATGTTTAGAACCTCTCTTGTGCACACATGTTACACCCCTACCTCTTTTCTCCCTCTTTTAAACTCCCCCACTGAACCCCTTCTATCTCACGTGGTTGGAACAAGGCCAAGCCATGCGCCTGCCGTGCACCCTCCCAGCCTAAACCGACGCACGCAGAGCCCTGCCCTGTTTCTCTTCCTCCCTCTCTATCACGTGCCAACCTGCCAGCCCATGCCCATCGCATGCCCTCTTCCCCTTATCTTTTTCTTTCTCCCTGGCATAAAGCAAGCTCCCAGCTGCACCTCTCCAACCCCTAGATCCCTAGTTCGAGAAGTCCCAGCCTTGGCGTCGCGGCGCGGTACCAGGAGCGGCAGGCCGAGCCCGCCCTCACGCCGCTGCTACCGCCGTCCACCATCCTCTCGCCGTCGACGTCGTCCGCCACGCGCAGCTACGTCGCTGACGACCTTTCCCGGTGAGCTTTGCCTCCCTCGATCCCCTGTCTCGCCTTATTCCGTTCGCCAGCACGCACCGATGCCACGCCCACGCGCACGCACAGCAGCGGCACATCGCGCATAGACAGCGGCAACACAGAACAGCTGCAATAGCTTGCACCCGGCCTGTTCCCAACGTTTTTCCAGTCGATCAAGACATTCTCCGTGCAAACTTGCTGAACAGAAATCGTAGCCCTATCTATCCTCTTTCGAACAAGCTAGGCCACGGTCAATTCGGTTTAGCGACGCGGTAGTAATCGTCCTCGCAAGATCGCGTCAGCTCAGGTGTTCTCTGACGAAAACCGGTCCGTGCCGGACGTGTTTTTCTGTCTCTGTTCCTCGCAAGATCCCGGCCGTTGTAGACCTCCGTTTGGGAAACCATGTACACGAACATTGTAGAGCAAGCTGAGATCTACACTTTTCGTTTTTACATCATCTCCAGATTATCGCTAGATTCGTCGCCATAGTCCTCTGAACTTGGATCCAGCTACTGTTTTTGTTCAGATACAAAATTCAGTTCGTCAGCCTTCGCGGTAGTTTTTGCTTATAAGTCCCTGTAGTTTTTCCCGCCTCCACCCGCGGTCCTATGTGTGCCACCAGTCAGCCCCTCCCTCGTTTTGCAAAAAGGCACATCCACTTTTGGTTTAGCAACCCGCGCTCCCCGGATCGCACATGTGTCAGCCTCCGATAGCCGCACGCGCTGTGGCCCCGCCGCCTGGAGGCCCACCAGTCAGCCTGTGTGGCTGGGATTTCCCGCGGTGAGAAAAGACCGGACTAGCCCGCTGCGCCAGCTAGCGCTGACTCAGCGCTGACCCCGAGCGTCAATGACTCGGGCTAGACCCACCTGAGTACAAAAAGTTTCTGTGAGCCTTTTCTAAATAAAAATAATTTAAGAAAATGCAAATATGTTTTTAATATCCAGATATTAATAACTTTTTATTAATAAATACAAATAATACAACTAATATATGTTTTTGAATCAGAAAAATGTGAGGATTTCAAATATGCCATCCAAAATAATGTTTGACTATTTTAAATTTTCGAAATTGTTTAATTGCAATAAAAATACCTTTTCTTAATTAATTAATAACTTTAATTCTATAACTCAAAATTCGAGAAATAATATGTCTAACTCGATCAGCGCGATGAGCCCGTTCCGATTATGCATTCCATGATATGAATTTAGGCATGCATCATATCAACATTAAAAATCAGAACTGTTTATGGTAATAAAACTTGACCAAATAATTAATAAAATGAGTTATTCTTGGCCCCACACCTCACCCTTGCCATGCTACATTATTGCCATGGAAATTGTGCATCATTCATCATGGCATGCTTGTTTGCTTGTCGCATTTAATTCATATGCTTGTGCATTTTATTTATGTTGGCCCTTGTTTGTTTGGTTCTTCTTTCGAATAGACGCCAAGCAGGGGAATTATCAAGAATCCTAGGAGTACTACCTAGATCCATCTCTCGCTTCAACTGAGCTGCCAGGCAAGCACTACCACATGCTTGCATACATATAGTACCTATTGCCTCTATCTTATTCTTGCATCATTGAGTCGCGAATGTATTAAACTGAATCCCAAGTATTCCATGGCCTTTACTTTTAAACCCCACTGAAGCTTGTTCCTACATCCTATGAACCATTACTACAGGAGTTGCTTGAGCCCTGCAAGTCGTAGAATTGCATGTGTAGGGTTTGTGAGAGTCTGATGGTTAATGAGGTACCTAAACAACTTAAACTGAGTAGTAATGGGATAACTAATAAAAGAGGCACCGGTGGGCAATATCTGTTATTTGGTTCTTCATGCTCACTTGTGTCCCGTAGGACCCCGAGTACTTGATACCTGTTCCTTGAATATTCGCACTATCCACATACGGGAGACTCTGTGAATCCCCCTTTGATAGAGCTTGATTTGTACTTTATTCTTGGGGCCACAAAGTAGTTTGGGGCTTTATTACTATCCTGTACTTATGCCATGCTTTACCGCTTTATTTTACGATTGTGCGTGGAGCACCTGTACTGTTTAGGGATCGCGGCACGATTTCGGGTTCCCAGTTGTTTACAGCCGTTTTCGCAAACCCTGGGTCCGTCTCGGAGCCGGCCAACTTCGTTGCGGGTAGCTTATTGGGGTGGCCCCCAGAAATGAATTATGAATCCTGTGATTGTTTTGTCGTGAAAGCCTCGTTGGGTTTTGATTTGGTTTTTCCGAGATCGATCGTGTGTGTGTTGCTATTTGTGCACCCCTGCAGGGTAAATCTTTCCGAAAGCTGTTTCCGCGGTTATGGATGACTTGGAGCACAGTTTCTCGATCATAGACAAGTATAACTAAGTACCATCTTTAATTGGACAAAATATCTGGCTAGTAAATAGTGCAATACTCATGGAATGGTTAATAAAACTGCCAACGGATGGGTTGTTCGTCCGCTTTCTCGTTGGTAAGCGAGAAGGAGGATGGATTTGTTACTTTATACTGTTATAACTATAGTTTCTAATTAACGGACATCCGTCTATCATTGGTTAGGCGGATGGTTAGCGAGTATCTATAGACTTGTTAGTTATTATCTTTTGCTGCAATTGCGTCACCCTAGGTATATGTCCCCTTTAGAGGCATAAAGACTTGCTGAGTACCCCTAGGGTCTCACACGATAAATTGTTTGATTCAGATGAACAGGTGTATTCACAAGATGGATACTGGGTGGAGGAGACAGATGATGTTGGCAACGATCAGTCGGTGTAGAGATTCTGGGGATGGGGATCCGTGAGATCTGTGGGCGGGATGTGCTTATTTATGTGTCATCTTATGCCGATTTGCTTCTTGTCCGTACTCGGATCTTGTTTCCCGCTTCTGCTTGATACTGTGTTGATTGATGTATGAGGAGCTATCCTACACTTTATATCTATCTAGGATATTTGGATCTTGCCGTATGGCGTTGCAATATTTCTATTTCTTTTAGATGGTATGGCTCTGAGAACTGTTGTAAGGTAGCTTGCATACATACTCACTTATGTATGTATTTGATCTCTTCGCCTGTTGCCTACACCGCTCGCTCTTGTCTTGATCTTCTTGGAAGTGGTTAGGACGGTCGACGGGCCTACACGTGGGTGGCCCTGGGCCCCCGCTGTAAAACCCTTAACCACTTTTGGTGCATCCAGGCTTGAACTTAGAGCGTAGGGTCCTAGGTTGTTACATACATGCCCTTTCAGAATTCCTTCCCAGAGAGGGGAGATCATCGCCATAAACACCACCATCAAGCTGGACTTCATCGGGATCATCATCATCATCATCATCACCATCATCTCCACTAGCACCATCATCACCACTTCGTACCGCTGTAACAATTGGGTTGAATCTTGCATAGTTCTTAGGGGAAACTTTCTCGGTGTTGATTACTCTTTGTAGTTGATGCTATTGATTGAACCATTGAATTATAGTTTATGTTCAGATTGTTACTTATCATTATTTCATCTCTGATCATGATCCATATGATGTCTTGTGAGTAGTTCATTTAGTTCTTGAAGACATGGGAGAATTCATGTTGTTAGTAGTGGAATTGTGTTGAGAAAGGTTCAATGGTTTGATATTTAAGTTGTGGTGTATTTCTTCTAGTGGTGTCATGTGAACGTCGACTACATGACCCTTCGCCTTTATGGGCCTAGGGGAATGCATTGTGTATTTGGCTACTAATCATAGGGGTTGCGGGAGTGATAGAAACCTGAACCCCCGTTAGGAAACCTTTGCACAAGGGATGTCAGGGTCTTAGAGTTTAAAGTTGTGGTTAGGTTTCTACCTTAATTACTTTCTTGTACTTGCGGATGCTTGCAAGGGGTATAATCACAAGTATGTATTAGTCCTAGGAAGGTCGGTACATTAGCACGGGTTCACCCACACAATACTTAGCAAACTAAAGAAGATTAATCAAATATGAAGCGAAAGCACTTGATGATATTCCCATGTGTCCTCGAGAACGTTTGGTCATCTTAAGTTATACAACCGGCTTGTCCTTTGCTAAAGAAAGGATTGGGCCACTTGCTGCATTTATTCTTATTGTCTTTTATTTACTCGTACTTTATTTACCTGCATTATCAAAAACCCCTAAAAATTCGTTTGCTAAGTATTTAAAGAGAATGACAAAGAAAGAAAGTCAGGTATAAATTATGATTATGAATGCATTGAATCTTTTATGGGAACTGATGACTTTCAAAATATTAAAAATGCTTATGGTCTAGACTCTCAAGCTATTGCAACTTATTTTAAGGCTTTTGCTTCCTATATTGAAGTTCCTAAAAAGAAGTGGAATAAGTATCATGCACCTTATAAAGACATTGTTAGTAGTGTTCCTGCAAGAAATACTGAAGTTTATACTATTAATCATGTTTTACCTGAACCTTACATTGAGAAAATACCTTTCCTAGTTAAGATAAAGGAACATTCTATGATAGCTATTATGGTTAATGAAAGTACAAATAAAGTTGTTGAACCTGATAAACAAATGGATGATGAACCTATAATAGCAAATGTGAAAGACTTCGTCACTAAATATGTAGAAGAGGGACACACTATCCTTTGTAAGGATACCCCTAATATTGTTTCACAAAGTAGTGTTATGAGAGCTAGTGTCCCTGTGTTTTCTGTTAGGATAAGTAATCACTGCTACAACGGTTCTTGTGATAGTTATATCATTAAATTTATGCAGGATACCAAAAGTTATTATGAGAGAGGGAAGACTGTTCTAATGCATCTCAATATTGTTAAGTTTCCTCGTTTTATGTTGCATTTGTTTTGCCTTCCAATGCTAGCAGCCTCTGGTTTAAACAATTTATTTTATTACAAAATCCCCTTGCATAGGAATTGGGTTAGACTTAAACATGTGTATTTTTGCTTCTTGATGCTCTCGTTTACTTCAATTCATATTCTTATGTGAGCTTCATTGAAATTATCCTGCCCATCTTAATGGCTATAAAGAAAGAGCTTTTTGGGAGACAACCCAATTTAGTTGTGCTTTCAGTTGTTTTTGTTTATTTGAGTCCTAGAAGTTATTACTTAGGTAATAACCTCTCCTTATCCTTTTTGTTTGGTTTTTGTGTCAAGATCAACCTCTAATGAGAGAGAAGTAAGATTTGGGGAAGTTGCTGTCCCGAAACAGATTTTTGTGCTTCCCATAAAAATTCGTGAGAGATCTCTGTATGTCAGATTGAGCTGTAATTTTTTGTGCTCCTGCCCCAGGTTGTTATTTAACTTTGGTTAGTTTTGCACCTTTTGATTTGAGTTATAGAAGACTTTCGAAAAAATTGATATTTAACTGCTGGTCTATTTTGTCAGATTTTTGCCACTTTCGCATTTGCCTCTTAAATCGATTTCCTTTTTGAATTCTTTTGGGTTTTCGGAAGGAGTTGCTACAGTAGCTTATGTTTTGATGGATTTCAGTTGAAATTGGACTTAAAAGGTTTATTACCTCGCTTATACTAATGTTGCTAATGAGAATTGTGTGAAGTTTTGTGTGAAAGAAATTTCTAGGTTATCGGAGAAAATGGTGTAATAAGAAAGTGAAAGGTTTCATGACTCGAGCAATACGTGTATGAAGATGAAGATATTGATGTTATTCAAGTGGTGACCCCGGAAGAATCTACTAAATGCTAACTTCAGAGACCTGTAGAGTCCGTTTTCGAATAGGTAACAATTCTGGTAAGAAAAGTTCCACAAAAATTCTGTCGAGTTATATTTTTGCAGTTTTTATACAACAAGGAAAGCAACGAAGCAAAAGAGGGACGGAAACGGAACCAGGGTGGCTCACACCACACCCTGGCGCGCCCGCCTGGCCGCGCTAGCAGGTGGTGTGGCCACCTCGGACTCCGTCTCTGACCCGTTTTCTCCTAGTACCTTCCTTTCGTTGTAAAAATTCGTAATATATAATCCCCCGGATCCCCCGAGGTTCATATATCGTGTTCTCGTCGTGTTTTCATTTCGATCTGTTTCTGGCAGGAACTATTCTTAAAAGTTTAGAAGAACAATGGTTTCCGCCAACGATAAGGGCAAGGAGCCTATGGAGGAAGATCTCCAAGACCCCGGGCAGGAGAAGGAGATCAAGAGTAAAGATGAAGAGGAGGCAAAGAAAAGCCAACATCCGCACACCGGCACTACCATTGCAAGCATTGGAGTGTTGGCAAACCCTACCAAGATCAAAAGGACTGCACGGATGTCAACTGGAGGGAAGCCTCCACGTCACTGTTTGGCTCCACGGTCACCTCCTCCACGCACCAAGAATCCCTTCCATACCCTTATCCATGAGCATCAATTCCAGAATATGCCCAAGGAGAAACTACCCTCCAGTTGGGATATGCCTCGTTCTAACCATGCAGGAAAAGAAGACTTCAAGGAGGAAGAGTGGGGAAAGAATCACAAGAGCTGGATTTCGCAACCTGACATGATCATGAGCCGTAATGAGCAAAACTCGGAGTTGATTCGTACTCTCACCTTCGAGATTGAGGACTTGGGGAAATTAATCAAAAAGCTCATCGAGAGGATACCACCACCACCGAAGGAGTAATTCGTCATCAGGTTTTGGCATCCCCTTGTTTTGTTCCAAGCTTGGGGGAGTGCGGAGGTATCACATCACTATCTTCTATCTTTTTACCTTTTTAGTAGAGTCATATCATGAATAGAGAAGTTATCATGTAGGATGGTTTGCATTATGGAAGTGTCCCCCTCTCATTAGATATCTATGTATCCCTTGGTTTGAGTTGCCATTATGGAATATTAATGATAAGTTCTATCATTTACTCTTTTGCATATCTTATATTAGTTTTCAATTTATGATAATATGATTGATCTTGTCATTAGTATTGGTATCACTTTGGGATCATTGAGTAAATTTAGTTAGTTTTGGCAAACCTGGCTCGGTCAGTAGCAACACTGTTTTGAGAATTGAATGAAAAAGATAAAAGTACTCTAAAGAAATATAATTTCATCATATTTCTTTCTTGATTTGCTCATAAGTTTAGTATTCTCTAGTTAAGATCTTTTGTTCTTCCAAGGAAGATTGCATGTTTGTTTTTATCACTTGTATGTTTGTTTGTTTCCTTCAACTCTTATGCTTGCTGCCACCCTTGCTAGCCAAAAACCTGTACTGAGAGGGAATACTTCTCGTGCATCCAATCCTTAAACCAAAACCTATGACATTTGTGTTCACCATACCTACCTACTAGCACTATTGCTATTCCAAGTAAATTCATTTTTTATCTATCTTTCGAATTAAACTTGTTATGTGAAAAGTAGTGATTAAAGCTCTCACGAACTTGATGGCACACTTTACTTTCTTGCACTTAATAAACTTGAACCATTGTGTCCATCTTTGTTGCATATATGCTTGCGCTTTATAAGTTTAAGTTAGCAGAACCATGTATCATGGGGAACACTTTCAACATTGCACTTATATTCCGTTGATATCATGATTCTTTTGCTTATGGATCCCGGCGGTGGGAAATAAAAGGGGGACTTGTAAGATAAAGGAGTTTGTATGTGTGTTAGAGAAACGCCTGGGACGCTGGCCTAAGACATGCCTAATCATGGTGGAAACTTGCAGCATAACCATAATGAGCACTCTATGAAGCATCCTCAATAAAAACCTATGCAAATAGCAAATAAAAAGATCGCTGAGATGCTCATTGTCTGCTTGCCTTGTCATTTTGATTATGGGATAGCTCCTGTATCATGTGCAAGGGGCACCCCATTGGCAATTATCTATGATACATATGTATTTATAATGACAAGAGCTTACTTGTGACTGAATTTGAGTAGCATGAGGTTCGGTACTTGACATGGGTATACCCTACAGGTACTCGAGCTTGGTATATACGGTCCAAATAAGTACATGCCCACGGTGTCGCCAGGGCCCAAACAAGGGACTCGAGTGGCCTACGGACTCTCGATTGCTTGAAGAACAAGAAGAAGCTAAAGATAGAAAGTTTGAAAGGGAAAAGCCCTAACTTGTAACCGACTCGACCTGCTACCTGAGACCTAGCCTATCTATATAAAGGCTAGGTGGGGGCGGCGAGGAGGACACACGCAACCCTAGTTTCCACACCCCTCGCCAGATTGCATCTGCGCAACATTGTAACTTTCGACTCCTTCGATAATTCCACGAGCAGACAAGTAGGAGTAGGGACCTCTACGAGGCCTGAACCTGGGTAAATCCTTTGTCCCCTGTGTGCTTGTTTGCTAGCTGATAGATCTCTCCAGCGCTCCCTCCTTCTCCAAAACCCAAGTCCATAACAATGGGCATTGACGAGTTAAACCCTCGTCAATTGGCGCCGTCTGTGGGAATTGGGAGTGCTGATGTTGCGGCTTCTTTGGCCCCATCAACTACGATCTACAACTCTGCAACAGCGGAGATTCGCCAGCTCTTTGGCGCCTTCGACTTCACCGTCCACACGCCGGCCACCCGCCCGGACTTCGAGTCTGTGGGCGACAGAATCAGTCTGGCGATTGGGAGCTTCCGCTTCCAAGTTGGTCAGATGGGCACGCTTCGCATGCCTGATCAGCCGACAACACCGGCGATTGCCCCGGCATCGTGGTTCCCTCCTTCGATCGGCACCCTCAGCGAGCTCAACGCCCCGGTGGCAGTCGAGAATACGATCAGCGACAGCAGTTGCGATTTCGATCTGAGTGCCGGATCTGAAAGTTATGGAAGCAACAGCTTCCCCAATCACTTCATGTGCGCCGTCATCAACGCAGGCGACACCTCTGCCAATCGCGACAACGGTGGCAACCCTGGCAACGGCACCGATCCACCCAACGCCGGCAACGGTGGCAATGGCGGTAATGGCGGCAATCGCGCTCCTGTCAACAATGGAGGAGCAGTCGAACCTCCCAGCATAATCAATGAGCAAACCGGCGAACGCGTCGTAATCAAGCTCAACGAGAAAGAGTGGGCTCACTCCCACGAAGCCCTACGGGGCACACCTCTACCCTTTGGGTCCCCGCAAGAACTGCTGATGGGCTACCACTGGCTCCTGAAGGAAGAATTCAAGTGCCAGGTGCAAACAATCACGCAACTTGAGGCGCGTAAAAAGGCAGCGGATGAATCGAGCCTTCGTCGCGCTGGGCTCTCCTCCTACGGAGGATCCTCCTCAAAGGGCAACGAGTACCTCGCCAAGAAGAGGCAATCGCGGATGGCTCACCTCACCGAACAAGAGCGCATAGAGGCCGCGAAAGTCCTCGACTTCGGCTCTATGACAGTCAACACGAGAGGCAACGTGGTTCCTAGGACGCCGCAGGCTGCGGAGACGGCAGCCACCATGTACCTCCTCAATAACCAGCCGCCAGCTGGAGATCCCTGAACTGCCATGCAACGATCTATGATCGCGGGTTTTGGGTTAATCGAGGCCGCCCTCGACAAGGAGCCAGTACCAGACCCAAAGAAGGGTAAAGCGCTAGCAAAGCGCCACTTCTCGCCCTCATCCAGCGATGAAAGTCACGACCTGTCTCGACGCTGCCGCTCACGGCGACACGACCGCGACTACGATGCGCGCGACGACCTCACGCAGCGCAAGATCGACAAATCAAGGGCATGACATGCTCGGTCGACTAACATGGAAGAAGAAGATGGGGAGCTCTGCGGCGCCCGATGCTTCAGCGGATCCATTAGGCAGAAGCGGATGCCTAAAGGGTTTAAACTCCCGTCGGAGAACCCGAAATTCGATGGTCTACAGGACCCCAAGATCTGGCTAGAAGATCACATCTCCTCCGTCAGACTCCACGGAGGCAGTCGAAGTACTGCCATGCAATGCTTGCAGCTACAGCTGCAGGGTGCCGCCCGAGCATGGCTCAATAACCTCCCACGCGGATCCATTCGCAGTTGGGATGAGCTGGTTTACAGCTTCGTGCGCAACTTTAAGGGCACGTACAAACGACCCGCATCAATCGAAGAGCTGAGATGCTGCCAGCAAAGATCTGGCGAGTCGTTGCGCTCCTACATCCACAGATGGTCCATCATCAAGAACTCCGTGGAAAACATCTCGGAAGACCACGCGATTGATGCATTCAACGGCGGTGTCCACCGCCTAGAGCTCAGGGAGGAGCTGGGCCACTCAAAGCCCCAGACTATCGACCACCTGATGGAAATCGCGAATCGGTGGGCCGATGGAGAAGATTCGGTGAAGAATCGCGCTCACTCCAACGAGGAGGCGGAACTCGTACGCAGACGCGACCGCCGAGGCAAGCGTCGCATGGGCATCTATGATGATCGCGACGACGTCAACATGGTCGCAGCTGGCTACGCCGATAGACGCGACGATAACCGCAACACTGGATACCGTAGTGGCGGATACCCCGACACCAGGAAAACCACGCAAGTATGGCAACGCCGCACTCGCGATGAGGCACCGGCGACCTCCATCGACGATAAGCTGTCCGGGCCATGCACGGTACACTTCTACATCGACAAGAATGACGGCAAGAGAAAGTCCAGTCACCTCCTCAAAGACTGCCGCGAGTTCCTCAAGCTACACGAGGGATTGGTTCGGATGAACCGCAATGCAGTCGAAAGAGGCTACGGAGCGGCTCCAGGCGCCGTGACACATGGCACACCACCACCGCCACCTGGGCCACCCCCAAACAGAGCCGCACCGGACAAGCACCACGGAGGAGAACCGTACCCACGGGCCATGGGTACCATGATGATCCAAAAAGGACGCCCCTCCAACAGGGTGCAGAAGTCCATCACTCGCCAGGTCAACTTGGCCACGCACTCGCCACCATCCACCACTGAGTACCTCATCGGGAGTGAGTCGTGCATCACCTTCGACAAACACGACCACCCGCCTCAGATACCTCGTCCAGGTCATTGTCCCCTCATACTCGAGGCGCAAATTGGAGGTTTCGACATGAGTCGCGTCTTCATGGACGGCGGAAGCGGCATCAATCTCATATTCGCGAGTACCTTGCGAGCGATGAGGATCCCTCTGACCTTCCTGGAGGCATCGGACACAACGTTCCACGGCATCATCCCAGGGAAAGGCGTATACCCCTTGGGGAAAATCAACCTCGACGTCATCTTCGGCACGCGGAAGAACTTCCGGCGCGAGCGCATTGACTTCGAGGTCGTCGACTGGCCCTCACAATACCACTGCATCCTCGAGCACGTCGCGTTCGCTAGGTTCATGCAGTACCCCACTACGCCTACCTGCAGATGAAAATGCCAGGTCCCAATGGTGTCATCACGATCAACGGGAGCTTTGAGCGATCTGACAGTTGCGACAGTGAATTCAACAGAATCTCCTAGTCCTTCGGTATGCAGGAATAACTCGCGAGATTGAAAGAAACGACAGACAACAGTCTGCCTCCCCTAAGCAGGCCAAGCTCACCTGATCTCTCCTTCGACTCATCTGTGCACACAAAGAACGTGCAGGTCCATCCATCGGATCCCGCCAAAACGGCCCTCATCGCCAACAACTTGAGTCCCGCATAGGAACTCGCGCTCGTCGAATTCCTCCGTGAGCACTGGGAAATTTTTTCCTGGTGTCCTGCGGACATGCCAGGACTTCCTAGGGAATTCTCCGAGCACGCACTCAACGTCAACCCCGACGCAAGGCCAGTCAAGCAAACAATCAGGCGACTGTCTGAGCCACGAGCGCAGGCAGTCGGAATGGAGATCAACAGACTCCTTGAGGCCAAGTTCATACGCGAGATCAAGGAAAGCACTTGGCTTGCCAATACGGTCCTGGTACCAAAAAAGGACACGGATATCCTGCGGATGTGCGTGGACTTCACTTCTCTGAACAAGCACTGCCCAAAGGATCACTTCCCGCTCCCATGGATCGACCAGATCATCGACTCCACCACAGGATGCGAGCGTCTCTGCTTCCTCGACGCCTACTCATGCTATAACCAAATTCGAATGAAGGAGGAAGATCAAGAGAAAACAGCGTTTACAACGCCCTTTGGTGTGTTCTGCTACAACACAATGCCCTTCAGGCTAAAAAACGCAGGAGCCACCTACCAGAGTGCATGCATGCTTGCCTCAAGGAACAACTGGGTCGCAACATCCAAGTCTATGTCGACGACATAGTAATCAAGACCAAGGAGGAAGCCTCTCTAATCGACGATTTGCGCGAAACCTTCGCCAACCTCGACCGCTACCGGATCAAGCTCAATCCAGACAAGTGCGCCTTCGGTGTACCATCTGGGCAGCTACTTGGGTATATCATCTCCGCGAGGGGAATCGAGGTGAACCCGAAGAAGGTAAAAGCCATACTGGCCATGGAGAACCCAAAGAACATAAGAGGCGTCCAGCAACTGGCCGGACGAATCGCCGCCCCCAATCGATTTATTAGTCGGATGGGTGAAAAGGCACTGCCCTTCTACCAGCTCCTCCGCAAAGCTGAAAAATTCGAGTGGACCAATGAAGCGCAAGAAGCATTCGAAGATCTCAAGCGCCTGCTATCCACTTCGCTAGTGCTGGTGACTCCACGAGAAAGGGAACCACTATTGCTGTACATCTCCGCCACCAACCAGGTGGTCAGCACAGTGCTTTTCGTCGAGCGGGCTGAGGAAAACAAGGTCCATGGCGTACAACGCCCGGTATACTACCTCAGCGAGGTCCTCACGCCAACAAAACAGCGGTACCCGCACTACCAGAAGCTGGCGTACGGCGTCTTTATGACCGCCGGGCGACTGTGCCACTACTTCTAGGAACACCCAATCATGGTAGTCAGCGATGCCCCGTTGGGACATATCCTCAATAACCCCGACGCCACGGGGGAGTCGCGCTTTGGGGAATAGAACTATCTCCACGAGACATCACATACGAAAAGCGAGACGCAATCAAGTCGCAAGTTCTCCCTGACTTCCTCGTGCACTGGATGGAGAACCAACTCCCGGACAAGCCAGATATGTCCTACCTCTGGACAATGCACTTCGATGGGTCCAAGCGGAAAGACAGAGCAGGCGCAGGTGTCATACTGAGGTCACCTCAAGGGGACAAGCTGAAATATATCTTGCGAATGCAGTTCATAGCCTCAAACAACGAGGCTGAATACGAGGCCCTGTTGCACGGGATGAGGATGGCAAAAGCTTGCGGCGCCAAGAGGCTCATCATATATGGCGACTCCAAGTTGGTCATCAACCAAACAATGCATGAGTGCGACGCACTGAACGACAACATGATCACGTACCGCGAACTCTATGATACACTCGAGGGAGACTTCGATGGTTGCGAGCTGTGACACGTAGGCAACGAAGAGGTAGACGCACTCGCCAACATAGGCTCTACCTGCGCCCCCATACCACCTAGGGTATTTCTCGAGCGCATATGCGAACGCTCCATCAAGCCAAAGGCCGCACAGAAGAAAACAAGCGCAGCAACGGACTCGGGGGCTACGCCACCCAATGAGCCAATGGCACTCGGTGACTTGGAGCTGGACACCGGAATCGAAGGACCAATGAGCGTCATGCTAATTGAACAATCATGGATGCAGCCATACACACGTACCTCCTCAGCAAGAGGCTACAGGACGATCCAACAGATGCACGGCACATCGCGCGGTGATCCAAGGCATTCACCGTTATCATCCGCGAACTCTATAAACGCAGCATCACAGGAGTGCTACAACGATGCGTCTCCATGGCCGATGGAAGAGCAGTTCTCCTCGACATCCATGAAGGGACCTGTGGGCACCACGCCGACAGTCGCGCCCTCGTTGCCAAAGCTCTACGAGCTGGATTTTACTGGCCCACAGCCATGCGCGACGCCAAGGACATAGTCCAAAAATGCAATGCTTGCCAGCGATTCGCGGACAAGCCGAACGCACCGGGCGCAGAGCTACGGCCAATCCCATTGGCCTGGCCCTTCGCGCAATGGGGGGTCGACATGGTCGGCAAGCTTCCAAGGTCCTCGCGAGGAGGCTACGTCTACCTCTTGGTCGCAGTCGACAAATTCACCAAGTGGATTGAGGCCATGCCAGTAACCAACCAATCTGCGCACAGCGTAGTCAAATTCTTTGAGTCCATCGTCTACTGCTTCGGGGTGCCACACAGCATCATCACCGACAACGGAACAAACTTCACATCCAAGGAGTTCCAAGAATTCCACGAGAAACTAGGGATCAACATCAGCTACGCCTCAGTAGCGCATCCACAGACCAACGATCAGGTGGAAAAGGCAAACGGGCTCGTCTGCAGCGGCATTAAGAAGCGACTCCTCCGACCACTCGAACAAGTCGCGGGTTGCTGGCCGGATGAACTGCAATCCGTACTCTGGAGCCTACGTACAACTCCAAACACCGCCACGGGCTACACGCCATTCTTTATGGTGCACGGAGCAGAGGCAGTGCTACCCGCCGAAGTACGGTACAAAGCGCCACGCGTGGTCGCCTACAGCGAACAGGAGTCATCCCTCGCACTCGAAGACTCCGTCGACCTCCTTGTCGAAGCAAGAGAAATTGCCGCAGAAAGATCCACGATCTACCAGCAGAACCTGTGCAACTACCACAGTAGGAGGCTTCGCCCCAGATCCTTCGTCGAAGGTGACCTGGTCTTGCGACTGAAGCAGCAGGGGCATCTCAAGCTCGAGTCCCCCTGGGAAGGACCGTACGTGATTACAGAAGTAATCCCAGGTGGCGCCTATCGCCTTTAAGATTTAGAGACAGGAGTCGCATACTCCAACCCCTGGAACGTCGCACAGCTGCAACGCTTCTACCCTTAGTCGTTTTTACTTTTACATTGCAAATAAGGCTACTCAGCCAAGGCTACTTAGCCACATATTGTACCTCGCACTGTTCTTCGAATAAATAAAAGCTAAGTGCCCCAAAACTCTGTGTTCTCCTTTACTTTTTCAATTTATATACTCGGGGGCTGCGCCACCCTATACACATCTGTTCTTCGAACCAAAAACGCGATATCCTGAGTAGCTGGTACATCAATCGAACCCCTTAACACATAACTCAACCCAGCTGCAACGCACCTGGCAGGTTGACAAGGGACTGAGATAAAAGATGGCCAGGCTAACGAAAAGGAGTCGCATAGGGCAACGCACCCCACGCTCACAGAGCTCTTTATACACATTCGACAATAAATTATCTACAACATCTATACGAACTTTACAACACAAATACACTTATGTGCATGATACAAATTTGGCTACTCTTGCAAAAGATGAATGTTGGTTTGTTCCTCGAAGAAGTCGACAATCTCCTCTGCTGGACGGTCCACCGCCTGATAATGCGGTACCATATTCCAGGCAGATCCTGCTGGTGGCGCTGGCGGCCCAGAGGCAATGACGGCAATATCCACGTCAGGCCTGTGCAATCGCACCATCGAGAGGGCAGCCTTGGCACCAGCCACCAACTGTTGCCTCACGCATTCGCGAACCGCGGACAGATCTTGAAACTTGGCAAGAAGGGCCAACAGGCTTGATGGAGTATCATCCAGCGGGAACATCGCCCGACAAATGTTCTTCAAGCATGACTGCGATTTCTTCAGGAAGAGCAGCACTCGCGACGCGCGATCCTGTAGGGTCGCCAACGCAGCCGCACGATCATGATCTACCCAGAAGTATCCACTCTCTTGAAGTTGCTCCTGGGTGAGGTCATGAAGGCGAATAGAAATCCTATCCTTCTCCTCATGCGGATGGCGCACGCTAACAACTACACGAAGCAGCATCAGCAGCATGAGTACAACGTACCACTACGAGTGACTACAAGGAAAAGATAAGAACAAGCAAACTAACACTTGAATTGGTCGCCCAGCTGCGTCACCTCACCAAGCAGATATTACTCTCGGGCGGCGGCTTTTTCCGCCTTCGACTTCCACAAGTCCACGCTACCGCGGAGCACAGGCAACTCACGCTCCAGCTGCTTCACATGATCACGAAGTCGCCAAAGCAAAGACAGCTCCTCTACCCTAGAGCGCGGTGGTGCCACGGTATCATCAAGAGTTGGCGAGTCCTGGTTTCCCCTCATAGGATCACTTGATGTACCCTACCACAAGCCAAGATAGAAGCAAATAAGACGACCAAATCAACACAAGGACAAAAGGGTCAGTTGCATTCGAGACCGGCATAAGTATCAATAGACACACTCGCCAGCTGGCATGTTCTTAAACAAAAGGACAATTAATCAACTATTACAAAAGCTAACTATGGAGCAGCTGGCTTCTTCGACTTCGACGGCTTCGGGGGCTTCATCAAGTCCGTGGCAGTGTCATACGCCACTGACTTTCTGCCGGCCCCTGAGGCCAAAGCCTTCGCCGCTTTCTTGGCATGTTGGAGCTCCTCCGAGTACTTCGCGACAGTATTTATCAAGTGATGCCCATATTTGCCACAGGCAGTCGCGAAAGGAGCGAAGACTACCTGCTGACCATCTGCGCCAGCATGCATCGCCTTCGACACCGCGGAGGGATCGATCTCGACTCCGTGGGCCTGCACCATGGCGAGTGACATGGTCGCGCCAGCCGCGCGGAGGGAGTTCTTGTAGGTGGAAGGCACACCCCCGGCAAGTGACTCTGCCAGCTCGTCCATATTATCGACCAGCTCCGCCTTCGGCATCAACTCCTCCCAGAGGCGACTGAGGGCGACCTTGGCCTTGGAAAGTGTATCTTGGACGGCGGCGCTACGGTCCACGACTGCAGCCACCGCACCTGCCAGAGCGTCATCACGACGAAGGGACTGCGGGTCAAAGCTCAAATCGCCAGCATCTGTACATGAACCCACACATGGATCAAAACTTCAACGTCACCAGCAAAAACATTCGCTGTGGAGAAGGACAACAATATTCACAAGAAAAAGTACTTGAGAGAGCCTTGGCGACTGAGAACAGTTGTTCTTCGAACAACTTTTCCCTGGCAGCAAAGGAGGCACGCAGATCCTCTTCACGCTTCTGCGCCTCGTCACGCGCTGCGATTGCCTCGTCGCAACCCTTCACAGCCACGGCCAGTGTCTTCTCCAAGGTGGCGGCGTCACGCAACAGAGCATTATGCTCAGCTACACGACAAACAAAAGTTGACTATCAGTCGACTACACCAAAAAGAGAAGACGAAGAAGAGTAAGTGTAGAACACTCACTTTCAACCACGCGGTGACGCGTCTCCAGCATTGCATGCTGGCGGCCCATCGCCATCACTTGCTCTGCCAAGTGCGCGGCTTCCTTTACAAGGAGATGTCGCACAAACAAAGAACCATCAGAGGAAATATATAACATCGACTGCAACACTACAAAGCAGGAAACAACTACACTTACATCGTCCTCCAATGACTCCGAAGATGTTTGATGTGTCGTCATCCGGGCAACCATTCGATGCTCCCCTGCGTGAGGAGAGCTGGAAGAGTTGTGCCCGGAGTGGGCCTCCACTAGAGGAGAAGGAGCGTGTTCGACCTCTTTCTTGGCCTTTGAGGTCGCGACTCCAGATTCCTTCAAAAATTCGACGTCGCCAGAAGATGACGACGCCTCTTGACTACAAGACAAAAACTCACCATGAGAAAAGGCAAACTCCCAGGGCAAGTCAGCAAGAAGAAAACAGAGAAGAGAAAATGAACTCGAAAACTTACCAGTCAAACTTGTCAAGATCAAACGTGGCCTCCGCCGACTCCGACGAAGACTCCTTAGGCAATCGCATCTTCTTGCGAGAAGATGGTGCCACGGCCCTCACAGGGACGGCAGGAATTGGCGACTCCACGCCAATGACCGTACCTTCTGGAGTCGAAGGAGATGACGCGTCAGAGTCCTCGCTTGCGAGTGTCTGGGCTCTCGGACTCGGGGGCTTCCTCTTCCACATCAGAAGGGACAGTCGATTCAGACTCGTCCTCTTCCAAAGCTTCGCGAGGAATAATCCCCTCAGGGAGAGGGGCATACAAGGCGACACCGCCCAATCCTGCATACAGATAGCGAAGATGAACAAAAAGAACAAGTAAGCAACAGAAAAGCAATCGAGAAAATAAGCTACTGCGTAGCACAACTGTACCTCAGGAGGAGGATTCGAAGCATCAAAAGGAGGAACAACTGGCTCACTCGGAAGCACATCCTTGCCAGTGTACTTTGTGACCAGTCGAACCCTCTTATCTACCTCACTCGCGGACATGCCATCGGCAGACACGCGAGTGGCATCATCAGCGCCAGCCCACTGGAACATGGGATGCACTCTGGCTTGAAGAGGTTGGACGCGAAGGCGCAGCCAGGTTCAGATAAGGGCGCAACCTCCCTCTTCCGCGCCTATGCGACTCTCAAGGTCACAGACGTGTTGATACAACACGTCTGTCTCCGCGAGTTCGCCAGGCATAACTATGTTCTTCCAGGAACGCATCTTCTTGCAGGGAGTCGCGGGATCGAGATGTGCGAGTCCAAAGTGTTCATCTTTGGACTTCTGATCGCGGACATAGAACCATTTGTCCCTCCATCCCTGGACAGACTTGGTAAGCTTGATGTCGAAGTAGGTGGCGGATGGGTGGACGTGGATTCCACAACTACCTACGTTGTAAACTAAAGAGCCAGATGCGGACTGGCCCTTCAATTTAAAGATGCGCTTGAAAAGACCAAAGTGTGGCTCGATTCTGAGCCAACACTCGCAAAGAGTGATGAAGCAGGTAATGTGGAGGATCAAATTTGGGGACAACTGATAGAGCTGGAGCCCGTAGAAACAAAGAAGACCCCTAAGAAAGGGGTGGAGAGGCAAGGAAAGACCGCGAATGATGAATGCAAGAAACATCACTCGAAAACCAGCGGGAGGAGCAGGAATGGTCTCACCACTGGGGACGCGCGTATCGGCGACTGCTGCGGAGATAACTCCGTCTTGGCAAAGAAGACGGAGATCCGACGCCTTGATGATGGAAGGGCGCCATGCACCATTTGTCACGTGGGTGCCCGCGACCGTTTTCTTCCCGCCGGCAGCAGTGTTGGTGCCCGCAGCAGCAGAGCCACCCCTTCTTCTTCGCCGCGGCAACGATGGCCACGGAATCAACAGCATCGCCTCCCTTCTTCAACCCCATTGCGCGACGGCGGTGAGAACAGAGGAAGTAGCTGGGGAAGATACGGAGTTGGTCCAGCGCTGCAGCAAGAAAGAGCGCAAGGAAGCAGAGAGCAACAACAATGGTGATGGCAGCAAGGATGAATGAGAACAGATGGGAAAATTACCGTCGCAGCGCCGCTACTTAACCCCTGGAAGGTGCAATCCAACGGCTCAGAAAAACCCTACCGGACACGTGGCACACATCGCGTTGGACACGCGGAGAAGGGGAAGCACGAATTGTCCCTCCACTACTCCCATTACGCATGGAAATCGAGGAGGCGCAGTTAAAAATAAAGATTACGCACGCCCAGTCAAATCAAAGTCAGGAAGTGGGACCCACCGCTCGTCACGTCCTGTCAAACTCGCTCACGCGGGCAACTGAGGTCATACAAGCGTCAGCACTGACGTCATCAAAACTACGCAGTGGAAAAATTCGACTACTTTAGTCCTTGCTGGAGTCTTCGACTCCACCAAGCACTCGGGGGCTACTCCCATAGGGAGCGCTGGCCGCGCACCCTACGATTTTCTTTTCTTTTTGCAGGAACATGGACAATCAAAAGTAAACCCAACCACTCGAAATACGGTTCGACTATGGACATGGGTTACTCCCATAGGAAGCGCCGGAAACAAATTCGATGAAAACAAGCAAGCAAAAGACGACAGCAGTCACAAAGGCTATTTAGTCCCTGCCTGAGTCTTTGACTCAACCAGGCACTCGGGGGCTACTCCCATAGGGAGCGCTGGTCGCGCACCCTATGATTATTTATACAGAAAGCTGTGTGTTGATAACATCCGCACTCGAAGCTCATGGCGACACCGCCTCATAATTTTCCCTACAAAGAGACTGCGTCTCCTAGGTCACCCGAATCGTCTCCGCGATGATAAAATTTGGATGTCGCGCTTACAACGTGAAGGTAAGACCTGAATAAGGCCTGGCAACGCATTTAGCTGCGCACTACCAGAAATGTATCTGTGCCTACAGGTATGACGAACATGCCTTGACGGATGCGTCGAGTGCTCACACCCATATAACTGGAATTCAACTCCTGTAAGACCTCCGCGGCCTGAGTCGAATTACACCAGCACTTTTCCGGATTCGAGTCCCGGGACTCGAGTTCGAGTAGATTACGTTGTTTCACCCTAAGGTGGTTAACTGATACCGATACTTCGGTTATATCAGGCACGTATATCAACAATCCCTATGACACAAATAAAAGCAGTCAAAATGCACTCATTCAGGCACTCGAAGACTTCAAAAAGTCCCCAGTCGAATCTGCGATTCCACTGGGCACTCGGGGGCTACTGACATGGGTATACCCTACATGTACTCGAGCTTGGTATATACGGTCCAAATACGTACAGGCCCACGGTGTCGCCAGGGCCCAAACAAGGGACTCGAGTGGCCTGCGGACTCTCGATTGCTTGAAGAACAAGAAGAAGCTAAAGATAGAAAGTTTGAAAGGGAAAAACCCTAACTTGTAACCGACTCGACCCGCTACCCGAGACCTAGCCTATCTATATAAAGGCTAGGTGGGGGCGGCGAGGAGGACACACGCAACCCTAGTTTCCACAACCCTCGCCAGATTGCATCTGCGCACCATTGTAACTTTCGAGTCCTTCGATAATTCCACGAGCAGACAAGCAGGAGTAGGTCTCCAGCGCTTGTCCCCTATGTGCTTGTTTGCTAGCCAATAGATGTCTCCAGCGCTCCCTCCTTTTCCAAAACCCAAGTCCATAACAATGGGCATTGACGAGTTAAACCCTCGTCAGTACTCATAAGTAAGGGGCATGAGATTTCAACTTATAACTTGTCAAGCATATCCTCTTAGTTGTGTCACTTTAACCTTAATCACCTAAAGATGCTTATGATAGGGGCATTGAGAGCTGAAAGCTAATAAGTACCATAAATTTTGGAAGCTCTTTATGAAACTTGAAATCCCTGCTTCCCTCTGCAAAGGGCCTTTCTTTTACTTTTTAGTTGAGTCAGTAAACCTATTCCCTTCTATCTCAGCAAGTACTTTGAGTTGTTGTGTTTCATTCATTCATATGATGATTTATTCAATCATGTTTCTTATGTTCCTTGTTTTGCACATTGCTCTTATCTTAGTGTTTATTACTTTGAAAGCTATCATTGAAAACCCGTTATGTGTGAACTTCTACAAATTGTCAACTATTCTTCGACCAAGAGCTAAGTTTACCATTACCAATTGTTATTTACTTTATGTATCTTTATTGTGTTTCACCTACTTATTGCAAATTAAGTTATATATTAGTGAGTTGTCTTCTATTATGATTTATGTATTGATGAATGTGATGTTTCTTGTCCGTATTGTTTTATCGACTCTTCACTGCATAAACCTGAGGTCATGTTTATTAAGCTCTGTTTTCGCTTGGGGACAAGCGAAGTCTAAGCTTGGGGGGAGTTGATACGTCCATTTTGCATCAGTATTCTATATCATAATTTAATATTATTCATTGATATATTTCATATTAAGAGATGATACTTATGTAATTTCATTTGTTTTTGCATGGTTGATGACTTTTGGAGCATGGACCATTGTAGTCAGGATTCTGATGGAAAAGGTGCTGTTTGGAGGCGAAATTCGCGAAGATCAGAAAATCCGGGAAAATACATGGAAAAATCTATTTTTCCAGAAGACGAAGATTGCCAGAAGGGGGAGTGGAGATGGTCCACAGGGGGCCCACACCACCCCTGGCGTGGGTAGCCCTAGGCCACAACACCAGGTGGTGTGGCCACCCTGGCCCACTCCAGGCTCTCCCCTTTGGCGTATATTATCCCCACGGAACCCTAATACCAGTGAGCGACCACAAAAAGATTCCACCGCCTAAGCGGGCAGAAAACACCGAGAGAGAAAGATCTCTCTGGCAGACAGAATTCTGCCAGGGGAATTCCTTCCAAGAGAGGGGAGATCGTCACCATCAACACCTTCATCAAGCTGGACTTCATAGGGATCATCATCATCATCACCACCATAATATCCACCATCACCATCATCACCACTTCATACCGCTGTAACAATTGGGTTGAATCTTGCATAGTTCTTAGGGGAAACTTTCCCGGTGTTGATTACTCCTTGTAGTTGATGCTATTGAGTGAACCATTGAATTATCGTTTATGTTTAGGTTGTTACATATCATTATTTCATCTCCGATCTTGATCCATATGATGTCTTGTGAGTAGTTCGTTTAGTTCTTGAGGACATGGGAGAAGTCATGTTGTTAGTAGTGGAATTGTGTTGAGAAAGATTCAATAGTTTGATATTTAAGTTGTGGTGTATTTCTTCTAGTGCTGTCATGTGAACGTCGACTACATGACACTTCACCTATATGGGCCTAGGGGAATGCATTGTGTATTTGGCTACTAATCGTAGGGGTTGCCGGAGTGATAGAAACCTGAACCCCCATTAGGAAACCTTTGCACAAGGAATGTCAGGGTCTTAGAGTTTAAAGCTGTGGTTAGGTTTCTATCTTAATTACTTTCTTGTACTTGCGGATGCTTGCAAGGGGTATAATTACAAGTATGTATTAGTCCTAGGAAGGTCAGTACATTAGCATAGGTTCACCCACACAACACTTAGCAAACTAAAGAAGATTAATCAACTATATGAAGAGAAAGCACTTGACGATATTCCCATGTGTCCTCGAGAATGTTTGGTCATCTTAAGTAATACAATCGGCTTGTCCTTTGCTAAAGAAAGGATTGGGCCACTTGCTGCATTTATTCTTATTGTCTTTTATTTACTCATACTTTATTTACCTGCATTATCAAAAACCCCTAAAAATCCGTGTCCTAAGTATTTACAGAGAATTCCTGCTCCAAGCCACTCGTCAACACCTTCTTCTCCTCGTTGGGTTCGACACTCTTACTTATCGAAAATACTGCGATACACCCCCTATACTTGTGGGTCATCAAGGAGCTGGGCTGCTCGAAGCCCGAAACAATCGACCACCTGATGGAAATCGCGAATCGGTGGGTTGACGGAGAAGACTCGGTGAAGAACCGTACCTACTCCGCTGACGATGACGACCTCGAGCACAGACGCAACCGCCGAGGCAAATGTCGGATGCGCATCTACGATGACCACGACGAGGGCAATATGGTCGTAGTCGGCTACGCCGACAAAAGCGATGACAACCACAACAGTGGATATCGCAGTGGTGGATACCGTGACATCGGAAAAACCAAGCAGGTGTGGCAGCGCCGCACTCGTGAGGAGGCACCCGCAACATATATCGAGGACAAACTGTCCGGCCCATGAAACATGCACTTCTATATCAACAAGCACGACGGCAAGAAGAAATCCAGCCACCTTCGCAAGGACTACAACGAGTGCTCAAACTCCATGAAGGACTGGCTCGGATGAATCCCGACGCGGTCAACAGAGGCTATGGAGACGCCCCAGGCGCTGTGGCACATGGAGCTCCTCCGCCACTGCCCAAACCACCACCACCCGCGGCCACATCGGAACAACATCACGGAGGCGAGCCATACCCACGAGCCGTGGGCAACATGGGGATGATCCAAAAGGGACGTCCCTCAAATCGAGTGCAGAAGGCCATCACTCGCCAAGTCACTCTGGCAATAAATTCTCCACCCTCTACCACTGAGTACCTCAGCGGAAGCGACTCCTGCATCACCTTCGACATGCGTGAACACCCGCGCCAAGTCCCTCATCCAGGCCACTATCCCCTCGTACACGAGGCGCAGATCGGGGGCTTCGATATGAGTCGCGTCTTCATGGACAGCGGCAGTGGCATTAACCTCATGTTCGCGAGTACCTTGCATGTGATGAGGATCCCTCTGACTTGTTTGGAAGTTTCAGACACGACATTCCATGGCATCGTCCCAGGGAAGGGCATATATCCCATGGGAAAAATCAACCTCGACATCATCTTCGGCACGCCGCAAAACTTTCGGCGAGAGCGCATCGACTTTGAGGTCGTCGAAAGGCCCTCGCAATACCGCTGCATCCTCGTACGTGTCGCGTTCACAAAGTTCATGGCAGTGCCGCACTATGCCTACCTATAGATGAAAATGCCAGGTCCAAACGGCGTAATCACAATCAATGGCAACTTTGAGAGGTCCGAAAGTTGCGACAGGGAATTCAACAGAATCTCCCAGTCCTTCGGCATGCAAGAGGAACTCGCAAGATTGAAGGAGTCGACAGACTACATTATGCCTCCCCTGAGCAGGCCAAGTTCACCCGACCTGTCCTTCGACTCGTCGGTACACACGAAGAAAGTCCAGGTCCACCCAACAGATCCGACCAAGACGGCCCTCATCGCCAACAACTTGAGTTCCACTTAGGAACTCGCACTCGTCGAATTCCTCCATGAGGACTGGGAGATATTCGCATGGTGTCCATCGGACATGCCAGGTGTTCCTAGGGAATTCGCCGAGCACTCACACAACATGAATCCAGATGCAAGGCCAGTCAAGCAGACAATTCGACAATTGTCTGAACCAAGAGCAAAGGCAGTCGGAATGGAGATCAACAGACTCCTCAACACAAAATTCATACGCGGGATCAAGGAAAGCACTTGGCTCGCTAATACAGTGATTGTGCCTAAAAAAGACACGGATATCCTGCGGATGTGCATGGACTTCACCTCCTTGAATAAGCACTGCCCAAAGGATCACTTCCCGCTGCCACGAATCGACCAAATCATCGACTCCACCGCAGGATGTGAGCTCCTCTGCTTCCTCGACGCCTACTCAGGCTACAACCAGATTTGAATGAAGGAGGAGGATCAGGAGAAAATAGCATTTACAATGCCCTTCGGTGTATTCTACTACAATACGATGCCCTTCGGGCTAAAAAACGCAGGAGCCACCTATCAGCGGTGCATGCAGGCTTGCCTCAAGAACCAACTTGCTCGCAACATCCAAGTCTACGTTGACGACATCGTCATCAAAACCAAAGAGAAAGCCTCGCTAATCGACGATCTACGCGAGACCTTCGCCAACCTCGACCGCAACCGGATCAAACTCAATCCGGACAAATGCGCCTTCGGCGTGCCATCTGGGCAGTGAACCCAAAGAAAATAAAGGCCATACTGGCCATGGAGAAGCCGAAGAACGTAAAAGGCATCTAGGAGCTAGCTGGGTGAATCGCAGCACTTAGTCGATTCATTAGTAGAATGGGCGAAAAGGCACTGCCCTTCTTCCAACTTCTTCGCAAAACTGACAAGTTCGAATGCACAGACAAAGCGCAAGAAGCATTCGAAAATCTCAAGCACCTACTATCCACCTCACCAGTACTGGTGACACCTCGCGAAAAGGAACCACTACTGCTCTACATCTCCACCACCAACCAGGTGGTCGGCACGGTGCTCGTGGTGGAACGAGCCGAAAAAAATAAATTCCACGGGGTCTAGTGCCCAGTATAATACCTCAGCGAGGTGCTCATGCCAACAAAACAGCGGTACCCGCACTATCAGAAGCTAGCGTATGGCATCTTCATGACAGCCAGGCGACTGCGCCACTACTTTTAGGAGCACCCAATCGTGGTGGTAAACGACGCCCACTCGGGCATATACTCAATAACCCTGACGCAACAGGACGAGTCGCGCTCTAGGGAATCGAATTGTATCCACAAGACATCACATATGAAAAGCACGACGCAATTAAGTCGCAAGTTCTCCTGGACTTCCTCATGCACTGGATGGAGAACCAGCTCCCCGACAAGCCAGATATGTCCTACCTCTGGACAATGCACTTCGATGGGCCCAAGCAAAAGGACAGAGTTGGCACATGTGTCATACTGACATCGCCCCAAGGAGACAAGATGAAATACATTCTGCAAATGCAGTTCACCGCCTCCAATAATGAAGCCGAGTACAAAACCCTAATCCATGGGATGCGGATTGTGGAAGCCTGTGGCACCAAAAGGCTCATCATCTACGGTGACTCCAAACTGGTGGTCAACCAAACGATGCACGAGTGCGACACACTGAGTGACAACATGATCGCCTATCGTGACCTCTACGACACACTCGAAGGAGACTTCGACGGCTGTGAATGATACATTGCAAATGTATCTATAATTTTTGATGTTCCATGCTTGGTTTTCTCTACTTTCTTGTGTTTTGTCCGCACTTTGGAGTACTTTTCATATGATTTCTTGGACTAACCTATTAACAAGAGCCACAGTGACAGCTGCCTGTTTTCTGCTATTTCTGGTTCTAGGAAAGTCACAAAATGAATATTCTCGGAATTGGACGGGACAACAGCCAAAAACCCTATTTCAAAGAAGACTCCTAGAGCCAGAATATGATACGGAGTGGGGCTGGGGCCCAGCCACACCACCTGGCCACGCGGGTTGTGCCTGGCCGCGCCAGGGGGTGGTTTGGCCGCCCCAGACTCCCCCTCGGTCTCCCTCTTCGCCTATAAGTTGCCTTCCGACCTAAAAACTCAGGGGGGGTCGACGTTTTTCCAGAAGGAATTCCGCTCCGCCGCCACCACCAGATTCCACGAAATAGCACCAGAAACTCCGTTCTGGCAACCTGCCTGGACGGGGAATTGGAGGAGATCATCGCCATCATCATCACCATTGCTCCTCTATCGACCATCCATGTTTCCCCCATCTATGAGTGAGTATTCCCCCGCTGTAGGCTATGGGGATGGTAGGGATTGGATGAGATCGTTCATGTAATGGCATCATATTGTTAGGGCATGGTGCCTAGTATCTTCTATTAGTGCTTTATGACTTTGTTGCGACTTGTTATGCTTAATGCTTGTCACTAGGGCCCGAGTGCCATGATTTCAGATCTAAACATGTTATTGATCAATTATGACAGTATTGTTTTTTGGTCTTACCTGCAAGTTGTATACACACGTTGTTGTCCGGAACCAAAGGCCCTGAAGTGATAGAAATCGGGATAACCGGAGGGAATGGCTTTGATGTGAGGATTACAGGTGTTCACGGAGTGTTAATGCTTTGCTCTAGTGCTCTATTAAAAGGAGCACCTTAATTGCCAGTAGTTCCCTTGAGGCCCCGCTGCAAACGGGCTGGCAGGACAAAAGATGTTGTGCAAGTTCTCGTTGCGAGCACATATGACTATATATGGAACACATGCCTAGGATTATCTAGTACTTGGATGCTTTATCTTATTTATCTGCAATTGCCCTATGTTCTAATTGCTATGTGAATTGTCTTATCCATGCAACGCTCGTCCATCCATCCCTATGCCTACCGCACTCGAACCCCACTGTTTACTGTTATTGTTACTGCTGTCTTTACTTTACTACTGCTGTTACTTTACTATCCCTACTATAAAACTATTGCTAGTGATAAACTGTTGTGAGCAAGATTGTTTCCAGGTGAAGCTGAATTGACAACTCAGTTGTTAAGGCTTATAAATATTCTTTGGCTCCCCTTGTGTCGAATCAATAAATTGGGTTTCACTTCCCTCGAAAATACTGCGATACACCCCTATACTTGTGGGTCATCAAGACTATTTTCTGGCGCCGTTGCCGGGGAGCATAGCTTTATTTATCAAGTTCACTTGGATTCTCTATTGTTTGCTGCTATCCAGCCATCAGGGGTAAGTCTCGTGCTGGCAAGGTTCCTATTTTACCATCCACTACAAGAAGAGGTATGGTTCTGAACACCTCTATTGCTCTTGATTCACCATATGTTATGAGTAAGCTCGTTACACCACCACATACACATACTACACACACACTGCTACTACTACTGAATCAGAAACTTTTGATGCTTATGATGTTGCTTCTACTGTGCTTGATAAGAGTGGTTCATTAGGTCCTTTCCTAGATGCTACGATTTCTAGAACTATAGCTAGAAATACTGAAACTCCTAATGAAGACACTACCACACCTGTTAGTTCTCCTAATTCTAGTGAAAGTTATGATATTGAAGATGGTTATGTTGAGATGGCCGAGGAATTTATTAAAGAATGTAAAAACATCCATGATAGGACCGCTGTTAAGAATCTCCTTGAGAGGCGTACTATTAGACCCAAATTGTCTCCTATTGCTAAGTTTGCTGCTTCTCCCATAAACATTATAGATAAGGATTATGATTTCTCTCTCGATCTATCTTACATAGGTATTGTTGAGAAAGAACCTTTTCGTGGGACTAAGAATGAAAGTGCGGTAGCACATATGAATGAACTTTCTACCTTGAGTGGCTTGTTTTCTGATGATATTAAGATGCATACTTACTTTGTTGCTAAGATTTTCCCCTTTCTCACTGAAAGGATAAGCTAAAACTTGGTTTAGTAATTTACCTCCTGGATCTATTGATAGCCCTGATTGCTTGATTAGTACTTTCCTGTAGCAATATTTTCCTCCTAGTGCTCGACATGCTATTTTGCAGGAACTTTTTGATTTTAAACAGGGAGAAAAAGAGATATTGCCTGAATCTTGGGCAAGGTTTTGTGCTTTGATTCATGCACAGGCTGGAAGTCCATTACCTAAGAATGAGCTTCTTGATATATTTTATAATGGACTAACCGAGGAATCTAGGACATACCTAGATAGTTGTGCTGATTGTGTTTTTAGGAATAGGACTCCCAAGGAAGCCGAGGAATTAATGGCTAAAATAAGCAAGAACTATGAAATGGCTAAAATAAGCAAGAACTATGAAGATTGGACTCCTCCTGAACAAGCTATACCTGAAGTAATTGTACCTGAACCTACTATACCAGTGCCTATTCCAACATCAAAGAAGAGGGGAGTTATTGAATTAAATGATGAAGTGATGAAGGAAGCTAAGAAATGTCTTGAGGAGACGGGAATTAAAGCTGTAGATGTCAAGGATTTACCTCCTATAGAAGAATTATGTAAGCATATTCCCTACTCATCCACTATCGAGGTACACTCTCTCCAACACTTTGATGAAGGTGATATGCCCTACTCTAAACCTCCTGATCAATGCTTAGAAGAATTCGATATCTTTATTGTTAAGCAAGATAATTTTAATAAGAGGGTGCAAAATCATCTAATGGAAAACACTAGAGCTATTGTTGAGTTGAAAGATATTGTGGAAAGAACCTCTAATGATGTTAAAATGATTGTTAAACACTTTCAAATGGTTCAAACTCAAATAGATCAACTCGTTAAAGTGCAAAAAGACTTGCTAGTTAATGCTGCTGAAGAGAAACATGCTTATGAAATTAGAACTAGAACTGGAGCTGCTACCCAGGATCCTCTATATCCTGAGGGGCATCCCAAAAGAATTGAGCAAGATTCTCAACAAGCTGAAAATAGTGGCTCTACTCGTAAGAAAAGGAAAAAGAAACATCCTAATAGTTGTAGAACCCTCTCAACCTGCTATAGATCCTAATAGTTGTAGAACCCTCTCAAATTGCAAATGTATCTATAATTTTTGATGTTCCATGCTTGATTTTCTCTACTTTCTTGTGTTTTGTCCGCACTTTGGAGTACTTTTCATATGATTTCTTCGACTAACCTATTAACAAGAGCCACAGTGCCAGCTGCCTCTTTTCTGCTGTTTTTGGTTCCAGGAAAGTCAGAAAATGAATATTCTCGGAATTGGACGAGACAAAAGCCTAAAACCCTATTTCACTAGAAGACTCCTAGCGCCAGAATATGAGACGAAGTGGGGCTGGGTCCTAGCCAAACCACCTGGCCATGCGGGCTGGGTCTGGCCGCACCAGGGGGTGGTCTGGCCGCCCCAGACTCCACCTCGGTCTCCCTCTTCGCCTATAAGTTGCCTTCTGACCTAAAAAATCAGGGGGGATTCGACGTTTTTCCAGAAGGAGTTCCGCTCTGCCGCCACCACCAGATTCCACGAAACAGCACCAGAAACTCCATTCTGGCACCCTGCCGGGATGGGGAATTGGAGGAGATCATCGCCATCATCATCACCATCACTCCTCCATCGACCATCCATGTTTCCCCCATCTATGAGTGAGTAATCCCCCGTTGTAGGCTATGGGGATGGTAGGGATTGGATGAGATTGTTCATGTAATGGCATCAGATTATTAGGGCATGGTGCCTAGTATCTTCTATTAGTGCTTTATGACTTTGTTGCGACTTGTTATGCTTAATGCTTGTCACTTGGGCCCGAGTGCCATGATTTCAGATCTGAACATGTTATTGATTCATTATGATAGTATTGTTTTTGGTCTTACCTGCAAGTTGTATACACACGTTGTTGTTCGGAACCAAAGGCCCCGAAGTGACAGAAATCGGGATAACCGGAGGGAATGGCTTTGATGTGAGGATTACATGTGTTCACGGAGTGTTAATGCTTTGCTCCGGTGCTCTATTAAAAGGAGCACCTTAATTGCCAGTAGTTCCCTTGAGGCCCCGCTGCAAACGGGCTGGCAGGACAAAAGATGTTGTGCAAGTTCTCATTGCGAGCACATATGACTATATATGGAACACATGCCTAGGATTATCTAGTACTTGGGTGCTTTATCTTATTTATCTGCAATTGCCCTATGTTCTGATTGCTATTGAATTGTCTTGACCATGCAACGCCCGTCCATCCATCCCTATGCCTACCGCACTCGAATCCCACAGTTTACTGTTATTGTTACTGCTGTCTTTACTTTACTACTGTTGTTACTTTACTATCCCTACTACAAAACTGTTGCTACTGATAAATTGCTGTGAGCAAGATTGTTTCCAGGTGCAGCTGAATTGACAACTCAGTTGTTAAGGCTTATAAATATTCTTTGGCTCCCCTTGTGTCGAATCAATAAATTGGGTTTCACTTCCCTCGAAAATACTTTGGTACACCCCCTATACTTGTGGGTCATCAGTGAACTGCGACACGTGGGTCGCGAAAGCAATGAAGAGGCGGATCTATTCGCCAATATTGGCTCCACCTGCTCCCTCATACCACCTAGGGTATTTCTCAAGCGCATCTACGAGCGTTCCATCAAGCCTAAGGCCCTAGATAAGAAAGCAAGCACGTCAACGGACTCGGGGGCTACGCCACCCAACGAGCCAATGGCACTCAATGGCTTGGAGCTTGATACAGGACTCGAAGGACCAATGGGCGTCATGATGATCGAGCCATCTTGGGCACAACCCTACAACACATATCTACTTAGCAAGAGGCTGCCAGATGACCCGGCTGATGCGCGACACATCACACGACGATCCAAGGAATTCGCCCTCATCAACGGCGAACTATACAAGCGCAGCATCACGGGAGTATTTCAGCGGTGCGTCTCCAACGGGGACGGAAGGGTCGTCCTCCTCGAGATCCACGAAGGCACTTGTGGGCACCACGCTGGCAGTCGCGCCCTCATTGCCAAAGCTCTACGAGCTGGATTCTACTAGCCCACGGCCATGCGCGACACCAAGGACATCGTCCAGTGCTGCAATGCTTACCAGCGATTCGCAGACAAACCTCACGCACCTGGCATAGAACTCCGGCCAATACCATTGGCTTGGCCCTTCACAGAATGGGGACTCGACATGGTCGGCAAGCTCCCAAAATCCTCGCCAGGAGGTTACGTTTACCTCTTGGTTGCAGTCGACAAATTCACCAAGTGGATCGAGGCCATGCCGGTGACAAAACAATCAGGGGCCAGCGCTGTCAAATTCTTCGAGTCCATTGTCTACCACTTTGGAGTGCCACATAGCATCATCACGGACAATGGGACGAACTTCACCTCTAAGGAGTTCCAGGAATTCTGCAAAAACCTGGGAATCGACATAAGCTACGCCTCGATGGCTCACCCGCAGACCAATGTTCAAGTCGAAAAGGCCAACGGCCTCGTCTGCGGTGGAATCAAGAAGCGGCTCCTTCGAACACTCGAACAAGCCGCTGGATGCTGGCCAGATGAACTGCAATCAGTCCTTTGGAGCCTGCGTACAACTCCAAACAGCGCCACGGGATATACTCCGTTCTTCATGGTACAAGGTGCGGAAGCGGTGTTACCCACTGAAGTGCGCCACAAAGCCCCACGGGTGGTCGCTTACAGCGAACGGGAGTCAACTCTTGCACTTGAAGACTCCGTTGACCTCCTTGACGAGGCACGGGAAATCGCAGCGGAGAGATCAACGATCTACCAGCAGAGCCTCCACAACTACCACAGTAGAAGGCTATGCCCCAGATCCTTCGTCGAAGGAGACCTGGTCCTGCGACTGAAGCAACAAGGGCATCTCAAGCTCGAGTCCCTTGGGAAGGACCGTATATGATTACAGAAGTAATCCCAGGTGGCGCCTATCGCCTTAAAGATTCCGAGACAGGAGTCGCATACTCCAACCCGTGGAACATCGCGCAGCTGCGTCGCTTCTACCCCTAGTCATTTTTTTACATTACAAATAAGGTTATTCAGCCAGGCTACTTAGCCACACATTGTACCTCATACTATTCTGCGAATAAATAGAGATAAGTGCCCCAAAACTCTGTGTTTTCCTTATTTTCTTGCACTTTTTGTCACTCGAGGGCTACGCCACCCTTTATACTTCCGTTCTACGAACAAATCATAGTATCTTGAGTAGCTGATACAACATCAATCGAACCCTTGATAAACACCAACCCAGTTGCAACGCACCTGACAGGTTGGCAAGGTGCTGAGATAAAACAAGTCAGGCTAACGAAAAGGAACTACAGAGTACATTACACTCGCAAAATATAAAAGCTAGCAAGCTCTTCACATATCAAATGGGTATTACTTACGCCCAACATAATCATACGAACTTTCCAACACTTATACAATTATGTGCATGATACAAATCATGCTACTGCGGCAAAAGAAGAACATCCGTTTGCTGCTCAAAGAAATCAACAATGTCTTCTGCTGGTCGATCAACCGCTTGATAGTGCGGCACCATGTTCCAGGTCATACCTTCTGGCGGAGGCGGCGGCCCAGCGGCAACAGACGCAACATCTACATCCGGTCTATGCAGTCACACCAGCGACAACGCAGCCTTAGCACTAGCTACTAACTGCTGTCGCACGCACTCGCGGACCGCACTTGAATCTTGAAACTTCACCAGAAGAGCTAATAGGCTTGAAGGGACAGCGTCTAGCGAAAAAATCGTTTGATAAATATACTTAAGGCACGATTGCGCCCTCTTCAAAAAATGAAGTACTCGAGAAGCATGACCTGCAGGGTCGCAAGCATGATCGCACGATCGTGGTCCACCCAAAAGTACCCACTCGCCTGCAGTTGCTCCTAGGTCAGGTTATGCATTCGAATGGCAACCCGGCCCTTCTCATCCTGCGGATGACGATCACTAACAACTACACCAAGCAAATGGCAAAGTATGAAGACAAAGGCATCGCCACGACTGACTAAAAGAAAAGATGAGAAGGCAGAAAGCTAACATTTGAACTGTTCATTCAACTGCGCCACTTCCTCCAAGAGATACTTCTCACGGGCGGTGGCCTTCTCTACCTTCGACTTCCACACATCTATGCTACCGCAGATGACAGGGAATTCGCACTCCAACTACTTAATGCGGTCGTGCAATCGCGAAAGCAACGACAGTTCCTCCACCTTTCAATGCGGTTGCGTCGTGGTTTCATCAGTGGGAGGAGAGTCACGAGGACCACTCGACGTGCCCTATCACAATCAAGCAAGAAGCAAATAAGGTACCAAGGATACATCGATAAAAGCATGAATGCATTCAGGCACAGCAAAGTTTCGATAGGGACACTCCCACAAAAGCATAGTTTGAATAAAAGGCAACTACAACTATTACAGATTAGCGACTAAGGAGCAATCTGCTTCTTCGACTTGGACTTTGACTTCGGAGGCCTCATCGAATCTGTGGCAGCCTCTGACGCCATAGATTTTCCGGTGGTAGCCCCTGATGCCGTTGTCTTCGCCGCCTTCTTCGCCCATTGCAGCTCCGCGGAATATCTCGCGACTGTATCGATGAGCTGCGGCCCATACTTACCACAACTAGTAGCGAAAGGAGGAAACACTGCCTGTTGGCCATCTACATTGACGGGCATTGCCTTGGAGATCACGGAGGGATCCAACTCCACGCCATGGGCTTGCGCCATTGCGAGTGCCATGGTAGCACCGACAGACCGCTGGGAATTCTTGAAGTCCATGGGAATACCCCCAGCAAGGGATTCCACCAGGTCCTCAAGCTTGTCAATCAGTTCAGCCTTGGGAGTTATATCCTCGCGAATGCGACTGAGCAAACCATTGGCATTCGTCAACGTCTCCTGAAGAGAAACGTTGTGGTCCTCGACTGCGGCCACGGCACCAGCCAACGCATCTGTGCGGCGAAGGGACTGGGCGTCGAAGCTCGGGCCGCCGGCATCTGCATACACAAAGTATTAGCACAACAGCATGAGATCAGGCAAAAGAACAATGCAAATCCAGCTGAAAAAATACCTGAGAGGGACTTGGCAATCGAGCAAGGTTGTTCTTTGAACAACTTCTCCCTCTCAGCAGTGGAGGCGCGCAGATCCTCTTCACGTTTTCGCGACTCCTCCAGAGCCGCGACTCCTTCGTCGCGATTCTTCGCTGTCGGGGCGAGCGCCTTCTCGAGGGAGGCAGCATGACGAAGAAGTTCATTGTTCTCAACTACAAGGCACAGGGTGTATCATCAATCGAATTTATAAATTCCATGAAAACAAAGACGAAGCCAAAGCTAACCTTCGACAATGCGGTGGCGATTGTCTAGCAGCGCGTGCTGTAGACCCATGACAAGGACTTGCTCTGCCAGGCAAGCAGCTTCCTTCACAATGAGCTGCATCAAAAGGAAAACAAAAAGGTTCAGCGACAACACACAAAGTATAAATTCGATAGCCACAACAGCAAAAAGGACGCTTACGTGGTCTGATGTCTACGCACTTCTATTCTTGTAGACAGTTGTTGGGCCTCCAAGTGCAGAGGTTTGTAGAACAGCAGCAAGTTTTCCCTTAAGTGGATCAACCAAGGTTTATCGAACTTAGGGAGGAAGTGGTCAAAGGTATCCCCTCTCAAGCAACCCTGCAATCAAGATACAAGAAGTCTCTTGTGTCCCCAACACACCCAATACACTTGTCAGGTGTATAGGTGCACTAGTTTGGCGAAGAGATAGTGAAATAGAAGTGGTATAGATAATTATAAGTGGTAACGGTGATAAAAAATAACTTGATGGCGTGGAAAAGACTAAAGGCAAACTGAAATAAAGATAGTAGCAAGCAAACATGTAACAGATCTAGTAGCAAACGGTGTTTTAGTGCTTAGAAACAAGGCCTAGGGATCATACTTTCACTAGTGAACACTCTCTCATATAAATATCTTCTCTTTATGATACTACTCTTAAATACTCTCCGGTTGAACACTCTAATCGATGGTAGGGCTATAACAGCACACCTCAAAGTAAGTCTTTCCCATCTAGAAAACCCCACACTATCACCTTGAGTACTAGATGGTTCCAACAAACACCACAATTTCATAAAGACATCCAACTCCAAATATAACTCATAACAAGTATTTGTAATCTCTAGCCTAAGTGCCACCATGGTGTGCACGTTGTCACTTTCACACACATAGGGAGAGCAGAGATCTATTAAAGCACTTGAGTAACAAGGTGGATCTATAGATTACAAGCACATGATCTCAATAAGATAATGCATAGAGAGAGAGATGAACACATAGCTACCAGTAGAACCCTTAGCATCGAGAGAGAACTACTCCCTCCTCATCATGGGAATCAGCAATGGTGATGGAGATGGTGGTGGAGATCGATGGAGATGGCTCCGGGGGCACTTCCCCGTCCCGGCAGGGTGCCGAAACAGAGACTTTCTGTCCCCTGAATCTCCCCTTTGGTGGCGGCAGAGCTGTGGAACTTTTCATGGCTGGAGGCTTGATGATTTAGGGTTTTTGCATCGGGAGGCATCTTATAGGCGAAGAGGCAAGGTCGGTGGGCGGCCAGGGGCCCACACCACCTGGTGGCACAGCCAGGGCTAGCCCGCGCCACCACATGGTGTGGCCACCCTGTGGCCCCTCTCTATCTCGTCTTCTGGCTCCGTGAGTCTTCCGGTAAAATATTAACTTTGGCTTTTGTCCGGTCCAATTCCGAGAATATTCATTTTCTAACTTTCTGAGAACCAAAAACAGCAGATAACAGGCAACTGGCACTGTGGCTCTTATTAATAGGTTAGTCCAAGAAATCATATGAAAAGTACTCCAAAGTGTGGTCAAAACACAAGAAAGTAGATAAAACCAAGCATGGAACATCAAAAATTATAGATACATTTGCAATGTATCAACATCCCCAAGCTTAGCTCCTGCTCGTCCTCGAGTAGGTAAGTGATAAAAAGAAAGAATAATTTTTGAGGTGACATGCACCATCATAAACTTGATCAAAGTATTTGTAAAACATTGATAGCTGGGATCATAGTACTTCAACATAGCATGAAAGATAAAGTTCTAACAATAAGGCAAATCAACCATGTTGCAACATGAAAAGGAACAAACAAAAGATTCATGAATAACAATGCTTTGCAAGACGTTTGTTTGTTTCACATAAAGAAAACATAGCATAGTGGCATTCAGCTTATCCCTTATAGAGTAGCAAACATAAATGCATAGGACACCTTCAAAGTTTATAAGAGTGACTAGATACAAATAGTTTAAAACAAGCAATATCAAAGCTATGCATCAATCAACAAGTCTTGGGACAATGCACATAGAACTAAGAATGGCCACTATGCTCTCAAAGTAAGTGCATAAAGGTAGAAGGTGTAGACTCAATATAAAAGTGGAAGAAAGGCCTTCATAGAAGGAAGTAGGTATTCAAGTCTCATAAAGAGCTTCCAAAAATTATGGTACTTATAGCTTTCACCTCTCATTGCCCCTATCATAAGCATCTTGAAGTGATTAAGGTGAAAGTGAACAAACTATGGTGTACATGCTTGACGAAGTATAAGTTAGGAATCTCATGTCCCTTGTATACGAGGGCCGCTCCTCATGCTACTCAAGTTTAGTCACCGGTAAGTTCTTGTCATCGTAAGTACATGTGTATCATAGAGAACCGCCAACGGGGTACCCCTTCCCGATGATACGGAAGAATCCCCATATCAAAATGACAAGGCAAGCAGACAACGAGTATCTCAGCAATCATCTTATTTACCATGGGAATATGGTGCTTTTTTCTCTTTCCTCTTTTCATAATCTCTTTTTTTCTTTTTCTCTTTTTTTCTCAATATCTGACTCTTTTGTTTATAAGAAGAATGCTTCATAGACAGCTCATTATGGTTATGCTGCATGTTTCCACCATGACAGCATGGATTAGACCGGCGGCCCAGGCGTTTCTCTAACACACATACATAACTCCATGGACTTATAAGCTCCCCTTTCATTTCACACCGACGACATCCATAGACAAAAGAGCATGATATCAACTAGGTACAAAGTACAAGTGCAATGTTGAAAGCGTTCCCCATGACAGCATGGTTCTTCTAATCCCCAACAAATAAGTGCAAGCATATACAACATAGACGACACAATGGTTCAAGTTTATTAAAGGCAAGAAAAGTAAAGTGTGCCATTAAGTTCGTGAGAGCTTTAATCACTAGTTTTCTCATAACAAATTTAATTCGGAAGGTAGATAAAAACATGAATATACTTGGAATAGCATAAGCTAATAGGTAGGTATGGTGGACTCTTTGAAATAACTTGGTTTTAGGAGTTGGATGCATGAGTGGAACTCATACTTGGTTACGAAGGCTAGCAAAAGACTGGGAGCGACCAACTAAGAGAGCAATAATGGTCATAATCATGCAGAGCGACAAAACATCATTGATCAAAGCATAAAGTGATACTACAAGTTGAAAACTAAAGGATCATAAAGCCTATGGTGACTTAGGATAGTCATAACATGGTGTGAGCATTCTCCAAGTCAACCCAAATAAAACATCAAAGGAGAATACCACAATACTATGCTTTAATATGCTAAAACAACACGTGATTCTTCCAAGGCACATTAAGCAATCTCAATTGTTTATAACATGTCATGCTACAACAAAGAATACTAAGCGTAAAGCCAAAACAATATCGAGCATGGCATGACAAAGCATATGCCACAGTCAAAAACAAGCTCTCTTTAACACTTAAGCATGAATTTTCCTACTCTTTTCAAAACTAAAACAAACTATTTGAAAACCAATGTATGAAAGAGGGGGTCCAACCAATTTATTCATCAAATGAAAAACCAAAACGAAAACGAAAAAGAAGACGCTCCAAGAACAACACAACTATGCATGAAACAATAAAAATGAAGCGTTTGGAAGAAACCTAGGATTTTTATTGATGAAGAAGGGGATGCCTTGGGCATCCCCAAGCTTTGACGATTGTACCTCTTGAATATTTCTTGGGGTGACATGCGTGGCATCTCCAAGCTTGAGTTTTAGTCCATCCTTTATCTCATTACTCATTCCTTCCATGCACCTGAAATTTTTCCTTCATACAAAACTTCACACAATCTTTATTAGCAACATTAGTGCACTCAAGATAAATAAGTCTTAAGGTTCAGTTCCAACCCCAAATAAACTTTCATTAGAACACTAGCTACTGTAGCAATTCCTTCAAAAAGCTCAATTCCCCAAAAGAACTCAAAAAGGAACCAACAAGAAGCAAATGCAGAAAATGGCAGAAATCTGTCAAAACAGACCAGCAGGTAAAGACGAATTTTTTCGAAGACCTTCTGTTGCTCAAATCAAAAGGTGTTGAACTAACGAAATTTACATAACAACCTGGGTCAGAAGCACAAAAATTCACGCCTCAAAAGGACGTATAGAGATTTTACACGAATTTTTACGGTGAAGCACAGAAATCTGTTTCGGGACAGCAACTTTCCCAATCATTACTTCTCTCTCAATAGAGGTTACTCTTGGCACAAAAAGCAAATAAAAAAGATAAGGAGCGGTTATTACTGAAGTAATAGCTTCCAAGACTCATCTAAAACTTTTGGTTTATCTCCCAATAAGTACTTTTCTTTAATGCCTTTAAGTTAGGCTTGTTAGTTTGAGAAGATGCTCACATAGAAAATATAATTTGAAGTAAAAGAGAGCATCAAGAAGCAAATTCAAAACAGATTTAAGTCTAACCCACTTCCTATGCATAGGAATCTTGTAAAGAAACAAGTCATGAAAGCACAAAGCAAAAAAGCATAGGAAAGTAAAACAAGTGCAACTTCAAAATTTTCAAAATAAAGAGGGGAAACTTAATATTATGGAGATACATAAAACCATGTTTCCCTCTCTCATAATAACTTTTAGTAGAATCATGAATAAAATTAACAATATAACTATTACATAAAACATTCTTATCATGAGCCACATGCATAAAAGAATTAATACTCCCCCTATAAGCATAGTCATTCTTATTAATCGTCGTTGGAGCAAATTCAACAAAATAGCTATCATTATTATTCTCATCACCATAGTCATCAAATATAGGAGGCATATTGTAATCATAATTAATTTTCTCCTCAATAGTAGGTGGACTGAAAATATCATATTCATCATTGTAATCATCATATATTGGAGGCATAGTATCATCAAAGTAAACTTTCTCCTCCATGCTTGGGGGACTAAAAAGATCATTTTCATAAAAACTAGCTTCCCCAAGCTTAGACTTTTCCGTAGCATTAGCAATAATGGTGTCCAAAGAATTCATACTAACAACATTGCTATTTGCATCCAAATAAAGTTCCATAGGTTTTTTAATTTTCTCTTCGAACACTTCATGTCCTAACTCAAGATAAATACTATAAAGCTCTCTAATTTTTTTGTTGTTTTCCATTAAGCCTAACTAGTGAAAACAAGAAACAAAAAGACAAAATTGCAAAATCTAAAGGAAATAACTTTGAGCACTCACACCAGAGGATGTGAGTACCTTTTACCTTACCTCCCCGGCAATGGCGCCAGAAAATAGCTTGATGTGTACGGACTTCTATTCTTGTAGACAGTTGTTGGGCCTCCAAGTGCAGAGGTTTGTAGAACAGCAGCAAGTTTTCCCTTAAGTGGATCACCCAAGGTTTATCGAACTCAGGGAGCAAGTGGTCAAAGGTATCCCTCTCGAGCAACCCTGCAATCAAGATACAAGAAGTCTCTTGTGTCCCCAACACACCCAATACACTTTTCAGGTGTATAGGTGCACTAGTTCGGCGAAGAGATAGTGAAATACAAGTGGTATAGATAATTATAAGTGGTAACGGTGATAGAAAATAACTTGATGGCGTGGAAAAGACTAAAGGCAAACTGAAATAAAGATAGTAGCAAGCAAACATGTAACAGATCTAGTAGCAAACGGTGTTTCAGTGCTTAGAAACAAGGCCTAGGGATCATACTTTCACTAGTGAACACTCTCTCATATAAATATCTTCTCTTTATGATACTACTCTTAAATACTCTCCGGTTGAACACTCTAATCGATGGTAGGGCTATAACAGCACACCTCAAAGTAAGTCTTTCCCATCTAGAAAACCCCACACTGTCACCTTGAGTACTAGATGGTTCCAACAAACACCAAAATTTCATAAATACATCCAACTCCAAATATAACTCATAACAAGTATTTGTAATCTCTAGGCTAAGTGCCACCATGGTGTGCATGCTGTCACTTTCACACACATAGGGAGAGCAGAGATCTATTAAAGCACTTGAGTAGCAAGGTAGATCTATAGATTACAAGCACATGATCTCAATAAGATAATGCATAGAGAGAGAGATGAACACATAGCTACCAGTAGAACCCTTAGCATCGAGAGAGAATTACTCCCTCCTCATCATGGGAATCAGCAATGGTGATGGAGATGGTGGTGGAGATCGATGGAGATGGCTCCGAGGGCACTTCCCCGTCCCGGCAGGGTGCCGGAACAGAGACTTTCTGTCCCCCGAATCTCCCCTTCGGTGGTGGCGGCGTTGCGGAACTTTTCATGGCTGGAGGCTTGATGATTTAGGGTTTTTGCATCGGGAGGCATCTTATAGGCGAAGAGGAAAGGTCGGTGGGCGACCCGGGGGCCCACACCACCTGGTGGCACAGCCAGGGCAAGCCCGGGCCACCACATGGTGTGGCCACCCTGTGGCCCCTCTCTGTCTCGTCTTCTGGCTCCGTGAGTCTTCCGGTAAAATATTGACTTTGGCTTTTGTCCGGTCCAATTCCGAGAATATTCATTTTCTAACTTTCCTAGAACCAAAAACAGCAGAAAACAGGCAACTGGGACTATGGCTCTTATTAATAGGTTAGTCCAAGAAATCATATGAAAAGTACTCCAAAGTGTGGAGAAAACACAAGAAAGTAGATAAAACTAAGCATGGAACATCAAAAATTATAGATACATTTGCAATGTATCATGGTCCTCCATGGACTCCGAAGATGACTGCCACGTAGTCGTCCGGGCAACCATCTTGTGTTCCCTAGCATGCGGGGAACTCAAAGAATTGTGCCTGGAGCTGGCCGCCACTGGAGGAGAAGGAGACCGTTCGGCCACTTCCTTGATCTTGGAGTCCGCGACTCCGAATTCTTTCACAAGTTGGACGTCGTCAGAACACGACGATGCCGCTTGACTACAAAACACATCCAGCAAAAACTTCAGAAAAAGCAACTCCAAAAAGAACGCAAGACACATTCACAAAGGCAATACTCACCAGTTAAATTTATCAAGGTCGAAGGATTCCTCCGACGACTCCTTCATAAGTCGCAGCTTCTTCCGAGTGGGAGGAGCCACTAAATAGACAAGAACGGCAGGGATGGTCTCCTCTGCAACCGCCGCAGGAGAATCCTCCAGCGTCGATGGAGAGGACGTATCCGAGTCCTCACCGCGGGAATGCTTGTGGGCTCTGCGATTAGCGGACTCGGGAGCTTCCTCTTCTTCCTCCATGGGGACTATAGACCCCGACTCATCCTCCTTCTCTGCTTCGCAAGGAATAACCCCTTCGGGCTAAGGAGGTAAATTGGCAGCCATGCTCCAGTCCTGCAATCAAAAGATGCATCATTATATACCAAGCGCTTGGTGGCAGTTGATACGTCCATTTTGCATCACTATTCTATGTCTTAATTCACTATTATTCATTGATATATTTCGTATTGAGAGGTGATACTTATATTATTTCATCTATTTTTGCATGGTTGATGACTTTTGGAGCATGGACCGCTGCAGTCAGGATTCTGATGGAAAAGGTTTTGTTTGGAGGCAAAATTCGCGAAGATAAAAAAATCCAGGAAAATATACGGAAAATTATATTTTTCCAAAAGACTCGGGATGCCAGAAGATGGAGTGGAGGTGGGCCATAGGGGGCCCACACCACCACATGGCGCGGGCAGGCCTAGGCCGCGCCTGGGAGTGGTGTGGCCGCCCTGGCCCACTCCAGCCTCTCTCCTCTGGCGTATATCATCCCCACGAAATCCTAAGACTCGGGGAGCGACCACAGAAAGATTATGCCGCCTCTGCAGGGCGGAAAAACCGAGAGAGAAAGATCTCTCCGGCAGACAGATTTCTGCCGGGGGAATTCCTTCTCGGAGAGGGAAGATCGTCGCCATCAACACCACCATCAAGCTGGACTTCATCGGGATCATCATCACCATCATCACCACCATCATCACCATCAGCACCCTCATCACCATCTCCATATTGCTATAACAATTGTGTTGAATCTTGCATAGTTCATAGGGGAAACTTTCTCGGTGTTGATTACTCTTTGTAGTTGATGCTATTGAGTGAACCATTGAATTATTGTTTATGTTCAGATTGTTATACATCATTATTCCATATCTGATCATGATCCATATGATGTCTTGTGAGTAGTTCGTTTTGTTCTTGAGTACATGGGAGAAGTCTTGTTGTTAGTAGTGGAGTTGCGTTGAGAAAGATTCAATAGATTATTATTTAAGTTGTGGTGTACTTCTTCTAGTGGCGTCATGTGAACGTCGACTACATGACACTTCACCTATAAGGGCCTAGGGGAATGCATTGTGTATTTGGCTACTAATCGTAGGGGTTGCCGGAGTGACAGAAACCTGAACCCCCGTTAGGAAACCATTGCACAAGGGACGTAAGGGTCTTAGAGTTTAAAGCTGTGGTTAGGTTTCTACCTTAATTACTTTCTTGTACTTACGGATGTTTGCAAGGGGTTTAGTCACAAGTATGTATTTAGTCTTGGATGGGGCGGTACATTAGCACAGGTTCACCCACACAACACTTAGCAAGCTAAAGAAGATTAATCAGCTATATGAAGCGAAAACACTTGACAGTCTTCCCATGTGTCCTCGAGAACGTTTGGTCATCTATAGAAATACAACCGGCTTGTCCTTTGATACATAAAGGATTAGGCCACTTGCTGCATTCATTCTTACTCTCTTTTATTTACTCGTACTTTGTTTACTTGCTTTATCGAAAATCCCTAAATATCCGTTTGCTAAGTATTTGCAGAGAATTCCTGATCCATACCACTAGCCAGCACCTTCTGCTCTTTGTTGGGTTCGACACTCTTACTTATCGAAAATACTGCGACACACCCCCTATACTTGTGGGTCATTAGCAATCGACAAAGAAACTACTTCGTAGTACAATTCTACCTCGGGAGGAGGGTTAGAGGCGTCGAAAGGAGGCACGACTGGTTCACCTGGGAGAACCTCCTTGGCGATGTACTTGGTCACCACTTGCACCCTCCTATCCACCTCACCTGCAGAAATGCCCTCGGCAGATAGGCGAGTGACATCGTCAGCGCCGGTCCAGCAACACATAGGGTGCACTCTGGCCTGTAGAGGCTGGACGCGGTGGCGCAACCAAGTGTGAATGAGAGCTGCGCCACCCTCTTCTTTGCCTATGCGGCTTTCGAGGTCACAGACGCGCTTATATAGCACCTCCGTTTCCTCGGACTCGCCAGGCATCATGATGTTCTTCCAGGAGTGCCTTCTCTTGCAAGTCGCCGCGGGATCGAAGGGCGCGAGTCCGTAGTGGTCTCCGTCGGCCTTCTGGTCGCGGAGGTAGAACCACTTCTCTCTCCACCCTTGGACGGATGCGGTGAGCTTGATGTCAAAATAGGTGACAAAGCAGTCGACGTGGATCCCGCAGCCTCCTACGTTGTAGACTACCGAACCGGATGCTGACTAACATTTCAGCTTAAAAAGCCTCTTGAAGAGGCCAAAGTGTGGCTTGATTCCGAGCCAGCACTCGCAAATCATGATGAAGCAAGAGATGTGGAGAATGGAATTTGGGGACAACTGGTGCAGCTGGAGTCCATAGAAACAAAGGAGACCCCTGAAGAAAGGGTGCAGGGGATAGCAAGAGCTCGGATGATGAGCGCAAGGAACATCACCCGGTAACTCGGAGGAGGACAAGGGATTACCTCATCGTCGGGCACTCGCGAGTCGTCTTCTACGGGTGGAAGAACTCCATCTTAACGATGAAGATGCAGCTCGGAAGGTTTGACGATGGACCCTCGCCAGGCGCCATTAGTGACGCGGGTGCCCGCACCCTTCTTCTTCCTAGCGTCGGCAGCGCTGGTGCCCACGGTGGTGGCACCACCCTTCTTCTTGGTGGCGACAATGGTGGCTGCAGATCCAGCGACGGCACCTCCCTTCTTCTTTCCCATCTTTCGATGGCGGTGTGAATGGAGAAAGTAATTGAGGAAGACACGGAGCTGGTCTAGTGCCACGAATAGGAAGTGCGCAAGGAACCAAAGAGAGCAGCAATGGCAACATAGGCACGAGCAAGAAGAAAGATGGCAAAAATTACTACAGCTGTGCTGCTACTTAACCTCCTCGCGGACGCCATCCAACGGCCAGCAGAAACCCTACTGGATGCGTGGCATATATCGTCATCGACACGTGGCGAGGGTGAATCACGAACCGTCCCCCACTACCTCCATTACGCGCGGAAATCGAGGAGAAACAATTAAAATAGAATATTACGCATGCCCGGTCAAATCGAAGTCAGAAAGTGGGACCCACCACTCGTCACGTCCCGTCAAAGCCGCTCATGCGGGCAACCGAGGTCATCAAATCATCAGCACTGACATCATCGATTCGAGCAGCAGAAGATTTCGACTACTTTAGTCCTTGCTCGAGTCTTCGACTCAACCAAGCACTCGGGGGCTACTCCTAACAGGAGCGCTGGCCACGCACCCGAAAGAACTTTTATGCAGGTATATGAACATTCAAGACAAACCCTTCACTCGAATCATCGATTCGATTATGAACTGCGGGTTACTCCCATAGGGAGCACTGAAAGCCTATTCGACCAAAACAACCAACAAAAGACGACAACAATCGCAAATGTTTTTAGTCCCCACTCTAGTCAACGACTCGAATAGGCACTCGGGGGCTACTCCATAGGGAGCGCTGGTCGCGCACCCTATGATTATTTCTCCATATACAGCGTACTATGTGTTGATAACATCCACACTCGAATGCTATGGCGACTCTGCCTCATATTTTCCCTGCAAAGAGACTGCGTCTCCTGGGTCACCCGAATCATCTCCGTGATGACAGAAATTCGGATGTCGCACTTACAGCATGAAGATATGACCTGAATAAGGACTGGAAATGCATCTGATGCCCACTACCAGAAACATATCCGTGCCTGCAGGTACGATGAACATGCCTTGACGGACGCGTCGAGTGCTCACACTTATACACTAGAATTTGACTCATGTAAGACCCCCACGGCATGAGTCGAATTACGCCAGCACTTTGCGGAATTCGAGTCCGGGGACTCGAGTTTGAGTTGATTGTGTTGTTTTGCCCTAAGGCAGTTAACTGATACCGATATATCGGATAAATCAGGCACGTATATCAATGATCCCTATGACACAAACAAAACACTCGAAAAAATGCTCAGTCATGCACTCGAAAGACTTCATAAAGTCCCCAGTCGAATCTGCAATTCAACTGGACATGATACACTGCAAATGTATCTATAATTTTTGATGTTCCATGTTTCGTTTTATCTACTTTCTTGTGTTTTGTCCATACTTTAGAGTACTTTTCATATGATTTCTTGGGCTAACCTATTAATATGAGCCACAGTGCCAGCTACCTGTTTTGTGCTGTTTCTGGCTCCAGGAAGTCAAAAAATGAATATTCTCGGAATTGGAAGGGACAAAAGCCAAAGTCACTATTTTACCGGGAGACATCTGGAGCCAGAATACGAGACCGAGAGGAGCCAGGGGGCCACCACACCACCTGGCCGCGCGGGCCAGGCCTGGCCACGCCAAGGGGTGGTGTGGCCAGCCCAGGCACACCCTCGGCCTCTCCTTGCGCCTATATATTGCCTTCGATACCAAAACCCTAAGTACCCGATCAAAAATCCACGAAAGAGTCTGCAGCCGCCGTTATCTCCATCCCTAGATCGGGAGGGATCTGAAGCTCTTCCTGGCACCCTGTCGGAGAGGGGAATTCACCCTGGAGGCCTTCTTCATCATCATGCAAGCCTCCGGTGTGATGCGTGAGTAGTTCATCTCTGGACTACGGGTCCATGTAGTAGCTAGATGGCTGGTTCTCCTCCTTTGTGCTTTCATGTCTAGATCTTGTGAGCTCTGTTCATGATCAAGATCATCTATTTGTAATTCTGCATGTTGTGTTTGCGGGGATCCGATGGATATTGAGATGCTATTTCAGATTGATTATTGATTCTATCATGTCTTTGTTATTTGTGATCTTACATGCTTTTCGTTGTTAGTTGCTATCTTGGCCAAGTAGATGCTAACAACTCCAAGAGTTAGTATTTATGCTCGATAGTGGGTTCATGCCTCTGGTAATCTGGGGAAGTGACAGAAATCTCTAAGGTACTAGATGTGCTGTTGCTACTAGGGAGAAAACAACAATCATTTGTTCATAGAACAATCGTATTGTTACATTACACGCAATTCATGAAGCAATAATCTGTTGCTTGCAACTTAATACTAGAGGGGGTTCGGTTTATGACCTAAAGGTGGATTATTAGTCTTAGATGCAGTTGGATGGCGGTCTATGTATAATGTTGTAATGCCCAATCAAGTCTCAAAGGAGTCAATATGATTAGTATATGCTTGTATGCTTTCTCGATGTTTGTCAATTGCCCCGCTGTAATTTGTTCACCCAACATGTTATCTATCTTAAGGAGAGCCACCTCTAGTGAACTATGGACCCCGGTCCTTTCTTTTACATTCAATCTACAAACTGTTTACTCCTTTGTGTTTACTTTCTATAAACTATTACTTCCTTCCATTCGATACGTTTAATCCTTTGTTTTTAGCAAAACTGGTGAGATTGACAACCTCATCGCAAGTTGGGGACAGAGTTCTGTGGTTGTGTTGTGCAGGTCTCCACGTTGCTGCTGGCACAGGTAGTGCGCCCTGCCAACTTTCAGCTAGCTACACCTTTGAGGTGTTTGCTTGCTCCTACTGGATTGATAACCTTGGTTTCATAACTGAGGGAAACTTACTGCTGTGCTCATCATACCTTCCTCTTGGGGTTCCCCAACGAGCTCGTTAATACACGAGTCGGCAGGACACTCGGGGGATACTGACATGGGTATACCCTACAGGTACTCGAGTTTGGTATATACGGCCTAGATACGGCAGAAGCCCACGGTGTTGCCAAGGCCCAATGCAGAATTCGGGTGACCCATGGACTCTTCGATTGCTTGCGAGACAAGAAGAAGCTTAAGATAGAAAGTTCAAAGGGCGAACCCTAATCTGTAACCGACTCGACCTGCTACCCGAGACCTAGCCTATCTATATAAAGGCTAGGAGGGGGCGGCGAGGAGGACAATCACAACCCTAGTTTCCACAACTCTCACCAGATTGCATTTGCGCGCCCCTGTAATCTTTGATTCCTTCGTTAATTCCAAGAGCAGACAAGCAGGAGTAGGGACCTCTACGAGGCCTGAACCTGGGTAAATCTTGCGTCCCATGTGTGCTTGTTTGCTAGCCAATTGATGCCTCCAGCGCTCCCTCCTTGTCCAAAATCCAAGTCCATAACAATGGGCATTGACGAGTTAAACCCTCGTCACCCACACTTCGGCACTTCTCACAAATGCTTTGCTCCCTCTACAGGGGACGTTGACATGTTGGTCTAAAAATTTTGATCACTTGTTTGTCATAAAGTTTTTTTGATTACCTTTGCCTTTATACAATCTTGCATGTCCGCAACCAAACTGTATAGTGAATAGATGATGGTTAATTAATATATGATTAAGGGTTGTTCATGGATAATGTACCTACATAGGAAAATATACAGGCCAAGAATGACTTCAAGATTGTAGGCAGGGACAATTAGTATGCTCCAGCTTGTGTCATATCTTTGCTAGAAGTACCGAAGAGCCATCATTGTCGTTCTTTTCTATGATCAACGGGAAATCTAACAAAAAAAAAAGTGACAAGAGTCATATGACAGTATAACTTACAAAAAGAGATGGTTCATCGTGAGAACAAGCAACTATATGTAAAGTAAGCGTCGCACACATGACACATAATACATAATCAAAAAACACCGTCGGCAACTATACAACCAAATGGTGCAGAAGCGCTGCTCCATTGGTATGACAAATACAAAGAATAAAATTGATGAGCATTTGAAGAAGCTAGAAAATATAGATATTAGTACCTTTATTGATTACTGGAGTTGTCACAGGCCTGAACCAACTCATCACTTTGTTGTTCAGAATTTCTTAAAAATATTCAGGTACTTTCCCATCTTCACAATGCCAGCATATTAGAAACACACACTTTATGTGCAATACAAAAAATTGTATGTGTTAGATCACAGTGGTATTTTTTGCAAGAATGATTTATTTGAATACAAGATAATTCTGTTCTTCCAGAAGATAAGAAAAATGTTTCCAAATGAACTGAATCCATACTCCAGTTGTTGAGATGGGCCATATTGCCGAGTCTTAAAAAAGAGTAAGTTCTTAGAGATATTACCACAAACATGTAGAGTGCGGTACTAAGAGATTGATGAAGACAAGGGAGTAACAAAGAGATGTCAGGAAATGGCATATACATTAGAGTAGACATGTATGATATACTCGGTATGGAGAACCAGACCTTGGTGAGTTCCTTACTTCCTTAGAAGAGTGAGCACGTGACTTTACACCGGACCAGAGATATGAATTGTTGGATCACGATGGAGGTGGAATTTATATCGCAATTCACACCTGCTAATTGGCAACCACCTTGGAGATGAGAACTCTGTGTCAAGTTCATGAACAAGATATATACACTACAAACATCTGATGGATTGACTGGAAATAACAAAAGAAATACACTCCAGATGGACGTGTATCCCACCTTATATCCCCGCCCATGGCGAAAATAATGAATCCCTAAATATTTGTTGTGTATTGATTTGACCCTCATGGGGAGTATATATAGACATACAAACTTGGAGGGCAAGAAGCCTATGACTTGGAATACAAGATGATCTCTAAAGTCCTAGTCTATCTCTAGTTGTGTATGTATCCTAACATCCCCTCGGTCGTAGCAGGAGCGAAGCGGACACTTGCGACCGGATTTGAAGTGGTGCACTTCCATCGTCTTCGCCTCCTTGTCATCATCAACTGCGTGGACATAATCATGGCTGGTACCTAGGGGCGGTGACTGCATCCCCTTCGGGTGCCTCTCTTCCCTCCCGTAGTCACAGTGGAGTGGCGTGGGCGCAAGTGACGACGCGGACGCTGTTGACTGGAGTTCTTGAGTTGTTGTAGATGTTGTTCTTGATGTCGATGTCGAGTTAGCCGATCGTGATGTAGCCGTCATCAAGGTGGGTGTGGTCGATGTTGTATGTTGTGTGGCCGCCATTCCCGAAAGCGTAAAAAATTGCACTTTTGTTGTTGTTGTTGTTGTTGTTGCTGCTGCTGCGTCTTGTGGATGTCAGAGGACGCGGTCATAAGTGAGACCACCAGTTTTGCCAGGACTGGAGGAAGTCATCGAGCACACACGGTTTTGCTAGAACTGTATGTGCGGTCGTAGGGGCATCATAATTGTGACGCCAGTTTGTTGATGCAGTCGTCGGGGTCGTGGACGCGGCGATGCCCTCGTCGTGCCTTGCAGTTATACTGCCAGAGGGCGTCGTAGATATATGTCCATGATGTGAACAGGTATAGCGGCGGCGCCGGTGTGTCAATGAAGAAGTTGATGAAGACCACATTGATGTAGACCTTGGTGATGATGTTTCGGCGATGTCGTAGAAGGCGTGACATAAAGTGTCGCTTGACGGCGTCCCTTGTGGTGACGATGGTGTCGATTTCGTGTTGTCAGAGAAGTCGGCGAAGTCGTGTTTCACACCGGTCTGGCGTGTGGATGATGTTGATATTGCTTCTTCGTGGATGTGCTCGACGACGATCTTGGTGTAGTCGTATAGCTTGATGAAGATGTTTGGATCGATGTAGTCCGGGTTGATGAAGTGCAGATCGGCACGAGGATGTAGATGGTGTACTAGCACGTGGAAGGTCGATGGAGATCTTGGCTAGCCGACAGGAAGATGTTGTAGTTGATCGGCACGTGAGCGTGGCGAGGCGGCACTTGGTTCTGTGGCCAAGGCATCGTGTTGTGGAAGTAGAAGCCACATATGTTGCTGCTGGTTGGGCCATGTGCGCCTGCGGTGTGGAGTCTCGCCTTGGACGGCGAGGGCAGCACCCGTGTGTGGCCGTGTCCGCGTGTGGAGCACTCAAAACGGGAGCACCGCCACCTGATCGAGCCAGGAGACAGTAGCCTGATATGTACTTCGATTGTTTCCAGTGATGATCGTGAGGATTTAGGGAGCCAGGAGACAGTAGCCTGATCTGTACTTCGATTGTCGCCGATGATGATCGCGAGGATTTAGGGATTGCTAGGACAATGCCCCCGCATTGCTGTGAGTTGCTTATTGCAAGGCAACTTGAGGATATAATCTCTAGTTCATTCTTCTGATTAGATTATACAACCAATATTTTTTTCTAATTCAGAGACAAAACCAGGTTTTTACTCATATTCCAACCTAGCATCGGCACGCACCAGAGCCGGCTGGCAGGGCCTAGTGCTCTACTCCCAAACTTCCCCACAGCAGGGGAAAACAACCTACTACTACAACCTAGATCTAATCCGACGCATCTCCTTCGCCCTCGCCGGCCAGCAACGCCGCCGCGAGCAGCTCAGGATCTTCCCGACGCCGCTTCTTCGACTCTCAACGGGGGCTAGGTGGGGCGGGAGAGGAGGAAAAACGGCCAGAGAGAGAAGCGCTTTGGATAAACCCACAAAACACTCAGCATCACTTCCAGTTGTCATGGCCTTATTTTCAGAAACCCCTGGTTCACTTGCTCCAAATGCTAATCATGCTTCTTAGGTTCTGATGTATTGAATGAAAAAACTTCTGTGAGTTCTAGCGAATTTTATGGTAGTTCCAATTCTTCATTGCTTCAAAAGGACATGCTTAAAAAAATTCTTCACCCAGGATTGTAGACTGTTTGCTCACGGTCATCATCAGATGTTACTAAATTCAGCACAAACTATTGATAGCTCCCTTGCAGGCATTAACACAAACAGGTACTGGGCACAAACACTGGTACACCACTACCAGGTAGTATAGTCGGAGATTTCATTGAATTGGGCACTGAAGGTAGAGAGAGGGGCACCAACTGAACTGATATAGTGCGCCAACAATGTCAAATATGAATAACCGTGCACATCGAGGCATTAACGCAAACAGGAAGTGTGCATAAGACACCTAGGTGAGGAGCAGAGGATGCACGTACACAGAGGAGTTGGCGACCATGCAAGGACGCAGCGAGCAGGAAAAAGCAGTGGCAAAATTCAATCACGAGCATGAGCAGCGGAGGCAGACCCTCATGTAGGGGGATGTAGGCGTGCTTGAACTAGAGATGAAAGAAGGTGCCCACGCAACCGAGCGGGGTCCGGGAACGAGGCAGCGTTGTCTTGGGGCTCCGGAGCGACGCGTTCGTCGGTGGGGACGGGATCCGGCGTCGTCGGGACATGGCCGGGGCGAGCTGGCAGCCTGGCGCTGCAAGGGTCGGGGTCGAGCAGCGTGGCTGGTGTGATGGCGATTGTAGCGACCAGGGGAGCGCCGGGTCGTTGGAGAGCATGAAGGCGAGTCCCTGTGGAGGTGCTCGGAGATCCTTAGCGGCGGGGACCGGAGGAGCGTAGCGCCGACAGAGCTGGGTGACCAAGGTCAGGGGCGAGCTGCACTCGAGCCATAGGAGGCAAGGCCTGTGGGCACGCGTGGAGGCGAGGGTGAGCAAGGAGGAGGAGGCCAGTTCGGTTCACCAACCGACTGTCTATGTCTATTTTTCGAGAAAATTACAAAAACCACCACATTACAGGCTAGGGTTTCAAAAAGCCATAACTATTCGCTAGGGTTTTAAAAAACAATCAGTTCAGAGTTGGTTCGTTTCAAAACACACAGATACCGGTTTGATGCTGGTCTAATGACAAAACTGACATCATGGCCCCACCTGTAAGGATGACGTGGCTCCCTCGGACGGTAGCGGGCAGACGGCCGTTAACGGCGCTGTCGGAACCCTACACCCCCCCCTGTTCCTACACGGGTCAAACCAGACCATGCTCTCACTTCCTCTCCTGCGCGCGAACTGAAGCGATGGCGGCGGCGATTTCTCGTGGCTCTAGATCTACGGCCGGCGGGGGCACTGGAGGCGTACCTGGCGGCGGAGATGGCGGTGGAGACGGCGGCGGTGGTCACGAAGTGGAGGTGCTGGGCTTCGTCGCGGCGGAAGGGGATTGCTGCGGTAGCTCTAACCCGCCGACAGTGAAGTTTGCATCACCGGAGAAGATGGCTGCCACTGCCTTGGCAAAGCGTTGGAAGGAGGATGTTACCCAGAGCAGCCGTTGGACTAGTGCATTCGGAGGCGATGTCGTGTAAGTCATTCGCCTCTCTCTTATCTGTCATTATCTTTTCCATTTTGGCTAGGGATTTCTACTGAAAAATAGACAATTAAATTATCTTATTATGAATATATGCAGTTTGGATGATGATATATGGGATGTAAGGATCAATTTAGATGGCAAGGACAATTTGGAGCGCACTATATGCCAGTCAGATGTAACATTCCTCAATTTGCTAGCTCTAATTGAGACAGAGGGGTATGGGATTACAGACTGCATATATTATGTGAAAGAGGAGGGTACAGGGATAGCTGGGATGGACTTACTGGATGGGCATATTAAGGTGGAGCAGATGGTTGAACTTCATGAGCATAAGAAATCTGTCAGCTTGACTGTAATCAAAAGAGGAAGCACACTTCCATCAAACATCAACACTCCTGCAGTTGAAGAGCAAATCCCAATTTCAGAAATTGGAAACCCCATTGTCTACACAGTTGATGATGATAGAGTGATTTTACCAAGTCAGGAATGTACCCAGTTAACAGAAGATCCTAACTGCATGTACTTGCTTACACAACAGAGCAACAATCTTGAGAATGACATGCAGATCTTACAAGTTAGTGATGGTGATGGAGGCTACTTATTTAATGAACATGGAACAACTAAGGAGAAGGGAAAGCATATTGTTGATGATGAAGAAGAAGATATGGAAGAGGATGAACAAGAAGATATGGAAGAGGATGAACAAGAAGATATGGAAGAGGATGAAGATTCAGATATGGAAGAGGATGAAAATTACATGGGAAATGATAGAAATGAAACTGAATCAGATGAAGATGAGCCAAATCATGGACTGTCTAATTTGAAGAAAGGAAAGAGGGGTGGCTTAGATCATGAGTCTTATTATGAACAAGAGCCTGAAGATTTATTTAATGCAGCAAATTGTTCAGATGATGACAAGGATGACAGTGGTTGTGGAACACTCTCCCAGCCAGTTACTGTGAAGAAGAAGAAAGAACCAGTGAGGAAGGGGCCTACTACCAGATCACATTGCAGTCTGCAGAGTTCAGCACCACCAGATTATCTTCCTTCTGATGATGAAGGGCCAGACGGTGATTTTGATCCGGAGGATGATGATGGATTTGAGACATTGTCATGGGCTCTGCCAAAAGGAAGGAAAAGTAGGGCCAAAAAGAAGGAGCCAAGGGTGTGGTATGATGAGAACAGACTGCAACCTGAAGAAGGATTGTGCCTTAGGATGTGCTTCCTAGATGTGTACCAGTTCAGGAGAGCAGTGCAAACACTTCATATTGCACAGCTAAGGAACTTCAGGTACCATAGAAATTGCAAGGACAGAGTGATAGTAAAATGTGCTTAAGAGAAATGTCCCTTTTTTATGGTTGGTTCTCAGATAAAGAATGAGAAATCATTCTGCCTAAGAAAGATGCACTTGGAGCACACTTGTGGCACATTAGGTGAGCAATGCAAGGTCACAGGCATATGGGTTGCAAAGATATGTGAGCCCAACATTAGAATTGACCCAAGGACAGGCATTGAGACTATGATGGAGACAACCAAGGAGAAATATGGTGTAGATGTTCCTAAGATGATGGCATACAGGGCAAAGAGAAAAGCTTTACAGGTTGTGCTTGGTGATCAGGTGGAGCAATACAAGAGGCTAAGGGATTACTTGCAGACAGTGCTTGACACAAATCTAGGCTCTAGATGTATTGTGACCACAAAAATTCTGGTAGAGCATCCAAGTACCAACCCTAGATTTCATGGATTGTTCTATTGTCTAGGTGTATCTATACAAGGATTCCTTAATGGTTGTAGACCATTTATAGGTAATTGACATGATATATCTCCCTTTGCTAATTAATGAGACATGCACACATTATAACCTGGCATATATTTCTTCATTTGTAGGTCTAGATGGATGCTTCATTAAGATCACCACAGGGCAGTGTCGTCGGATTGAGGACAAGTACGCCATGAGCGGGTCCTCGAGGCGTGCGGAAGAGAGGGGTGTGAGACGTACGGTATTCCGGGACGGTGAGCACACAAGTTTACCCAGGTTCGAATCCGCCGGCTTTGGACGGATCCTACTCCTACTAGCAATCCAGTAATACGGCAGAGCCGGAATATGGGTTACAATGGTATCGCCTGCGCGAGTTGAGGGTCTAAAGTATTGGGTGTTATCTGGTGCCCTAAAGGCTCTCCCTAGGACGACTTATATAGATATCCGGCCTAGGGTTTACATGAGAGATCAATCCGGCTACGAGTAAGAGTTGGTTACAGAGTACATCTTGAACTACAAGTAGCATTATGGGCCTAAGTCGGTAAGTCTTCTGGGCCTTCCCGTAGCCGGATTGGACTCCGTCTTCTCTCTCTAACTAGGCCGCCCGTGAAGCAAAGCTCTATGCCGAAGTGGGCCACCCTGGTCAGTGAGGAACTATGAGGATACCCGGAAAGTATATCCCCAACAGGCAGCAGATTCTCTATGCCACTAGAAGGGATGGGAACAATAACATCTTCCCTATTGCTTTTTGGATGGTTGACAAGGAGGATACAGCTACATGGTCTTGGTTTCTCACCCAACTAAAGTATGCTATTGGTGGTGAAGCAGGCAAGTTTGGGTATTATACCATAATTTCAGACAGGCAGAAGGTAATTGCATAATATACATCTCATGTGCCATATGTAGTTGCCATGTTCAGTTATTTACATTGTTAGTAATCTTTGTGTAGGGTCTACTTAATGCAATCAACCAAATATTCCCCAACTGCCCTCAAAGATACTGCTTAAGACACATTTATGCAAACTTTCAAACTACTGGTTTTAGAGGTGAGGAGCTCAAGAAATACATGGATGCAACCTCCTATTCTTACACAAAGCATGGTTTTGATGTTGCCATGGCTAACATGAAAGAGGAGAGTGTGGAAGCTTGGGAGTGGTTAATGAAAATACCAGTTGCAGCATGGGCTAGATATGCCATGGACTATAACTGCAAAACAGACTTAGTGGTGAACAATTTAAGTGAGGTATTCAATAGGTGGGTTCTTGACATTAGAGGGAAACCAGTTAGAACAATGTTTGATGGCATAAGTAAAAAAATGATGGTCAGGAATGAAGGTAAGAGAACAGGAGCTGCTAAGGCAAGATGGGAAATCACACCTTGTTATGCAGAACTGTTAGAAGAAAACAAGAAGTGGTCAAGGATGTATAGATCAAGAAAGGCTGCTGAAGGTTTGTGGGAAGTTAGCCATGGGGCCAAATGCTATGCTGTTAATTTGGCTGACAAAACATGTGGATGTAAGAAATGGGACATGACTGGAATCCCTTGCAATCATGTTGTATCTGCCATATATAAGTCATTCCAACACCCTGAAGACTTTGTTTCTGATTTCTTCAAGAAACCTATGTATGTTGAGGCATACAAGCCTATGATTTACCCTGTGCCTGGTGAATATAGTTGGACAAGGACTGATACACCTGATATTGATCCACCAGTCTTCATGGTCTCACTGGGCAGGAATCAAACCAAGAGGAGAAAAGGAAAGTATGAAGTTCCAGAACCAAAGCAATCATCAAGGATGGCCACTATAACTTGCAGCAATTGTGGAACTCTTGGGCACAGATACACTAGTTGTGGAGTACCTTTAAAGCCATCTTTGGTGATGAGGAAAAACAAACATAAGGTTGGTTTTGTTTGGTTGCTTTTTCTGTGTTTTAACCATTCTCTGCATTTTCTGTGTTTTAACCATCTGTCTTGTTTAGATGCAGGAGAACAGGACAGAGCACTCCGAGTCTTCCACAACAGCAGTTCCACCTGTAGCTACAAGCTATGCTCCAGCACCTACTTCACCTGCTTTAGCACCTGCTGCTAGGAGGACAACAACACCTGCAACTAGGGGGACAACACCTGCTACGACTTCAGCTGCTTCAGCACCTGCTGCTAGGAGGCCACCACAACCTTTCAAAGCCCCAAGGCCAGGTCCTGCACAAAATGAAGCAAGTGGTACTTTTAGGAGGCCAGTAAGAGCAAGAAAGCAAAGCACAAGGATGCAGGTTACCTGACAGCAAGCAATATTGACAAAATTATCTTGAAAGATATCAAGAAGGGGTTGTTATAAAATGCATGTGTAATGTTGAAAGTATGTGTGTGCTTGGTGATTCTGAAGTCTGGAATGGAACTATGTATGTGGTTGTGATTCTGCTACTATGTTGGAATTATGTATGCGATAGTGAACTTTGTTGGAACTATGTGTGGGTTGTGAAGTATGTTATGAACTATGTTGTGAAATCCTTGTTGATACTATTGTGTGATTCTGAAATGCTTGTTGGTACTAATTTATAAATATGCTACTAGACATAAACCACTGGAAATACATCTATAAATATGACAACATCAGCACATACACATAGATAAGCCATCAACATCACTACATACATTACCACAATGGTTCAGCACATAGATAAGCCATTACAAATAGTTCAACACAATGATTCAACACAGAGGGTTCATCACTTGCATTACACAAATAGTTCAACACATAGAGAGGCGATTACAAATGGAGTGCACACTCCATTCATGTACCTAAACACACCATCACTCCTCCTCACAAACTGCTTTGATTCTCTTCAACTTGTCCCTGTTAGCATCACTTGCTTTGAAAAGATCAAACAAGGAGTGCTCTAACTTTTTCTTTTCAGCCTTAAGAGTAGCTCTTTCATCATCCCACTTCTGTTGTTTCCCCCTGAAGACATCTGCCTCAGATTTGAGCACGTTCTTCATTTCTTCCTTAGCTTTCTTTAGGACCTCTACTTCATTCTTCAATGCAGCTATGTACTTCTCCATCTGCTCAACATCAGGTTCCCTACTGTTTATCCTGACAAGGATATCTGCTTTCACCTTCCTCTCAGTCTCAGCTATCCACCTATTACCTTCCTCTACTAGTGATGCTTGTTTTTTCTCCAATTTCTCCTTCTCTACAGATAGATCCTCCATCATCTTACTACTCTCATACCTCTCTTGAATTCTTGAGCTCTGGCTATCCTCATACATTCCCCACAACTTAGACAATGCATGCTGCAAACTATCATCCCACTCTGGATCTATCCACCTTTGAAAGCCACAATTCAGGACCTGCTACAGAAGTATATGATTGGGAATATAGTCAACTATCACAATGTACCTAAATACAGGTTCAGTACAACACTATGATTCTAATAGACTATAAATGATTCCTAACAGGTTCAGTCCATCACAAATGGAGTGGACACTCCATTTTTCAACCTAAAAACACCATTAGGACTATAATGATTCAGAAAAAAATCTATATCTAAAAACAGATTAAGTGTGCATGATTACAGTAGACTAAATTATCAGAACTATTTGTGTGCATGGTTACAATAGACTAAATTAAGTGCAGAATTATCAGAACCACCACATTGTCAGATTAAGTGTGCATGATTACAATAGACTAAATTCAGATTAGGAGTACATGTAGTCATGTATATGATTCAATAACAACTAATCATTATTTAAAACAACATGTGAATTAATCAAATTACCGAGAAATACTCACATTTTCCACTGAGCATAGATAGAACTTCCTCCCTGTATCTTTGCCCTCAAACGCAACACATCGACGTGGCTTCAGTTGGTGACCGGAGCAAACAAATGGGGCATCATGATCAATGCAGCAATGTTCCGCGTCCAAGACATGATATGGTGCGTAGTCCAGCGGACAAATCTACAAATCGAACGAATCACCCACGAATCGAAGCTCAGATCAAAGGATTTCAAAAAAAATCTCGAATCGGTAACCCTAACCCTGACTAACTAGAGGAGAAAATTACTCACATCGCCAAGAAGAGATCCACCGGAAGATTCGGTGTCGTTCCAGCTCGACATGATCTACGGTGGCGGCGGCGGCGTGCTGACCAGTGGCGACGGCAGCGGGCGAGCTGAGACAGACAAGAAGCAAAGCACTGAGGCGCGGGAGAGAGAAAGGGACGGGGCAACCGTTTTGTGTAGGGTTCCGACAGCGCCGTTAACGGCCGTCTGCCTGCTGCCATCCGAGGGAGCCACGTCATCCTTACAGGTGGGGCCATGATGTCAGTTTCGTCATTAGACCAGCATCAAACCGGTATCAGTGTTTTTTGAAACGAACCAACTCTGAACTGGTGGTTTTTGAAACCCTAGCGAATAGTGGTGGCTTTTTGAAACCCTAGCTTGTAATGTGGTGGTTTTTTGTAATTTTCTCCTATTTTCCACTCAGCAGTGGCACAGCTGACTTATCGGTGGCAGTACCTATAATTCCACCTAACAGGCGAGGGAAAAATCGTATTTTCCAGACGGACGGTGGACAGAAACCTTACGTTCTTTATTATTACTAGCTAAATACCCGTGCGTTGCTACGGAATTTCGTGAATGTACATGCAACATGCGGATGTTGACAAAGTCATGGTAAACATTGTATATGAGCAGACTTCAAATGCAAACGAAAAATAAGGTTAAATCAGTACATACCTAGAAGTATTTTTCCTTCTTGGAGTCAGGTTGAAGTCAACTCTGAAAATCTCTGGCGGCAGTTTAATGGAACTCTGAACAATTATTTTTTAGGGGGTTAACAACTCCACTTAGCTGAACTGAAATTAAAAAAATGATTGCAGTGCAACATTCCGATTTCTATTTAACCTCATTTCCTTTTAGAGCAATGATTATATTCCTCTTAGATTCAACATAAATAGTCGAGAAAATGAACACAAAATTTCAATATGAGGCTTTAGCAAATACATACTAAAAGAGATTGCCATCCTTCAGCATCCATCCACACCTCTCTATCCAACATCTTCTCCAACACGGAGCTAACATCATCAGCCTTATTACCGTCATCGGTGTGTGCTTGCGAGCGAGAGGGCGATGATGCCCAATCGCCAGCATGGCGCTGAGGACCCTGTCAAAAAGAAGATTTTGTCGTGGTTACATGAGTATTAGACCTGCAGACCCAGCCCATAGTTGCCGGCTCTGTACCACCTGCCGACCAGGAGGCGGTAACTTCTGCGCTCTGGCGTGGTCTTTCAGCTTCATGTCGATCAGCGAATTGTGCCCCTTGGTCACCCTGCCGCCGTTGTGGCACATGCATATGATCAGGACATATTACTAGTTCACAATCGTTGGGCTTTAATGGTTCAACCTACGCCTACGCATATCGGAGAGCAGCCCCATGATGGTATCGATGTTGCCCGTCCCACGTACACACTCATCAGCTCGCGGCAGTTCGTCACATCGGTCTGCTCCATCTCCATGTTGGTTGTTGACCATCATCTTCCTAGCATCGTAGACTCATCCTTCCGTCTGGAGTCGCAGAGGCTTATATTCATTAGGACATACATCATGGCGTTCGGAGCCTCGCCCCGTCGTACCATCTCGACGTGTTGAAGGTGACCGCAAGTAGGACTCCTCCGCACGCCTTCTCTGATCCATGGCGCCCTGCATTTCCTGATCAGAGGCAGCCACAGCGTTAGGTATACCGTTGTGTGGAAGCGCAGCACCACCGACATCAGATCCAGAGTCAACAAATCTGATCCAAGAGCTTGGTTTTCTCACGAAACCTCTCTAGCATGGCTACGTTAGCTAGACCCAGATGCTCTTAATGTCCCTTGCCGGTCTTGTAGAGGATCGAGACGGAGATGTTGTTCGGCAGTTTCGCCTCGTCAGCATCTTGCGCCTGCTCCTGGCCACCGCCGCCTCTCCCATGCCCGACCCAACTGTGACTGGATGTCCTGGCTGGGCGTCCATCTCGTGCTGCCATTGTCAGCTGCCTTGTTGGCATCTCGCCGACCATGTCGCCCTCCACCTGCATGTCGTTCCCGCTCGTCGTCCTCCTGCACACATGAGGATATCAACGTGCAGCTGCTCCTCTGATTCTCGCTGATTCAGCCTGAGCCGCATCGTTCTCCTTCATGGCCTGCTACCTTGCTGATTGGTACGTGCGGCGCCAGAACCTAGGCTAGGAAGGTGAGATTGGGAGGGGAGGGAGCGGGTTCTGGGGATCATGACCTGTCCCGGGCAGGAGTCACACGATGGAGAAATAACAAAACCGGCGCTTTGTATGGGGGTCTAAGACGGACTGTATCGATCCTATCTCAAACTGATTCTACCGCAGTCCTCAAAAAAAAAAAAAAACTGATTCTACCGCGGGGACTAAACAATTGTAATCTGACGTATTATGTACTTCAGTGGGAGGGTAAAAGCGTCTAAAAAAGTGTTGGGCTGAGAGAAACAATTCGTCCTTTATTATTACTAGCACAAAAGCCCGTGCATTGCACCGAGAATAAAGGCAACGCACCGAGAATAAAGGCGATCCAGTTCTTATTCCAACTACAACATGAGTCGGTAGCATTGAATATGTAAATTCAACGAAATTTCTTTGTACGAGCCTCTATTACACCCACGCGAGCACGATGGCTAATAGAAAGATAGAATGGAACTAAACAAGATTGCCATAAAATAGCTCAATTTGCAATTGATGATGCTCCTGTGCAAAAGCGTTAATACATGTACATAAAGATCTCTCAAAAACACGTCTTGGCCAAGTTACGAATATAACTAATTTGCATAAATGATAATCTGTCAACGATAATCCAATACAACATCTTGCCTTCGGTTCCGCCTAAAAAACATCATGCCTTTAAATTGTTATGATAGTTTGTGAATATTTTTTTTTCAAATAGAAATATACAGCATAAATAAATGTAATAACTACCTGATTCTCCTATGCCATCCAAGTGTATACAACAAATCTTATATTCCCGTTTTTCATACCCGGAAACTGCTCCTTAACATATAAACTATAAAGAACATTCATGGATAGCAGTTTTACTGAAGGAACCTTGCGCACTTTATTGATTTGAAACAACATTTAAATTTTCTGTATGCAGAGGCAAGAAAATCAAGGTAGAACTTCTTAATAATGTTACCAAAACCCACAGCTAACTGCGAGAAGTCAATAAACATCAATTAGCATTCATAAAAAAAATACTAACATATAACTTGTTTGATTTTGTAGGCATGGTATCCCTCAAGAGATGTATTTGGGAGGAGGAGGGAATTCTCTTGCGACAGAGGGAAGTTACCGGTACCATGTAACACCATAAAAAATATTGTCTGAATTTCTTCAGCCGCGTAGTCGAAACAGATCGGAAGCAGGTGGCGCCCCAGTCACTACCTACTCTGCCGCCGGGGCCATCTCTCTAAATTTTGCAGCCGGTGTTCAATTTCTTGTCACCAATATTTTCCCGGGCGGTCAACATCATGCTCTATTCTCCACACTGTGCTCATGGTGATATCACATCATGCTCATGGTGCGGCAAAAACTCCATGCGAAATCGATCAGGGGCCTTCCTAGGCTCGCTGGCCATCTCCTAGCCTCGTGCTCCCTGCTGCCGCCGTACACAACCGCATGCTCCATTGTCTCATGTGTTGGTTCCCGTGCAGCACCATTGCCAAATCACAACTGCGTGAAATCCTCCCGGGGCAGGTCTGGACGTCCGGTGCCGCCGTGACCTTATTCCACGCATGCCCAAGGAGGAACTCGAACATGCGTTGATGCGATGTGCACTTTCCCTTTCCACGTAGACACCAAACGGAGGAAACACGACTTGCCAGCTACCACACAGATCGATCAACAACAGAACTCACAGACCATGGCCGCATCTGCCTCCTCGACAATCGGTGATATGAGGGTGACGTAGGACAGCATGGGGAGCACGAAGGCAGCCGTCTTGCCAGAGCCCGTCTGTGCGACGCCGATGACACCGTGCCCTAGAAGCTGAGCATGACCAAGGACATCTGTTCCGTGTCGGCGTACTGTACCTAGGCTCAACGATGTTGATGACGCGGAGTAGTTCGCCCCAAGCCCGTTGTCCTCTCAACCAACTTCTTTTGCTCGATCTTGTAGACACCATGCCAGTCCGCCTAGCCGACATCTTGTGCTCGCGGCCCCAAGCCCGCTGTCCTCTCAACCAACTTATTTTGCTCGACCTTGTACACGTCATGCCGGTCCGCCTAGCCGACATCTTGTGCTCGCGGCCCCAAGCCCGCTGTCCTCTCAACCAACTTCTTTTGCTCGACCTTGTAGACGCCATGCCGGTCCGCCTAGCCGACATCTTGTGCTCGCGGCCCCAAGCCCTCTGTCCTCTCAACCAACTTCTTTTGCTCGACCTTGTAGACGCCATGTCGGTCCGCCTAGCCGACATCTTGTGCTCGCGGCCCCAAGCCCGCCGTCCTCTCAACCAACTTCTTTTGCTCGACCTTGTAGACGCCATGCCGGTCCGCCTAGCCGACATCTTGTGCTCGCGGCCCCAAGCCCGCTGTCCTCTCAACCAACTTATTTTGCTCGACCTTGTAGACGCCATGCCGGTCCGCCTAGCCGACATCTTGTGCTCGCGGCCCCAAGCCCTCTGTCCTCTCAACCAACTTCTTTTGCTCGACCTTGTAGACGCCATGTCGGTCCGCCTAGCCGACATCTTGTGCTCGCGGCCCCAAGCCCGCCGTCCTCTCAACCAACTTCTTTTGCTCGACCTTGTAGACGCCATGCCGGTCCGCCTAGCCGACATCTTGTGCTCGCGGCCCCAAGCCCGCTGTCCTCTCAACCAACTTCTTTTGCTCGACCTTGTAGACGTCATGTCGGTCCGCCTAGCCGACATCTTGTGCTCGCGGCCCCAAGCCCGCTATCCTCTCAACCAACTTCTTTTGCTCGACCTTGTAGACGCCATGCCGGTCCGTCTAGCCGACATCTTGTGCTCGCGGCCCCAAGCCCGCTGTCCTCTCAACCAACTTCTTTTGCTCGACCTTGTAGACTCCATGCCGGTCCGCCTAGCCGACATCTTGTGCTCGCGGCCCCAAGCCCGCTGTCCTCTCAACCAACTTCTTTTGCTCGACCTTGTAGACGCCATGCCGGTCCGCCTAGCCGACATCTTGTGCTCGCGGCGATCGATGCGACAACCGCGACCGTAGAGGAGGAGGAGCTTGTCCGTGACCCCAAATACTGCTCCGTGAGCGCCTCCAGTTCATGCACCACCCTTTTTAGGCGATCTTCAGCTAACCGAGTCGAGGGGCGGCGCTGGTCAGCGATAGCGGCGCTCGGCGGCGACGCGCAGGCACTTTTCATGGGAAAAGAATAGGGGCTTGGCATGGTGGTGATCAACAACGGCTTCATGGTGCGGCTCACATGCTGGGTAGTTTTTTTGGTGTTAGGGCCGCCACCGGGATAGTGAGCGAGTACTCACATAGCTACTCTTCGCGTGTGGGCAGCCACTTTTCCCCAATGACTTTTGGATCGTTATGGCTGTCACCTCATAGTCGTCCAGTGGCAGCGACAGAGGAGCTGACGACACTGCAAAAAGATACGGAATAATTTAATAGTTTTTATATCCATATGCTGCAAATGAGATGGTTATCGCGTGAGCCCTAGACGTATATGACACGAAGACGGTCCTCTTCGTCCTCCCGGCTGTTGTGGCAACCATAGGCGCGCGCCTCCCTCGTAATGAAAAAAAAAGGAACCCCATGGTTTTACTTGGTGGTAGCAGTTGTGGGTAATGTATGGGTTTATGTAAGGGTAAAAAGGTCCAAAAAAGTGTTGGACCGTAAGAAACAATCCATCCTTTATTATTAGGTATAGATTAGTATAGATATTATATATATACTAGCACAAATGTCCGTGCGTTGCAACGGAAATAAATCCTAGAAGTCCATTTAGAAACGGCAAAGTCCGGATATAACTTATTATGCTATTGTTAAGAATGATGGTTCTTTGTGGGCGGTTATCTTCTCACGCTCAAGAGAAAACTATCGTATTTGCTTCGTCGTGTACCTGCCCGGTGAAGTTAATGGGGTATATACCGTGGCTATTTATAGGTAATAATAGAAATATATAAATCAAGAAATACAATATATTACAAGAAAAGAACCAATGGAAAGATCAATAATAAAGACATTATTATTAAAGAGAATTTTCCACTCGACGACTAAAAGCTATTAAAATAACGACATTTAAATGATAAATAAATGTAAGGGTCTGCATAGTGAAAGATATATGTGTGTTGTGCATGTAAAAAATGTCTCCTAATACAAGAATCATCCTCATGATTTTGTGTGTGTTGTACCTATTGCCAATTAAGTAGCATACCTTATGAATTGTATTCATGATATTCTTGTTCAATGTTGGAGAAAGCATGGCGGTACGAAAGAGGAAAACAAATAATATCAAGTTTTGGCAAGGAAAAACATGCATGGCTACAAATTAATCATAGGCACAATTATTAATGGAAAACAAATAATATCAAGTTTTGGCAAGGAAAAACATGCATGGCTACAAATTAATCATAGGCACAATTATTAATGGTATAATATAATCTGATTCCGCTGAACAGATTGAAAGGTGTTGTTGTTGGCCCACCTCACTAATGCATGCCACACCCAGTGACATCGGCTGGCAGAATTGGGAATGCCGGCGAGCTGGCCACCACCCCCTGGGACATCACACTTGTCTAACTTATGCAACCCCTTCTTAATTCATCTCCTCACTGCTGAGGATGTCAAGAATAGAACGACGCTTCACAACGCCGCGTTCGCCACCTTCCTTGTGTGTTCCCTTCCGGTAGAATGCTTCGGCCACTTCACATCAAGACTGCCTGCATGTTGCGTCTTGCAAGCCGGTGGAGGATAAGTAGAAGAGGCCACCCATGTGTGTGTTCTCTCTCAACCGGCACTCTCTTGTGAAACTTCCTCATTTAATTTAGTGCTCCAACAACACAGGTGGGCCACAAACTCCTTTAATTATAGCCATGCAAGTTCCGTTCTTTCCCGCTTATGATTAGGCCATCATGCAACCGGCTCACAAATTCCGTTTTTATTTGTTGATGCCCGGATCAGCTTGTTATTCCAAGCACCTAGGTACGTATATAAATCTGTGTAACTAGGTTTATGAGAGCGAGGTGGGACTATTCAACACAAAGAAGCTCCGCTAGCTGTTCAAATTTCAAAACGTGGTATAGTGCATACGGTCCAAAGAAAGGCACAGAAACCGAAGGCCGGACGTGGCATACGGCCATAAAAAAGCCCAGGAACAAAACAATCTGTTCGGTCGGACAGGGAATCGAAAACGGGAAAAGGGAAGCGTTTCTTATTTCATTAACCGGTGGCACTCCATGTAATTTAGTTAGAAATATGTGGTTTGGTGGAAGGGCAAAACGGTCTAAAAAAAGTGTTGGACCGGAAGAAACAATCCGTCCTTTATTATTAGGTATAAATATATAGATTGGGCTAATTGGATCTAATCTACTCCCATGTTTTAGTCTTGTAAATGAAGTGTATCTAGACCTCTTTTAGTGTATAGGTTCATCAAGATTTAGAGTGAACCTAGACATTAAAAGGGGACTAGATACACTTCTTTCACAAAGCTAGAATATCTTATATTTTGAAACGGAGGGAGTATGAAAATCTCAAATTTTGAAATTGGATCTAATCTAGTCTATAACCCATCCTATCTTTGATCAAAACTGGGTGCCGCGCCCCCGAGGAGAAGAGATTGATCTCCCTGGGGGTGGCGCATGATGCGAAATGGTGGAAGGTCTAGGATCGGCGTCGTGAGGCTAACCGCTCTGATAGCATGTGAAAAATAATGAATTGTGTATTGATTTGACCCTCATGAAGAGTATATATAGACATACAAACTTGGAGGGCAAGAAGCCTATGACTTGAAATACAAGATGATCTCTAAAGTTCTAGTCTATCTCTAGTTGTGTACGTATCCTAACACCCCCTCTGCCTCACCACAATCCACAGAGGAGGCAACCTACAACACGACGGCTAGCGGATTTCAAGGCACGTCGTTGTTCGATGGTGGTTTCGATGGTGCAGCAAGGCAATCTCCCCAAGCGCGAGCTCCACCATGACCTTCCCCTCTACTCCGTCCTCCCCGGGGTGAACCGCGCGCCGCGGAGTAGACATGGAGAAGAAGCTCCAGCGGCGAAAAAGCCGCGGGCGTGCGTAGTCGACATTGAACCCCTGGAGGAAGTCGAGACAATCCCTGCGCCACCCTCAAAGCGAATCGGAGGAGGGGAAGACCTGGTGGCAGTCAAATGCAGGCTGTGAGCCGTGTCGAAGGCGGAGATGTGTGAACGGCGATGGTGGAGACCGGAGGCGGCGCACCTGGGTCGAGATCGAAGCCGGCAGCGTGTAGGCGGAGGAGCACCTTGGAGGTGTTGTGTTGGTCTCCAAAGTAGGCCATTGAGAGAGCCTTCCTCGGATTTGGAGAATAACACACTAATCGATTGGAATCAGAGAGATAATTGCCATAATTTGGGGACACAAGCATTTGCCTTTTCAGCGGACGGGAGTTTCATCTTTTCCTTTGACCGTAGAGTGCGGTCAGTCAAGTTAAATTACTAAGTGCACACCAGATTAGTCCTAGCCATTAAATTTAGTTTGGTGGACCTAATCATACGGTGGTGATAGGCTTATGTACGTTTTGTGGGATACGTTTAGAGAAGATAGTGTTTACTCTTTTATTAGTAGTAGAGATAAAACGTTTTTCTGATTAAACGGATATCTTAGTTTTGGGCCAATTGGGCGCCGGCCAATTTTTTTTACGTGACTGCAAAGTTCAAGTTGATACAGACATATACTCAGCCATTAACGGAATCTTAGTTTTAGGCCAACTGGTCGCTCGCCTTAAAAAAACAATTACGTGACTACCAACTTCAAATTGATATGGACATATCTAGTCAAAACGTTTACCGTGATTAAATGGAATCGTGGCCATACATATTAGATCTAACCACTGAAATAATTGTGATGATATGAATCAATGTAATGCCTCAAAAAATAATCTTATATTACTTTTATTAGTATATAATAGAATAGAAGATTTGAAGATGCTGTGGGACGATAAAAAGGACGGGGCGAGATGTCATGCGTCCTTTTAATTTCTAGCGTTTTATTTAAATTTGAAGATGCTTGAACATGACTTTCGAATTGTACGTTTCAAGCAACAAGACCGACCCGAAGTCCGAAAATGAGACGGTATATATTTTACGGGGAGGCGTCGCCGGGGGATAATTTCCCCGCATCCTCATGCTGCCTGCGTGACATGTATCCTGAGTTTGTAATCCTGCTTTTGCTAAAAATTCCTAGTTTTGATAAGAAATGTCCCGCTTTCACTACGGCAGAACGGCCTTTTGCCGTGTAAGCAAAAGACAAGCCAAAGGCTTTGCCGTGTGTATACACATGGCAAATGCCACACGCCAACGTTTGCCACGGCAAAGGGCCTTTGCCGTGTGTCTGGCGCAATAGACACGGCAAAGTCTTTGCTGTGTGTCTTGTTGGCCGCACGGCAACGTAAAGTAGTTGACAGCAGAACAGCGACTCGAGGTGACAGGTGGTCTTTGTCGTGTGCTTTGCGTTGCCATGTGCCAGCATGCTGCCGTGTGTCGTGGCTTTGCCGTGTGCCCGCTGGAAGGACCACATTTTCTTTGCCGTGTGCCCCGTCTAACAACCTCACGACAATGTATACTCCTTTGTCGTGTGCCGCTTGAAGAGCACACATGGCAAAGGCTCTCTGCCCAGCGCAGCATGCACAGCCTGCTGCCACCTGTGACCATTTGGCACTTTGCCGTGTGTACGGCAAAGGGCCTAGGTATTTTCATTATTTTCTGTTTTTCTTTTATTTCCTGAAAATTCAAAATACATAATATATATAAGATTACATAGATCATCACCAATACAGAATACATGTATATGATCATAAAGATCATCACCAACACCAAAATACATAATCAACAACAATAATATGAGCATAATATCATCACAAGCACTACCAAATATCATATCATCACCACACAAGCAACAAATTTCACAAGTGCATAATGAACAAGTGCACAAGCCATAAACTTCACAAATATTACAAGTTTATTCTTCCCATCCACAAGACCATCACCGCCAAGTGCTCCACAAGCTCATGCTCTGAATCCATCGTGGGATTCTACAAGCTCAAGACAAGAACGTCATTATGACAAGTAAAATCATGAATATGTACAAGTTTTTAGGCAAGTTGATGGCAATGACAATTACATGGAATTTTGACAAGTCTCATGGCCAAGTACATCACTATGATAAGTAAAATCATGAATATCTATAAGTCTCATGGCTAGTTGATAAACATGGCAATTACATGTGATTTTGACAAGGTGATGAAAATGATAAGTAAAATTTGGCGATGGCATATAATTATCTACAAGTGTCATGACAAGGCTAAATTTTCTACAAGTATCATGTCATGGCTAAATTTTCTACAAGTGTGATGGCATGGCAAAATTTGATAAGTGTAGGAGAGCTAACCGTGATGCACACATGATGGCCACAACCTTAAAACCCTCCTACAAGGTCAAAAGCACAATCATGAGACTCTCTCAATCGATTTCCAAGTGTACCGAGTACCGACATCGAGTGATGCACAAGGTCAAGTGTAGGAGAGCTAACCTGGAGGACTCTGATCCAGCCTCTGGACGACCGACGGATTGTTGACGATGAAAGGCGACAGGTTGTTTGATCCACCCTCTGACCCACCAGACGGCGCCTGGTTGTTCGACCCACCAGGCGGTATCAAATTGGCCAACTACACCATGGGAATTTGTGAGAATTAGACAATAAGAAAAATTTGAAAATTACGAGAATTAGACAATAAAGACATGTGATCACTTACCACGGAAAGGGGAAAGGAGGAGTAGGAAGAGACCCTGGTGGAGCAGTCATGAGCATTTGGTGTGCCATCCACTACGTCATATGTTGTTGCTGCTCCAGCATCGCCTGCTGCTGGCTAAGCTGCTGCTCCAGATGTAGCTACCGCTACTCGGCCACCTCTCTGCTTGCCCTCTCAGTGGCCATCTCCTCCTACGTCGTGTCGTGGCGATGTCATGAACATTGCAATGTAAAACATGTAGTAAAACAAAGATGACTAAGGAAGAAGAACATACCCGTAACTGGTCGACAGCTATAACCGAAGGTCATGGATGGGTCTCTACGGCAGGCATGGAGCTCATCCTGCCACGTCAGGTTTGGCGCATAGATGGAACAGTCCTAGGGTCAAAGGACCCGTCAGCAATCCATAGGCGGCCATTCCTCTGGCCTTGTCCACATAGCACGGCAACCTCAGGATTGAAGGGGCGGTGTCAGGGATGGAATCTTCGTCGTGCACCTGCTTGTACTTCTCAGGGTACTTCGTACCTTCGAGCTTGGCTCCCTCATTGATCCACGAGGACCTGTCCACAGGCTCGTCCAAGGTGCGCATCTTCTTCCAAATGGCAAACATGGATGGCTCCACACCTGTCTTTACTTTCTGCAAATGAGAGGACGAAGATAAGTGAAGGGGGACTCCCTTGCGGAGTAAAGAATAACTTGAGAAGCAAGAATAAAGAAAGCATTTTCTCACCTCTTTTTGCCTGACAAGGGCGAGGGGGATGCTGCATTGGCGGTGTGATCCACCCTTCATCTCCTCTTGCCACTTCTTTGCGGCCTCATGTCTCTTGAGGTACTCGGCGTGTGTCCACCACGCTACCATCCCCGTGAAGCACCTCGTCGCATTACCGACAAACTGAGGAGGGTTCTACATCCACAAGGTACATGTATTAGTACAACAGGAAATATATGAAGGTCAAGAAATCAATAAAACAGAAATGCAACTACCTGCAGGTACTGCCACGGCTCGAAGAGCATGTCCCGGGCTTGGCTCTTGTTCATCCAGATCTTGCGATCGCCAAACGAGTTGCGGATAGAGTTCACGCATGCCTCGTAGTGCATGTCTTGCACCTTCCTCTTGGCAAGCTCGTTCACGATCGCCATGCACTCCCTTGAGTTCTCCCTGTCCATGTCAAAGTAATTCTACAAGTATGCACACAGGAAAAAAGGAGTCAAAGCCATGAGTGCAAGTATTTTCAACCTCGCGGTGATCTAATTATGACAAGTGAAACAAACTTACCCAGAACAGAACTTGAATCTTCTCCGCCATGTGGTTGTACTCTTTAGCCGGATCCGGGGCATAGTGGTAATGCTTTTAAGTCCAAGGTACATCCCGCTGACCATTTAGGAGAGTGACAATCCCAGGAAAAAACGCTCGAACCAGGGCTCCAAGGATGCTCGAGTAGCCACGAAATGACTTCATTCCATCCTGATATAGAAAGGAACTGCACAATGAAAAATCATAATCAGTATGTGATGAAAATTCCAATATATGGTTAGCGGGTCAAATAATGTACCTCTTCCCAGCGGGCACGAGAACCTTATCTACATAGGCATAAGGTAGATCGGGAGTCTCTCAACCCCACGCCGATATGGAGCCTTGCTCCATGGCGTAAGCCGCGGGTCCAAGACCGCGTACGCCTCAAGGTATGGCGTCTCATCCTCTGGAGGCTCCCACCTCAAGTTCATGTCAAGCTCATAGGGTAAAGACCCCAACCCCTCATCCTCCGACTGCTGCGACTGCGCCTCCTCCTCCTCCTCATCGTCATCATCATCCGAGTGCATCTCCTCCTCCTCCTGGTCCTCCTCCGCCTCGTCCTGGTCCACCACGGCCGGGAGGGACTAGGATTCCTCCCGCACCTCCCACGCCCCCGCCACTGTGAAGTGCGTGGTGGAGGACTAGCACGCTCTCTCGAAGCTAATGTTGAAGCTTTCGAACCACCCTTTTTCGAACCACCACTCACAAGGTCAACCAAGCTTTTCAGCTTTTTTGTAACGCCCTTTCCCCTCGACATCTTTCAATCACCTACAAAACAAAATGAAAAGAGTAGTTTATTAGTACACATTAAAAGCAACAATGAACATAATTAGATGAATATTAGTAAAAGCAACAATGATGAAAATCAATGAATATTAGTAAAAGAAACAATGATGAAAATAGAAGAATATTAGTAAAAGCAACAACGATGAAAATCGATGGATTTTAGTAAAAGAAACAAATTTTATTACATAGCATAGCGTTCTTACAAATACAACAGCCCGACAAACACTACTACATAGATTAGTCTCGTATTATTACTACTACATACATCAGAAGCTTGTGTCGGGATTATGAATTGGAACACGGGTTTCATCATCGCTATCATTCTCGGGCCACCAATAATCATCTACGAAACCTGGAGGTGGTCCCTGTGGATCATTGACGTCAAGGCCTGCACAAAACGCCTCGAGCAAACTCACATCTTGTTGGTTGTGAACCTCATCAACTTCATCTTGCACAGTGTCTTCCTCCTCGGCTTTTGGCTCATCGTCTACGACGTGTCACTATCGGTGGACAAGTTGATAGTGAATTGCCTGGGGAGCCCTTCTTCCTGATACAACTCGCCATCATTTGTTGAAGGGTCTAGGCGGCGGTAATCATCCTTGTTTGGCAAGGGCGGCCTGTTGCCTGTCAGTACCGTCATCACAACATCCCAGTCCTTTAGATATTTTGTAGGGTTTGGCATGGGTACGAAAGATAGAATACTTGGAAGGCCTGAGTAGCCAAAATATAGACATCATCCCCCGCATAAATGGAGCTTCTCTTAACTTTGACCAGTCCAATTTCAGGATCCTGTTTCACCTGATGTGGGTCAAACCAATGACATTTGAATACAATGGGATTTAGCCCTTTGCCAAAACCCTAAATCAACTCATATATACCCTTGACTCTTCCATAATACTGGAGACCATCTGATCCTTCACAAAATACCCCGCTATTTGTTGTCTTCTGGTTGGGCCGGATAGTTGTGTATTCATGGGTATGGAAGCGATACCCATTCACGTCATAAGCATTGAACATGTCGACTGAATGGTTAAAGCCCCTGGCAATATTTCTTAGCTCAGGTTGCATCTATTTGTGAGTATTTGCCTACAAGTTAGAACGAGAAGTTTAGCACGAGAAGTTTAGCACAAGAAGTTGGATGGAATATTACCAAACCACAGAACCAGCTGATGAAACTAAAACCACCACCCTTATTGAATAGATCTTGATCCTCTTTCGGGTTAGGATCCCTAACTGGATTCTTCCAATGTGCACGCTTGAACCGTCTATACCAATTTAAAGAACAAGAGTTAGGCACAAACATAGGAGCGAATGTTTACGAATATCTAAATGGTGAGCACTTACTCGATGTACGGCTTCACTTCCTCCATGGTGTTCAAGACATACGACTGGATCAACTCCCACTCAGGTTTTTTGATTATGAACTTCTTCGTGCCACTTGATTTGCCACCAAGCCCTCTGAAGATACTAAGCTTGGGTACATCTTTAGGGTTGGCGGCACTGTAACGGGAGACTGGGTTATGCTTTGTGGAAATGTTGGCATCATAGTGCTTTGTGGTGAAGTTTGCAACCTCCTCATTAAGGACTGACTCGGCTATGGATGCCTCGATCTTGCATTTATTGCCTGTTTTTGTACGAAGCCTCTCTGTTTCTCTCTTGGGCGGATACTGCCAACAGGCCCACACAGGTCCCCCCTTCAAAGCCTCGTCCGCGAGATGCAAGATCATATGTTGCATCAGATTGAAGAACCCTGGCGGAAGGAGCATCTCTAGATTGAAAAGAAACTCGGGTGCCTGTTCATGTAACTTCTCAACCACTTTACAGTCTAATTCCCTACCACAAATTTGGCGGAAGAAAAAGCTCAACCTCGATAGCACTCGCCAAGTCTCCTCATCGACATAGCCTCGAATCATCACCGGAATTATCCGCTCAAGCCATACGTGGTAGTCATGAATTTTGAACCCTTGTACTCGCAACGCTTGCATGTTTGCACCCCTCATCTAGTTGGCTGTGTACCCATCAGGAAAAAACAAACTTTGCATGATCCACTGGAAGATCTCCCTTTTGGGGGCTTTGTTGGGCAGAAAGGAGCCTTTGGCTTAGACCACCCTTTTTTGCTGTTGGTTCTAGGTGGCTGTATTTTCAACTTTGTCCTATCACACCATTGTTCTTGATCAATTCGAGCCTTCATGTTATCCTTTGACTTCTCAATTTGCATTATGGTGCTCCAAAGGGCCTCGCCGATATTCTTTTCGGTGTGCATTACATCAATTTTATGCGGGAGCTCGAGATCCTCAAAGTAAGGGAGCTTCCATAAGCATGGAATGTGGGTGCACTGGTGTGTCTCCCCATATCCCACAAAACCATTCCCATCGGGGTTAGGCTGGAGAGCTTCTAACTCAGCCTTGATTTCCTTTCCCGTCTTCAGACGTGGCTTCCGATCATGGACAACACAGCCTTTCTTGAACCTCTTTTTGTCATTCCTGTATGGATGATTCGGCTCAAGGTACTTCCGATGTTCATCAAAGCAGGAATACTTACCTCCCTTTGATAGCCAGAAGAAGTCAGATCCTGCATGCACATTGGGCACGGCCACTTCCCATGTGTACACTGATGGGTTCGTAGCATGGAAAACAAAAAAATTCTACCGCAAGAACGAACAAAACCCAGATCTAATCTAGATAAAAGCCAAGATCTAATCTATTAGACATGAGCAACGAGATAGAAAGGAACTAACCCTCGTAGATCCGAAAGTGTTAACGAGATTAGATCTCGTGGTTGATGTAGTCGATCACTTGCCGATCTCAAGATCGAGTGGACGATCCTTCCGGCGTTGTGTTCCAGCAGCGCTCCCGCAGTCGGTCAAGTTCACGATCCTTCCGGCGCCGCGTTTCGGTACCGCTTCCACAGTCGGTCACACGTGCGGAGTCGAAGCAGACCTTCCTCTCCCCGTTCCAGCGAGCAGTAGAGGTAGTAGATCTTCTCCATGGAATCCCAGCAGCACAACGGCGTGGTGGTGGTGGTGGTGGAGTAGAGAATTCTGCAGGGCTTCGCCTATGCCTGTGCAGAAGAAAGGTGGAGGAGAGAGGCGGCAGAGATTGGGAGTTATGGGAGCGGGCTAGGAGGGGGCGCCCCCTCCCTTCTATTTAAAGGAGGGAGGCGCGCCTGGGGAGGGGGAGTCCTAGTAGGACTCTCCTCCTATGGCCGGCGGTGGGAAGGGGGGAGGAGTCTTCCTCCCCCACGAATCCGTGTCTTGCCCCACTAGGTTTCCTTTGACCCTTTCTAGGTTTTCAAGCAAACTCCAAGAAATCCTCTAGAACCTTCCAGAACATTCCGAAACCTTCTAGAATCTCCATACAAACACTCCGGAACATTTCCTAACTTAGAAAATGATCCCCAATATATGAATCTTATTCTCCGGACCATTCCGGATCTCCTCGTGATGTCCCGAATCCAATCCGAGACTCCGAACAACATTCGGTCTCCAACGCATATTCCATATCTACTTAAAACAACTTCGAACCTTAAGTGTGTCACCCTACGGTTCGTGAATATGTAGACATGATAGACACATCTCCTATCAATAACCATCAGCGGGACCTGGAGATCCATAATGGCTCCCACATACTCAACGATGACTTCGCGATCGATTGAACCACTTACATACGAAACCAATTCCCTTTGTCACGCGATACTATACTTATCCGAGGTTTGATCGTCGGTATCTCCATACCTAGTTCTACCTCGTTACTGGTAAGTACTCTTTACTCGTTCCGTGATATGTCATCTCCCGTGACCCAGTCACATGCTTGCAAGCTAACTAGATGAAATTCCACCGAGAGGGCCCAGAGCATATCTATCCGTCATATGGATGGACAAATCCCAATCTTGGTCCATGCGCTTCAACACATACTTTCAGAATACCCAATGACACCTTTATGACCACCCAGTTACGAAGCGGTGTTTGATGTCATCATAGTACCCATCCGGTGATGGTGATTAACATAACCTCATGGTCGAAGGATTAGGTTACTATGTATTTTAAAGCTTATAGCAAACGAACTTAATGACTTGATCTTATGCTACGCTTACTATGGGTGTGTGTCCATCACATCATTCTCCTAATGATATGATCTTGTTATTAGCGACATCCAATGTCCATGATCAGGAAACCATGATCATCCATTAATCAACAAGCTAGTTTAACAAGAGGCTTACTAGGGACTCTTTTATGTTTACAAAACACACATGTATTAGTGTTTCCTAATAATACAATTATAGCATGGGATGTAAACATTTATCATAAACATAAAGATATAATAATAACCACTTTATTATTGCCTCTTGGGCATATCTCCAACAGTCTCCCACTTGCACTAGAGTCAATAATCTAGTTAAAAAACTTGTGCCTTCAACACCTATGGCTTTCTAGTGTTGTATAGACACTATTGCTAGTGGTAAACATAATCTTCGGATCTGACACTTCCAGGTCCGTGTGTATTTGCATGTCCTTGCGTCTCTACGCATTACTCATTCTCCAATGAGATGGCATTGTATAAATTTGGTCCTTTGGTGAGACCTTTAGTTCCTTGGGATTAAATCATGTTGATACAATTGTCGTACAATGTATCTTCATAGTATTAGCCCACTTTGAACCACACCTAGTTTGATAACAAACTACTTAACACAAATGCCCTCCTTTGCTGCTACAATAGTAGTCATATACTTAGCCTTTTGTTGTAGTATCTGTTACAATGTTTTAACTTTGGCACTCAACTAAATCCGTTATGGAACTTTCTTTCCATTACATTGTGCCACCCATAGTTTAAATTGAGATAAATTTAATTTGTATCTTGTGACAAAATTAGTATCAATGTAACGCTTTACAATGAACTACCTTTAACTATTTGTCACTTATACATGGTATATTCTTAGTTCTTCCAAAGCTCATAAGAATATCTTTACTATTGTCCAATGATCATCTTATGAATCATTCTGGTATATGCTCATAACATTTAGAGCATAGGACATATCTGGATGTGTACATCTCAAAGAATGATTGATCAAAATATTCTTGTGATTTCACCAAGTGTCAAAACACTTGAATCTTGATTCAGTCCTTTCCGTGCGTCAAGAACCTTTCTTGTTGTTTCCATATTGAACTCATTCAACGTCTTATCTATGTACATTTGGCAAAACCATATTAGCGCCTCAATCTATCCATATAGACATTGATGCCTAATTCTTGGGTTATGCCTAAGTCTTTCATCAAAATGAAATTCTTAACCTGTGTCAATACAAGATACATCATTTCCAATCAACAATATGTCCTCTACATAATGTATTAGAAATATGTCTCAGCGCTCCCACTTAATTTCTTGCAAATGCAAGCATCTTCATCATCTCCGATGAATTTAAACTCTTTTAACAGTTTCATCATGGTGAAGATTCCAACTCCGCTATGCTTACTTCAACCATTGAAGTTTTGCATACTCTTTTAGCATCCTTTGAATTGACAAAACCCTTTGGATCGTGTCATTTACACGTCCTAGGTAACCATTCTATTAGAAGAACTTGTTTTGTTTGTTCAACTACCATATACCAAAATATATGTAGTGGTTGCTACATTAATCCGTCCAGACTAAATATCGCTATGAAAGATCAAATCTTATCATAGTCAATTCCTTGAACATTGTCGTAAACTCTTTCCGACATGTCGACTATTTCATAGATTTGAAACATCCATGTCTATTTCTTTATAGATCCAAACACGACCGATAGGCTTCACGCCTTTCCGGAGGGTCTTCAAAGTTCAGAAACTTGATTTCTCGTGTATGGATGCTATCACGGATTCCATGACTTCTAGTCATTTTATGGAGTCAGGGCCCATCATCGCTTCTTTGCATGTAGTCGGTTCATCATTGTCAAAACAATAACGACTTGCTTATCAAATCTTACTATTTGATTCTTACCGACCCACATGGTTCTATAGGAACTCTAATCTCCGAGATCACACCTTTTGTAATCACGAGAGCCATGAGCATTGTGGCCGTCACCGGGACACTTTTCGGCGCTGCGCTACTTAGCACATATAGCTAAGGTTCAACAACCTTATCAAAGTTCTATTGTCCTCCCACTTAACTTTTCACGAAAAATTCCTTCTCAAGAAACTTGACGTTCCAAGTAACAAACTCTTTTGTTCTCAGTGTTATGGAGAAATTCCCAACAAATTCTTTGGGATAACCTACAAAGACGTGTTTATCCGACTTTGGTTGTAAACATTTTACTTATGCATTACATACCAAAATTTAAGAAAAGAGAATTCGGGTTTTATCCCAAACCATGACTTATATGGTGTCATTTCAACGGATCACGATGGAGCTCTTTTCAGTGTAAAAGCGGTAGTCACTAAAGCTTTAATCTTTAATATATAATGGCAGTTTTATAAATGACACCTTTGATCTTATCATGTCAAACAAGGTTTCATTACATATCTTGAACACTCCATACTCCTATGGTGTTTTGGGAAATACAAATCCATGAAATGATTCCTCAAATCTTAGGTGTTTTGCTAAACTTGTAACTCAAATATCTTTCTTTATGATCAAATCACAAACTCTTTTATTTTCTTGTTACAATGATTTTCCACTTCATCTTGAAAGTCTTTGAACATTTTTCAAATGTTTCATACTTCTTCCTTATTGAGTAAGTATATAGATATACTCACTCAAATCTTCGGAGAAAGCATATGAAGTTGAAATCCATCGCCCATGACTACATAATGGACTATATACATCAATATGTACAAATTCCAATCAGTTAGTCGTCCGTTCCTCTTTTGGCCTACGAACGGAGTTTTAATTATCTCTAGGAAAGTATCACAAGCCTCATTTGATGAAAATCAAAGACTCCAAAATTCCATCAACATGGAGTTTCTTCATGTTTTCTTTCAAATATAATTTAAACAGCGATGTCACTTCATAAGTGATCTTTCAATCATTTGTCTTGTGACATTTTAGCAATAGTGTTTATGGGTGTGATTTCTCCCACAAGACTTGTAAAAGTTCATCCATACTTTATGGAATACGGTTATTATTTGAACAACCATTGTTCTCGTAATACCGGAACAAAAAAATTAAAACAAATCTTGAAGGCTAGGTTTGATGTCAATGAAAAACACAATAACACTTTATTTGTTTTCGATGAACATCATCACTCATTATCTTGCTAGTTACTTAGGCCATTGTAGTTCATGAATTGTGTTGTCCTGTATGACACTTCATACCAACCGATTCGGTATCCAATACCTAAGAGCCACATTGTTTAACAAGCAAGGGATACAACCATAACATGTATATCTTCTACATACCCAAGTTGGACATCTCCAACCTTATAATTTCTGCCAAATATTTTATAGATTCTCTTTCAGCAATTCCTTTTTTTCTTTTAAAATAATCTATCAACATCAATAGTGGTGTCATTCACATGACACATAGTACAAAGCGTATATAGTCAACTACTAATACCTTTGGACTTGCACTTTGAGGTGGATCACCATCATCATATGTTTGGCATTCTTTCAAAATTCCATTCTTTAGTAATCTTTTAGTGTAGTAAACATTTTACTTACATCTTCTATTCATCCTTATCATGACAACTTTCATGATCAAGCTGCTATAGCTTATAAAGGTGAATTGCGAGTATAATGTTTCTTTTTCAAAACCTTTTCGAGGATTAGGACGACTAGCGTCTCCCACCTTCACAAATTCTCATCAAATATGAGGACGTATACTCTATCATGTTGTAAGCAACACATTGTTTTAGATATCGCAATACCTTTCACATATGATGGTTTCTGAAACATTGCTTTCAGCTCTTAGATAAACTTGATATTAAAACAATCTTTTGAGTATCAAGAATCATGGAGGCAAACATGATACATTAGATACTAACACTGGAATTGTTAATCTTGATTTAATACTATTTATTAAACTTCATGGAGTAAATAGAGTTTTCTAAAAGTTTGCAATAGGACTTATAAACTTTAAATTGACATTCAAACCAATACGATACCAGTTCGTAAAGTAAATATCCAGAATTTCTATAGTTCCACTATCTCAACTATAACTAAGCGTAAGGTGGTGAACGGATGCCAATGACTACAACAAACTATGCAAATTCACTTTGATTGTGTTTATGATAAATTGAGTTCGACTAATCCAAATTACAAATGAACTCCCACTCAAAACAATATCCCTCGAGTTGTTTTAGTGATTACACGAACCAAATCCACTACACCAAGTCCGATCATCACGTGAGATGATGTAGCTTTAAAGGCGAACAATCAACATATTCATCATATCATCCATATGACTCATGCTTTTCCTTTCGGTATTCCGTGTTCCGAGACCATGTCTGTACATGCTAGGCTCGTCAAGGTGCATGTGCAAATCTGGCTTGCACCCGTTGTATGCACACGTAGAGTCTATCACACCCGATCATCACGAGATGCTTCGAAACGACGAGTCTTAGCAACGGTGCCAACTAAGGACGAACACTTTATTACTTGATATTTAGTGAGAGGGATCATCTTATAATGCTACCGTCGTGATCTAAGCAATACAAGATGCATAAAGGATTAACATCACAGGCAACTCATAATATGTGATATGATATGGCCTTTCTTCTTGTGCCTTTGATCTCCATCTTCAAAGCATGGACATGAACTCCATCATCACCAGCATGGCGTCAAGGTCCGTGGCGCCGCTTCATGGTTGTCCATCACCAACAGCAACTATTACAACTACTTGGAATAAAGCTATCACATGATGGATAGACACGCATGTCTTAAACAAAATTTAAAGACAACCATTAGGCTCCTGCCGGTTGCCATATTACAATAAGGATCATTGCATACATCAAATATAATCACAATCACATAATGGCCATATCACATCACAAAACCCCTAAAAAAACAAGTTAGACGCCTCTAATTTTCTTTGCATGTTTTACGTGGTTTGGGGCTTTCGCATGAGACCGATCTAACTTACGAACAAGGACCACAACGTTGATACAAGTGTTGTCAAGATGCTCATTGTAAATTGAATCTTAACTATGGTGGGAGAGACAGACACCCGCAAAGCCACTTGTGCAAAGCAAGTTGCACGTCAAGTGTGGAGCAAGTCTCATGTGCGATGACATGTAATGTTAGCCCGAGCCGCTTCATCCCACCATGCCGCAAGATGCAAAGTACACGCTAAGACACCGACAAAAAAAACATCAACGCCCACAAAAACATTGTGTTCTACTCGTGCAACAGATCTACGCATAGATACGGCTCTGATACCACTGATGGCTTCGTAGCATGGAAAACAAAAAAATTCTACCGCAAGAACGAACAAAACCTAGATCTAATCTAGATAAAAGCCAAGATCTAATCTATTAGACATGAGCAACGAGATAGAAAGGAACTAACCCTTGTAGATCCGAAAGCGTTAACGAGATTAGATCTCGTGGTTGATGTAGTCGATCACTTGCCGATCTCAAGATCGAGTGGACGATCCTTCCGGCGTTGCGTTCCAGCAGCGCTCCCGCAGTCGGTCAAGTTCATGATCCTTCCGGCGCCGCGTTTCGGCAGCGCTTCCGCAGTCGGTCACACGTGCGGAGTCGAAGCAGACCTTCCTCTCCCCGTTCCAGCGAGCAGCGAAGGTAGTAGATCTTCTCCACGGAATCCCAGCAGCACGACGGCGTGGTGGTGGTGGTGGAGTAGAGAATTCTGCAGGGCTTCGCCTATGCCTGTGCAGAAGAAAGGTGGAGGAGAGAGGCGGCAGAGATTGGGAGTTATGGGAGCGGGCTAGGAGGGGGTGCCCCCTCCCTTCTATTTAAAGGAGGGAGGCGCGCCTGGGGAGGGGGAGTCCTAGTAGGACTCCCCTCCTATGGCCGGCGGTGGGAAGGGGGAGGAGTCCTCCTCCCCCACGAATCCGTGTCTTGCCCCACTAGGTTTCCTTTGACCCTTTCTAGGTTTTCAAGAAAACTCCAAGAAATCCTCTAGAATCTTCCAGAACATTCCGAAACCTTCTAGAATCTCCATACAAACACTCCGGAACATTTCCTAACTTAGAAAATGATCCCCAATATATGAATCTTCTTCTCCGGACCATTCCGGATCTCCTCGTGATGTCCCGAATCCAATCCGAGACTCCGAACAACATTCGGTCTCCAACGCATATTCCATATCTACTTAAAACAACTCCGAACCTTAAGTGTGTCACCCTACGGTTCGTGAATATGTAGACATGATAGAGACACATCTCCTATCAATAACCATCAGCGGGACCTGGAGATCCATAATGGCTCCCACATACTCAACGATGACTTCGCGATCGATTGAACCACTTACATACGAAACCAATTCCCTTTGTCACGTGATACTATACTTATCCGAGGTTTGATCGTCGGTATCTCCATACCTAGTTCTACCTCGTTACTGGTAAGTACTCTTTACTCGTTCCGTGATATGTCATCTCCTGTGACCCAGTCACATGCTTGCAAGCTAACTAGATGACATTCCACCGAGAGGGCCCAGAGCATATCTATCCGTCATATGGATGGACAAATCCCAATTTTGGTCCATGCGCTTCAACACATACTTTCAGAATACCCAATGACACCTTTATGACCACCCAGTTACGAAGCGGTGTTTGATGTCATCAAAGTACCCATCCGGTGATGGTGATTAACATAACCTCATGGTCGAAGGATTAGGTTACTATGTATTTTAAAGCTTATAGCAAACGAACTTAATGACTTGATCTTATGCTACACTTACTATGGGTGTGTGTCCATCACATCATTCTCCTAATGATATGATCTTGTTATTAACGACATCCAATGTCCATGATCAGGAAACCATGATCATCCATTAATCAACAAGCTAGTTTAACAAGAGGCTTACTAGGGACTCTTTTATGTTTACAAAACACACATGTATTAGTGTTTCCTAATAATACAATTATAGCATGGGATGTAAACATTTATCATAAACATAAAGATATAATAATAACCACTTTATTATTGCCTCTTGGGCATATCTCCAACATACACCAGCCGCAGAACAACGCACATGCGGGTAGGTCATGCAGGGAGGTGTGGTACCAAACATACATATCGAAGTGCTCCTTGTTTGCGGCGTCATATGTTCAGATCCCGCGACCTTCCCAACCACGAGAAAGTCATCCACTAGCGGTTCTAGATACACATTCATGTTCTTACCAGGGTATTTTGGTCCGGGGATTATCATCGACACAAACATGTTCTCTGATCTCATGCAGACGCCAAGGGGGATGTTGATAGACCAAAATATATCGAGCTCATTGGGGAACCCCAAGATGAAGGTATGATGAGCACAGCAGCAAGTTTTCCCTCAGTATGAAACCAAGGTTTAATCGAACCAACAGGAGCAAGGAAACACCCCAAAGGTGTTGCTAGCTGAACGTTGGCAGGGCGCACTACCGGTGCTAGCAGCAACGTGGAGACCTGCACAACACAACCACAGAACTCTGTCCCAACTTGCGATGAGGTTGTCAATCTCACCGGTTTTGCTGAAAACAAAGGATTAAACGTATCGAGTGGAAGAAAGTAAATAGTTTGCAGAAAGTAAACACAAAGCAGTAAACAGTTGATTGTAGATTGAAAGTAAAAGAAAGGAACGGGGTCCATAGTTCACTAGAGGTGGCTCTCCTTAAGATAGATGACATGCTGGGTGAAAAAATTACAGCGGGGCAATTGACAAACATCGAGAAAGCATACAAGCATATACTACTCATCTTGACTCCTTTGAGATTCGATTGGGCATTACAACATTATACATAGACCGCCATCCAACTGCATCTATGACTAATAATCCACCTTCCGGTTATCATCCGAACCCCCTCTAGTATTAAGTTGCAAGCAACGAATAATTGCATTACGAATTGCCTGTAAAGTAAACAATATGATTGTTCTATGAACAAAGGATTGTTGTTTTCTCCCTAGTAGCAACAGTACATCTAGTACCTTAGAGATTTCTGTCACTTCCCCAGATTACTAGAGGCATGAACCCACTATCGAGCATAAATACTAACTCTTGGATTTGCTAGCATCTACTTGGCCAAGATAGCTACTAACAACGGAAAGCATGAAAGATCACAAATAACAAAGACATGATAGAATCAATAATCAATCTGAAATAGCATCTCAATATCCATCGGATCCCCGCAAACACAACATGCAGAATTACAAATAGATGATCTTGATCATGAACAAAGCTCACTATATCTAAACATGAAAGCATAAAGGAGGAGAACCAACCATCTAGCTACTACATGGATCTGTAGTCCAAGGATGAACTACTCACGCATCACACCAGAGGCTTGCATGATGATGAAGAAGGCCTCCAGGGTGAATTCCCCTCTCAGGCAGGGTGCCGGGAAGAGCTTCAGATCCCTCCCGATCTAGGGATGGAGATGATGGCGGCTACAGACTCTTTCGTGGAATTTTGATCGGGTACTTAGGGTTTCCATATTAGAGGCAATATATAGGCGGAAGGAGAGGCCGAGGGGTTGTCGGGGGCGGCCAGACCACCCCCTGGCGCGGGCCAGGTGGTGTGACCGGGCCCCAGACCCTCTCCGTCTCGTATTCTGGCTCCAATTGTCCCTCGATAAAATAATGACATTGGCTTTTGTCCCATCCAATTCCGAGAATATTCATTTTTTGACTTTCCTGGAACCAAAAACAGTAGAAAACAGGCAGCTGGCACTATGGCTCTTGTTAATAGGTTAGTCCAAGAAATCATATGAAAAGTACTCCAAAGTGTGGACAAAACACAAGAAAGTAGATAAAACCAAGCATAGAACAACAAAAATTATAGATACATTTGTAATGTATCAACATCCCCAAGCTTAACTCCTGCTCGTCCTCGAGTAGGTAAGTGATAAAAAAGAATAATTTTTGAGGTGACATGCACCATCATAAACTTGATCAAAGTATTTGTAAAACATTCAAAGCTGGGATCATAGTACTTCAACATAGCATGAAAGACAAAGTTCTAGCAATAAGACAAAAAACTATGTTGCAACATGAAAAGGCACAAACAAAAGATTAAAGGATAAAAATGCTTTGCAAGACGTTTTTTTGTTTCACATAAAGAAAACATAGCATAGTGGCATTCATCTTGTCCCTCATAGAGTAGCAAACATAAATGCATAGGACACCTTCAAAGTTTATAAGAGTGACTAGATACAAATAGTTTAAAACAAGCAATATCAAAGTTATGCATCAATCAATACGTCTTCGGACAATGCATATAGAACTAAGAATGGCCACTATGCTCTCAAAGTAGGTGCATAAAGGTAGAAGGTGGAGACTCAATATATAAGTGGAAGAAAGGACTTCATAGAAGGAAGTAGGGATTCAAGTTTCATAAAGAGCTTCCAAAAATTATCGTACTTAATAGCTTTCAGCTCTCATTGGCCCTATCATAAGCATCTTGAAGTGATTAAGGTTAAAGTGAACAAACTATGGTGTATATGCTTGACGAAGTATAAGTTGGAAATCTCATGTCCCTTGAATACGAGAGCCGCTCCTCATGCTACTCAAGTTTAGTCACTGGTAAGTTCTTGTCATCATAAGTACATGTGTATCATAGAGAACCGCCAACGGGGTACACCTTGCCCGATGATACGGAAGAATCCCCATATCAAAATGACAAGGAAAGCAGATAACGAGCATCTCAATAATCTTCTTATTTACCATGGGAATATGGTGCTTTTTTCTCTCTTTCCTCTTTTCATAATCTTTTTTTCTTTTTCTCTTTTTTTCTCAATCGGACTCTTTTTTTTATAAGAAGAATGCTTCATAGACAGCTCATTATGGTTACGCTCAGGTTTCCACCATGTCAGCATGGATTAGACCAGCGGCCCAAGCATTTCTCTAACACGTACACATAACTCCATGGACTTACAATCTCCCCTTTCATTTCACACCGACGACATCCATAGACAAAAGAGCATGATATCAACTAGGTACAAAGTACAAGTGCAATGTTGAAAGCGTTCCCCATGACAGCATGGTTCTGCTAATCCCCAGCAAATAAGTGCAAGCATATACAACATAGACAACACAATGGTTCCAGTTTATTAAGGGCAAGAAAAGTAAAGTGTGCCATCAAGTTCGTGAGAGCTTGAATCACTAGTTTTCTCATAACAAGTTTAATTCAGAAGGTAGATAAAAATATGAATATAATTAGCATATGCTAGTAGGTAGGTATGGTGGACTCTCTGGAATAACTTGGTTTAAGGAGTTGGATGCATGAGTGGAACTCATACTTGGTTGTGGAGGCTAGCAAAAGACTGGGAGCGACAAACTAAGAGAGCAATAATGGCCATAATCATGCAGAGTGACAAAACATCATTTATCAAAGCATAAAGTGATACTACAAGTTGAAATCTAAAGGATCATAAACGCTTATGGTGACTTGGGATAGTCATAACATGGTGTGAGCATGCGCCAAGTCAACCCAAATAAAGCATCAACGGAGAATACCACAATACTATGCTTTAATATGCTAAAACAACACATGATCCTTCCAAGGCACATTAAGCAATCTCAATTGTTTATAACAAGTCATGCTACATCAAACAATACTAAGCATAAAGCCAAAACAATATCGAGCATGGCATGACAAAGCATAGGCCACAGTCAAAAACAAGTTTTCTTTAACACTTAAGCATGAACTTTCCTACTCTTTTCCAATCCAAACCAAACTATTTGAAAACCAATGTATGAAAGAGGGGGTCCAACCAATTTATTCAGCAAACTAAGAAAACCAAGCAAACGAAAAACCAAAATGAAAACGAAAAATAAGATGCTCCAAGAACAACACAACTGTGCATGAAATAATAAAAATGAAGCGTTTGGCAGAAACCTGGGATTTTTATTGATGAAGAAGGGGATGCCTTGGGAATCCCCAAGCTTTGACGCTTGTACTTCTTGGATATTTCTTGGGGTCACACGCGTGGCATCCCCAATCTTGAGCTTTAGTCCATCCTTCATCTCATTACTCATTCCTTCCATACACCTAAAATGTTTCGTTCATACAAAACTTCACACAATCTTTATTAGCAACATCAGTGCACTCAAGATAATAAGTCTTTAGGTTCAGTTCTAACACCAATAAAACTTCCATTAAAACGCAAGCTACTATAGCACTTCCCTCAAAAATCTCAATTCCCCAAAAGAACTCAAAAAGGAACCAACAATAAGGAAATGCAGAAAATGGCAAAAATCTGTCAAAACAGACCAGCAGGTAAAGACGAATTTTTTCGAAGACCTTCTGTTGCTTAAATCAAAAAGTGTTGAACTAACGAAAGTTGATAACAACCGGGGGCAGAAGTACAAAAATTCACGCCTCAATAGGACGTACAAAGATTTTACACGAATTTTTACGGTGAAGCACAAAAATCTGTTTCGGGACAGCAACTTTCTCAATCATTACTTCTCTCTCATTAGAGGTTACTCTTGGCACAAAAAGCAAATAAAAAGGATAAGGAGCGGTTATTACTGAAATAATAACTTCCAAGACTCATCTAAAGCTTTTGGGTTATCTCCCAATAAGTACTTTTCTTTAACGCCTTTAAGTTAGGCATGATAGTTTGAGAAGATGCTCACATAAGAAATATGAATTGAAGTAAAAGAGAGCATCAAGAAGCAAATTCAAAACACATTTAAGTCTAACCCACTTCCTATGCATAGGAATCTCGTATGCAAATAAATTCACAAAGAACAAAGTGACATGCATAGGAAGATAAAACGAGAATAACTTCAAAACTTTCAGCACATAGAGAGGTGTTTCAATACCATGAAAACTTCTACAACCATGTTTTCCTCTCTCGTAATAATTTTCAGTAGCCTCATGAATAAACTCAACAATATAACTATCACATAAAGCATGCTTTTCATGATCTACAAACACTAGAGCTTTATTATAAACATTTTCAAAAGAATCCTCAGGAACATGACATTCGTCCTCCTTTGGTAAGCTTGGGGGACAATCAAATATTGTACGGTGTAAAGAGTTACTCTCATTAGAAGGTAGGGATGGGTAAATCCATTCTTCCTCCTCTTGATCATCACTCTCCTCCTCTTTTTCATCCAATGAGCTTCCGGTTTCAGCAATTTTTTCTTCCATAGGCTCCTGCAAGGCATTTATCTCTTCCATTGGTGGAGAGCATCTATTAAGATATTCAAGAATATAGCCATTTTCAACCTTGTAATTATCAAAGCAACATTTAAGTATATCATAAACCTCATATTTATAAGGTGAATCATCAGTATTTTCAAGCAAACTAGCAAGTTCAAATGCACCCTTCCAAGCAATAAATTCTTCAATTTGTTCCACATCATAAAAATCATAATTTCCCTTAACATAAAAAGATATGGTAACATCATCATTATACTCACATTGAAAAGGGAGGTGTTTATACCTCCTACAGCAACAAGATTTATCAAAGCAATAAGTAACATTATAAGTAGAGCACATGTTTATAGCAATGGTATACAATTTATCAATTTGTTCCCATAAGTGTTTCCCTTTTTTGTGACAAGCGATGTTTATAATAATATTTTTGTTCTTCCGTGAACCCACCTTGCCAATAAGATTCAGTTTCAAAGAAACCAACCATTGATAGAAAGCATGATAAAGCAAGACAAAAACAGACCAACAAAAATACCAACTATAGTAGGAACTAATTTTTGTGTGTTTTTGATAAAGAAACAAGCAAACAAAGCAGAAATAAACTAAGCAAAACAAAAACAACAAAGTAAAGAGATTGGTTATGAGGGACTCCCCTTGTGAAGATTACCTTGACTCCCCGGGAACGGCACCAGAAAAGTAGCTTGATGGCCCAAAATATATCGAGCTCGTTGGGGAACCCCAGGAGGAAGGTATGATGAGCACAGCAGCAAGTTTTCTCTCAGTATGAAACCAAGGTTTAATCGAACCAGTAGGAGCAAGGAAACACCCCAAAGGTGTTACTAGCTGAACGTTGGCAGGGCGCACTACCGGTGCCAGCAACAACGTGGAGACCTGCACAACACAACCACAGAACTCTGTCCCCAACTTGCGATGAGGTTGTCAATCTACCCGGTTTTTCTAAAAACAAAGGATTAAACATATCGAGTGGAAGAAAGTAATAGTTTGCAGAAAGTAAAAACAAAGCAGTAAACAGTTGATTGTAGATTGAAAGTAAAAGAAAGGACCGGGGCCATAGTTCACTAGAGGTGGCTCTCCTTAAGATAGATGACATGCTCGGTGAACAAATTACAGTGGGTAAATTGACAAACATCGAGAAAGAAAACAAGCATATACTACTCATCTTGACTCCTTTGAGATTCGATTGGGCATTACAACATTATACATAGACCGCCATCCAACTGCATCTATGACTAATAATCCACCTTCAGGTTATCATCCGAACGCCCTCTAGTATTAAGTTGCAAGCAACGGATAATTGCATTATGAATTGCGTGTAAAGTAAACAATACATTGTTTTATGAACAAAGGATTGTTGTTTTCTCCCTAGTAGCAACAGCACATCTAGTACCTTAGAGATTTCTGTCACTTCCCCAGATTACTAGAGGCGTGAACCCACTATCGAGCATAAATACTAACTCTTGGATTTGCTAGCATCTACTTGGCCAAGATAGCTACTAACAACGGAAAGCATGAAAGATCACAAATAACAAAGACATGATAGAATCAATAATCAATCTGAAATAGCATCTCAATATCCATCGGATCCCCACAAACACAACATGCAGAATTACAAATAGATGATCTTGATCATGAACGGAGCTCACAAGATCTAAACATGAAAGCACAAAGGAGGAGAGACAGCCATCTAGCTACTACATGGACCCATAGTCTAGAGATGAACTACTCACACATCACACCGGAGGCTTGCATGATGATGAAGAAGGCCTCCAGGGTGAATTCCCCTCTCCGGCAGGGTGGCGAGAAGAGCTTTAGATCCCTCCCAATCTAGGGATGGAGATGACGGAGGCTATAGACTCTTTCGTGGAACTTTGATCGGGTACTTAGGGTTTCCGTATCAGAGGCAGTATATAGGCGGAAGGAGAGGCCGAGGGGTGCCTGGGGCGGCCAGACCACCCCCTGTCACGGGTCAGGCATGGCCGCGTGGCCAGGTGGTGTGGCTGGGCCCCAGCCCCTCTCCGTCTCGTATTCTGGCTCCAAGTGTCCCTCGGTAAAATAATGACTTTGGCTTTTGTCCCGTCCAATTCCGAGAATATTCATTTTCTGACTTTCCTGGAACCAAAAACAGCAGAAAACAGGCAGCTGGCACTGTGGCTCTTGTTAATAGGTTAGTCCAAGAAATCATATGAAAAGTACTCCAAAGTGTGGACAAAACACAGGAAAGTAGATAAAACCAAGCATGGAACATCAAAAATTATAGATACATTTGCCATGTATCAGAGGTTCAGGGGAATAACAAACACTGGCCAACAATTGTATACTACAACCGACATACCATATGGATTGAACCCATCGGTTGATATGGCAACTGCTATGCTCCTCTTGTCACCAGCTTTCTCAGGATATTTCTTGACAAAGTTCTTCCATACATTACCATCAGACAGATGTATCATCTTGTCGAGGTATACGTTCCCTTCTACTGCCCACTGCATCTGCTGGGAAGTATATCCTCTGTCATGAAGAGTCATTGGATCCTCGGTAGCACTAGAAGATACTAGAGTATGTTTTGGGTAACCCCGGTCTGCCTCTTCTGACCATCACCATTGGGATCAATCTCAAAGTTCCTAGAGGATTTGTAGCGGATACAATAATTTGTCTTAGCATGCTCCTTTCTTAATAGCATGCATCCCTTCGGATAAGCATGTATCGGCTCATATGACATCTTAAGGTCACAGAGGAGTTTGGTAGAATAGTAGAAGTTCTCTAGCAGGAGGTGCCCTTTCTGCAGAATGCTGCCAACGACGGCCAGCATATCATCGAAGTCATCTCTGGTCAAGTTCCTGTGGCTCTTGAAGGCCAAAAGGTGAGCGATGGCGTCCAGTTCGCCAACATCTGTATGTGCATGAAGGGGACTCTATGAGGCAAACAAAGTCTCGTAGTACTTTGCCATGTTTTCCTCTGGCTCCTCATTTGTCTGCGCCTCCTGAGGTGTCTCTGCCTCTACATGAGGGCTTTCAGGCGCATTAGCATTCACAAAGTTGTATATGCACCTATCAAAACCAACATCAAATTCTCCCCTTGGCTGACTCTGCTGCTAACTCTGTCGTGACTCCTGAAATGGATCGTATGGGCACCTAGAGGGGGGGTGAATAGGCGCTACTTCAAATTTTAATGCTTTTTGAATTTTAGGCTTGACACAAAAGGTAAATTCTCTAGATATGCCGAAGAATTTCCCTATATGCAAACCTAACTACTAGCGAGTAAAAGCGAGTAAGAGTGAGGAACGAGGAAACCAAAGTGGAGCACGCGGAGGCACCAGATTTGTTTTACCGCAGTTCCTTCCTTGTTAAGGGAAGTACATCTGCGTTGGAGGGGTGGGCGGTACTAAGACCACCACGCTACACTAGGCCTCACCCTATTCTCCGATGGATCTCGCCACCAAAGGCCTGATCCACCTTTCCACTATTGGTACCCTTCGAGGCGGGAACCAATGCATTTACACAACTAGCAGGGCACAACTCCACAACCGAATTGGAGGTTCCCGTAATAACAACAAGCTTCCACAAGAACAAATGTTATCAATATCGAAACACTAGATCAAGATATTAACAAGAATACTAGATCGAGAAATCTCCAAGTGAATGGAGAGGAAGTGAAGCGCTTGATTCGTGATGTCGATGAATGAAGTCTCCTCCTTCAAGTTCCCCAAAGATTGAAGCCTTCGGGTGGTTGAAGTGGGAGACCTTGAATGAGAGCTTTTGCAATAGAATAGAATTTTTTTGAATGAATCAAGAGATCTGACAAGAGGGGTGATTGGGGATTTTATACCCCCTGTCCAAACAGAGCCGTTGGTGAAGTCTAGGGCCGGATTATCCGGCCCAAGTGGAGGCCGGATTATCCGGCCGGGGGTAAAACTCCGCCCCGGCCTCGGATTATCCAGGGGATATTCCGCCCCCACATAGAAGGTCGCGCCATGGCTCCCTTAGAAACTTCTCCCGAGGGGCGGATTATCCGGCCTCAGCAAAAACACCAGCCCCGGTCGGGCAATCCAAAGGAAAGTCCACCCCTTGTCTGAGAGACATACATGCCATCATCTTGGGACGGGGCGGATTATCCGGCCCAGGCAAACTCTCCGGCCCTGGCCGGATAATCCAATAGATTATCCACCCCCACACAGAGATTCACATCGTGTCCACCTTTGGCAAAAAGGGTCAGGCTGGATTATCCGGCCCCCCAACAATAGGTTTTTCAGCATTTCCTATGAATACTTATCTCCAACACTTAGCACACATGAGATACTCCATGGTATTGTTATCTAACACACAAAACACCAGAGATCATGAAATGTTCTTTCAATCTCTCCCTTTTTGGTGTTAGATGACAATACTAGGATTTGCAAGATAACTCTACTAACAACATCATTTAGCGAATGAAAAAGACTCCCCCTAAATGTGTGCATAAAAGAAATTTGCATTTGAATACAAATGCACATAAGTAGGTACAGGTCTATTTCATTGGAATGGAAGCTACACACAAATGATGAGCTAGCTCAAAAATATCATACCACCATGAGAGAGAGGCGTCCTCAATATAATATAAGAATAGCCAATGTGATGACCATTATTGACGCCTTCCACGAGAGAGAGATAACCAATATAGCCAATATGATGATGGATCCATAATCACGAGAGAATAATCCATAAGATAATTCCAGAGCCACACATTAACATAGTCTCATATAAAGCAAATCACGAATAAAAGTTTAACACTAAATGGGCACAAGCGAGAAAAAGACCGAAACGATAAAGTGAAATGCTTGCACCCGACCCGTGCAAATCCACGAAGACCTAATAGAACTACTTCTCCCCCTTTGGCATCGAAACACCAAAAAGGAAGAAGAGCGATGCTAGCACCCCAAAGCATCACTCGTATTCCTCATTGTCTTCCTCGTCCCCGTCCTCATCATCATACTCCTCGGTGTCTTCCCCTTGCTCATCAGCTGGTGTAGTGGGCTCCCTCGCTGGGGCAGGAAGCAGGTGATGCTCAAGCCCTCCATAGTTGAGTCCAGATGAAGAATTCCACTGAGCATATGGAGTGGGAGCGGTAGGAGCAGGAGGAGCGCCCGACGCCCCAGACACATGATGAAGAATGAGCTACTGAGTATGGGCCATCTCGTGGCGCTGCTTGTACACCGCATACTGCCCCTTGCGAGTGTCCACCCCCATGCACAAAATGTTCTGCTAAAACCAATTCAACTCCTTCACCTCATGAGCGATAGGAGTCACTGGGGGCCTACGGGCACTGGCACGAGCATCCCTCATAAAACCCTCAGGAGCAGAAGATGGATGAGAGGTCTTCCTTGCCTTGTTGTATATCTTCTTCACCTTATGCTCAACATCAAAGTGAAACTCTCCAGTGGGAAGCAAGTGCTTGATCAGCATCATAATATAAAGAGCATGCAGAATGGAGAGCCTATTGAACATGGCATCAGTCAACTCATGATAGATGAAATCCATCACATTCAGCTTGTAGTTCACAGACTCATCCTCACAGGAGGCCACCTCATAGGAAAAACCAAGCAACTAAACCAAGTGGCCACGAATACTGTCATTGTTGCCCCCACTAGGTGTGATAGAGTCACAGAAAATGCCCATCAAGCTAGCATAAAGGGGGGAGAGACCAGCAAGAGAACCCACAATACCATTTTCAGCCGTGCAAGGAGAAAGAGCAACATCTTTGTTGGGCTTGAGTTGAGTAATGATACGATAGCCACTAGCACGGTCCCTGCTACGGAACAGATATCCAAGCACCCCAGCAAAGGTCCAAAAATCAGATTCCATTGGAATGTCACGTGTCATCCACTTCATGGTGCAGTACTCATCGCCACAAATGACCAAAGTGGAGAAGAATTGATTCACCACCTCGGAGTCATAGGAACACTGAAGGGCCATAAGAGGGTGCAGCCCCATCCACTCAGTCACCTCCATAGCATCAGCAGGTTGAGGCTTCTCCATAGCCTCAGCAATGTTCATGAGATGCATAGTGCGAATCTTCAGCAATGCATAGACATCTTCATAAATGGACTTTTGGTCAGCACACCAAAAGTGGAAGTCACCAAGTTGAGTATCTTGCTCAGATTCCTCAAACAGATCATGATGACGAATAGAAGAGTAAGTTACGACATCCATTTTCCTATAGTCGACCTTTGGTGCCTCTCCCTTTCTCTTGGACACACCCTTCCTTCCCTTGTCTTTCTTTGCCTGTTCAGCCATACAGTTAGCCTCTCTTTTCCTCCTTCTCAGTTCAACCTCGTCCACGAGACCACCTTCACCGTCATCCAGGATGTAGAGGCCACATGGATGACGCTTGTAGGTTTTGGGAGCACTGGAACCACCTGTGAAACGAATAAGATGGATAGCATGGGGATAATCACACACACGAGTCCAGGAGAGAACATAGAAATAGTAGACAAACAATCCATAGCCCAACAATATATCATGCAAAAAATCTACAGAATACTAAATTAGAGATGAATCTATCAGGCCAGATAATCAGGCCTGGCCAGGGGCAGATAATCCGGCCCTGGCAAAAAAAGTTCAGATTCTGCCTAGATTGAGTGCAACAACGTAGATCGGGCAGAGGAATTGCAAGACTATGATTTCTACTCGAAAAAAGAACCACAAGGAGACTCCTAGTCCATGTTCCACCAACAAGTAACACGTTAACACAAAAGATGGGAGAGAGGGAGTTACCCTCACTCATTGAAGGAAGAACACGGAGGAGGAGGTACCCGGATGCGTGGAGAAGAAGATCCTAGGAGGCCCGGAGAATCTACTGGCTGGAAAGGCTCCGGGGAGGATTGGGGAGGCAGGCGGTGGCTTGGGAGAGAGAGAGAGAGAGAGAGAGAGAGAGAGAGAGAGAGAGAGAGAGCGGTCGGGGGAGAAGAACTGCTCTGTTTGAGCCCTTCCCCCTGACGCCCAGCCCTTATAGGACAAAATCCACCAAGGCTGGATTATCCGGCCTCCACTTGGGGCGGATAATCCGACCTGTTTTCTGAAGTTCTGTTACACACAGATTCAGGCCCGCGCACCACCAAACAAAACCCCCACAAGATAAACAATGGACTTGTGTGCAAGAAAAGGTGGCTTAGGGATAGGAAAAGGCTTGGGATTAGACAACCAAACTGAGATGGTACTACACACACAAGATTGCAAGATCCAAATCAAATAAAAGATAGCATTGAGTGTGGTTTCCATAAAAACATAAGATGAGCAAAAAAACCACGAAGATCCACATAGAACCAACTCTTCTCACGGAAGAGGGCGGTGGTCGAGGCCACCTTGTTGGAGTGCATGGTATGACACCGCGAAGATATATCTTGGGTTCATGAGCAATACTCATCCATAAACTCACCTATCACAAAATGATATTAAGAGAAATGATTTTACTTTCTTTCGGCATTATGGTGGGAGGGTTAGCCCAATTAATTAGGACCACACTCCCCCTATATCCATGCCCACACTTAAACCAAATAAGGAGGAGATATAAGAGTGTGTGCATGGGTAATCAGGACAAACTCCTTGAATCAACGATATTTAGCTCATTCCTCAAGTAAGAAAACCTTGCTTCATCAAGTGGCTTTGTGAAAATATCAGAAAGTTGATTCTTCGTGCTCACAAAAGATAGATCAATATCACCATGAGTGACATGGTCCCGAATAAAATGATTATGAGTCTCAATATGCTTTGTCCTTGTGTGTTGTACCAGATTGTATGCAATTTTGATTGCACTTTCATTATCACATAAAAGAGGAACTTTGTTACAATTGACATCGTATTCCTTTAAAGTTTGCCTCATCCATAACAATTGAGTACATGCACTTGCAGCGGCCACATATTCAGCCTCGGCGGTAGAGAGAGATACAATTCTGTTTTTTAGAAGACCAACATACGAAGGACCTTCCCAAGAATTGACAATCTCCAGACGTTGATTTCCTATCATCCTTGTCACCAACCCAATCTGAATCAGTATAACCACATAGAGATAAATTGGATCCCTTGGGATACCATAAACCAAAATTAGGGGAATGAACCAAATATTGGAAGATTCTCTTGACCACCACTAAGTGGCTTTCTTTAGGAGCTGCTTGATACCTTGCACACACACCTACACTCAACACAATATCGGGTCTAGATGCGCAAAGGTAAAGAATTGATCCAACATGGACCAGTATACCTTTTGTTCCACATCTTTACCATTTGGATTAAGTTCAAGATGGCATTTAGTTTGCATCGGTGTGGCAATGCCATTAACATCCGTCATCTTGAATCTCTTGAGCATGTCTTGGATGTATTTTGCTTGATTTATGAAGGTTCCTTCTCTAAGTTTCTTGATCTCAAATCCGAGAAAGAACCGTAATTCCCCCATCATAGACATCTCAAACCTATCAGTGATAAGCTTTGAAAATTCATCATTAAAAGCTTTATTAGTAGAGCCAAAGATGATGTCGTCTACATATAGTTGGCATACGAAGAGCTCCCCCTTCATCTTCTTATTACAAAGAGTGGGATCGATTTTCCCAACTTCGAAGCCACTGTCTAGCAAAAGATCTTTAAGGTGCTCATACCACGCACGTGGGGCTTGTTTAAGGCCATAGAGTGCCTTATCGAGTTTGTAGACATGGTTCGAAAAGTTAGGATCCTCAAATCCTGGGGGTTGCTTTACATATACCAACTCATGTAGAGGACCATTAAGAAAAGCACTCTTAACGTCCATTTGCTGTTATTTAAAATTATTATGAGCTGCATAAGCAAGAAGGATACGGATGGACTCAAGACGAGCCACTGGAGCATAAGTCTCGCCGAAGTCGATGCCTTCAACTTGGTAATAGCCTTGTGCCACGAGTCTTGCCTTGTTCCTTATAACAATGTCATTCTCATCTTGCTTATTCTTGAAAATCCACTTTGTGCCGATAACATTGCGGCAGTCCTTGGGCTTCTCTACTAATTTCTAGACCTTGTTGCGCTCAAAATTATTTAACTCTTCATGTATAGCAGCAACCCAGCCTGGATCTTTAAGAGCTTCAAACACTTTCTTGGGTTACACCATGGATATGTGAGCTTGATGCTCACTGAAGCTTGCTAGCTCCCTTCTTGCGGACACCCTCCTTATGAGATCACCTATAACTTTATCAAGAGTGTGACCTCTCAATTCAATATTCCTTCCTACACGAGCTTTGTGACGAAGTTCAATCAACTTGTTCTTTCTTGGAGGAATATCTTCATCATTTGAGTCTTCGTTGGAATTACTAGCTTGGCCTTGATCTATAACGTGATTAGCAGGAATTGGAGATGATGAATCTTGCCCTTGATGTTGATCTGTAGCCATGACAGGAGGCTGGTGTTGTTCTGAAGTTTCAGGGCCGGATAATCTGGACAAGGGAGTGTCCGGATAATCCGGCCTGGGAGTACTTGGTCCATCTTGACTGTCTTGAAAGGTTCTGGCATGAGTTGGAGAGGGGCCGGATAATCCGGCATCACCCAGAAAGCGACCTTTAGAGACTTGCTCCACAAGAGTACCACCAAATCACCATCAATAAAAACTGCAAAGCCCATCTTACCAAGGGCACGAATAGAAAGTAAATTGTAACCGAGGGTCTCAACAAGCATGACGTCCATGAGAGAGATATCGTGGGCAACCACAACCTTGCCAAGACCCAATACCTCAGATTTTGACTTGTCACCATAGGAGACGGTTATGTGATCATGGTTTGGCCGCATCTCCGAGATGATCTCCTTACTTCCGGTCATATGACTCGTGCACCCGCTATCGAGCACCATTTGGACCCAGTGGAAGCATAGCCCTGCAAGAAAGTTACTTCTTGGTTTTAGGTACCCATTTTTCAATGGGTCCTCTCATGTTAGTGATAAGGGTCTTGGGAACCCAAATAGACCAAGAAATGTAACTATCAAATGGACCAACATAGCTAGCATAGACATCACCATAGTAATCACAAAATAATTCATAATTAGGATTATTAGCCCCTGCAAAACCAACACAGTTAGTCTTGTCATTAGTTGTGGTGCTTGTCTTTGTTTGAGCAGTTTTGCTCTTCTTCTTCTTCTTCTTTATCTTGGGAACATAGCCAAGACCCTCTTTTCCATTGTTTTTCCTTTGCTTTCTAAGAATCTCATCTAGAACTTCCTTACCCTTGGGTTGAGATCCCTTGCCAAGTTCTTCTTTCAATCTAGCATTTTCTTCAATAATATCTTCATGTACACACGATGGTATGGAGGTGCTAGGCATATCATACTTGTCTAGTTGAGTTTGAAGCTGATCACGAGACTCATTTAGAGTAGAGTGTTCACTCTTCAATGCCTTGTAGGCAATGTCAAGTTTCTCTAACTTCTCTGAGAGTCTAGCATGAGCAGCCCCAAAGTCAATCTTCTCCTTCTTTAATTTCTTTACCTTAGCAAGAGCATTGTCATGTTCCTTTATGAGCTGGGCAACAACCTCTTCATGGGACTTCACAATTGACTCAGGTTTCTCCTCTAAAGAGACTCGAGCTTCCTCTTCTTCTGGAGCATCCTTCAAAGAGTCTATCTCCAAGCATCTTCTCTTTAAATTCTCCCCTTCTCTTCGAGGAATTCTTCTAAGTGAGCAAGTTGACTCATAAGAGCATCAAAATGAAGTTTGTGCTCACCTTTCAAGTTAGTGAATATTTTTTCCAAAGAAATAACTTCTTCTTTTATCCTAAGACTTGTATGATCATCCATATCAACATTCATAGTAGTCTTAGGAAATGAGGAAATAGAAGATGATACCTCGGACCATCTTGCCATAAGGCAAGTGACGTTGTTGTTGATGAAATTTTCGTTGGGAGATTCGAAGAGTGATGTGGGGCTAGATGTGGTGACTATAACAGCCACCTCTTGAGAGCTATCTTCATCCTATTCATCTTCACTTGCGGATGAATATTCCTCTTGTGCCACCAAGACAATCTTAGGTTGCTTCTTATAAGGACCATTTTTCTTGACAAATTGCTTCTTTCGAGGTGCCTTAGACTTTTCTTTGAGGATGAACCTGCCCCCATTGTATTCTCTACTTTGATAGGGACACTAAGCCACAAAGTGCAACCGGTCTCCACAATTGTAGCAAGTTCTCAGTTTTGGGTCATTCTCCTTTCGCCCACTTGACCCATTCTTGCGCTCAAGTTCAGATTTAGCCTTAGCTGGGTCCCTCCAAAATTTCCTTGCATAGAAGGCCATGTACTCACCATGAGCATGCTTGACCTCCTCGGGACAGCTCATGGACACAACATCGTACCCTCTGTCATCCTCATCTTGTTCAATAACATTGGCTTTTAGAGCAACATTAACTCCTTTTTGCATCCCAATTGCCCGAGCTTGAGCATCTTCGGCGTTCTTAGCTACTACCTTGAAGGCCGCCATTTCTTGCATGACTTCATTGGAAGTCATTTGGTGGTAGTTGTGTCTACATTGCAAACTCTTCAAGACCATTGGCTCAAATGGCATGAGGGCACTCACATATTTTCTTTTGATCCAAGCATCATCAATGTGAGTGACTCTATGTTTTCTAAACGTTGTTGCAATGCTCTTGAGCCTTCTATACATGTCTTCATGGTCCTCACTATCCAACATGTAGAATCCTTCAGCTTCATTGCTTAAAGCATCATACCTATTTCTTCTCATGCTTTCATTGTCGATGAACAAGTCGGTGAGAGCATCCCAAGCTTCTTTGGCGGTTTTAAAGTGCTTAATATGTGGCATGTCCTTGGGACCCACACCAAGCTGAATCATGTGAAGAGCCCTTGCATTTAGTTGACTGTCCACAACTTCTCTTCTTGTCAAGTTAGTGGAGTCTCCAATGTGAAGGCCATCTTCAATGATCCTCCAAAGCTCAATCGACGAACTACACACATGAGATTTCATTAAGAATTGACATTGATTAAATGAAGATGCAGTAAGCTTGGGTGGATCACCCCTATTGTTTATATGACGGTGAGGGATAGGTGGGTCGGGAGAATATAAGTGAGAGACCTCACTATAATACTCCTTACCACTTCCCTTCTTGGAAGCAGAGCCATTATTTTTTCTCACCCACCACCTCATCTTCCTTGGAGTCGGCATGAGCCTTATCCTTTGATAGAGAAGTGGTGGCCTCAGAGGAAGAGGGAGGTGGGGCTATAGATGAGGTGAGACGAGCAATCATTTGCTACATCTCTTCCATTTTGGTCTCAAAGGATTTCAACAAGATTGTTTCTAATGCCTTGAGGTGATCCATTGTGACCTTGTCCACAGCCTCACTCCATTTTCCTTAGTACCCATACTTCTCTTTGGATGTTAAGCCCGAATTAAGAGTCGAGGCTCTGATACCAATTGAAATGGATCGTATGGGCACCTAGGGGGTGAATAGGTGCTACTTCAAATTTTAATGCTTTTTCAATTTTAGGCTTGACACAAAAGGTAAATTCTCTAGATATGCAATTAACAAGAATTTCCCTATATACAAACCTAACTACTAGCGAGTAAAGGTGACTAAGAGTGAGGAACAAGGAAACCATAGTGGAGAACACGAAGACACATGATTTGTTTTACCGAAGTTCATTCCTTGTTAAGGGAAGTACATCTGCGTTGGAGGGGTGGGCAGTACTAAGACCACCACGCCACAATAGGCCTCACCCTGTTCTCCGATGGATCTCGCCACCAAAGGCCTGATCCAGCTTTCCACTATTGGTACCCTTCGATGCAGGAACCGATGCCTTTACACAACTAGTGGGGCACAACTCCACAACTGAATTGGAGGCTCCCGTAATGACAAAAGCTTCCACAAGAACAAATGTTATCAATATCGAAACACCAGATCTAGATATTAACAAGAATACTAGACCGAGAAATCTCCAAGTGAATGGAGAGGAAGTGAAGCACTTGATTCGTGATGTCAATGAATGAAGTCTCCTCCTTCAGTTCCCCCAAAGATTGAAGCCTTCGAGTGGTTGAAATGGGAGACCTTGAACGAGAGCTTTTGCAATAGAACAGTACTTTTTCGAATGAATTAAGAGATTTGACAAGAGGGGTGATTGGGGCTTTTATACCCCCTGTCCAAACAGAGCCATTGGTGAAGTCTAAGGTCGGATTATCCGGCCCAAGTGGAGGCCGGATTATCCGGCCGGGGGTAAAACTCCGCCCCAGCCTCGGATTATCCGGAGGATATTCTGCCCCCACACAGAAGGTCGCGTCGTGGCTCCCTTAGCAACTTCTCCCGAGGGGCGGATTATCTGGTCCCCCTTTTGGGGCGGATTATCCGGCCCGGGCAAAAACACCAGCCCTGGCCGAAAAATCTGAAGGAAAGTCCCCCCCCCCTCTCTGAGAGACGTGCATGCCATCATCTTGGGACGGAGCAGATTATCCGGCCCGGGCAAACTCTCCGGCCCTAGACGGATAATCCGCGCCCCCACATAGAGACTCATACCGCGTCCACCTTTTGCAAAAAGGGTCAGGCTGGATTATCCGGCCCTTGATAGGGGTGGATTATCCAGCCCTTGATAGGGGCGGATTATCCGGCCCCCCAACAACAGGTTTTTCAGCATTTCCTATGAATACTTGTCTGCAGCACTTAGCACACATGAGATACTCCATGATATTGTTATCTAACACACAAAACACTAGAGATCATGAAATGTTCTTTCAACTCCCTCGTAGCACGTTTTACTAACTTTTCACCATGGAAAGTCCAAGTCTTGTAGATGGTGTGAACCCATAATTGACCAGGTGCCTACTGACATCATCTCTCGAATCTGTATTCAGGTTCTTGCATCTTGTACAGGGGCAGAAAATTTTTCTAGGTCTGGTGGGGATAGTAAACGCCCGGTTCATGAAGTCCTCGGCCTTTTCTTTCCATTCCATGGTAAAGTCCCACTTACTGACATAACCCTCATACATCCAGTCACGATTCTCCATCCTCTAATCAGTATGAAAACAGACACATACAATGCTTTCAATTAATCATGCCATTAAATAAATCCGGTATTAGTTAGGTTAATTTTAGCAAATATAGATTTTACGGCATGCATATATCTACCTATCTCTCTAATAGGTAAAGAGGGTCCTAGCAACCGCCAGTTCCGTAGATTGAGTACGTTCTCCCTGCTCTACCCCGATCTGAGATAGAATTTCGGCAGCACCTCCCCGCTGCTCTCCTGATACATGTCTCGACAAAAAGCCGAGAGGAATGTGCATCCGGAGAACAACGGGGAGGCGCTGCCGAAATCCTGCCTCAGATCAGGGTAGAGCAGGTAAAACGTACCCAACCACGCATCCGCCGGCTGTCCCGATAAATGCCGTAAGAGTTATACGATTAATAATATGCGAGACCACTAATGCATATTTATCCGTGTAACCCTTATGACCGGGAAGAGACGCCTAGGTAACGCGACAGACTTGGTGATCTAGACACGAAAATAACCCTAGTGACAAGAGAGGAGAACATATTTTTACCTTCGAAGAGTGATCGAGAGGTGAAGAAGATCAGCGCCCCTCCCGCAAAATGCCCTACGCCATCGATAGCCCCACCCTCAAGCTCAATAGATATCCTTCATGAAGATGAAGAAATACTAATATACACATGTATTTCTATATGCCAATATACAAGCAAAAAAATATAAACATATTTTTTCTATGCTACCAAATTCCTATGGAAAACACAACAAATAGACAACCCACTCAGACCTCCTTTTCTCATTCCTTTGAAAGGAACGAGGCAAACCAAAGCTGTTTGTGACTTAAGGTCGCTTGCAACACGTCCTAAAGACAAACTTAAGACTGCTCTTTTCGCTTGTAATTTTCTAATCTAGATGCTTAACAAAGCATGTTAAATTCCTTGGGTTTTCCTTTCCTATATTTCAAACGACCACCATAAGAAAAAATCATGTATATTTGGTTTCTGGTTACATTCCTATCCTATTCCTTCCTACGTTCCTGCATATCTAGATCCTTGGTTTCTGGTTACATTCCTATCCTATTCCTTCCTACGTTCCTGCATTTCTAGATCCTATGAATCAAAGAAGGCCTAAGTTATTTAACAAAAAATGAAGCTAAGTGTAGCAATGAACTGAAAAAAATGAAAAAAGATGGGCTTACCTTCGGTACCAGAGGAGGAGATGGGGGCGACGATGAGGTGGAGCAGGGCTGCTACCGAGCCGCTCGGTGGAGGAGGGGAGCTGCCAGCCGGAGTTCCTACCGTCAGGTACGCGAGCCGTCCGGTGCTCTACCGTGCCAGGGCGGCCATGGCGGCGGCCGGGGCGGCACAGTCGATGGGCCAAGTGGGACGGTGTCGATAGTGGGCGGGGTCGGGGTCGGGTGGGATCTAGGAGGGGCCGGTGGCGACGTGCGTGGCAGCGGTCGGGGGTAGAGTCGGCCGGCGGGGTGCGTGGCGACAGAGCGGTTCAGCTGGCCAGAGGGGTAAGGTCGAGGTCGAGTGCGAGCAGCAAGGGCGAGGTCGTGCGAGTGGATAGGGGCGGACGTGGGCCCACGCGAGCTGAGTGGATAGGGTGCCACCCCTTCGCCATGTGCCTCAGCAACACACACGGCAAAGGAGTCTTTGCCGTGTGCCTCAGCAACACACACGACAAAGGAGCCTTTGTCGTGTGTTCTTCCCTTTGCCGTGTGCTTTGGCTAATTTATTATTTTCTTTCCTTCTTCTTTCAATTATATTTATTTTAAGTTTTTAGTTTACTTTTTGTTGACTATTTGTTAGTATTAGTTGTGACAATGTGTACACACATACTTTATGCAACATGACAAATAGTCTACATCTTCATGCCCCCCCCATATATCAGGGTTTCAGAGCGAAAGTTCTACACTCGTATGTTAGGGTTCCGCAGGAAACCGCGCTCTAGGCCATCAGAACAAGTCAAGGACTTGCATGTGGCCCTAACACATGCATGAAAGGGTGTTTCTATGTTGAAACATACAAAACCTAGTCCCCGGGTGCATGTGTCCCTCTTCGAAGACATGCGTTGTAACCTAAAAGCGAAGGTTTTGGACTCGTCTAAGGGGGAAACTCCCCGTTCCGATGAAACCGGGTAGGATATTGTCACACACCTTGTGAAACAACATGGTTTTATATCATGCTATGACCTAACCAAGCACAAAATAAGAGAGAGCTACACTGGGCTACCCCTGTCAGAAGAAAGTCTAGGGGATAGACGATCCGAGGCCCGCGGATCAGGGTTTCCTAGGAAGAAGCGCTTCGAGGCATCGGAACACCTCCAAACCATGCATGTGAACCTAGCATGTTTAATATTGTGTGGTGGAATGCTCAAACCTCCTAAACCTGGTTCCCAAGTGTGACCCCCTTCGCAAACATGCGATGTCCCCTAAAAACGAAGTGTCTGCAATCTAACTATTAGGGGAAACTCCCTATACCAGTGAAACTGGGGTGTTTCTTGTCACAACATGTTCCCAAATATGGTTTCACATCATCTCATGACATTATAAAGCACAAAACAAGAGATAGCTACACCAGGCTACCCTTGTCAGAAGAAATTCTAGGGGGGTAGACTATCTGAGGCCCGCGGATCAGGGTTTCGTAGGAAGAAGCGCTTCGGGGCATCGGAACACCTCCAAACCATTCATGTGACCCTAGAATGTGTAATAAAGTGTGGTGGCATGCTCAAACCTCCTAAACCTGGTTCCCAAGTGTGACCCCCTTCGTAGACATGCATTGTCCCCTAAAAACGAAGTGTCTCCGATCTAACTATTAGGGGGGAAGTCCCCATTTCGGTGAAATTGGGGTGTTTCTTGTCAGAACATGTTCCCAAACATGGTTTTACATCATCCCATGACCTAACCAAGCACAAAACAAGAGAGAGCTACACTGGGTTACCCCTGTCAAAAGAAAGTCTAGGGGGGTAGACGATCCAAGGCCCACGAATCAGGGTTTCGTAGGAAGAAGCGCTTTGGGGCATCAGAACACCTCCAAACCATGCATGTGACCCTATAATGTGTAATAAAGTGTGGTGGCATGCTCAAACCTCCTAAACCTGGTTCCCAAGTGTGACCCCCTTCGCACACATGCGATGTCTCCTAAAAACGAAGTGTCTGCAATCTAACTATTAGGGGGGACCCCCCGTTTCGGTGAAACCGGGGTGTTTCTTGTCACAACATATTCCCAAACATGGTTTTACATCATCCCATGACCTAACCAAGCACACAAAAATAGATAGCTACATCGGCCTACCCCTGTCGAAAGAAAGTCTAGGGTGGTAGACGACCCGAGTCCCGCGGATCAGGGTTTCGTAGGAAGAAGCGCTTCGGGGCATCGGAATACCTCCAAACCATGCATGTGACCCTATTATGTGTAATAAAGTGTGGTGGCATGCTCAAACCTCCTAAACCTGGTTCCCAAGTGTCACCCCCTTCGCAGACATGTGTTGTCCCCTAAAACCAAAGTGTCTTCAATCTAACTATTAGGGGGAAACTCCCCGTTTCAGTGAAACCGGGGTGTTTCTTGTCACAACATGTTTCCAAACATGGTTTTACATCATCCCATTACCTAAACAAGCACAAAACAATAGAGAGCTACACTGGGCTACCCCTGTCAGAAGAAAGTCTAGGGGGTAGACGATCCGAGGCCAACGGATCAGGGTTTCATAGGAAGAAGCTCTTCGGGGCATCGGAACACCTCCAAACCATGCATGTGACCCTAGTATGTCTAATAAAGTGTGGTGGCATGCTCAAACCTCTTGGACCTGGTTCCTGATGTCTACGCACTTCTATTCTTGTAGACAGTTGTTGGGCCTCCAAGTGTAGAGGTTTGTAGAATAGCAGCAAGTTTTCCCTTAAGTGGATCACCCAAGGTTTATTGAACTCAGGGAGGAAGTGGTCAAAGGTATCCCCTCTCAAGCAACCCTGCAATCAAGATACAAGAAGTCTCTTGTGTCCCCAACACACCCAATACACTTGTTAGGTGTAAAGGTGCACTAGTTCGGCGAAGAGATAGTGAAATACAAGTGGTATAGATATTTATAAGTGGTAACGGTTGATGTCTACGAACTTCTATTCTTGTAGACAGTTGTTGGGCCTCCAAGTGCAGAGGTTTGTAGAACAGCAACAAGTTTTCCCTTAAGTGGATCACCCAAGGTTTATCGAACTCAGGGAGCAAGTGGTCAAAGGTATCCCTCTCAAGCAACCCTTCAATAAAGATACAAGAAGTCTCTTGTGTCCCCAACACACCCAATACACTTGTCAGGTGTATAGGTGCACTAGTTCGGCGCAGAGATAGTGAAATACAAGTGGTATGGATAATTATAAGTGGTAACGGTGCCAGAAATTAGCTTGCTGGCGTGTGGTTGACGTGGGAAAAGACTAAAGGCAAACTGAAATATAGATAGAAGCAAGCAAACATGTAATAGATCTAACAACAAACAGTGTTTCAGTGCTTAGAAACAAGGCCTAGGGATCATACTTTCACTAGTGAACACTCTCATATAAATATATTCTTCTTTATGAACTACTCTCCGGTTGGACATTCTAATCCATGGTAGGGCTATAACAGCACACCTCAAAGTAAGCCTTTCCCATCTAGATAACCCCACAATGTCACCTTGAGGACTAGATGGTTCCAACAAACACCACAATTTCATAAAGACATCCAACTCCAAATATAACTCATAACAAGTATTTGTAATCTCTAGCCTAAGTGCCACCATGGTGTGCACACTGTCAACTTAACACACATGGGGAGAGCAGAGATCTATTAAAGCACTTGAGTAGCAAGGCAGATCTACTTGATTACAAAGCTCATGATCACAATATGATCATGCATAGAGAGAGATGAACACATAGCTACCGGTAGAACCCTTAGCCTCGAGAGAGAACTACTCCCTCCTCATCATGGGAATCAGCAATGGTGATGGAGATGGTGGTGGAGATCGATGGAGATGGCTCAGGGGGCACTTCCCCGTCCTGGCAGGGTGCCGGAACATAGACTTTCTGTCCACCGAATCTCCCCTTTGGTGGCGGCGGCGCTGTGGAACTTTTCGTGGATTTCTAGTTGACTCCCTAGGGTTTTTGCATTGGGGGAGATATATAGGCGAAAGAGGCAAGGTCGGTGGCCGGCAGGGGGCCCACACCATGCCCTGGCGCAGCCAGGGGGACCCGCGCCTAGGGGTGGTGTGGCCATCCTGTGGCCCCTCTCCGTCTCGTCTTCTCGCTCTGTAAGTCTTCCGGTAAAATTATTGGAGATATGCCCAAGAGGCAATAATAAAAGTGATTATTATTATATCTTTGTGTTTATGATGAATGTTTACATCCCATGCTATAATTGTATTATTAGGAAACACTAATACATGTATGTTTTGTAAACATGTAAGAGTCCCTAGTAAGCCTCTTGTTGAACTAGCTTGTTGATTGATTGATGATCATGGTTTCCTGATCATGGATATTAGGATGTGATTAATAACAAGGTTATATCATTAGGAGAATGATGTGATGGACACACACCCATAGTAAGCGTAGCATAAGATCAAGTCATTCAGTTTGTATTGCTGTAAGCTTTTAAATGCATAGTAACCTAATCCTTCGACCATGAGGTTATGTTAATCACCACCACCGGATGGGTACTTTGATGACATCAAACACGACTTCGTAACTGGGTGGTTATAAAGGTATCATTGGGTATTCTGAAAGTATGTGTTGAAGCGCATGGACCAAGATTGGGATTTGTCCATCCATATGACAGATAGATATGCTCTGGGCCCTCTCGGTCGAATGTCATCTAGTTAGCTTGCAAGCATGTGACTAGGTCACAAGGGATGACATATCACGGAACGAGTAAAGAGTACTTATCAGTAACGAGGTAGAACTAGGTATGGAGATATCGACGATCAAACCTCGGATAAGTATAGTATCGCGAGACAAAGGGAATTGGTTTCGTATGTAAATGGTTCAATCGATCGCGAAGTCATCGCTGAGTATGTGGGAGCCATTATGGATCTCCAGGTCCCGCTGATGGTTATTGATAGGAGATGTGTCTCTATCATGTCTACATATTCACGAACCGTAGGGTGACACACTTAAGGTTCGAAGTTGTTTTAAGTAGATATGGAATATGCGTTGGAGACCGAATGTTGTTCAGAGTCTCGGATTGGATTCGGGACATCACGAGGAGATCCGGAATGGTCCGGAGAATAAGATTCATATATTGGGGATCATTTTCTGAGTTAGGAAATGTTCCGAAGTGTTTGTATGGAGATTCTAGAAGGTTTCGGAATGTTCTGGAAGGTTCTAGAGGATTTCTTGGAGTTTGCTTGAAAACCAAGAAAGGGTCAAAGGAAACCTAGTGGGGCAAGACACGGATTCGTGGGGGAGGAGGACTCCTCCCCCCTTCCCACCGCCGGCCATAGGAGGGGAGTCCTACTAGGACTCCCCCTCCCCAGGCGCGCCTCCCTCCTTTAAATAGAAGGGAGGGGCGCCCCCTCCTAGCCCTCACACACAACTCCCAATCTCTGCCGCCTCTCTCCTCCACCTTTCTTCTGCACAGGCATAGGCGAAGCACTGCAGAATTCTCTACTCCACCACCACCACCACGCTGTCGTGCTACTGGGATTCCGTGGAGAAGATCTACTACCTCCGCTGCTTGCTGGAACGGGGAGAGGAAGGTCTGCTTCGACTCCGCACGTGTGACCGACTGCGGAAGCGCTGCCGGAACGCGGCACCGGAAGGATCGTCCACACGATCTTGAGATCAGCAAGTGATCGACTACATCAACCATGAGATCTAATCTCGTTAACGCTTTCGGATCTACAAGGGTTAGTTCCTATCTATCTCGTTGCACATATCTAATAGATTAGATCTTGGCTTTTATCTAGATTAGATCTGGGTTTTGTTCGTTCTTGTGGTAGAATTTTTTTGTTTTCCATGCTATGAACCCATCGGTGGTATCAGAGCCGTATCTATGCGTAGATCTGTTGCACGAGTAGAACACAATGTTTTTGTGGGCGTTGATGCTTTTGTTGTCGGTGTCTTAGCGTGTACTTTGCATCTTGCGGCATGGTGGGATGAAGCGGCTCGGGCTAACATTACATGTCATCGCACATGAGACTTGCTCCACGCTTGACGTGCAACTTGCTTTGCACAAGTGGCTTTGCGGGTGTCTGTCTCTCCCACCATAGTTAAGATTCAATTTACAATGAGCATCTTGACAACACTTGTATCAACGTTGTGGTTCTTGTTCGTAGGTAAGATCGGTCTTATGCGAAAGCCCCAAACCACGTAAAACATGCAGAGAAAATTAGAGACGTCTAACTTGTTTTTGCAGGGGTTTTGTGATGTGATATGGCCATCATGTGATTGTGATTGTATTTGATGTATGCAATGATCCTTGTTGTAATATGGCAACCGGCAGGAGCCTAATGGTTGTCTTTAATTCTGTTAAGACCTGCGTGTCTATTCATCTTGTAATAGCTTTATTCCAAGTAGTTGTAATAGTTGCTAGTGATGATGAAGCGGCGCCACTGACCTTGACGCATTGCTGGTGATGATGGAGATCATGTTCGTGCTTTGGAGATGGAGATCAAAGGCGCAAGAAGAAAAGGCCATATCATATCAGACTAATTATGAATTGCCTGTGATGTTAATCCTTTATGCATCTTGTATTGCCTAGATTGCGACGGTAGCATTATAAGATGATCCCTCTCACTAAATATCAAGTAATAAAGTGTTCACCCTTAGTTGGCACCGTTGCTAAGACTCGTCGTTTCGAAGCATCTCGTGATGATCGGATGTGATAGATTCTACGTGTGCATACAACGGGTGCAAGCCAGATTTGCACATGCGGAAACAACGGTAGAATATTCATTTTCTGACTTCCTGGCCAAAAACAACATAAAACAGGAAACTGGCACTGTGGCATCTTGTTAATAGGTTAGTCCCAGAAATCATATGAAAAGTACTCCAAAGTTGGAAAAAAACATAAGAAAGTAGATAAAACCAAGCATGGAACATCAAAAATTATAGATACATTTGCAATGTATCAACATCCCCAAGCTTAACTCCTGCTCGTCCTCGAGTAGGTAAGTGATAAAAAGAAAGAATAATTTTTGAGGTGACATGCACCATCATAAACTTGATCAAAGTATTTGTAAAACATTCAATGCTGGGACCATAGTACTTCAATCATAACATGAAAGACAAAGTTCTAGCAATAAGTCAAAGAAACTATGTTGCAACATGAAAAGTCACAAACAAAAGATTCATGAATAACAATGCTTTGCAAGATGTTTGTTTGTTTCACATAAAGAAAACATAGCATAGTAGTATTCAGCTTGTCCCTCATAGAGTAGCAAACATAAATGCATAGGACACCTTCAAAGTTCATAGGAGTGACTAGATACAAATAGTTTAAAACAAGCAATATCACAGCTATGCATCAATCAACAAGTCTTGGGACAATGCACATAGAACTAAGAATGGCCACTATGCTCTCAAAGTAGGTGCATAAAGATAGAAGGTGGAGACTCAATATAAAAGTAAAAGAAATGCCTTTATATAAGGAAGTAGGGATTCAAGTTTCATAAAGAGCTTCCAAAAATTATGGTACTTTTTAGCTTTCAGCTCTCATTGCCCCTATCATAAGCATCTTGAAGTGATTAAGGTTAAAGTGAACAAACTATGGTGTATATGCTTGACGAAGTATAAGTTGGAAATCTCATGTCCCTTGAATACGAGGGCCGCTCCTCAAGCTACTCAAGTTTAGTCACCGGTAAGTTCTTGTCATCGTAAGTACATGTGTATCATAGGGAACCGCCAACGGGGTACCCCTTTCCCGATGATACGGAAGAATCCCCATATCAAAATGACAAGGCAAGCAGACAACGAGCATCTCAGCAATCTTCTTATTTACCATGGGAATATGGTGCTTTTTGCTCTCTTTCATCTGTTCATAATCTCTTTTTTTCTTTTTCTCTTTTTTTCTCAATATAGGACTCTTTTTTATAAGAAGAATGCTTCATAGACAGCTCATTATGGTTACGCTGTAGGTTTCCACCATGTCAGCATGGATTAGACCAGTGGCCCAGGCGTTTCTCTAACACATATACATAAATCCGTGGACTTACAAGCTCCCCTTTCATTTCACAACGACGACATTCATAGACAAAAGAGCATGATATCAACTAGGTACAAAGTACCAGTGCAATGTTGAAAGCGTTCCCCATGACAACATGGTTCTACTAATCCCCAACAAATAAGTTCAAGCATATACAACATAGATGACACAATGGTTCAAGTTTATTAAGGGCAAGAAAAGTAAAGTGTGCCATCAAGTTCGTGAGAGCTTTAATCACTAGTTTTCTCATAACAATTTTAATTTGGAAGGTAAACAAAAGCATGAATATACTTGGAATAGCATAAGCTAGTAGGTAGGTATGGTGGACTCTTTGGAATAACTTGGTTTAGGGAGTTGGATGCATGATTGGAACTCATACTTGGTTGTGGAGGCTAGCAGAAGACCGGGAGCGACAAACTAAGAGAGCAATAATAGCCATAATCATGCAAAGCGACAAAACATCATTGATCAAAGCATAAAGTGATACTACAAGTTGAAAACTAAAGGATCATAAAGGCTATGGTGACTTTGGATAGTTATAACATGGTGTGAGCATGCGCCAAGTCCACCCCAAATAAAGCATCAAAGGAGAATACCACTATACTATGCTTTAATATGCTAAAACAACGCATGATTCATCCAAGGCACATTAAGCAATCTCAATTGTTTATAACAAGTCATGCTATAGAAAATAATACTAAGCATAAAGCCAAAACAATATCAAGGATGGCATGACAAAGCATAGGCCACAGTCAAAAACAAGCTCTCTTTACCACTTAAGCATGAACTTTCCTACTCTTTTCCAATCCAAACCAAACTATTTGAAAACCAATGTATGAAAGAGGGGGTCCAACCAATTTATTCATAAAACTAAGCAAACCAAGCAAACAAAAAACCAAAACGAAAACAAAAAAGAAGACGCTCCAAGAACAACACAATTGTGCATGAAATAATAAAAATTAAGCGTTTAGAAGAAACCTGGGATTTTTATTGATGAAGAAGGGGATGCCTTGGGCATCCCCAAGCTTTGCCGCTTGTACTTCTTGGATATTTCTTGGGGTGACACGTGTGGCATCCCCAAGCTTGAGCTTTAGTCCATCCTTCATCTCATTACTCATTCCTTCCATACACCTGAAATTTTTCCTTCATACAAAACTTCACACAATCTTTATTAGCAACATTAGTGCACTCAAGATAACAGGTCTTTAGGTTTAGTTCTAACACCAATAAGACTTCCATTAAAACACTAGCTACTGTATCACTTCCCTCAAAAATCCAAATTCCCCAAAAGAACTCAAAAAGGAACCAACAAGAAGCAAATGCAAATAATGGCAGAAATCTGTCAAAACAGACCAGCAGGTAAATACGAATTTTTTCGAAGACCTTCTATTGATCAAATAGAAAAGTGTTGAACTAAAGAAAGTTAGATAACAACCTGGGGCAGAAGCACAAAAATTCATGCCTCAAAAGGACGTACAGAGATTTTACATGAATTTTTACGGTGAAGGACAGAAATCTGTTTCGGGATAGCAACTTTCTCACTAATTACTTCTCTCTCATTAGAGGTTACTCTTGGCACAAAAAGAAAATAAAAAGGATAAGGAGCGGTTATTGCAGAGGTAATAACTTCCAAGACTCATCTAAAACTTTTGGGTTATCTCCCAATAAGTACTTTTCTTTTAACACCTTTAAGTTAGGCATGATAGTTTGATAAGATGCTCACATAAGAAATATGAATTGAAGTAAAACAGAGCATCAAGAAGAAAATTTAAAACACATTTAAGTCTAACCCACTTCCTATGCATAGGAATCTTGTAAAGAAACAAGTCATAAAAGCACAAAGCAACAAGCATAGGAAAGCAAAACAAGTGCAACTTCAAGACTTTCAGCATAAAGAGAGGAAACTTAATATTGTTGAGACACCTAAAACAATGCTTCCCTCTATCATAATAACTTTCAGTAGCATCATGAATAAAAGTAACAATATAACTATCACAAGAATCATTCTTATCATGAGCCATATACATAAAATAATTAATACTTACCACATAAACATAGTCATTCTTATTAATTATAGTGGGAGCAAATTCAACAAAATAGCTATCATTATTATTTTCATCACCATAATCATCAAATATAGGAGGCATATTGTAATCATAATTAATTTCCTCCTCAATAGTAGGTGGACTAGAAATATCATATTCATCATTGCAATCATCATAAGCAATAGAATAGTTATCGTCCCAAGTGTGTTCATTTGTAAACATATCATCATTGGAAGGATCATGGATAACACTAATAGTATAGCAATTATTAATATCATCATTTTCAGAATTGGTACCAAAGAGATTTTCAATATCAAAGGTAGTGTGATTTTCCCAATCATGATCACTACTATAGGTAATAGGCATAGGAACATCATCGAGTTCAGACTCATCAAAAACTATAATAGGAGCAACATGCTTAGGGGAAAATAATGTTTCCTCTCTTCATTTACTCCTCCTCTTCTTCTTTTTCTTCCTCTCTTTAGGAGGGAGAGGCTTTAAAGGAAGCTTCTCCATATACCCTGGTTTATTGTTAGAGACAATAGAAGAAACTTTGGAGGATTCTTTCTTTTCATTAATAAGATCAAAACACATATTAGTCTTGTCATATTTTGGTAAAATCTCATCTTCTATAATATTTTGTATGTAAGTATTTGTGTGAAAATTATCAACACAATAAATATGAAAACCATGCATGCCACTATTCATACCAAAAGCACTCATATCTACCAAAGAAGTTTTTCTTGATAATTCTTCACACCCCAAAAATAATGTAAGTTCATCATGCTGATTAGGAGTGATCATGTCATCACATACAAACTTGCAGTACTCATTGGATTAGAAGGGCTATTATTATGGCCTGAGCATTGAAAATTGAAATGACCCACTTCGAAGCAAAGTTCACAAATGAAAGGGTAAAGGGCACAAACCTTTTTACCAAGATCATTTAATGCCTTATACCACATTCTAGTTTTTTAATTCCTGTGGGTGATACAATATTCTTCTTCAATTTTATTATTCTCACAAGGTCTATGTATTCCACAAAAATTAACATGCTTATAAGAAATAGTACTTTCAGAGGTTTGAGCATGTTTATTGCTATCATTAATAACAATTTCATTTTCCATGCAAGTGTCTTTATAAGGCTCATGATACATGTCCCATTTTTCTTTAGGAGCATTAATATGAGAAGCAAAGGTTCTATAACAATCAACAAGAATTTGAGGATCAAGACCATAGTTAGCACTAAGCTCTTGAAAATCAATAGTTTCAGCAAAAGATTTAATGCAATCATACTCATAGTTTATATCTGGTTCTTTACCTTTGTTGTTATCCCAATCTTTGGTATTGCTTTGAATTGTTTCAAGAAGATCCCACTTAGCTTTGACCTCCTTACTTGTTAAGGATCCCTCTAGACAAGTATCTAGATAGTCCTTGTAATGTCCTGAAAGCCTTGCATAGAAATTATTAATAACAATATTACTGGGGAGCTCATGAATGGGACATTTGATAATTAGTGACTTCAATCTCCCCCATGCTTGGGCAATACTTTCTCCATCATGAGGATGAAAATTATAAATGTAATTCCTATCTTTATGAATTTCACGAGGAGGATAAAATTTAGAGTAAAAGAGAGATTCAAGTTCCTTCCACTCCAAATGATGAGGATCATCTAGTATCTCATACCACTCCCTTGCTTTGCCCTTAAGTGAAATAGGGAATAGCTTCATCTTAACTTGGTTCATTGAAATACCTGCACACTTGAACAACTCGCATAATTCATGTATAAGGAGTAAATGATCACCAGGATGGACAGTTCCATCTCCAAAATAGCAGTTATTCATAACACGTTCAACAATTTTTATAGGTATTTTAAAAGGGATGCTTTCAGTATGTGGATTTAAAATATCACAAGTATCATCAGAATTACCACATATGGGAGATAAAGTATCATCAGAGCAAATTTTCTTCTCTAAAGCTGGGGAACTAAAAGGATCATTTTCATAAAAACTAACTTCCCCAAGCTTAGACGTTTCCATAGCATTAGTAACAAAGGTGTTCAAAAGATTCATACTAATAACATTGCTATTAGCATGCAAAGAAAGTACCATGGGTTTTTTAACTTTCTTTTCAGACAATTCAAGTTCTATCTTAGGAAAAATACTAAAAAGCTCTCTAATTTTGTTGTTGTTTTCCATTAAGCCTAACTAGTGAAAACAAGAAACAAAGGGAAAAAATTGCAGAATCTAAAAGAAATAACTTCGAGCACTCACATCGGAGGATGTGAGTACCTTTTACCTTACCTTCCCGGCAACGGCGCCAGAAAAATAGCTTGATGTCTACGCACTTCTATTCTTGTAGACAGTTGTTGGGCCTCCAAGTGCAGAGGTTTGTAGAACAGCAGCAAGTTTTCCCTTAAGTGGATCACCCAAGGTTTATCGAACTCAGGGAGGAAGTGGTCAAAGGTATCCCTCTCAAGCAACCCTGCAATCAAGATACAAGAAGTCTCTTGTGTCCCCAACACACCCAATACACTTTTCAGGTGTATAGGTGCACTAGTTCGGCGAAGACATAGTGAAATACAAGTGGTATGGATAATTATAAGTGGTAACAGTGCCAGAAAATAGGTTGCTGACGTGTGGTTGACGTGGGAAAATACTAAAGGCAAACTGAAATAAAGATAGAAGCAAGCAAACATGTAATAAATCTAATAGCAAACGGTGTTTCAGTGCTTAGAAACAAGGCCTAGGGATCATACTTTCACTAGTGAACACTCTCATATAAATATATTCTTCTTTATGATACTTTGCTGAACTACTCTCCGGTTGGACTTTCTAATCCATGGTAGGGCTATAATAGCACACCTCAAAGTAACCCTTTCCCATCTAGATAACCCCACACTGTCACCTTGAGCACTAGATGGTTCCAACAAACACCACAATTTCATAAAGACATCCAACTCAAAATATAACTCATAACAAGTATTTGTAATCTCTAGCCTAAGTGTGTAGCATCCCAATTGTCTAACAATTGCAATGCTACTAGCCTAGTCTATATATATGCTACCTTCCTACATATAATTGTTGCATCATAATTATATCATGCTCATGTCATCATGCCACATTGCATTTGAGCATCATATAAAACCCCTTTTCTTTTTGGTTCTTCTCTCATAAGCATTAATGTATCACTTGTATTTGCCTCTTGATATATTGTATTTGCCTCTTGATAAATTGTGTATAATTCCCAAGTTGAGTTGGGGGCATCTCTTTCTAATTCATTCCACCTACTATCTTGTCCATAGCAACTTCCATGTGATCACATCCTCTATCTACCATATACATGCATGTGGGCATATTCATTGGCTTTTTAGATTAATTCTAGCCCATATATATAGTTGTATGGATCCTATTCTTCAAAATGCCATGTGAGCTTGGTTTTCTCCAACCCTTGATTATTGCAATTATGCTTTTGGCAACTTCTTTTGGCTCACATACATGTGACTTATTTTGTTTTCACAAAATATGCACACATGCATGGGACTTGCAATAATAACACCCTTCTATTCCTCACATGAAATAATAACCCTCATTATCTAGTCTCATGAAATATCATGCTCCCATATATGATATCATATTGTTTTCACGATATTTTCTTATGGAAGTCCACTTGGCCATCTTTGCATGCCATGTAGTGGTAGATTCTATTTTTATTCATGTGCGGAGTAATGCTTTGGGTGCGGGATGGAGTAGCTACCATACCACTACTCTTATCATTCGCTCTTGTACATTGAATTGGGGAACTAATGCGATTTAACTCATTCCACAGATGTAGAAGTGGCCTTTATCCCTTGATAATTTTACTTCCGTCCTTGTTTTCCGGAGTGCTCTCTCAAAGAAAGTAATCAATAATCTCTTGTTGGTCATCTCGCCATTTCTACACGGAATAAAACCTTTAATTATCTAGTGGGAATAAACACAAACTCTTTTCTGTCCTCGTCTTTCTACCGGTGCTCGACATTCCCAAACAAGATGGAGGAAAATATCTCTCTCTTTGTTTCATCAATTCTTTTTCTGTGGTAAAGCCAATTATGGTTGTTGCCATCAGCCGCAAATCTATTGCGTTAGCCTTAAGGTTAAAGAAAGCAATAAGTATCTCTACAATAAACTCCAGATCCTCCATGTTATTTTCTTCTCGGGATTCCACCATAATCTAGCATCACCTCCTTGTCTAGAAGATATATCCGCGCATCTCAATTGCGTGATCCTTGGTTCTTACCGTTGCAACAAGAATCTAATCCGACAATGTCTAACTAAATCTTTCCGATGATATCAAGGAACTCTATTGTTTGAAGGCGATATTGTTTCCGAACTTCTTTTCCCAAATCCGAGAGAAGAAACAATGCTATTTTCATAGTGGTTGATAACTTCTAAAAAGTCATTCTTTTCTTCTGGTGAGACAAAGATTCATCTTCTCTTGTATCTGTAAATCTTTAATCTTAATGAGGTGTCGTTTATTTCTCCCTGATACATCGTCCTTTCTAATTCTTTCACAAGTGGTTCTATTCTATTATCATGTTTCTCGAGAAAACCGGAGCTATGTTCATCCTATCCTTCTTGTCTCACGACAATCCTTCAATTCTTCTAACCCTTTGTGTCTCAAGCAAAACGCAAGACTCGCAACAAGTCTAGCAAGTTTGCAAGGTGTAGTGGTCGCACCATTCCGTTGTTCATCAACTCGGGAACGTGAGGGTCACCTTCGTTCTGAACACCCGCCTCTCCTTGTGTTGGTTTCTTTTTCCTAGGAATCTCGGGGCGAGATTCTTGTTTAGTGGGGGAGAGTTGTAGCATCCCAATTGTCTAACAATTGCAATGCTACTAGCCTAGTCTATATATATGCTACCTTCCTACATATAATTGTTGCATCATAATTATATCATGCTCATGTCATCATGCCATATTGCATTTGAGCATCATATAAAACCCCTTTTCTTTTTGGTTCTTCTATCCTATGCATTAATGTATCACTTGTATTTGCCTCTTGATATATTGTATTTGCCTCTTGATAAATTGTATATAATGCCCAAGTTGAGTTGGGGGCATCTCTTTCTAATTCATTCCACCTACTATCTTGTCCATAGCAACTCCCATGTGATCACATCCTCTTTCTACCATATACATGCATGTGGGCATATTCATTGGCTTTTTAGATTAATTCTAGCCCATATATATAGTTGTATGGATCCTATTCTTCAAAATGCCATGTGAGCTTGGTTTTCTCCAACCCTTGATTATTGCAATTATGCTTTTGGCAACTTCTTTTGGCTCACATACATGTGACTTATTTTGTTTTCACAAAATATGCACACATGCATGGGACATGCAATAATAACACCCTTCTATTCCTCACATGAAATAATAACCCTCATTATCTAGTCTCATGAAATATCATGCTCCCATATATGATATCATATTGTTTTCACGATATTTTCTTATGGAAGTCCACTTGGCCATATTTGCATGCCATGTAGTGGTAGATTCTATTTTTATTCTCTTCATGGGTTATTCTATTTGGGGTTATATTAGAATTGAGGGGCCATATTAGAACATAGTGGTACATGCACACTATACTTGGTATTCTTAATTCAAATATATCCACCAACTACCTTAAATCATGAGGGAGTTTGAATGAATTACAAGTGGAGTGCTATTCATGTACTATAGGGTTTGTAGTATCTCCACAATCTCATCATGCTTGCATGCATGGGCCATGCAAGCTTCTTCTCTTCCCTCCCTATCCTTATTTGTTGGTTTTCTTGGTTTTGGTATGGTTTGAATTCAAATCCTAATGGACAAATAAATTGTTTTGACCTAATTTATTCTTTCCCATCTACCTAATCTACCCCAAGTACCCTATCTATCACCTCACATGAGAGCAACCACACGACACACTTCTACTCAAACATACACACACCCTCTCTCTCTCTCTCTCTCTCTCTCTCTAGTTTCATGTGTATGTGTAGCTATCCATATGAGTGTGTGTACCATGCATGCATGCAAGCCTAGCAATCTCCCTAATCCATGCTTTGTGCCATATATATATATATATATATACGATTCCATGCTAGCTTTGTCCTATGCCTTCTCTTCAGATGATTCTCACACATACACCACACCACATACACTCACCCATTCAATCTTCTTAGACACACACATGGCCATGCCACACTTGGCCCTAGGGCCTCCACGTCTCACCCCCCCCCCCTTGGGTTCCTCTCCCCTCCTCTCTTCATCTTCAAGACAAAGGAAAGAGGAAGAGAAACCCCACACACACCGAGCCCTTCTTAACTTTTCCAAAAAGGTGAACCCATGTGCTCCTCCCTCCCCTCTCTACCCCAACCACCCCATCTCTCAGATCTCGATCTGGGATCATCTTCATCCTCTCCTTCCTCCCCTATCTACTCTCCTCAACCACCATGGCCATGGACAACTCCATGTCCATCTCAAACCCTAGTTCGGCCAAGCTTCGAGAGGAGGCGGTTGGAGCTGTGCCCGGGAGAAAACACGACGCCCAGGAGGTGCCACTGCTTCCTCTTCTTCGACCTGTACCAGCGATCGACGCCGGAGCTTCCCGGAGGAGCCTCGCCGCCGCCGTGAACCGAGGAGACCGAAAACACCACGTTCCCGCTGCCTCCTCGTTGATCTACGCCTCCCCGAGCCCACTTGCTGCACCTGAGGGTCGTAGGTGAGCCTACCGACCTCTCTGACATCATCTCCCTCCCCATCTCACCTTGCATCGCCGCCAGCCTCGCCGCAGGGCGCGCTCGCCGTCGAAGATGTGCCAGCCATCTTGTTGCTGCATTGTTCATCGCGATCTAGCTGTCCTTGTGGTGCTCTTATGCGCTTGGAGCATGAAAGAAAGTTGTAGATCAGGACTTCCTCTTCAAAACTAGCTAAAGAACGTTTAAAACCATCAAGTACAGCCCTGGGAATCTTGATCGCAAGATCGATGTCCGGGAATACCCGCTTGTTCTCGGCTACTTCGTTCTTCACGAAACTGCACGCAGAAAAGCCAACCCCAGCATGAACCGATCCCACCACAGCGTAGAACGTTTCCTCCCCGTCGTTTTGAGTACTCCTATGCCCTTTTTCGTTGAGCGAGCGTGGAGATCTCTTGCCTGCAAGATTCGCGTGTCTGCAGATGGTTGTGTGATCTGCCAAGTCGTGAGTTCGTCAGTTCGAACCGGCCACGTTGCTGCCTTATGTAAAGATGTGTCCTTCAGTTAACACAAAACAAGCTGAGGCTAGTTGGCTAACGGGTCCAGCCTAACCCATGGTAGCGGGAGGTCTTGGGTTTGATCCCTGGCCATTCCCTTTTCTTTTGTTTTTTCCACCGACCCCAGGCCCACTGGTCAGCCACTACTCTGTCCCTGCCTAGTTAGCTTCGGCCGGACCCACGTGTCGGGTGACCGTGGCTGGTTTTGTCTCTGTAACAAATAAATCCATATCTTTTTGAAGTAACAAATTTTCCAGAAATGTTTTATTATGTTTTTAAATCAAGAAATTAATATCTTTTATTTGGTAATTCCAAATAATACAAATAATATATGTTTTTGAATCAGAAAAATGTGAGGATTTCAAATATGCCATCCAAAATAATATTTGACTATTTTAAATTTTCGAAATTGTTTAATTTGCAATAAAATGCCTTTTCTTAATTAATTAATAACTTTAATTCTATAACTCCAAATTTGACAAATAATATGTCTAAATCGATCGGCGCGACGAGCCCGTCCTGTTTATGCATTCCATGATATGAATTGAAGCATGCATCATGTCATTATGAAAAATTAGAACTGTTTATGGCAATAAAACTTGACCAAATAATTAATAAAATGATTTGTTCTTGTCCCCACACATCACCCTTGCCATGCTACATTATTGCCATGTAATTTGTGCATCATTCATCATGGCATGCTTGTTTGCTTGTCGCATTTTATTTATATGCTTGTGCACTTTATTTATGTTGGCCCTTGTTTGTTTGGTTCTTCTTTCGAATAGACGCCGAGAAGGGGAATTATCAGGAATCCTAGGAGTACTACCTAGATCCACCTCTCGCTTCAACTAAGCTGCCAGGCAAGCACTACCACATGCTTGCATACATATAGTACCTATTGCCTCAATCTTATTCTTGCATCATTCAGTCGCGTTGCACTAAACTGAATCCCAAGTATTGCATAGCCTTACTTTGAAACCCCACCGAAGCTTGTTCCTCCATCCTATGAGCCATTACTACAGGAGTTGTTTGAGCCATGCGAGTAATAGAACAGCATGTGTAGGGTATGTGAGTGTCTGATGGATAACGAGGTACCTAAACAACTTAACCTAAGTAGTAATGGGATAACTAATGAAAGAGGCACCGGTGGGCAATATCTGTTATTTGGTTTTTATGTCCACTTGTGTCCCGTAGGACCCCGAGTACTTGATTCCTTTTCCTTGACTATTCGCACTATCCACATCCGGGAGGCCTTATGGACCCCCCCCCCCCCTGAGCGAGAGCTTGATTCATTTCTATTTCTTGGGGCCACAAACTAGTTTGGGGTTTTATTTACTATCCTGTACTTATGTCATGTTACTGTTTTATTAAGATTGTGCGTGGAGCACCTGTACTGTTTTGGATGCGGAGTGTTTTCGCGGTATCGACAAGCCCAGTCACATTTTCGAGTTCCCAGTCGTTTACAGCCATTGACGCAAACCTTGGGTCCGTCTCGGAGTCGGCCAACTTCGTTGCGGGTAGCTTAATGGGGTGGCCCCCTGAAATATTTTATGAATCCTATGATCGCTTTGTCGTGAATGCCTCGTTGGGTTTTGAGTTGGTTTTTCTGAGGTTGATCGAGTGTGTGTTGCTATTTGTGCACCCCTGCAGGGTAAATCTTTCTGAAAGCTGTGTTCGCGATTATGGACGACTTGGAGCACAGTTTCTCGATCATAGACAAGTATAAATAAAGTACAGTCCTTAATTTGACTAAATATCTGACTAGTAACTAGTGCAATATTCATGGAATGAGTAATAAAACTACCAACGGTTGGGTTGTTCGTCCGCTTTCTCATTGGTAAGCGAGAAGGAGGATGGATCTGTTACTTTATACTGTTATAACTGTTGTTTCTAATTAACGGACATCCGTCTATCATTGGTTAGGCGGATGGTTAGCGAGTATCTATAGACTTGTTAGTTGTTATCTTTTCCTGCAATTGCGTCACCCCAGGTTATGTCCCCTTTAGAGGCATAAAGACTTGCTGAGTACCCCTAGGGTCTCACACGATAAATTGTTTGATTCAGATGAACAGGTGTATTCGCAAGATGGATACTGGGTGGAGGAGACAGATGATGTTGGCAACGATCACTCGGTGTAGAGATTTCGGGGATGGGGATCCGTGAGATCTGTGGGCGGGATGTGCTTATTTATGTGGCATCTTATGTCGATTTGCTTCTTATCCGTACTCGGATCTTGTTTCCTGCTTCCGCTTGATACTCTGTTGATTGATGTATGAGGAGCTATCCTACACTATTATAACTATCTAGGATATTTGGATCTTGCCGTATGGCGTTGCAATATTTCTGTTTCTTTTAGATGGTATGGCTCTGAGAACTGTTGTAAGGTAGCTTGCATACATACTCACTTGTGTATGTATTTGATCTCTTCACTTGTGTATTGGAAGTGGTTAGGGCGGCCGACGGGCCTACACGTGGGTGGCCCTGGGCCCCCGTTGTACTTCTTTAACCACTTTTGGTTCATCCAGGCTTGAACTTAGAGCATAGGGTCCGAGGTTGTTACAAAGTGCCACCATGGTGTGCCCACTATCAACTTCACACACATGGGGAGAGCAGAGATCTATTAAAGCACTTGAGTAGCAAGGTAGATCTACTTGATTACAAAGCTCATGATCACAATATGATCATGCATAGAGAGAGACAGAGATGAACACATAGCTACCGGTAGAACCCTTAGCCTCGAGAGAGAACTACTCCCTCCTCATCATGGGAATCAGCAATGGTGATGGCGATGGTGGTCGAGATCGATGGAGATGGCTCCGAGGGCACTTCCCCGTCCCGGCAGGGTGCCGAAACAGAGACTTTCTGTCCCCCGAATCTCCCCTTCGGTGGCGGTGGTGCTGCGAAACTTTTCGTGGATTTTTGATTAACTCCCTAGGGTTTTTGCATCGGGGGAGATATATAGGCGAAAGAGGCAAGGTCGGTGGCTGGCCAGGGGCCCACACCATGCCCTGGCACGGCCAGGGGGGACCCGCGCCTAGGGGTGGTGTGGCCACCTTGTGGCCCCTCTCCGTCTTGTCTTCTGGCAACGTGAGTCTTCCGGTAAAATATCGACTTCGGCTTTTGTCCCGTTCAATTCCAAGAATATTCATTTTCTGACTTCCTGGAACCAAAAACAATAGAAAACAGGCAACTGGCACTGTGGCATCTTGTTAATAGGTTAGTCCCAAAAATCATATGAAAAAGTACTCCAAAGTTGGAACAAAACATAAGAAAGTAGATAAAACCAAGCATGGAACATCAAAAATTTATAGATACATTTGCAATGTATCAACGGTGATAGAAGATAACTTGATGGCGTGGAAGAGACTAAAAGCAAACTGAAATAAAGATGGAAGCAAGCAAACCTGTAACAGATCTAATAGCAAACGATGTTTCAGTGTCTAGAAACAAGGCATAGGGATCATACTTTCGCTAGTGAACACTCTCATATAGATATCTTCTCTTTATGATACTACTCTAAACTATTCTCTGGTTGGACACTCTAATCGACGGTAGGGCTATAACAGCACACCTCAAAGTCCATATTTCCCATCTAGAAAACCCCACACTGTCACCTTGAGCACTAGATGGTGCCAACAAACACCACAATTTCATAGAAACATCCAACTCCAGAATGAGCACATACAAGAATGATTCATAAGATGATCATTGGACGATAGTAAAGATATTATTATGAGCTTTGGAAGAACTAAGAATATATCATGTATAAGTGACAAATAGTTAAAAGGTAGTTCATTGTAAAGTGTTACATTGATACTAGTTTTGTCATAAGATACAAATTAAAATTTATCTCAATTTAGACTATGGGTGGCACAATCTAATGGAAATGATGTTCCATGATGGATTTAGATAAGTTCCAAAGTTGAGACATTGTGACGGATACTACAACAAAAGGCTAAGTATATGACTGCTATAGTAGCAGCAAAGGAGGGCATTTGTGTTAAGTAGTTTGTTATCAAACTAGGTGTGGTTCAAAGTGGTCTAATACTATGAAGATATATTGTATGACAATAATATCAACATATTTTAACCCGAACGAAATAAGGTCTCACCAAAGGACCAAATTTATACAATGCCATCTCATTTGAGAATGAGTGATGCGTAGAGACGCAAAGACATGCAAATACACACGGACCTGAAACTGTCAAATCCGGAGATTATGTTAACCACTAGCAATCGCGTATATGCAACACCAGAAAGCCATAGGTGTTCAATACGCAAAGTTTTTCAAACTAGATTATTGACTCTAGTGCAAGTGGGAGACTGAAGGGCATATGCCCGAGAGGCAATAATAAAGTGGTTATTATCTTATTCCATGTTTATGATAAATGTTTATTTTGCATGATATAATTGTATTAATTGGAAACGTTAATACATGTGTGTTTAATAAACAAAATACAAAGTTCCTAGTAATGCCTCTCATATAAACTAGCTCGTTGATTAATAAGATGATCAAGATTTCCTGATCATGGACATTGGATGTTGTTAATAACGAGGTCACAACATTGGTGGAATGATGTGATGAACATTCATCCGAAGTATAGCATTACGATCAAAGTCATTGTGTTTATATTGCTATAACATCATACAAATTAATCTTAGTCCTTAGACCATGAGATCATGTTAACTGCTAACACCAGAAGAGTATCTTGATAACACCAAACGTCACACCGTAACAGGGTGACTATAAAGGTGGGTTCAGTACTACGAAGGTGTTATGTTGAGGCTCATGCTTTAAGAGTGGAATTTGCATCTCGATGATGGATAGATATACTCTGGGCCCTCTCGGTGATATCACATTAAGATAGCTTGTAAGCAAGTGATGTGATCACTAGAATGTTATATCACGAGAACGAGAAAAGAGTGCATGTCGGTAACGAGATCAAACTAGGTATGGAGATACCGATGATCGAATCTCAGACATGTAATATATCGCGAGACAAAGGGATTTAGTTACTAGCGTTAAAAGTTCTCACGATCACATAAGTCATCGTTGAATGTGTGGGAGTCAGTACGGATCTCCAGGTCCCGCTGCTGATTATTGATCGGAGAGGGGTCTCGATCATGTCTGCATTATTCGCGAACCGTAGGGTGACACACTTAAGGGATACCGACACCATTTGGAGCAAATATGTTGTAGATAAAGATTTAAGAAAGCGCTGGAATTATTTCAATAGACACCAAAATTGTTTCGGGTGAAATTGCTGAAATTGGTTCTGCATGTAATATTGAAATGTTGCAGGGGGTTTTATGTGAATGTTTGTTAATTAAAGTAATTAACAAAATTCTGAATAAAATTAATAAAATAGTTATATTAAATGAGAGAGCATTAAATTTGGAGAAATTTAATGCATTTAAAGTGGAGACTTTAAAAGAGAATGTGAAGGGGCAAATTTATGTGGAGGGAGTTACCACCACATGAATGAGGAGGTGAGGGGTCACCCCTTGGGTGCCAGCCATGGGGAGGGGAACCCCCTCCTCCTATAAAAGGCCCCCCTCTCACACCTTCACACTCACACCTTATCGTGAAGGATCTCTCTCCCCCTCTAGTATTTTTCCCCATGGTCTCGGATTAGCGAGATACATGTTCCCGGTGGCTTTATCTAGAAAGGAGTTGCTGCTTCCACTGCTTTGCTAGAGCGAGGGACAGAGGTTGTAGGGGTACCGAACGTGTGTGCGATCACGGATGCACCGCTGCTTTGCGGTGCTGGACTTGCTAGAGCTGGATCTGTTGGACGTGCTGGAGCCGGACCCGCTAGACTTCATCACGATCTTGAGATCGGCAAGTGTACGACTACATCATCCACGAGTTCCAACTTGTTAACAAAGCTTTTTTGTCTTTGAGGGTAAGTTCTCTATGGATGTATATCCACCTGTTGCTTGTATCTAGTAGATAGATCTTGGCGTATAGTTCCCATCGTAGGAAATTTTTTGTTTTCTATGCTGCGAACCTAACATAATATACTTGGAATAGCAAATGCTAATGGTAGGTATGGTGGACTCTTTGGAATAACTTGATTTAAGGAGTTGGATGCATGAGTGGAACTCATACTTGGTTATGGAGGCTAGCAAAATACTGGGAGCGACAAACTAAGAGAGTAGTAATGGCCATAATCATGCAGAGCGACAAAACATCATTGATCAAAGCATAGAGTGATACTACAAGTTGAAACCTAAAGGATCATAAAGGCTATGGTGACTTTGGATAGTCATAACATGGTGTGAGCATGTGCCAAGTCAACCCAAATAAAGCATCAAAAGAGAATACCACTATACCGTGCTTTAATATGCTAAAACAACGCATGATTCATCCAAGGCACATTAAGCAATCTCAATTGTTTAAAACAAGTCATGCTACAGCAAACAATACTAAGCATAAAGCCAAAACAATATCAAGCATTGCATGACAAAGCATAGGCCACAGTCAAAAACAAGCTCTCTTTACCACTTAAGCATGAACGTTCCTACTCTTTTCCAATCAAAACCAAACTATTTGAAAACCAATGTATGAAAGAGGGGGTCCAACCAATTTATTCATCAAACTAAGCAAACCAAGCAAACTAAAAACCAAAACGAAAACGAAGACGCTCCAAGAACAACACAATTGTCCATGAAACAATAAAAATGAAGCGTTTGGAAGAAACCTAGGAGTTTTATTGATGAAGAAGGGGATGCCTTGGGCATCCCCAAGCTTTGACGCTTGTACTTCTTGGATATTTCTTGGGGTGACACGCGTGGCATCCCCAATCTTGTGCTTTAGTCCATCCTTCATCTTATTACTCGTTCCTTCCATACACCTGAAATTTTTCCTTCATACAAAACTTTACACAATCTTTATTAGCAATATTAGTGTACTCAAGATAATAAGTCTTTAGGTTCAGTTATAACACCAATACAACTTCCATTAAAACCATAGCTACTATATCACTTCCCTCAAAAATCCCAATTCCCCAAAAGTACTCAAAAAGGAACCAACAAGAAGCAAATGCAGAAAATGGCAGAAATCTGTCAAAACAGACCAGCAGGTAAAGACGAATTTTTTCGAAGACCTTCTGTTGCTCAAATCAAAAAGTGTTGAAATAAGAAATTTAGATAACAACCTGGGGCAGAAGCACAAAATTCACGCCTCAAAAGGACATACAGAGATTTTACACGAATTTTTACGGTGAAGCACAGAAATCTGTTTCGGAACAACAACTTTCCCAATCATTACTTCTCTCTCATTAGGGGTTACACTTGGCACAAAAAGCAAATAAAAAGGATAAGGAGCGGTTATTGCAGAAGTAATAACTTCCAAGACTCATCTAAAACTTTTGGGTTATCTCCCAATGAGTACTTTTCTTTAACGCCTTTAAGTTAGGCTTGATACTTTGAGAAGATGCTCACATAAGAAATATGAATTGAAGTAAAAGAGAGCATCAAGAAGCAAATTCAAAACACATTTAAGTCTAACCCACTTCCTATGCATAGGAATCTTGTAAAGAAACAAGTCATGAAAGCACAAAGCAACAAGCATAGGAAAACAACACAAGTGCAACTTCAAAATTTTCAACATAAAGAGGGGAAATTTAATATTGTTGAGATACATAAAACCATGTTTCCCTCTCTCATAATAACTTTCAGTAGCATCATGAATAAAATTAACAATATAACTATCACATAAAACATTCTTATCATGAGTCACATGCATATAATAATTATTACTCTCCACATAAGCATAGTCATTCTTATTAATTGTAGTGGGAGCAAATTCAACAAAATAGCTATCATTATTCTCATCACCATAATCATCAAATATAGGAGGCATATTGTAATCATTAATTTTCTCCTCAATAGTAGGTGGTCTGAAAATATCATATTCATCATTATAATCATCATATATTGGAGGTTTGGTATCATCATAAGCAATTGAATAGCTATGTTCCAAAGCTGGGGAACTAAAAATATCATTTTCATAAAAACTAGATTCCCCAAGCTTAGACTTTTCCATAGCATTAGCAATAATAGTGTCCAAAGAATTCATACTAACAACATTGCTATTAGCATGCAAATAAAGTTCCATAGGTTTTTTAATTTTCTCTTCAAACACTTCATGTCCTAACTCAAGATAAATACTATAAAGCTCTCTAATTTTGTTGTTGTTTTGCATTAAGCCTAACTAGTGAAAACAAGAAACAAAAAGACAAAATTGCAGAATCTAAAGGAAATAACTTCGAGCACTCACACCGGAGGATGTGAGTACCTTTTACCTTACCTTCCCCGCAACGGTGCCAGAAAATAGCTTGATGTCTACGCACTTCTATTCTTGTAGACAGTTGTTGGGCCTCCAAGTGCAGAGGTTTTTAGAATAGCAGCAAGTTTTCCCTTAAGTGGATCACCCAAGGTTTATCGAACTCAGGGAGGAAGTGGTCAAAGGTATCCCTCTCAAGCAACCCTGCAATCAAGATACAAGAAGTCTCTTGTGTCCCCAACACACCCAATACACTTTTCAGGTGTATAGGTGCACTAGTTCGGCGAAGAGATAGTGAAATACAAGTAGTATAGATAGTTATAAGTGGTAACGGTGATAGAAGATAACTAGATGGCGTGGAAGAGACTAAAAGCAAACTGAAATAAAGATGGAAGTAAGCAAACATCTAACATATCTAATAGCAAATGGTGTTTCAGTGTCTAGAAACAAGGCCTAGGGATCATACGTTCGCTAGTGAACACTCTCATATAAATATTTTCTCTTTATGATACTACTCTAAACTACTATACGGTTGAACACTCTAATCGATGGTAGGACTATAACAACACACCTCAAAGTTCATCTTTCCCATCTAGAAAACCCCACACTGTCACCTTGAGCACTAGATGGTTCCAACAAACACCACAATTTCATAGAAACATCCAACTCCAAATATAACTCATAACAAGTATTTATAATCTCCAGCCTAAGTGCCAACATGGTGTGCACGCTGTCACTTTCACACACATGGGGAGTGAAGTGTTCGTAGCATGGAAAACAAAAAAATTCTACCGCAAGAACGAACAAAACCCAGATCTAATCTAGATAAAAGCCAAGATCTAATCTATTAGATATGAGCAACGAGATAGATAGGAACTAACCCTCGTAGATCCGAAAGCGTTAACGAGATTACATCTCGTGGTTGATGTAGTCGATCACTTTCCGATCTCAAGATCGTGTGGACGATCCTTCCGTCGTCGCGTTCCGGCAGCGCTTCCGCCGCCGGTCAAGTTGACGATCCTTCCAGCGACGGTCACACGTGCGGAGTCGAAGCAGACCTTCCTCTCCCCGTTCCAGCGAGCAGCGGAGGTAGTAGATCTTCTCCACGGAATCCCAGCAGCACGACGGCGTGGTGGTGGTGGTGGAGTAGAGAATTCTGCAGGGCTTCGCCTATGCCTGTGCAGAAGAAGGGTGGAGGAGAGAGGAGGCAGAGATTGGAGTTATGGGAGCAGGGGAGGAGGGGTGCCCCTGCCCTTCTATTTAAGGGGGGAGGGCGCCTTGGGGAGGGGAGTCCTTGTAGGACTCCCCTTCCTCTATGGCCGGCGGGTTGGGGAGTGGGGGGAGGAGTCCTCCTCCCCCACGACTCCTTGTATTGACCCACCAGGATTCCTTGATCCCTATCTTGATTTTCAAGCAAACTCCAAGATATCTTCTAGAACCTTCTGGAACATTCCGAAACCTTCTAGAATCCTCATACAAACACTCCGGAACATTTCCTAACTCAGAAAATGATCCCCTATATATGAATCTTATTCTCCGGACCATTCCGGATCTCCTCGTGATGTCCTGAATCCAATCCGAGACTCCGAACAACATTCGGTCTCCAACGCATATTCCATATCTACTTAAAACAACTTCGAACCTTAAGTGTGTCACCCTACGGTTCGTGAATATGCAGACATGATAGAGACACATCTCCTATCAATAACCATCAGCGGGACCTGGAGATCCATAATGGCTCCCACATACTCAACGATGACTTCGCGATAGATTGAACCACTTACATACGAAACCAATTCCCTTTGTCTCACGATACTATACTTATCCGAGGTTTGATCGTCGGCATCTCCATACCTAGTTCTACCTCGTTACTGATAAGTACTCTTTACTCGTTCCGTGATATGTCATCCCTTGTGACCCAGTCACATGCTTGCAAGCTAACTAGATGACATTCCACTGAGAGGGCCCAGAGCATATCTATCCGTCATATGGATGGACAAATCCCAATCTTGGTTCATGCGCTTCAACACATACTTTCAGAGTACCCAATGACACTTTTATAACCACCTCGTTACGAAGCGGTGTTTGATGTCATCAAAGTATCCATCCGGTGATGGTGATTAACATAACCTCATGGTCGAAGGATTAGGTTACTATGTATTTGAAAGCTTACAGCAATACGAACTTAATGACTTGATCTTATGCTACGCTTACTATGGGTGTGTGTCCATCACATCATTGTCCTAATGATATAACCTTGTTATTAATCACATCCAATGTCCATGATCAGGAAACCATGATCATCAATTAATCAACAAGCTAGTTTAACAAGAGGCTTACTAGGGACTCTCTTATGTTTACAAAACACACATGTATTAGTGTTTCCTAATAATACAATTATAGCATGGGATGTAAACATTCATCATAAACACAAAGATATAATAATAATCACTTTTATTATTGCCTCTTGGGCATATCTCCAACAAGTAATGATTTTTCCGAGTGGCGAAAACATTCTTTTCGTCATCGGTGGCATTATCTGCAGGTGTGTCACCTAGCGGTGCATCGAGCACATAGGTCAACTGACCAGCCCTGAGGACGATCTTCAGTCCACGGAACCAGTCCGTGAAATTGCTTCCATTGTTCTTAAGTTTTTTTTCTCTAGGAACGCATTGAAATTGATGGAGGGGGTCGCCATAATCTACAACAATTTGCAAGTAGTTTAGACTAAGTTTATGATAAATTGAGTTCAAATTTAATTCTTAAACTAACTAGGTGAACTCCCACTCAAAACGACATCCCTCACATTGTCTTAGTGATTACACGAACCAAGTCCACTACACCAAGTCCGATCTTCACGAGAGAAGATGTAGTTTCATCGGCGAACAATCTTCATGTTCATCATATCATTTAATGAATCATGCTCTACCTTTCGGTATTCCGTGTTCCGAGACCATGTCTGTACATGCTAGGCTCGTCAAGATAACCTTAGTTTCCGCATGTGCAAATCTGGCTTGCACCCGTTGTATGCACACGTAGAATCTATCACATCCGATCATCACGAGATGCTTCGAAACGACGAGTCTTAGCAACGGTGCCAACTAAGGATCAACACTTTATTACTTGATATTTAGTGAGAGGGATCATCTTATAATGCTACCGTCGCGATCTAAGCAATACAAGATGCATAAAGGATTAACATCACAGGCAATTCATAATTAGTGTGATATGATATGGCCTTTTATTCTTGCGCCTTTGATCTCCATCTCCAAAGCACGAACATGATCTCCATCATCACCAGCATTGCGTCAAGGTCAGTGGCGCCGCTTCATGGTTGTCCATCATCACCAGCAACTATTACAACTACTTGGAATAAAGCTATTACAAGATGAATAGACATGCATGTCTTAACAGAATTAAAGACAACCATTAGGCTCATGCCGGTTGCCATATTACAACAAGGATCATTGCATACATCAAATACAATCACAATCACATGTTGGCCATATCACATCACAAAACCCCTGCAAAAACAAGTTAGACGCCTCTAATTTTCTTTGCATGTTTTACGTGGTTTGGAGCTTTCGCATAAGACCGATCTTACCTACGAACATGGACCACAACGTTGATACAAGTGTTGTCAAGATGCTCATTGTAAATTGAATCTTAACTATGGTGGGAGAGACAGACACCCGCAAAGCCACTTGTGCAAAGCAAGTTGCACGTCAAGCGTGGAGCAAGTCTCATGTGCGATGACATGTAATGTTAGCCCGAGCCGCTTCATCCCACCATGCCGCAAGATGCAAAGTACACGCTAAGACACCGACAACAAAAGCATCAACGCCCACAAAAACATTGTGTTTTACTCGTGCAACAGATCTACGCATAGATATGGCTCTGATACCACTGAAGGGTTCGTAGCATGGAAAACAAAAAATTTCTACCGCAAGAACGAACAAAACCCAGATCTAATCTAGATAAAAGCCAAGATCTAATCTATTAGATATGAGCAACGAGATAGATAGGAACTAACCCTCGTAGATCCGAAAGCGTTAACGAGATTAGATCTTGTGGTTGATGTAGTCGATCACTTGCTGATCTCAAGATCGTGTGGACGATCCTTCCGGCGTCGCGCTCCGGCAGCGCTTCCGCCGTCGGTCAAGTTGACGATCCTTCCGGCGCCGCGTTTCGGCAGCGCTTCCGCAGTCGGTCACACGTGCGGAGTCGAAGCAGACCTTCCTCTCCCCGTTCCAGCGAGCAGCGGAGGTAGTAGATCTTCTCCACGGAATCCCAGCAGCACGGCGGCGTGGTGGTGGTGGTGGAGTAGAGAATTCTGCAGGGCTTCGCCTATGCCTGTGCAGAAGAAAGGTGGAGGAGAGAGGCGGCAGAGATTGGAGTTATGGGAGCAGGGGAGGAGGGGGCGCCCCTGCCCTTCTATTTAAGGGGGAAGGGCGCCTTGGGGAGGGGAGTCCTTGTAGGACTCCCCTTCCTCTATGGCCGGCGGGTTGGGGAGTGGGGGGAGGAGTCCTCCTCCCCCACGACTCCTTGTCTTGACCCACCAGGATTCCTTGATCCCTATCTTGATTTTCAAGCAAACTCCAAGATATCTTCTAGAACCTTCCGGAACATTCCAAAACCTTCTAGAATCCTCATACAAACACTCCGGCACATTTCCTAACTCAGAAAATGATCCCCTATATATGAATCTTATTCTCCGGACCATTCCGGATCTCCTCGTGATGTCCTGAATCCAATCCGAGACTCCGAACAACATTCGGTATCCAACGCATATTCCATATCTACTTAAAACAACTTCGAACCTTAAGTGTGTCACCCTACGGTTCGTGAATATGCAGACATGATAGAGACACATCTCCTATCAATAACCATCAGCGGGACCTGGAGATCCATAATGGCTCCCACATACTCAGCGATGACTTCGCGATCGATTGAACCACTTACATACGAAACCAATTCCCTTTGTCTCACGATACTATACTTATCCGAGGTTTGATCGTCGGCATCTCCATACCTAGTTCTACCTCGTTACTGATAAGTACTCTTTACTCGTTCCGTGATATGTCATCCCTTGTGACCCAGTCACATGCTTGCAAGCTAACTAGATGACATTCCACCGAGAGGGCCCAGAGCATATCTATCCGTCATATGGATGGACAAATCCCAATCTTGGTTCATGCGCTTCAACACATACTTTCAGAGTACCCAATGACACTTTTATAACCACCCAGTTACGAAGCGGCGTTTGATGTCATCAAAGTATCCATCCGGTGATGGTGATTAACATAACCTCATGGTCGAAGGATTAGGTTACTATGTATTTGAAAGCTACAGCAATACGAACTTAATGACTTGATCTTATGCTACGCTTACTATGGGTGTGTGTCCATCACATCATTCTCCTAATGATATAACCTTGTTATTAATCACATCCAATGTCCATGATCAGGAAACCATGATCATCAATTAATCAACAAGCTAGTTTAACAAGAGGCTTACTAGGGACTCTCTTATGTTTACAAAACACACATGTATTAGTGTTTCCTAATAATACAATTATAGCATGGGATGTAAACATTCATCATAAACACAAAGATATAATAATAATCACTTTTATTATTGCCTCTTGGGCATATCTCCAACAGGGAGAGCAAAGATCTATTAAAGCACTTGAGTAGCAAGGTAGATCTATAGATTACAAGCTCATGATCCCAATATGATCATGCATAGAGAGAGATGAACACATAGCTACCGGTAGAACCCTTAGCCTCGAGAGAGATCTACTCCCTCCTCATCATGGGAATCAGCAATGGTGATGGAGATGGTGGTGGAGATCGATGGAGATGGCTCCGGGGCACTTCCACGTCCCGGTAGGGTGCCGGAACAGAGACTTTCTGTCCCCCGAATCACCCCTTTGGTGGCGACGGCGCTACGGAACTTTTCGTGGCTGGAGGCTTGACTACTTAGGTTTTATGCATCGGGAGGCTTCTTATAGGTGAAGAGGCAAGGTCGGTGGGCGGCCAGGGCTAGCCCGCGCCACCACATGGTGTGGCCTCCCTATGGCCCCTCTCTGTCTCGTCTTCTGGCTCCGTGAGTCTTCCGGTAAAATATCAACTTTGGCTTTTGTCCCATCCAATTCCGAGAATATTGATTTTCTGACTTCCTGGAACCAAAAACAGCAGAAAATAGGCAATTGGCACTGTGGCATCTTGTTAATAGGTTAGTCCAAGAAAGTGTGTAGAAAGTACTCCAAAGTGTGGACAAAACATAAGAAAGTAGATATAAAACAAGCATGGAACATCAAAAATTATAGATACATTTGTAATGTATCAGTTCCCAAGTCTGACCCCCTTCGCAGACACGCGTTGTTCCCTAAAATTGAAGTGTCTGCAATCTAACTATTAGGGGGGAACTCCTCGTTTCGGTGAAACCGAGGTGTTTCTTGTCACAACATGTTCCCAAACATGGTTTTACATCATCTCATGACCTAACCAAGCACAAAACAAGAGAGAGCTACACCAGGCTACCCCTGTCAGAAGAAAGTCTAGGGGGTAGACAATCTGAGGCCCACGGATGAGGGTTTCGTAGGAAGAAGCGCTTCAGGGCATCGGAACACCTCCAAACCATACATGTGACCCTATCATGTGTAATAAAGTGTGGTGGCATGCTCAAACCTCCTAAAACGTTTTCTCAAGTGTGAACCCCCTTTGCAGACATGCGATGTCCCCTAAAAACGAAGTGTTTGCAATCTAACTATTAGGGGGAAACTCCCTGTTTCGGTGAAATAGGGGCGTTTCTTGTCACAACATGTTCCCAAACATGGTTTTACATCGTCCCATGACATAACAAAGCACAAAACAAGAGAGAGCTACATCGGGCTACCCCTGCTAGAAGAAAGTCTAGGGGGGTAGACGATCTGAGGCCCGCGGATCAGGGTTTCGTAGGAAGAAGCGCTTCGGGAAATCGGAACACCTCCAAACCATGCATGTGACCCTAGCATGCGTAATAAACTGTGGTGGCATGCTCAAACCTCCTAAACCTGGTTCCCAAGTGTGACCCCCTTCGCAGACATGCGATGTCCCCTAAAAACGAAGTGTCTGCAATCTAACTATTAGGGGGAACTCCTCGTTTTGGTGAAACCGAGGTGTTTCTTGTCACAACATGTTCCCAAACATGGTTTGGGATTGTCTTATGACCTAACTAAGAAGAAACCAAGAGAAAATTCCACCAGGCTACGCCCGTGAGAAGAACATCTAGGGGGTAGACGATCCGGGGCCCAGGGTCAGGGTTTTGATTAGGGTTTGACCATAGTTTCAAATGACCATAACTAAATCAAAAAAATCAAAAAGATCCAAGACCTTCGTGTGGCGTCATATTATGTGACTTAGTTGGGAGGACAAATATTAAACTTGGTATATTGATTATGTCTCAAAAAAACCTTCACAAAATTGCCTATCTTATTCGAGGTTTCCTGGATTTCAGTTCAAATGATCAATGCTATGGCCAGAATCGTGACATAGTTTCTGATAATATGCCCATATTGTGCATGCATGTTCATCATGGGATGGCGAACAATGTTGCAAGAGGAAGTTTTCCTTTTCATCGCACAGAAATGCCATTTTCTATTTTCGGAGCGCAAAAATCGTGGCGTTTTGTGAAGCAACACCAAACGGTGAATACAAAAATGCTATCACCCATTTTTCAAAAACATTACACCACCTTACATGGACAATGTCCCTACCGGGTATTCGTAAACCTTTCCGTCCACCCCTCGTGAAAAAAACAAATTTCTGCCAAATTTGTAGGAAATGGATCAGATATGAACTACAGGTACATGATCTGATGGTCGTGTTTTTTTGTAAAAATCATTTTTAGGTTGACAGTATGATGTTTCTTTAGAGATCCAATGCAAGTTTAGCTAGGCTCAGCCCTAAACTAAGAATCTTCATGCCCGCTATTTTGACCATAGTTTGAAAGAGGTATAAGAAATTCAAAAACGACGAATGCGGGCCACATAACGAGAACCATTTCATCACAAGGCGGCCATGCAAGTGGGACGATGACAGACCACAATGACCTATTCATATGTGTGCTCATGATACTATAAAATAGCAGTATCAACACATATATAATATAAGGCGTGCTAATTAGTTGGGAGGGAAAAGTTAAAAAAAATGCTTTGCCCTGTATGGTGACTAAAGCACACGGCAAAGGCATATTTTGCATGTATGGTGACTAAAGCACACGGTAAAGGCATATCTTTGCCGTGTGTCCGACTGAATGGGAACACGGCAAAGGATCCCCGCCAGCCGCCATCAGTTGGCTCACTTGTGGGGTCGTGGGCCCCACCTCTTTGCCGTGGGGATAAGTTTGCTATGTGCCGATTTTTGAATTTGCCGGGTATTGTTTCTGCCGTGTTCCCTTAGTTAGTCTTTGTTGTGTACTTTTCTTTACCGTGTTCTTTTTCTTGTCTCTACCGTGCATCGTTTCTTTGCCGTGTGCTCGCCTGTTGCTACACGGCAAAGACGTTCTTTGCCATGTTCCGGTCTTGTTGGCACACTGCAAAGGACCGTGGACACGGTAGCGAGAATTTTTCCCATAGTGTTTTGCTACATGTAGCAAAAACTATCGCTCACAAAACAGAAAAAAAGACTGCATCGCCGGAGACTTCGTCTGAGACCTCGATGGAGACTTTATCGCAAAAACAAATGCTAATGTAACAAACTCGACTTCGCCAGAGACTTGCCGGAGACTTTCCTCAAGATACCTCGCCAGAGAAGTCGTAGCAAAAACTCTTTGCTATTGTAGAAAAACCATAAAACTGCTGTAGCAAAAACAACCTGCTACTGTAGGAAAAAAAACTAACTTCCCCGAAGATTTTAGCGGGAGTCTAATGTAAATGTCAGAAAGTACTAATTGTTACAAATTACACACCAATTAGTTCGGATTGCAGCTCCGGTATGCTTGAGTACCGATTCAGAGAGAGATGGATGCTCGGAGAGTTAGTATGGCTTCTCGCCCTCGTAGTTCCCGGCCGGGTAGTAGCTGCAGACCATGAGGGTGTCGCCGCTGGTGCAGGTGACGCGGCCGCAGCCGACGGAGGTGGTATCCTTCCACACGACGGCGGTGTAGTGGGCGCACTGCTCGCCGGGGTCGCAGGTGTTGGTGTTGTAGTGGTAGTGTTTCTTCTCTTCGCTCCACTCGTCGACGGTGTGCCGCCACGTCCACGACTTGCCGTCCCCGTACATGAGGTTCTCGCCGTACGGCCCCGTCGAGTGCTTCAGCGCGCAGTCCCCCCTGCGCTGCTCCGCGTACTTCTGCGCGTACTTGGCCACCGTCGCGTTCCACCTGCACACGGACACGCAGTTTTGTTTAGTTCGGCAGCCCGCCGGAGTAGATGCATGGTGTGCCAGTCGTCGTCTCCGGCGCCGGCGGCATACAATCGCGGAGGTCTGCTTACGTGAGGGGGCCCTCGCCCTCCTTGGCGCGGAACATGTTGTGCTCCTTGAGGATGTTTGCGATGGCATTTTGGCTCAGCCCCTCCACCGGCTCGCCGTCGTCGTCCACCGGCTTCTTGTCGCTGCCACCGCCGCCGCTAGTGTACGAGCTCTTCTCATTGCTCGCCGGAGATGACGGCTTGGCCGGAGGCTCGGGCTCGGTCGGCGTCGCGCCGGTGCGATAGAAGTTTCCCTGCCCGGGTGCCGTGGGTGTGACGGGCTCCGGCTCCGGCTCCGTCGTCGTCTCTGCCGCTGGTTCAGGCTCGGTCGTCGTCTCCGCCTCAGGCTCAGGCTCGGTTGTCGTCTCTGCTGCTGGCTCCGGCTCAGGCTCAGGCTCAGTCGTCGTCTCTGCCGCTGGCTCCGCCTCAGGCTCGGTCGTCGTCGTTGACTTCGGGATGTAACCGTCGAACGCCCGGGCGAGGCTGGAAACGTCGCCCGGGTGCATCTTGCTCGGGGCGTACAATGAGAAACCCGGCGTCTTCAACAGGTCCGGCATGGGCATCTCCTCCGGCTGCGGGAGGTACTTCTCGTTGGCCTGCGGCTCCTCCATCTGCTGGCTCGCCGCCGCAGGGACGTATCCGTCCTCGCCATGGGCGCGGCCGGCGAAGAGCAGACACACCACGGACACGGCGGCGATCACCGCCGGCACCAGCTTCTCGGCGTGCATGGTCGCTCTCTACCTTGCACGCGATTAACTTTTACCAACTCATGCGTGCATATGTAAGATGGAGAGAGGGTGATGCTATTTTTGGTATGGATTATTAGTGGCCAGTGCTATTTTCGGACCAACTCTAGTTCTACCAACAATAATGGACGTCCTAACAGCCGAACAAAACTATGTCCGACTACATTTCAAAGAGAAAGAAAAACGTTCGTCTAAATTTCGAATGTAAGCAAGGTAAAAACCAAGGATGCACCGACACCAATCAGACACACATTTTTCTTTTTCGCCCTCTTGCAAGGCTAAGTAAGAATATCATCTGAGGGGCAAGATGGATAACTCAAAAGAAAATCACCCCAAACCCTAAACCGCCAGCCTGCATTCACTGCACGAAAAACAGCCGTTGCTGTGTCTCCATGGCTTTGCCATGTGTCCAATGGTGCGAAACACGGCAAAGGTTGTCTTGACAAAGAAACGGTACACAGAAAAACATATGCGAGACAAACGATAAAGAAATGGTGCATGGCTAATCAGCGGAAGGACACAATAAAGAATGAGTCATGCATGTTCGGCAGTGCTACGTACGACAGATCCCTCCTGCGATTTTTAAGTTGTGTTTGCTGATGGTACTTGGCGACATGGTGTTATGGTGTATCGGCGGTGACCGCGGCATGCTTAGGAGCGTAGGGAGGTGGTGCTACTTGGCACTAATGTGGTGTTGGTGGCTGAAGTGGCGAGTCTGCGCATCGATCCACACATCAAATATGAGTTAGTGGAAGATAGAGGAGGCGGCGACATATAGAATGAGTGCATAGGCGTAGCTACATGGATATGTTAGGGGTGGATCTGGACTCCTGGCATGCATTGACGGCTTCGTCTTGTATGATCTTTGTATGTCTTTTGCTAGCCTTTGATGATTAATAATGAAGAAGGCTATGTGAATCGCTTGACGCAGAGGTTGGGGCTTCGTTCCCTATTTCGAAAAGAAAAAAGAAATCACCCCTGAATTTACCTAGATAATATCCCTGAATTTGTTTTCATGATGACTAGTACCTAGTAAAATGATAGAGATAACGACTTAATAGTTTGATGGGTAATATTTATCCCAACAACTAAAGGATAATGTACCAATGAAGGTGGAAAGTAGCTAATATCATCTCCACCCCCCCCCCCCCCCCCCAAAACGGGCTTTGGGGGTGATGCGCAAAAACGGGCCTCATGGGTAGCCCCAACGGGTGCCGACACATCGTGAGACCCAGTTCTTTGTCCGGCACTCCCGTGCCGGCTACTACCCAACGGGAGCGTACAGCGGACGCCAACAATTGACTCCACGTCGGATGCGCCAAGCGGGAGTGCCTTGGCAGCGACACAAGGGAAAGATAAAACATTTTCCCTACCCACCAAATTTTTTTCCATCTACCGTCTCCCACCTGCCGCTCTCATTTCCAGCCCAGAACGCTCATCGAGCTCCCACCAGCCATGAAGATGATGCTCGGCAAACCGTGCAAGAAGGTGCCGATGAAGCTGGAGGACATGGATAAGCATGCTTGGCAGGTGGGGGTGCAGTGGCGCAAGGTCATGACGACCGACTGAAAGCAATAGCGCGAGGCAGCAACTGCAGCTGTAATTTACGTCGGAACTTGGTTTGTATGATCGCCGAAATTTTGCACTGGATGCACTGGTCTGGTGGTCTAGATTTCAACTATTTGTGATTTCCAAATTTTCCCACTTTATATAGGCTGAATTTGCTTGGGGTCCGATTTTGGGGCATTGCCAGTGTAGGAAGGGCGTCCCAAATGTCTAGGACTATGATTCTATGAATCGATGTCCTTAGGCCTTGCCCAGCAATGCTGCCTGACACGGTTTGGGTGGTGCCAGTGAGATGCTCCAAACCCCCTATTCTTCCCTTCTCTCACGTTTTTATTTGGCCATTTTGCAAGAATCGGTAAGAATATTGCAAACAATCCGTAAGGGAAATGAAAAACTCTGAAATCAGCTGAGGGCGAATATGGACAACTCAAAGCAAAATCACCACTGAATTTACTTAGATAATAGCCCTGAGTTTGTTTTTCATGATGAATAGTACTCCCTCCGTCCCCGTCTGAAAATAAATGACATGTCGCTCATTTGGGATAGGAGGGACTACCGGGAAATGCTTCTCTACTGTGCACGCTAAGTAAGAGCAAGTACAATAGAGGCACGTCAGCTGGCTATAAGAAGTAAAATATAGATTTTGTGCTGAGTTGGAAGAGAGAGAAGATGAGCTAGCTCTAGCACGTGCTCCTAGGTGCTTTGTGAGACTAAAATATGGGCTACAGTTTAATAAAGTACTACATCCTTGCGTTCAACTTACGTGTTAACTATATCACTAACTATAAATGATATGGCAACATCTTATAACCAACAACCGGCTACACTATTAAACTTGCTCTAACGATTGCTTGTCCAAGCCCTCCACTCAGTTTGAGATTAGAAAATGAGTAGTACATCCCATTGTATTTATTTAATTTGCATTTCGTTGAGTGGTACCTGCCACACTGACATCTCCTGACACCTTTTCACGGTACATGTGTCCTCTCCTCTCGCTCACCCTTGCTTTTTCCATAAGATCTTAAATTTTGCTTATGTTTTAACTTTTGAATCAAGTGTCTGATTTATATTCCAATTGCATATTTATGTTTCAAACGTTGAGGACTTTGAAACAAGACCAATATTACATATATACTTACAATTTTTAAAATTTAAATTTTGAAACATGATAAAACTCTATGGAACATAGTGAAACTCATGCAAAATAAAGTTTAATGGAAAACCGCAATGAAATTGTAGATACACAATATTGTAAATAATTTTAAAACTTTGATGAATCAAGTTTGGAACACGTTGAAACAAATTGTTTCAAAAAATATTTTTCATCCGGTTTCATTAAGTTCTTCAAAGTTTCATTAAGTTTTAGAATTGGACTTTCAAACATTGTCAGAATATATCCAATATTAATCTTGTTATAAAACTCTCTTCTATAGGAACCCAGATATTCAAACTGTTTCCAAATTGGAATTTTATTTTAAGAGCTACAAAAGTTTCAAGTTTAAGAGCCAAATCCATAAAGCAAGAAATGAGAGAGAATGAACGACACAAGCAGTGTGTGAAAAAAGGCAGGAGAGAGAAGGTGGGACATGCATGGTAGATAGAGTGGATACTAGAATTGCCGCTCTCAGGGAGTACCTAGTAAGATGATAGAGGCTACGTACAGTTTGATGGATAATATGCATCTCCCACCCGCTAAATGATAGTATTGTTCAAATGCTAAATGTCAATAGCTGCCACCGCCGCCGCTAGTGTCCGAGCTCTTCTCATAGCCCCCCGGAGATGACGGCTTGGCCGGAGGCTCGGGCTCGGTCGGCGTCGCGCCGGTACGATAGAAGTCCCCCTGCCCTGGAGCCGTGGGTGTGACCGGCTCCGGCTCCGGCTCGGTCATCGTCTCTGCCGCTGGCTCCGCCTCAGGCTCGGTCGTCGTCGTTGGCTTCGGGATGTAACCGCCGAACGCCCCGGGGAAACCCGGCGGCCTCTTCAACAGGTCCGGCATGGGCATCGCCTCCGGCTGCGGGAGGTACTTCTGGTTGGGCTGCGGCTCCTCCATCTGCTGGCTCGCCGCCGCAGGGACGTATCCCTGGCCATGTGCGCGGCCGGCGAACAGCAGGCACACCACGGCCACGGCGGCAATCACCGCCGGCACCAGTTTCTCGGCTTGCATGGTGGCTCAACCTTTTGCACGCACTTAACTTTTACCAACTGATGCGTGTAGATGGAGAGAGTTTTGCTATATTAATATAGGGGGACGAAATACTATTTCGAGAGAGAGAGGGGGAGATACTATTTTCTAAATGGATTAGTGGCCACTGCTATTTTTTGGCCAACCACAATGCTACCAATAACGGACTGTCCTAACAGCCGAACAAAAATCTACGGCCGACTACATTTCAAAGAGAAAAAAAAGTTTGTCTAGAATTAAAGTAAAAAAATGAACTAACTTTTCTAAAAGATTAAGGCAACTTTTACAGTAGTTTTACTTCCCATTGGGAGGGACCAGTATGAATTGAACGGACGACTCAGATTCAGCGGCAGAGATCAGCCTAAGATGTAAGTATCGGAAAAATAGATGTGGACGAGCAGACCTAGGAGCACACCCAAGCACCACCGTCTCCACCTCTCATCATTTTTACCGAATGATGACCACTAAGAGCGAATGCAGATTTATTCTTCCCTAGGTAGTTTTAAGATCAAGAGCAATAGTAGAGCCAACAAACGGCTATAAGACATGTGTTAGAATACAACTCTTGTTAGGCTTAAGAGTTCTAGTCGGTTTGTTATAGGGTTAGGTCGGTGCACCTAGATCCTCATATATACCTCTTGTAATTGCCACAGTATTGTTATTAATTATTATTCTATACAATTCTACATGGTATCACACTTCCGATCCTAGTGTATGGCTCACCCGTCGACCCCGCCGTCGCCGCTGCCGCCCGGCTACTTCGAGCGGCACGCCGCCATCGTCGCCGCCAAGGTCGCCGCGACCACGGCCCCCTCCACCTCTACCCCTACCTTAGCTCTACCTCCACCAATAGCTCCTTCAATCTCCTTCACCGACACCATACCTGATATTAGCTCCTATATACCCGTAATCCTAGACCTCACTTCTCACAACTACTACCATTGGCGTCACCTCTTCGACGTCCACCTCGGGCGATGTAACCTCCGCTCTCACGTCGTCGACGATGCTCACCCTCAACCATCGAGCTGGCGTCCAAGTCCCAACTACAGGGGTCGAAACCCTAAACCGTCGTAGTTTCGTACCGCGCCTGCTCCTCCTCCGCCTTCGGCTCCGACTCCACCGTATGCACCACCGACCACATCACTGTCGCCCCCCAGCTGGCGTCCTTCTCCTGATCCGTGGACCGGGCTAATCCAGGCGTGGCCTATACCTTGGTCTGCCCTGACGCCCTATGGTGCCCCGCCTGCCTACACTGGTGGCTGGCATCCTAGTGCCCGCCCTCACACCGGTGCTCATGTCCTCGCGCCGCGACAACCAATGGCCGCGTACCACGCCGCCCCCGCCTACGCGCCAACAATCTACAACGCTGCTCCTTATGCTTCATATGGCGCTACAGCCTCACCCTACATGCCGCAGTACAATATGTCACGTTACAATGATGGTGGCTCTATCTATGTGCCGATGCCGGCCCTACTACCGATGTCGTCACACCCGCCAGCTCCCATGTCTACACCGGCCTCTACTTCGACTCTGAGCTGGGACCAAGCTGCTTTTCTACAAGCCATGAACAACTTTGCTGCACAAGGAAACTCAGGTACGGATTGGATTTTCGATCCTGGTGCTTCTAGTCATATGTCTGCATCAAGTAATTTACTGTCTTCTTGCACACCGTCGCCTTTTCCATCTATTACTCTCGGTGAAGGATCATCTATTCCTATTTACTGTGTCGGTCAAGCCCAAATCCAATCTCCAATCAAACCTTTGCTTCTTTGCGATGTTCTTGTAGCTCTTGCACTAATTAAAAATCTGATTTATGTTCGCCAATTCACCAATGACAATCACGTTTCTGTCGAATTTGACCCCTTTGGTTTGTCTGTGAAGGATTACTGGACCAAGGCCGAGATCGCTCGGTTCAATAGCTCCGGTGATTTGTATTCCCTCCATGGTGTTCCGGTCGCTGCCCCTCTATCGTTTATGGTGGCCTCTGTTCATCTGTGGCACCAACGTCTCGGTCATCCCAATAATAATGTGTTATCTACTCTTCTTAGTGAATTTTCAATACCTTGTAATAGAGATTTTCATAATTCTTCTATTTGTCAGTCGTGTCAATTAGGCAAACATGTTTGTCTTCCCTTTAGCTCCTGTCTATCCTCTAGTACTTTTTGTTTTGAGTTACTTCATTGTGATCTATGGACGTCACCAGTAGAAAGTGTTTCTGGTTTTAAGTATTATCTTATTATTCTTGATGATTTTACACACTATGTTTGGACCTTTCCTTTACGCAACAAATCTGACGTTCACAATATTTTTCTTAATTTTCAGCGCTATGTCTCGGTCCACTTTTCCTTCCTATAAGATTTATTCAAGGCGATAATGGTCGTGAATTTGACAACTTTAAAAACCGAAATTTCTTTCTCCAATATGGAATTCTTCTGTGTTTTTGCTGTCCCTATACCTCCCCTCAAAATGGCAAGGCCGAGCGTTCTCTTCGCACTCTTAATGACATCACTCGCACCCTTATTAGTCAATCTTCTATGCCTCCGAAGTTCTGGGCTGAAGCTCTCCACACGGCCACATATCTACTTAACATTCGACCATTTAAAGTTAATCCTCAAACCACATCCTACTTCTCTTTATTTCTTTCTCACCCAAACTACTCCGTTCGTGTCTTCGGTTGTCTTTGTTTTCCTAACTCCTACTCTACTTCTCCTAACAAACTTTCACCTTGTTCTATCCCGTGCATCCATCTAGGTCTTTCCGACGAACACAAAGGCTATTGTTGTCTAGATCTTGTTAGTGGTCGTGTCCATGTGTCTCGTCATGTAACTTTTGCTGAAAATATTTTTCCCTTTTCCGAGCGTCAATCTCTCGATCCTAAAACATCCGCACCATCTACTAGTCTCCCTCGTCCAAATAAGTTTTCCTTCTTTCATCAGCCACCTCCTGTCGTCGCTCCTACCACGGCAGCAAAAACTCCCGATCCTACCGCGCCTTCTCCTGCCACCACCTCTGCCGCGGCTACCGAAACCGCCGAAAACTCTGCCGCGGTAGACTTCCTGTCGTCGCCGTCTCCTGCGTCCGCTTCTTCCGCTGCGTCGGGCGCGTCTTCCACATCACCATCCTTCCCTCCTCATCATTCTATTATCGTCCTAGCTCCCACTAATGATCATACCATGTGCACATGTGGCAAATCCGGTTTTCGTTTACCCGCTAAAGCTCGTCTAAATCTCAATGCATCTTTGTCTTCTTCCTCTATTTCCAAATCTTACAAATCAGCTCTCCTAGATCCAAATTGGGCTGCAGCCATGAAAGATGAATATGATGCTCTCATTCAAAATAATACATGGCAATTAGTTCCTCGTCCATCAAACACTAATATAGTTTCCGGCAAATGGGTTTTTCGACACAAATTTAATTCCGATGGAAGTCTTGCACGTTATAAATCTCGATGGGTATGTCGTGGTTACTCTCAGCAACACGACATCGATTATGATGAGACTTTCTCTCCAGTTGTTAAACCCAGCACTATTCGTACTGCTCTTAGCGTCGTCGTTTCTTCTTTTGGGCCCATCCATCAACTCGATGTCAAAAACGCTTTTCTCCATGGCTCTCTTTAAGAAACAGTTTATTGTCAATAACTTCTTGCCTTCGAAAATTCCTCTTATCCTAATCATGTTTTTCTTCTTCAAAAATCTCTCTATGGTCTAAAACAAGCACCATAGGCTTGGTTTCAACGTTTTTCTACTTATGCTCAAACAATTGGCTTTACTCCTTCTTGTTCTGACACTTCTTTCTTCACCTTTCATCATAATACCAAGACACCGCTTATCTACTTCTCTATGTTGATGATATTATTCTCACAGCTTCCTCACAACACTTTTTAGATCATATTATCGCTCTTCTTTACAAAGAATTTTCTATGTCCGATCTAGATCTTCTTTATCACTTCTTAGATATTTCTATCATCCGTGACTCATCTGGTCTTTTCTTATCTCAACGTCAGTACACCCTAGATCTTCTTTCTCGTGCTGGTATGCTTGATTGTCAACCATCTCGTACTCCTGCTGATACAGGTTTAAAACTTTCTGCCGATGGTGATCCCTTTTCCGATCCTTCTCTTTATCGTAGTCTTACCAGCACCCTCCAATATCTTACTCTTACTCATCCTGAAATTTCTTTTTTTGTCCAACAAGCTTGCCTTTACATGCATGATCCTCGTGTTCCTCACTTCAACCATGTCAAACGTATTCTTCGGTATCTCAAAGGCACATTAGATTTAGGTCTTCATATAAAAAAATCCTCCCCTACCTCGTTGACAGCTTACTCTAATGCAGACTGGACTGGTTGCCCCGATACTCGACGGTTCACATCCGGATTTTGTGTTTTTCTTGGTAACAATTTGGTTTCTTGGTCTTCAAAAAGACAGGTTAACTTTCTCGCTCGTCAGCCGAAGCTGAGTATCACGCTGTGGCTCATGCGGTTGCTAATACGGTTTGGTTGCGCCAGTTGTTGTCGGAGTTGCATCGCCCTATTGAGCAAGCTACTATTATTTACTGTGATAATATTTCAGTTGTTTACATGTCAGGGAATCTGGTTCAACACCGTCGTATCAAGCATATAGAGATCGACATTCATTTTGTTTGAGAGAAGGTGGCTCTCGGTCAAGTTCGTGTTCTACATGTGCTTCCTTCAGCTCAGTTCGCTGATATCTTCACTAAAGGCCTGGCGACTACTCCGTTTTAAGACATTCGTTTCAGTCTCAACATCGTCGAGCCTACCGCTGACACTGCGGGGATGTTAAAATACAACTCTTGTTAGGTTTAAGAGTCATAGTCGGTTTGTTATAGAGCTAGGCCGATGCACCTAGACCCTCATATATACCTCTTGTAATTGCCACAATATTGTTATCGATTATTATTCTATATAATTCTACAATGTACATGTCATCTATAGTCAATCTAATAGCCAACATCTATAATAGACAGAGATAAAAATATACTACTTTATTGATGCATGACTCACTTTACACTGTCACATGTGTCTAGGAGCACGTGCTGCAGCTGACTCTTAATCAAGAGTCCACTCATTTTCTCTCTCCTCTTTTCTCTTCCAACTAAGTATAAATATACTAGTTTAAGTCTTATAGCCTGCTGACTGGACCTTATTATACTTGCTCTAAGAGATTCCAAAACTGATGGGAAATACATGTCTGCCTACAAGGAACTACCACATTTCGCACACATTCTTGTTCAAATCAATAGGATAGTTGCATGTTAGTCCAATCACTTAGAGCATCCCAGACGTTGAAGGCCCTCGGGACAAAATCCGGCGCTATTTAGCGTCTGACGGGCTGAACTTTTTGTCTGGGGGTCTCCAATTTTCCAGCCATACCCCCGTATAACCCCGAACAAAATCCATATTCAGCTAAAAGCTGACAAATTCGAACAAATTAAGGCGGAATACGAACCTAGTAACGATAGTTCTTACATATTCAGGGGAAATTGGGCCTTACATAGCTAATTTTGCCGAATTTTAATAGAAAATAAGTAAAATAGATAAAACTAGGGCTCGTCGGCGCCTAGTTCATGTCGAAGTGATGGTAGAAGACGATGCAGTCGTTGCTTGGCGGCTTCGGGGCACGGCTGCTCCCTTCTTTGGCGTCACCCTGGTGAACCAGCAGCTGGATCGGGCGAGCGTCGTCCTTGTCATCCTCTCACTCATCGGTGTCGCCTTCTCCTTCTCGTACTCGGCGCGGGACTAGGCGAGCGTGTCGGGGCGTGCCATGGGGATCACGTCGTTGAGCGACGTGGCCATGGCTGCGGCAAGGGCTTCCTCGTCGCCGAGCTCCACCTCCGCGTAGTCGCTCGGCGGAGTCCACTTCGGCCCCTTCTTCAATTGACGGAGGTGGCTAGTCGTCCCGGGCTCCTTCTTCGGCCGGACAAGGCGTTGTTGGCTTGCCGGCAGCGTCGGCTGCGGGTTTATGATGATGCCCCTCGTCCTTGTGCGCGGCGGCGAACCGGAGCAAGAGGAGCACCAGGACGAGGCCGATGCATATGCCGCCGCCGAGGAGGACGACGACCGTTTCCCCATTCGTCGCGGCATCCAGGAGGAGATTCGACGACGGGAGAAGAAGGGCATTGCCAGCGAGTAGCCCATCACCGGGTTGTTGCCGGCGCTGATGTGCGCCAGCACGGTGGCGAGGGTGTGGCATGGCGCGCTCCACCACCGCGTTCGCCCCTGAGAGTTCTTCCTCTTCGGTGGAGGTGGCCCATCGTAGGAGGCGACTTCACGACCGAAGCGCTCTTGGAAGTATTGAGCCCAGGCCTGGCATTGCCTAGGTCGTACTCCGGCAGTTGCAGCTCCTCCTCCGAGAGTCCAACGAGCACCACTTGGATCTCGGCGATGGTGTCGACGCCTTGGGGCGGCAGCGGGATCGGCACGCCGCCGGCGCTCAGCGGAGCCAGACGACGCGCGGAGGTCCGACGGTGCAGGGTAGCCGGCCTTGTAGAGGAGCCGACCCTCCCATTTAGACAGCCAACGGCGCCCGGATCTGTTCGTTGTCATGCCATTGTCGGGGAACCTCTTCGCCATCTTCTTCTTCGCTGGGAGTCTCCGGCTTCTGTGGGAAACGAAGGGGAAGAGGGAGGAGAGCTAGTGTGACGAGCGGTGGCGGAAGTGGGAGCTATTTAACACTGTGCTTTGGGCGGGAGGGGTGTGGCTGGGCGGGAGAAAAGGAAGGAGGAGGCGATGGGACGACGGTAAGGTGGCTCGGCGTGAATGCGCCGTGTGGTCGCCGATGCAACGCGTTGGCGCCAGCCGCCTGGGAAAAGGCTGCCCGCGGGAACCGAGACGATGAGGACGACGAGCGCCGTCTCGCCGACAGATCGGCTCCACTCGTCAGGTTAGTTCCTTCCCGCGTTTTTTCTTTCATCCGGTGCCCCCGGGCGACCTCGGCGCGCTGAGGTCGGCTTGTGTTCAACGGATGGATTTGGGCCCAAATCCAGACGAAAACACTGTCATGGGGGCGTGACTGGGCCAAAATTCATTGTCGGGATAAAAAACGCCCGAGGTTCACAGGGTTCGGCTGGAGATGCTCTTAATCCATCGCTGAACTCCATCCCATGAAGCAACCAATTGACCTGCATTTTATCTAGATTAAGGCCTAGCTGCTGCACGAAATCCCTATCCAGAGCGATGACCAATTCTCAACCTCACACTTATGAAAGTGATATGTCCTACAACCAAAACATACGTCGTGTTCTTCCCAAATCCACAAATCTCATGGAAATTAAAAAAGGATCCAACAAGTGAGCCCATTGGTCCTCTCTTTAACAGGTAGAGTGCATGGTTTTGGTCTGACCGTTCTATTTTATTTTATATCTAATTCTCTAAACAATGGAGCTAGCATATATTTTTGATAGAAGTGAAAGTATTCCCCACAATGGCTGAAATTGGCAACTTGTACTCATAAGAGGCTTCCTTGCCCTTACCGAGATGATCACTTAACTGACCTTGCTTAGAGCTACTTGATAGATCCTTTGTTTTCCTAGGTGCTAGATCTAGTGAGTTGTGGACTAACTCTCTAATGAACACAGCTTCTTAGAAGAAAACTGAGAGAGAGAGAGAGGGGTTGATGTAGGTGTCTTACCATCGGTCTTCGTTGCCGAGGATGAAGTCGACATGGGGTCGACGGAGTGGTGGTGGCGGCGAGGTGGCACTTCCCGCCGCTACAGCCCTAGCCCAATCGGAGGCTCTAGGGTTTAGGGTGTTCGGTGGGGTGAGTGGGCACGACGAACCTTGGCGTTCGTGCCCCCGGCCCCCACTTCTTTTATGTGCGCTGCGCGACGGGGGCCCACCAACGACGGTAACGTTGGGCGCCCCCGATTAGGGCGCGAGACCGAGTCGGTCGTCCGTTGGGACGACCGTGGAGATCAAACTAACATTCTCCCCCTTGATCTCATCTTCCATTCAACTTATACTTTTGTACCCATTTCATCACAGATCAGCATACAGAGCATGTCTCATCATAATGGTCAGTTACGCACAATAGATTCAACAGCCACCTCTCTATTTTGAAACAGACTCTTGTTCTTAGGCCCTTAATATCCAGGTATCATAGGCTTTCCCTTTAACCCATGCCGGCTAAGTGTTCTTTGAACACACTGGGAGGTAAGCCTTTTGTGAGCGGATCCGCGAGCATTTATTTTGTACTTATATGCTCCAAACTTATGGTATGATCCTGGATTCTTTCTTTCACAACATAAAACTTAATGTTAATGTGTTTGGCAGCAACACTTGACTTATTGTTGTGAGCATAGAATACTGCTGGCTCATTGTCGCGGTACATTCTGAGTGGTCTTTGAATGCTGTCCACCACTCTCAACCCGAGTACAAACTTCTTTAACCAGTTTGCCTGCCCCGTGGCCTCATAACATGCTACATACTCAGCTACCATCGTGGACGATGCCGTGATGGTTTGCTTGGAGCTTTTCCACGATATAGCTCCACCTGCGAGAGTAAATATGTATCCTGACGTGGATTTTCTTTCATCTATATCTCCCGCATAGTCTGCATCTGAATACCCTTCTATCTCAAGGGAATCAGATCTTCTGTATGTTAACATGAGGCCTTTTGTGCCTTTTGCATAACGCAATGCCTTCTTTACCATTTTCCAATGGTCTATTCCTGGATTACTCTGAAATCTGCCAAGTACCCCGGTAACAAAAGCTAAGTCAGGGTGTGTACATACTTGAGCATACATCAAGCTTCCGACAGCAGAAGCATATGGAACCGCTTTCATTTGATCGATCTCATATTGGTTCCTGGGACATTGAAAATTCCCAAATCTATCGCCCTTGACTATAGGAGCAGGCGTAGGATTACTCGCATGCATACAATACTACTTCAGAATCTTCTCTAAGTATGCCTTCTGCGATAGCCCTAAGACCCTCTTTTCTCTATCTCGGAGAATCTCAATTCCTAGAATGAATGAAGCTTCACCGAGATCTTTCATATCAAAGTTTGAGGACAAAAACTTCTTTGTTTCCAATAGTAGACTAACATCACTACTGGCAAGTAGAATGTCATCCACATATAGGATAAGGAAAATGAATTTCCCATTCTTGAACTTTGCATATATGCAATTGTCCTCTTCATTCTCAGCGAAACCAAACTTTCTTATTGTTTCATGGAACTTTAAGTACCATTGCCTGGAGGCCTGTTTTAATCCATAAATAGATTTCTTCAGACGACATCCCATACGTTCCTTTCCTTCCACAACAAAACCCTTGGGTTGTGCCATGTAAACCTTTTCTTCTAGGTCTCCATTTAGGAAAGTCGTCTTTACATCCATCTGATGCAATTCTAAATCATAGTGTGCCACTAAAGCCATTACGATTCTAAAAGAATCCTTACTTGAGACTGGAGAAAATGTCTCATTATAATCTATTCCCTCTCTTTGGGTGAAACCTTTAGCAACAAGTCGTGCTTTATATCTTTCAATATTCCCTCTAGAGTCACACTTTGTTTTGTAGACCCATTTACAGCCTACTGTTTTGGCTCCTTTAGGAATTTCTTCTAAATCCCAGACTTTGTTACTACTCATGGATCTCATTTCATCTTCCATGGCTTCAAGCCACTTCGATGAGTGAGCACCTTTGATGGCTTCTTCAAATGTGGTGGGATCACCCTCCATTTGAATTTCTTCACTAACATAGACTTCAAAATCGTTGGGAATAGCTGGCTTTCTAGTTCTTTGAGACCTTCTAAGGGTCTCGCCTTCTGGCACATTCTCTGTTTGGGGCTGTTCCAGCTCCCCCTCTTGTGTGACAACAGGGTCTTCATTTTCATTCATTGTTGCCACAGGAGAACTAACAACATGTGGCACATCAACATTTTCCTGTGTCGGTGCAGCAGCAGGTATCGAGAAAAACGGTTCCTGAATCATCGAAGTGGGTGCATGCACCCGCTTCTCCTCAAGGTTGATTTCTCGCGATACCGTGCTCCCCCTGATCATCTGATCCTCCAGAAACACAGTGTGTCTCGTTTCCACAAACTTAGTAAATCTGTCTGGACAGTAGAAACGATAACCTTTTGACTTGTCTAGATAGCCAATGAAATGGCAACTTACTGTTTTAGGATCTAACTTCCCAAGGTTTGGGTTGAAGAGCTTAGCCTCAGCTGGACAGCCCCACACTCGCAAATAATTGAGTGAAGGTTCGCGACTAGTCCATAACTCATATGGTGTTTTAGACACCGACTTACTAGGGACTCGATTAAGTATGTGAATGGCGGTTTTTAGCGCCTCCATCCACAAGACAACCGGTAAGGTGGAGTAACTTAACATGCTTCTTACCATATCCATCAAGGTACGGTTACGTCTTTCAGCTACTCCATTCTGCTGAGGCTCGCCCGGCGTTGAATACTGGGCTACTATACCATGTTCCTGTAGAAACCTTGCAAAAGGTCCAGGAACCTGGCCATATGGGGTGTGTCGACCGTAGTATTCGCCTCCACGATCGGACCTTACTACTTTAATTTTTAAACTATGCTGATTTTCAACTTTAGCCTTAAATATCTTAAATTTATCCAATGCTTCAGAATGCTCTCTAATTGGATAAATATAACCATAACGCGAATAATCATCCGTGAATGTTATGAAAGAATCATATCCATCCACAGATGTCACAGGAAACGGGCCGCATATATCCGTATGAATTATTTCTAAGACTCCTGTGCTTCTTTTGGCGCCCTTTTTAATGTTCTTTACGAACTTTCCTTTAATGCAATCGATGCATTGCTCTAAATTTGAAAATTCTAAAGGCGGTAGAATTGATTCTTTTACTAAGCATTCTATTCTCCCCCTCGAAATATGGCCTAAACGACAGTGCCATAATTTCGAAGAGACATCATCAATTCTTTTCCTTTTATTCTTTCCATTCAGGGATGAGGAGGCATTCTCATTCTTAGCGCTTAATGCATACACATTCTCACAAAGTGATAACAAATAAAGCTTGTCTTGTCTGAAGGCAAGACCAACAATCTCATTATTACGCTTGATTTTACATTGTCCATCACCAAAATGGCAAGAAAAACCATCATCATCTAAGCGCGATACACTTATTAAGTTTCGATGCAAAGAGGGTACATAAAGTACATCTACTAGTAAAAGTACAAAGCCATTTGATAATTCTAATGGGAGATCTCCAATAGCTTCGACTTTAGCTTGGACGCCATTTGCCACCTTAATTCTTCTTTCTCCTCTTTGCAGGGTCCTTCTCATATGGAATCCCTGTAATGAATTTGCAACGTGGACAGTTGCACCTGAGTCAATCCACCAAGTAGATTTTGCATAACTTAAAAATAGTGATTCATCAACAAAAGTAATTAAATCCTCACCTTTCTTGCACAGATGCTTTAGGAAGCTCACACAGTCACTCATGTAGTGGCCCTTTTCCTTGCACCACCTGCAGGTGTCCTTGTCCACCTCCTGCTGTCGGTGATCATCATCCTTTCCATGAGGCTTAGAAGGAGGGGGAGGCCCCTGAGGTTTCCCTTGTGGCCTCCCTTGTGGCCTGGAACCCTGAAAGTTCATCTTCTTGGTTGTGCTCAGGTAGTTCACAGAATCACCAGATTGCCCCTTGAGCCTCTCTTCTTCTTGTACGCACATGGCCATCATCTTCTCGATGCCCCACTTTTCTGGCTGTGCGTTGTAGTTCACAGCAAAAGTCTCAAATTGGTTTGGTAGTGAGGCAAAGATCGGGTGAATGATGAACTCTACTGGGAGCTGCATGCCCATGGGCTTAAGCTTGGAGGACATGTTGCTCATTCGCAATATGTGGTCCCTTACTCCACCACCAGTGTATCTTGTAGTAACAAGTTTCTTAATGAGAGAGCTAAGACCCAGTGAACTGACTCTCTACCTTCTTCAGGTACTCACTAGCAGTGCTACACTCTGGGATTGCTCCCCTTATTGCTTCCATAATGGAGCTCTTAATGACCATCAAGCACTTTCTGTTGGACGAGTCCCACTTTGCACGATCAAGGTCGTACTTCATTCTTATTGGTCCATGGTCATGAACCCTTTTGTTGAAGTCATCTTCACTTTCTTTTTCGCCCCTCACGGGGTCCTCAGGTTCTTTGGGACAGGTCTCATTCAGTGCCAAGTCGAGGTCAAGCAAAGCAAGCCCCATCTCAACCTTCTCTCGCCATGAGCCGTAGTTCCCTCCATTGAGGGGCTCAATGGCCGAGATGAAACTCATAGGATTGCCTGAAAACGAAATATCACCAAAATGAGTTAATTCAACGTTGGTCAAATTAAACCATGAAAATTCTCAATATTAATTCTACATCACCGTTGGGCAGAAATAGAACTAATAGTGATAAAACTTACTATCCATAGTGAAAATCTTACTAACAACGTTGGTCATTAAATAAAATCCTCACTTTAATTGCAATTAAGCAAATACGTTTAACTATTTGCAGCGGAAAACTATGAATAAAACATTCATCAAATTTTACATTTTACAGAAACTTTATTGTCACTTTAATATTTTTCTACACAAATTTTCGTTGGAGAATTTTGCTGTAGAAAAAACGTGCAAAAAACATCAAGAACGGACAATTAAAAAAGGGCCAAAAGGCTTTTGTAAATGAAAAATTGGTAAAAACTGTACGTGTTGGGCGGTAGATAATGGCCCACGGCCCCCTATGCGGCGCGCAACTCCTCTGTTGCCTGCTATGCGACGCCCGCCTCGACCCACCTCCAGCCCAACATCTGCCCACCGGCCTGCCAGTGCTGCGCCGCTCCATCTCGTCCGTCGGATCCAGTCGAATCCGATCGGACGGACGCCCGCGCCTGTCGCAGGGACAAAAAAGGCCCGTGGCCCTATCCGAGAAAACCCTAGCCCCATTTTCTGCCTCCCACTCCCCCGCGTCTCGTCTTGCTCCCAGCGGCGGCGGCGCCCCGCCCCGCGCTGGTGAGGTTGGAGAGGTGGCCGCGACGCCCGGCGCTCGGCCGGCGGCGAGCCCCTCCCCTCTCTGACGCGGGCGCGTCTCCCCTTCTCCCTCTTTCTATCCAGCTCCACCAGATCCCGCGTCGAGGCGAGAAACGGAAGAAGCGGCAGTTGGCGGCGCCCCTTGGCCCCCCTTGCCGGTGCGTGCATCCACCTGAGGGTGGGTGCACCGACGTCAAGCGGATCCGGCGGTGGCGCCCTTTGCCGGCGCACGGCGGCGGCCGGTTGGGCCCTTTTTTTCGGGGAAGTGGAAAAACCGGGGCTTTCTCTGTGGGATTTAGTTCTTCTTCCCTTTCCCCCTCCTACTTGGTTCTTCCTGAAAATATTCGGTTGGTTCTTGGGGTTGGGGTACGGGCTAGGGTTTGGGTTCTTCTTCCCGATGCCTCGGCTTGCCGATGCGCATCGGGATCGAGAGGAACGGCGCGGCCTTGCGGCGGCGCTTGTTTAAACCCTAGCCCCTTTCTTTTCTTTTGCATTTCTTGTACTACCTCGACTAGATCAACAACCCTAGGTTGCTCTGATACCATTGATAGATCCTTTGTTTTCCTAGGTGCTAGATCTAGTGAGTTGTGGACTAACTCTCTAATGAACACAACTTCTTAGAAGAAAACAGAGAGAGAGAGAGAGGTTGATGTAGGTGTCTTACCATCGGTCTTTGTTGCCGAGGATGAAGTCGACATGGGGTCGATGGAGTGGTGGTGGCGGCGAGGTGGCACTTCCCGCCGCTACAGCGCTAGCCCAATCGGAGGCTCTAGGGTTTAGGGTGTTCGGTGGGGTGAGTGGGCACGACGAACCTTGGCGTTCGTGGCCCCGGCCCCCACCTCTTTTATGTGTGCTGCGCGACAGGGGTCCACCAACGACGGTAACGTTGGACGCCCCCGATTAGGGCGCGAGACCGAGTCGGTCGTCCGTTGGGACGACCGTGGAGATCAAACTAACACTACTTAGACCTCTCTATGCGTAATGAGGGTTGTTGACCTGATCACTACACTTATAAGTCTGAACTATCCCCATAGGTGAAATTTTGGTTCCCATTGCTAGCTTTGCGACAAGTAAATAACGAAGAACGAAAAATAAAATCGCAGCAAGAGGGACACAGATTTAACGTGGAAAATCCTCTCCAACAAAGAGAAGGGAAAAACCACGGGCGACAGTCAGCGAAACTTCACTATAACAGGAGTGTTTACACAATGCCGGGATTTCACAGATACAATTTATCCCAACCGGCGGCTTACAAGAAGTATATATAGTGGTGGTAACCTAGGTCATCAACGATCCGTTCGACGACCTCCGGCGACGGGCCTCGCTCCGCTCCATCAGAAGTTAGCCTTTACTTTGTAGAATTTGGATCAACATATAACACCCATTCTCACCAAATGATCCAGAAATTTAATTTTAGCCCCAATGTAGAAAATATCACGAGCCTTAAGAGAACGACAAGCAATCTGGGTGCTCTTGGTAAAAAAAAAAAATTTAACCATCTGTTTTGTGCTGAAAGTTCCAGAGTACCATCATAGGCCTTCATTTAATCACGATCAAGTTCTTTCATTGTGGAATATTTAATCTTCCATGAACGACAATTAGCTATATTGACAACCTTATGCCTTGGGGCTAGATCCTTGGGCTTGTCAAGATAGATCTGTGAATCTAAGCCAGAAGGAGACACCACTATGGATGAGCCATTTTCAGTTGGATCACAAGAGTTTGCATGTACCCCAAGGGGAGAGATATTGCTGATCGCAACCCTAGCAATATGGGAGAGGAATGTAGTGGTAAACCCCACCTTGATCTTCTCTCCCACCATTGAGATGCTGGCCAACAACCATTACTCCATGAGAGTCCAGGAGCGCTAGCCAATTCTGTGGCCAAAGATGGAGTTCCCTCTCCAAGAAAGCTAGCCTCCAAAGATCCAAATCCTTCATCATGCAAAAGGAAAACCTTCCATGAGCCTACCAAAGGAGAAGCCATCGCAGAAACCCTAGGAGCTAAAAGAGGGGTGTGGGTGTAGAGGATAGAACGCCGGAGGGAATGGTCAGAGAGTAACAAAGAGATCTCCAAAGATCAAGGAGATCGCCGGTCAAGAAGGTTTTAGGGGGTGGGGGAGTCGCCATCTTCACCTTACGGTTGCATGGCTCCGCTGGGAAAAGCACCCCCTCCCCCTCTCCCCAATAGTTTTGGGACCTCCCATACATTTTACTCTTTCTAAAATGATGATATCATTGGAAAAGTTAGTTCATTTTGTTAAACTAGAGAAGGTAAAGGCTATCCTAATATTAAGCATCTTAAAAACAATGGACTTCTATCATCTATGCGCTGAGAACAGCAGAAACACATTTGTTTTGGCCGTTTTGCAAAGATTGTAAGAATATTGGTACAAACAAGCTGCAAGGGAAAAGAAAACTCTGAAATCAGCGAGAGCCAAGATGTACAACTCATAACAAAAATCACACCTGAATATACTTAGATAATACCCCTGAATTAATTTAATGACTACCAAGTAGAATGATAAGATATAGTATTAACTGTACTGGTTGATGGAGAATATGCCTCCCAACAGCGACAGATATTGTCCCAATGCCAATGTTAAGAGCTGTCATCAAATACAAAAATGATGCCACATGCTTGTTGAAAAATATGGATCATGTTCATTCAACAGAAAAACCTGGACAGAGCTAACCAGCCAGGCATGAGAACCATAGTGTCTCTTGCATGTTTACACGTATAACGATGCTTCCCTTGGCATCGTTCCTATCTAATGCCCAATTCCTCTATACTCATATGACGTATCGCTATCTATCTATACAGTTACACGAGCCGACACGTGGAGGGGTTAGCGGTTAGTTAGTTACCCGACGCAGTTATCACGATACACCTCTCTTATGCAATCTAATGAGGAAAGCGATGGACCTCACAGCATTCTGCAGGCGGCTAACGGGGAGTCCCTTCAGCGTCGGGTGAGACAGCTCTCTTCTGGGCTCTTGTTCCTGGGGGATTTCTTTGCTGCTCTTGGGCTCGCCCGAGCTACAACTACTTTCTTCCTCGCCATTCCCCTCAATCTTAATTTTCTCCAGCTCTATTATGTCTTCGGTCTCAGGGAACTGGCAATACGCGGTATGGAGTCGGTCCTGGATGCGTTCCATGCTTCCTGACCGCTCGTCTTCCCTGTCCAAGTCGATTAGATCCTGCACGGTCCAAAACACGACCATCAGCGAAACAGGACCACCGCAGGATATTGTGGAAGTAAAAAGACAGACCTGCGCGGGGAAAGTTTTGAAGAGCGGAAGGAGCCTCTTTCTGCAGTACTGGTTGAATAGAAGGGTAAGGATGATGAGAGGTATGGTGAAGCCCGCAGCTACCGGCGATTCTTTGAGGCCAAATACACCGAGGCAGATGATCTGGGTGAGCACCAGAGAGAAGATCACCGTGTTGTGCGCAATTGGCCAGTACAGACCGCCTGTGTCATATCTCGTGCGGTACACATTCAGCAGCTGAAAAAAGATGCACATCGTTAGCATTTGGAAACGGTAGGCTTCATGCCCGGCAAATAAATAGTACGATATAGTATTGTTTTCCGTTGGCAAGAAATGTAGTTCATTTTTCCTGTATTATATTCGTGCATACCAGTGTAAGCTACTACAATATGTTCACCTCCTATAATTGCAACATAGCTTCTCTACAGAAGTAAAATGCAACATAATTACTGCTACAGAAAGTTCTCTAGTTTCTCACCTGATTTCGGTACACGACGTAACCCAGGAAGAAGTACACTAGCAGAAAAGGTAAGATCAAAGGCGCCAATACAGAGCATGTGAAGCCCAATAGTCCAAATAACAAAACTTTTGGTACTTCTGTGTGATAGGGGAATGAGGGCACAAACTCTGTATCTTCTTTCATTCTCAGAATATATTTCCTTACAAAGTTCCATATCAGACCAAAGAGTTGCATAAGTTCAGACGATAAACTGGCCCACCCTGAAGTCAGAACATAGGTGACGAAGAAGGTAGCCTGAAACGAAAACAGAATTGCACAACAGCAGCAAAGTGTTAGGAGCAATTCTTAGGAGGGACAAATATAGTAATACTTGTACGTGCAACAAGGGATTTACCTGCCCAGGTATAACCCTAGCGAGCTGGACAGGGATGTCCTTTGGGCTTGAAAAAAATTTCAACTGCTTTATGATGGTACCAGATACTACATTAACAAAGAATACATTCCAGATATAGAAGTACAGCACTTTACAGCAAGCACTCCTCTTCCTTTCACTGTGAGATGTAGGCCCCTCCAATGTAGAAAATAACATCATTATTGGTGCAACGGTGTACAGAAATATTTGCAGGATGACACTGGGAAGGTATCCAGTTACTATCTGGATCATGTATTGGCTGCAGATGAAAGAGGAGTCAATAATTGTTCAAAAAAGAGAGGCATCAATAGAAACCACCTACAAATGAACAAAGGGAACATCTCAGAGCACAAGATACACCAAAACTATAATACTCCCTCCGTCCAAAAATAACTGACTTGAGTTTGTCTAGATTTGTATGTATATGTACACAAAAACATGTCTAGATACATGCGAATCTAGAAAAATCCAAGTCACTTATTTCTAGACGGAGGGAGTATGTTTTAATCAGTCTATCTAAATATCAAAGATTTTCCATGTTGTTTCAAGGTTGAACTCTAAATAAGATATGATGCACACTAAGTTGACGAGTCAGTGGATATGAAGATGAACTTTAATACCAGAGCCAGTTCCAGAGCAACGTTGGTACTTACTTCGTCAATAACCCATTAAGGAAAGGAAGTCTCTTTTGCAACACCTCTAGCTCAGTTAGACCTTGTATAAATGTCACCGGTGCCAGAAATATGATCATAAAAACAACAGAACCTAGAAGGGTAGCTATCCGTCGAAGCCAAAGCTGCTTATAAGGAAGCCAAATGTTTGACCAATACACATCATTTGGTTCTGGAGCTAGATCAGTAACCCACTTTGTAGGGTTCGATGTCTGAAGTATCTCTGCCGCAACAAGTGCTCCATACCGAGTTTTGAAAAATACAAAAGCAGCTGCACATTCCTGTGTATAGTTCCAGAACTGAAGTTACTGATTTACACCGACTCGCTGATGAATTTCGTAAAAGAACAAATGTCTGCAAGATTGCAAACCTCATTGTCTGTGTTGAAGACAGAATCATTTAGGTCAGCTTTCCCACTGCTCTGTACAACTTCATCGGTGGGCAACAACTGGAACGAATTCGAAGAGGCTCCACAAAGACAACACCTGTACGTAATTGCTTTGCAGCTCTGATCAACCGTAGTGTCCGTGAAATGTTTCAACTTTCTACATGCCTTCTTCGCACCAGTCTGCAGCATATGAAACAGTTTTTACTCCAAAAGCTGAAAGTGGCATACTAACGTGCAGTTAAAATGCACAAATCCAAATCAAATGATTTGAGATCAATTCACTAATTTACAGAGAAAACAAAATATATGATATGGAAAGGAATGTGCAATATCACAAATGCTTTTACAGATAAGTATAAATCCAACTCAAATGATTTGGAATCATTTCAATAATACATGACAACGAAGATATCATATGGAAAGAAATGTGTAGTATCACAACCAGCTGTCCATACGCACTATAGTGATTACATGACCAGAATAAAAGTAAGCCAAAGGCTAACAACATTAAATCATAAAAATACTGCCATGTCAATTACTCCCTCTGTTCCAGTTTACTTTGCGCGGTGCTACAGTGCACGCAAAACGAGGTGGCCGATTTCTCTCATTTTTCACTTTTTTGCTCCTCGGTTTTTTGGAATGTGTAGCTCCGTGTTTACTCTACCCATTCCAAAAATCATAGAATTTTTTTGATGAAAAATAAGAGAGAAATGGGCCGCCTTGTTTTGCCTGATGAACAGTAACGCGCAGAGTAATATGGAACAGAGGGAGTATGTTGCACTACCGCTCATCCCCAACCCCCAAGCAAATATAAACGTTGCATGAAAATTTCTTACCATTATCTTCTGAACTTTCCCAGATTTGTAAACAACTTGATGGAATAGGTAACTTGATGCATGATACTTGGTGAAGAAATCGTCAACTTCAGTACTGCATGATTCTTTCGTTTTCTTTGGTATTCCACGAACAAGCACAGTAAACTGGCCAGGACTGGGTGTTGCACGTTTAAGATGAAGGAGCCTCAGCTTCGCAATGTGCCTGTACTCCTATAAGATCGATCGGGTAGAGAAATAACATTAGGTGCGTTCCTCACCATGAGGATATAGAATACTTATACTTTCTATGAACAAAAAACTTACAAGATATAGGAGAATGCAAGCTACTCCAGATATTATGTAGAGTACTACACAATGAACCCAAAGCCTGCAATGCAAGCACCAGATAAAATGAATACAGAAGTATGTATATTGCACTAACATGCATGTTGTTTTCTCGTTTTTGAAGAGTGGAGACATAGACGGAACTAATCAAGTCCAGTTAGAGGCAAAACAAGATAAGACTATAAATATCAATAATGAATGCAGCAAACCAGAAACAAATATACAATTTCAGCCATTGATACAACCACCTTATGAAAACTTAAAACAAGTTGCTCGGCTCACCATCTTGACTGCACTTCCACATTCCCAATTGTGAAGATATCCAATTGTTCCGAAGGAATCCGATGATGAGGTATATTTTGTCCAAAATAATTCAGAGGAAGAATTCCAAACACACAGAGAAGGGCAGCTAGGGAAAAGATGCGTATGCTGCAGAAAAATGAATGTATCAGTGTGCGAAATTTGGATTCTGAGGTTAAACAGGTAGAAAAATGAGTCTAACAGAAAACAACAAAAAAGACAGATCAGCGATTCTGCATGACAGCATTAAAAGCAGGTCTATTTTATAGGCAGCTGCCAGAGCAAAAGGTTTCCGTCTCCTACTGATTCAGGTCACATGTACATGTTAACAAGATCACCAATCAGATGTGGATGCCTTCTAACCAACAAAATAATGATATGAAGTGATACATGGAAATTCGGTGTACCTGAATACTAGCAGTCTATTGAAAGCAACAGCATCCAACCCAGCAGCTGCCACAAGGTCTTCCTCTGTACACTGCAGGGCTTTCACGATCCAGCCAGCGGACGGAACAAACCTCTCCAAAATAAAAGCCTCTCGGAGCCGATTATGGTCCTCGGCAATCCTCCGGCCGAAGTAGACCCTGATGTTAGCTGGCTGCTTTCTGAGAACGGAATAGAGCGACAGAAAGAGCACACAAAGTCCAATGTTGATGCCTGCAGAGGTGAGAAGCGCGCTGATCTTCATGGCTTCCTATCGAGCCAGTCAGTCCATGACACAGCACATATGTCATCTGAATAGGCGTGAAAGCATGATCCTTGGTACCCTCAGCACCTACAGGTATAGAAAGAGGAATTTAGATGTTACCCAACAAATTTAGTATGCAGACTGAATTCTCAACTGCACAGTGGCATCACTGCCAGTTTCCAATCTCAGAAAAAGAGTATCATCATGAGCATATTTGTTCATTCCAAATCTGCTTCACAATTTCCTCAATTTAGACCAGATTCCAAATGGGTACAGTTACTTTGCGATAAAAAAGAAGACAAAAAAAGGCATATATTAGGCTGTGTTTAGCATGGCAGTGGTATTTCAGTAGCACGTGTTTACAATTTCTATAGTTGGAGGTACTATCATTTAGTTGGAATCATCTTTCATTGAGATATCGAGATCTTTCATTGAGGTATGATTTCAGTGCTTAGCAAAGCGAGTTCCCAATGCAAGAGCATATATGTTCATTCCGCTTCACAATTTTCCCCATTTACACTAGATTCCAAATTGGATACAGTTACTTTGCGTGGAAGTGAAAAAAAAGAAGACAAAAGGAGCATAGTTAAGACTGTGTTTAGCACGACAGTGGTATTTCGGCAGCAAGTATTTCTTATTTCTACTGCTGGACATATCCTTTAGTTGGAACCAACAAGTTTTACTGGAAGTACAATATAGCCGGATATACAGCCTGAGCGCAGCAATGCGCACACGAACAAGCGCTGGTTGAATCAAAGTCCTGGTACATGTGTATTTTTTAGTACCCCCTCCAGTTGGCTTAAAGCCGTGGTTTGGACATAATAGGTGGAGTAAAACTCATGAAGTGTGACTGCCACAGAATATTTAGATTAGATGGTTGGATTTGATATATGTGTCTCGTAAAGTGCTGCTTCCACGGTAGTACTCCCTCCGGTCTAGAAATAACTGACTTGAGTATGTATCTAGACGCATTTTAGTATGTAGATACATTTGAATGTAGATAAACCCAAATCAGTTATTTTTGGACTGAGGGAGTATATACTTTGGGTGGGTTTAACCAATAAACAAAGATATTACTCCCTCCGGTCCATATTAATGGACCCAACATCCGTATCTAGACAAAGTTGAGGCCATTAGCATGGACCAAAGATATTATTAAAAAGGGGGGTACACTCGAAGCTCAGATAAAGCTGAAACCAGCGAATATATACGATGGGCAGGGAGAGAGAGCACGGTCAGCAGCTCAGCATTGCAAACTGGAGATGGAGAAATCCGAGCTGTCCTGTTCAGCTGGCAGCGAACAGGTAGGATAGATTCGATCTCTGGGGATTAGTTTGCGTGCCCGCACCAGCAACAAACAGGCTACGTATTCCGCAGTAGCTGAAACTAATTAGACCTAAAACGGGAAACAATGGTAGTAGGAAATAGCAGTGGTATGTTAACTGCAGAATCAAGCTTCCGAATTTGAGAGTCGATTGACGAACGTAATGCGGTGGGTCGGGTAGGTGGGGTGTGTGGTGGATGAGAACTAAACTGGAACCCATTAATTAACGCATCGAGAAGTAACTGGAAGGATTATCATTGCGCGAAGTGGAACTAATCTGCCGAAGTGAAGTATAGCAGCAGAGTTGGATAGTAATAAAGAGGAGGAATATAATCCGTTACCTCCAACTCGCAGGGAGGCCGCGGTCCAACCCAAATCGAGCAAGCGAGCAACCCGCCGGACTCCCGCAGAACCCTACGCCGTCACGCGACCACGGAAAATCATCAGGAGAGGAAAAAAGAATAGTAACCGGAAGCGTCGGCGGAGAGGTGTAGAAGAGCGGCGAAGCGAGAGCCGACCTGGAGCAGGGGAGCGCGGCGGCGGCAATGGCGACGGGGTTGGGGCGAGGGAGAGGAGGCGGAACTCGTGGCCGGAGATTGGGGCGGAAAGCAAACCTTGGCTGTGCCTCAGGATTGGGGGCGAGGGCGAGAGCGAGAGGAGTTGATGATTCCAAGTTTTATTTCCTCAGAGTCCATCTACTCTTCTCGTTCATAAGCCACAAAATAAATAAATAATAAATAAGTATGGAGGTGGAGGCCTGTGGCCTGTCTATGACGGCGGCGGGGCCCGTGAGGAAACGTGGTGTGTGCTGGTTCGTCCCCCTCCCCCACTCGCGACCGTACCGGATCCGTGTCGTTCCTGCTTATTACGTGCTGCGTCCGCCCCGCGATCCGTCGGATGTTAGAAGGCCCACGGTCAAGATGAGACCACGCGTGCTTGCTGCGTCCTTCCCTTTTTACCCGTTCGGAGACGACGGCGATCGCGCGTGCCGTTGCCGACCGAGTATAGTTTATTTAAGCGTGCCGGATTTCCAACCCAACCCAAACCCAAAACCGTGTCCACGTTTCCCTTGGTGACTTGTGTGGGTAAAAAATTAATGAAACCAATTACGTCATCGTTGCTTTGAATCTAATTAAGCTGACAAGTGTACTACTCCTACTACTTATGATCCGACGATATATATATTTATTAACTCTACTAGGGGAAGCAGAGCAGGTGACCCACACGATCGAGGCAGGACAGAGCGACGGCCAATCTCGACTTCAATGCCTCACTTTCTTTCCCCAAGAAGAAGTCTTGAGAGGAAGTTTAATAATATAGCCGTCTGAAAATGTTATGTCATCTATAGCTAGCTCTATGGTGTACTACTTTTTCCGATCTATATTATTTATCACTAAAATGGATGCATCTAGATATGTTTTAGTGTTCGATACATTTATTTCAATAATAATTAATAATTAATATGGATAGGAGGGAGTACTAGTTTGCTTAAAAAAACAAGTATTTAATTAATATGTGGCATATATTTCACTCTGACAAACTGTTTATGAGCACGTGCTAGAGTCGGCACTTAACTTAGAGCATCTCCACTAGCATCCTAGGAGGCCATTGACTTTTTTCACGCCGCGGCCGGTCCCTGGTGAACGCGGAGGTCACGACGGCGTTCTGGATAGGGCTGGCAGCGGCCGAAGCACAGGGGCGGGCCGAAGCGCGGGGCGCGGCCGGCGGCACAGCACCAGGGACTGGTCGGAGCGAGTCCATGCTCTACGCGAGAGCACCGGCGGCGGACTGGCCCGAGCGAGTCCACGCCGACGTGAGATCCGAGAACGGCCCCGCTCCCCTGTAAACCCGCCTGAGGTTCGTCGCCCCTGTCCCGGGCGGCCAGCAGAGGAGCAGGGACGCGTCCCCGCCGCTCGCGCCGAGGCCGCTGGAGACGCGCGAGAAGGTGAGTGCCGCGAGCAGACGGCTGGAAAGCCGTCGTTCCCAGGCCCAAAAAAAATCTCATCTAGATCTATTTGCTCCATCTGGCGATAAATTTGGGCTTGGCAACCTTCAAACAAGTGGAGCTGTTTTTACAGCCGGCTCACATTCTCTCTCCTCCACATTACTAAAATTATAATATTTTATTTTTTTATAGCCAGCTAAGCTAACTGCTGACTCTCATGAAAATAAAGGAGTGGACATGTGATGTCGGCATCCGTTTTCCATTAGAGAAGGCTGATGCAGATTGCGCGCCAGTACCAATCCGTATTCACAGATTTCGGCCTGCAGGGTTGGCACGTGTCGGAAATTAGACGTTGTTCGCGGGCAGGCAGTAGGCACCGCCCGGTTCATCCGTCCACCTCATCGCGAGGCCGTCGCTAGCTTATGGTCCTTTTAATCTTCTGCTGATGATCTCACTGTAACACCGTGCCTATTCGGGACTCTACCCTGCTATCTGTTCGACACTGTGCTAAGGGAAAGGAGACGTGTTTGCTTCCGGCAAGTGTTACGCGTATCGATCATGCTATATCGGTAACCTTAGAGCAATTCGTGTTAAAATAACCACTGATTTCCAGCGCGCGTCGGTTCAGCGTCCTCCATCAGACGCGCTCTAAAAAAAATCATTCGCGCAAGGCATCTTGGCCCAAACGTCATATTTGGTGCGTTGGGTCGAGTGCAAATAAGAATTTATTACAAAAAGTAATTGTAAATAGAGAAACGAAAAGCTTTATTGAATAAACATATATTACAATGTATCTACAAATTAATAAAATAAATTACAAAAGAATAAAATAAAACCCTACACTATTTTTCTAATCTAATCTTTAACTTCTCATCTTTTCCTGTGTAGTTTTGTACATGTAAGTAAAGAAGGTAGACAAAAGAATAAAATAAAGGGTTAGAGTTGGTGGTTATGCTCTCATAATGAAATGTGTAATCGCTATAAATATTTCATCACTGAGCATACTTAGAGAGGGGCAAGTTTTACCAAAGGTAATATTTGTTCTTTTTATCATAAGGCCTCAGAACCACATCATAGGTCAAGAGAAAAGGGACAAGTTTCACCAGAGTGAGAAAAAAAGGTAGAGTAACATCAGTAACAAGCCCAAGATTGATATATCTATCCAAAACAGTAAAGCAACTCACACACACATGCAAGACTGTGTGCTATCGACACAGGGATGAACCAAGGCAAAGATAAGTGCACAACCATACCAACAGAAGGGATAGCATATCTAGTGATACCAAGGCATACATGGTACCATGATCCCAATCTTTCCAATTCGAATTTGTAAATTTCAAAATTCTGAAATAAATATGTGGATGTTCATAAGATGTGTGTTTACAATCCCTATAATTTAGAGAACCAAATTCTATATACACCCCTATAATTTAGAGAACCAAATTCTATATACACGTAGAGAAAAAAAAAGACAAATCTAACATGAATAGTGCCACACCAAACAAAAACAGAAAATGACCCTATTCACGTAGAAACTTGTCCTTTTTGTTTCTCCGTACATATTCTGAAAATTTTAGGCAATGTAAAGACATATCTTGTGAAGCTAATTAAACTAATTACGTCATCGTTGATTTAAAGCTAATTAAGCTGGCAAGTGTAAGTATGATCCGACGATCCCTATATTTATTAACTCTACAAGGGGAAGCAGAGCAAAAGTGTCATTGGTGAATATTGAACAAATACGTACGAGAGCTCTCCAGGAGGAGGCGGCGACAAACCCATCTAGAGTTCCTTTCCTTCGTCGGCGACGCCACCGGTTCGTCCCGTCTCCGGCAGCCTTAGGGCCTTGGAGACGTGGCGGACCACGGCCTCTCGTCGGCGGGAGATTTTAGTGTTTTCTTGAGACTATTTTCAGTGTCTTCTTCAGGATGTTGAGGCGGCGGCTACGTTCTGAGATTAGAATAAGATCCTTCCCGTCCTATCCTCGTTCTGCTGGTGCGTCTAGCATCAGCGGAGGGCGCGTGGAGTCATGTGTCCGACGGGTTTCTTGGGATCCGATCGTTTTTCGTACGTGTGTTTTGAGGTCAGTCTCTTCCGATCTACGTTGTTCATCTTCAACGATGATTGTTGCTCTGGTGCACTGATCTTTTGGGGTCTTAGCACGACGACTTCCCGTCCGTCTACTACATCAAGCTCTACTACGACAAACTTTGCCCGGTGATGGAGAGGCGAGGACGGCGGCGCGCCTTCAGCTCGTGCCAGTGTTTGTAGTCGTCGCTAGATGGGCTAATGATCTATTTGTAATTTTTATTACTTTTAGTACTCTTCGTACTTCTGTTGATGATTATTAATAGATCGATGAAATTTCGAAAAAAAAGAGAAGGAGAGCAGGTGAGCTGATCGGAGACCGACCACGCGATCGAGCAAGGACAGCGACGGCCAATCTCGACTTCAATATCTCACGTCGTTTCCCGAAGAAGAATGAGGGAAAAAAGAGTGGACTACGTGATTTTTTTCCTTTTGCACGGTGAGTGGACCATGTGATGTCGGCATCTAGTTTCCATTAGAGCAAATACAGTAAGATCCACTCAGCATGTTATAAGATTTAAAATAATATAATTATGTCTAGTTGGACGAGAGAAGAGGAGAGAGAAAATAAGTGGGTTCTTGGTTAAGAGTCAGTTGTAGCATATGTGTATTAATAAAATATTATATTTTTATCTTTTATCTATTTTTCATATTGTCTATTAGATTGACTCTAGTTGAAATGAATAGCTACTGCCGCCCTTTCTCTTAATGAACGGTGATGCAGATAGCGCGCCAGTACCAATCGTATTCAAAGATTTCGGCCTGCAGGTGCAAGCTGGCACGTGTCGGAAGTAGACGTTGTTCATTCGCGGCCACGCAGTAGGCACCGCCCGGCCGGTTCATGCTCATCCCTCCACTCCACCTCCACCTCCACGCGCGGCCGTGGCTGGCTTAATGCTAAGTAAACTGTGGAGTTCAGTACGGAGTAGTACTATTTTATCTTCCGATGATGTACATAACGCAGTTCCTATTCTAAGCTCTGCTGCTTTCTTCCCGACACTGCTAATCGTAAACAGCCTTGTATATCTCTCGGAAGAGTTCAAGCGGCCAACAAAAAACCATGCCTAGCCGCAACCCCAAAGCAGCGAATGCGACAGCATCTCTACTTGCCCACCTCCTCGAATCAGGTTTTCGCCCACTTTATAAATAAAGCACATAGATGAAACCGCTGCTGGACCAGACAGCACAATGCGTAAAGGAAGATCCGAACACTGCTGGAGCCGAACATCACAAGCAAGAGCCTAAGAGAAAATACAAAAGAAAGAAATACACAACAGCACCGGATCGACCACCGACTAAGACTCGCAACCGCTGCGCACTCCGAAACTGTCCCACCACGATCCTATGCCTCTGAATTGCCGTGTACCACCAACTTGCCGCCGCCAACATGCGCCAAAACGGTCTTGCCGTCATTGTCGGCGTCTCACCATGGCAAACACCACAAGGTTGGCCGGAGCGAGGAACTCGCCAAAGACAAGGGACAGCGCCGCCGCTGCCGCGTGGGAGGGATCGACCTCCACCGCCAAAGCGGTAGCAGACCGGACGCAGCAGCAGGAGCATACCAGGCCACCTAGGCCCGACCGAGCCCAGATCAGGCCTGTGAAGCCCCCGCCGCCGCGCTACAGCAGACGCATTGGCATCATCGCTCCCCTGTCTCGAAGCGTTCCCCTCACCAACTAGGGCAACAGCCTGAGGACGAGCTAGCCCGCACAAACCCAAGTCGGACCCAACGGGCCCAGATCTATGGTTTGGAGCCGCCGACCAAGCTCGTCTCTGCCACCACCGCCGCCAATCAGTAGCGCCCTCGCCCCGCCGCCATCCAGGGCACTGTAGGAATGCCGCCTGCTGAAGAACACCGCCGCAATAAGAGAACGACACGCGAAGCCTCGCCGCAGCCCGCCATTTGCCACCGAGATGAGGCCCGGAAGGTCCTATATCCGAAGGTCCAGATCCGACCTAGGAGGGTCCAGCCACGCCCCTCCGCAGCCCCCACCTCGCTGGCCCGTCCCGGGGCCCGCCGCCGACAGCCCTCACCACGGCCAGCCACGCCCCGAGCGCCCCTGGCAGCTGATACGTTGTAAACGTATCTATAATTTTTGATGTTTCATGCTTGTTTTATATCTACTTTCTTATGTTTTGTTCACACTTTGAGATATTTATATACACTTTCTGGAACTAACATATTAACAAGATGCCACGGTGCCAGTTGCCTGTTTTATGTTGTTTTTGGTTTTAGAAAAGCTAGAAAAGAAATATTTTCGAAAGTGGACTAGACAAAAGCCAAAGTCGATATTTTACCGGAAGACTCACGGAGCCAGAAGACGAGACGGAGAGGAGCCAGGGGCTGGCCACACCATGTGGTGGCGCGGGTCCCCCTGGCCGCGCCACAGGTGGTGTGGGCCCCTGGTCCACCCTCTGACATCGCCTCTTTGATGTCTACGCACTTCTATTCTTGTAGACAGTTGTTGGGCCTCCAAGTGGAGAGGTTTGTAGAACAACAACAAGTTTTCCCTTAAGTGGATTCCCCAAGGTTTATCGAACTCAGGGAGGAAGTGGTCAAAGGTATCCCTCTCAACCAACCCTGCAATCAAGATACAAAAAGTCTCTTGTGTCCCCAACACACCCAATACACTTGTCAGGTGTATAGGTGCACTAGTTCGGCGAAGAGATAGTAAAATACAAGTGGTATGGATATAAGACAACGATGCTAGAAAATAGCTTGATGGCGTGGAAGAGACTAAAGGCAAACTGAAATAAAGATGACAACAAGCAAACATGTAACATATCTAGTTGCAAGCGGTGTTTCAATGCTTAGAAACAAGGCCTAGGGATCATACTTTCACTAGTGAACACTCTCATATAAATATATTATCTTCATGATACTACTCTCCGGTTGGACACTCTAATCCATGGTATGGTTATAACATCACACCTCAAAGTAAGCCTTTCCCATCTAGATAACCCCACACTGTTACCTTGAGCACTAGATGGTTCCAACAAACACCACAACTTCATAAAGACATCCAACTCCAAATATAACTCATAACAAGTATTTGTAATCTCTAGCCTAAGTGCCACCATGGTCTGCACGCTGTCACTTTCACACACATGGGGAGAGTAGAGATCTATTAAAGCACTTGAGTAGCAATGTAGATCTACTTGATTACAAAGCTCATGATCACAATATGATCATGCATAGAGAGAGAGATGAACACATAGCTACCGGTAAAACCCTTAGCCTCGAGAGAGAACTACTCCCTCCTCATCATGGGAATCAGCAACGACGATGGAGATGGTGGTGGAGATCGATGGTGATGGCTCCGGGGGCACTTCCCCGTCCCGACAGGGTGCCGGAACAGAGACTTTTTGTCCCCCAAATCTCCCCTTCGGTGGCGGCGGCACTGCAGAACTTTTCGTGGCTGGAGGCTGGACGACCTAGGGTTTATGCATCGGGAGGCTTCTTATAGGCGAAGAGACAAGGTCGGTGGAGGCATGAGGGGACCACACCACCTGGTGGCGCGGCCAGGGGGACCCGCGCCACCCTATGGTGTGGCCAGCCCCTGGCCCATCTCTGTCTCGTCTTCTGGCTCCGTGTTCCCCTCGGTGAAATATTAACTTTGGCTTTTGTCCCGTTTAATTCTGAGAATATTCATTTTCTGACTTTGTGGAACCAAAAACAGCAGAAAACAGGCAACTGGCACTGTGACATCTTGGTTAGTTCCAGAAAGTGTATAAAAATACTCCAAAGTATGGACAAAACATAAGAAAATAGATATAAAACAAGCATGGAACATCAAAAATTATAGATACGTTTGCAACGTATCAACATCCCCAAGCTTAACTCATGCTCGTCCTCGAGTAGGTAAGTGATAAAAAGAAGAAGAATTTTTGAGGTGACATGCACCATCACAATCTTGATCAAGGCATTTATAAAACATTGATAGCTGGGATCATAGTACTTCAACATAGCATGAAAGATATAGTTCTAACAATAAGACATAGCAACTATGTTGTAACATGAAAGGATACAAACAAAGATCATGAATAACAATGCATTGAAAGACGTTTGTTTGTTTCACATAAAGAAAACATAATAAGAATGGTATTCAGCTTGTCCCTCGTGGAGTAGCAAAGCATAAATGCATAGGACACCTTCAAAGTTCATAAGGGTGACTAGATACAAATAGTTTAAGAACAAGCAATATCAAAGTTATGCATCAATCAAAAAGTCCTGGGACAGTGCACATTATACTAAGAATGGCCACTATGCTCTCTCAATAGGTGCATAAAGATAGAAGATGGAGACTCAACATAAAAGTAAAAGAAAGGCCTTCATAGAAGGAAGCAGGGATTCAAGTCTCATAAAGAGCTTCCAAAAATTATGGTACTTATTAGCTTTTAGCTCTCATTGCGCCTATCATAAGCATCTTTAGGTGATTAAGGTTAAAGTGACACAACTAAGAGGATATGCTTGACAAGTTATAAGCCGAAATCTCATGCCCCTTACTTACAAAGACCGAACCTCATGCTACTCAACTTCAGTCACAAGTAAGCTCTTGTCATTGTAAGTACATATGTAACATAGAGAACTGCCAACAGGGTACCCCTTGCACATGATACATGAGCTATTCCATAATCAAAATGGCAAGGCAAGCAGACAATGAGCATCTCAACGATCTTTTTATTTGTTATTTGCATAGGTTTTTATTGAGGATACTTCATAGAGTGCTCATTATGGTTATGCTGAAAGTTTCCACCATGATTAAGCATGGCTTAGGCTAGCGGCCAAGGCGTTTCTCTAACAAACATACAAACTCCATGATCTTACAAGTTCCACTTTTATTTCACACCGCTGGGATCCATAAGCAAAAGAACATGATATCAACGGAGTACAATGTACAAGTGCAATATTGAAAGCGTTCCCCATGATACATGGTTCTGCTAATTTCAACTTATAAAGCGCAAGCATATACGCAACAAATATGGACACGATGGTTCAAGTTTATTAAATGCAAGAAAGTAAAGTGTGCCATCAAGTTCGTGAGAGCTTTAATCACTAATTTTCACATAACAAGTTTAATTCGGAAGGTAGATAAAAATATGAATATACTTGGAATAGAAAATGCTAATAGGTAGGTATGGTGGACTCTTTGTAATAACTTGGTTTTATTTGGAGTTGGATGCATGAGTGGGACTCATACTTGGTTATGGAGGCTAGCAAAAGACTAGGAGCGACCAACTAAGAGAGTAATAATAGCCATAATCATGCAAAGCGATAAAACATCATTAATGAAAGCATAAAGTGATATTACAACCCGAAAACTAAAGGATCATAAAGGCTATGGTGACTTGGGATAGTTATAACATGGTGTGAGCATGCGCCAAGTCAACCCAAATAAAGCATCAAAGGAGAATACCACAATACTATGCTTTAATATGCTAAAACAATGCATGATTCTTTTAAGGCACATTAAGCACTCTCAATTATTTATAACATGTCATGCTACATCAAAGATCACTAAGCATAAAGCCAAAACAATATCAAGCATGGCATTAAAAGCATAGGACACAGTCAAAAACAAGCTCTCTTTACCACTTAAGCATGAACTTTCCTACTCTTTTCCAATCCAAACCAAACTATTTGAAACCCAATGTATGAAAGAGGGGGTCCAAGCAATTTATTCAAGCAAACTAAGCAAACCAAGCAAACGAAAACCAAAACGAAAACGAAAAAGAAGATGCTCTAAGAACAACACAACTGTGCATGAAACAATAAAAATGAAGTGTTTGGAAGAAACCTGAGATTTTTATTGATGAAGAAGGTGATGCCTTGGGCATCCCCAAGCTTTGACGCTTGTACTTCTTGGATATTTCTTGGGGTGACACGCGTCGCATACCCAAGCTTGAGCTTTAGTCCATTCTTCATCTCATTACATCATTCTCTCCATACACCTGAAATTTTTCCTTCATACAAAACTTCACACAATCTTTATTAGCAACATTAGTGCACTCAAGATAATAAGTCTTTGGGTTCAGACTCAACACCAATAAAACTTCCACTAAACATAAGCTACTGTAGCACTTCCCTCAAAAAGCTCAATTCCCTAAAAGAACTCAAAAAGGAATCAACAAGAAGCAAATGCAAATAATGGCAGAAATCTGTCAAAACAGACCAGCAGGTAAAAACCAATTTTTTCGAACACCTTCTGTTGCTCAAATCAAAAAGTGTTGAACTAACAAAAGTTAGATAACAACATGGGGCAGAAGCACAAACATTCAAGCCTCAAACCGATGTACGGAGATTTTACATGAATTTTTACAGTGAAGAACCAAAATCTGTTTCGGGACAACAACTTTTCCAAGCATTACTTCTCTCTCATTAGAGGTTACTCTTGGCACAAAAAGCAAATAAAAAGGATAAGGAGAGGTTATTACAGAGGTAATAACTTCCAAGACTCATCTAAAACTTTTGGGTTATCTCCCAATAAGTACTTTTCTTTAACGCCTTTAAGTTCGGCATGATAGTTTGAGAAGATGCTCACATATGAAATATGAATTGAAGTAAAAGAGAGCATCAAGAAGCAAATTCAAAACACATTTAAGTCTAACCGACTTCCTATGCATAGGAATCTTGTAAAGGAACAAGTCATGAAAGCACAAAGCAACAAGCATATGAAAGCAAAACAAGTGCAACTTTAAGACTTTCAACATAAATAGGGGAAGCTTAATATTGTTGTGATGCATAAAACCATGTTTCTCTCTCTCTCTCATAATAACTTTCAATACATCATGAATAAAATTAACAATATAACTATCACATAAAACATTCTTATCATGAGCCACATGCATATAATAATTATTACTCTCCACATATGCATAGTCATTCTTATTAATTGTAGTGGGAGAAAATTCAACAAAATAGCTATCATTATTATTCGCATCACCATAATCATCAAATATAGGAGGCATATTGTAATCATAATTAATTTTCTCCTCAATAGTAGGTGGACTGGAAATATCATATTCATCATTGTAATCATCATATATTGGAGGCATAGTATCATCAAAGTAAATTTTCTCCTCCGTGCTTGGGGGACTAAAAAGATCATACTCATCGAAACTAGCTTCCCCAAGCATAGACTTTTCCATAGCATTAGCAATAATGGTGTTCAAAGAATTCATACTAATAACATTGCTATTAGCATGCAAATAAAGTTCCATAGGTTTTTTAATTTCCTCTTCAAACACTTCATGTCCTAACTCAAGATAAATACTATAAAGCTCTCTAATTTTTTGTTGTTTTCCATTAAGCCTAACTAGTGAAAACAAGAAACAAAAAGACAAAATTGCAGAATCTAAAGGAAATAACTTCGAGCACTCACACTGGAGGATGTGAGTACCTTTTACCTTACCTCCCCGGAAACGGCGCCAGAAAATAGCTTGATGTCTACGCACTTATATTCTTGTAGACAGTCGTTGGGCCTCCAAGTGCAGAGGTTTATAGAACAGCAGCAAGTTTTACCTTAAGTGGATTACCCAAGGTTTATCAAACTCAGGGAGGAAGTGGTCAAAGGTATCCCTCTCAACCAACCCTGCAATCAAGATACAAGAAGTCTCTTGTGTCCCCAACACACCCAATACACTTGTCAGGTGTATAGGTGCACTAGTTCGGCGAAGAGATAGTAAAATACAAGTGGTATGGATATAAGACAACAGTGCTAGAAAATAGCTTGATGGCATGGAAGAGACTAAAGGCAAACTGAAATAAAGATGGCAATAAGCAAACATGTAACAGATCTATTTGCAAACGGTGTTTCAATGCTTAGAAACAAGGCCTAGGGATCATACTTTCACTAGTGAACACTCTCATATAAATATATTATCTTCATGATACTGCTCTGAACTACTCTCCGGTTGGACACTCTAATCCATGGTAGGGCTATAACATCACACCTCAAAGTAAGCCTTTCCCATCTAGATAACCCCACACTGTCACCTTGAGCACTAGATGGTTCCAACAAACACCACAACTTCATAAAGACATCCAACTCCAAATATAACTCATAACAAGTATTTGTAATCTCTAGCCTAAGTGCCACCATGGTCTGCACGCTGTCACTTTCACACACATGGGGAGAGCAGAGATCTATTAAAGCACTTGAGTAGCAAGGTAGATCTACTTGATTACAAAGCCCATGATCACAATACGACCATGCATAGAGAGAGAGATGAACACATAGCTACCGGTAGAACCCTTAGCCTCGAGAGAGAACTACTCCCTCCTCATCATGGGAATCAGCAACGGTGATGGATATGGTGGTGGAGATCGATGGAGATGGCTCCGGGGGCACTTCCCCGTCCCGGCAGGGTGCCGGAACTGAGACTTTCTGTCCCCCGAATCTCCTCTTTGGTGGCGGCGGTGCTGCGGAACTTTTTGTGGCTAGAGGCTGGACGACCTAGGGTTATGCATCAGGAGGCTTCTTATAGGCGAAGAGGCAAGGTCGGTGGAGGCCCGAGGGGCCCACACCACCTGGTGGCACGGCCAGGGGGGACCCGTGCCACCCTATGGTGTGGCTGGCCCTTGGCCCATCTCCGTCTCGTCTTCTGGCTACGTGTTCCCCTCGGTGAAATGTTCACTTTGGCTTTTGTCCCGTCCAATTCCGAGAATATTCATTTTCTGGCTTTCTGGAACCAAAAACAGTAGAAAACAGGCAACTGGCACTATGGCATCTTGTTAATAGGTTAGTTCCAGAAAGTGTATAAAATACTCCAAAGTATGGACAAAACATAAGAAAGTAGATATAAAACAAGCATGGAACATCAAAAATTATAGATATGTTTGCAACGTATCACTCTTCACCTATAAGAAGCCTCCTGATGAGAAAACCCTAAATAATCCAGCCTCCAGCCACGAAAAGTTCCGCAGCGCCGCTGCCACCGAAGGAGAGATTCGGGGGACAGAAAGTCTCTGTTCCAGCACCCTGCTGGGACGGGGAATTGCCCCTGGAGCCATCTCCATCGATCTCCACCACCATCTCCATCGATGTTGCTGATTCCCATGATGATGAGGTAGTAGTTCTTCCTCAAGGCTAAGGGTTCTACCGGTAGCTATGTGTTCATCTCTCTCTATGCATGATCATATTGTGATCATGAGCTTTGTAATCAAGTAGATCTACCTTGATACTCAAGTGCTTTAATAGATCTCCGGCTCTCCCCACATGTGTGAAAGTGATAGCATGCACACCATGGTGGCACTTAGGCTAGAGATTACAAATACTTGTTATGAGTTATATTTGGAGTTGGATGTCTCGATGAAATTGTGGTGTTTGTTGGAACCATCTAGCGCTCAAGATGACAGCGTGGGGTTATCTAGATGGGGAAAGCAAACTTCGAGGAGTGCTGTTACAGCCCTACCATGGATTAGAGTGCCCAACCGAAGAGTAGTTCAGAGTAGTATCATGAAGAGAAGATATTTATATGAGAGTGTTCACTAGCGAAAGTATGATCCCTAGGCCTTGTTTCTAAGCACTAAAACACTGTTTGCAACTAGATCTATTACATGTTTGCTTGCTTCCATCTTTATTCCAGACTATCTTTAGTATCTTCCCACGTCAACCACGCGCCATCAAAGCTCTTTTCTGGCACCGTTACCACTTATAATTATGCATACCACTTGTATTTCACTATCTCTTTGCCGAACTAGTGCACTTATACACCTGACAAGTGTATTGGGTGTGTTGGGGACACAAGAGACTTTTTGTATCTTGATTGCAGGGTTGCTTGAGAGGGATACCTTTGACCACTTCCTCCCTGAGTTCGATAAACCTTGGGTAATCCACTTAAGGGAAACTTGTTGCTATTCTACAAACCTCTATACTTGGAGGCCCAACAACTGTCTACAAGAATAGAAGTGCGTAGACATCAAGTTATTTTCTGGCACCGTTGCCGGGTAGGTATGGTAAAAGGTACTCACATCCTCTGGCTACTAAGTTATCTTCTAGCGCGGTTGCTGGTGTGTGAGTGCTCGAAGGTATTTACTTTAGATTCTGCAATTATATCTTTTTGTTTCTTGTTTTTTTCACTAGTTAGGCGTAATGGAAAACAACAACAAAATTAGAGAGCTTTATAGTATTTATCTTGACTTAGGACATGAAGTGTTTGAAGAGAAAATTTAAAAACCTATGGAACTTTATTTGCATGCTAATAGAAAGGTTATTAGTAAGAATTCTTTGAACACCATTATTGCTAATGCTATGGAAAAGTATAATCTTGGGGAAGCTAGTTTTTATGAAAATGATCTTTTTAGTCCCCCAAGCATGGAAGATAAAATTTACTTTGATGATACTATGCCTCCAATTTATGATGATTACAATGATGAGTATGATATTTTCAGTCCACCTACTATTGAGGAGAAAATTAATTATGATTACAATATGACTCCTATATTTGATGATTATGGTGATAAGAATAATAATGATAGCTATTTTGTTGAATTTGCTCCCACTACGATTAATAAGAAAGACTATACTTACATGGAGAGTAATAATTATTTTATGCATGTGGCTCATGATAAGAATGTTTTATGTGATAGTTATATTGTTAATTTTATTCATGATGCTACTGAAAGTTATTATGAGAGAGGTAAACATGGTTTTATGTGTCTCAACAATATTAAGTTTCCCCTCTTTATGTTAAAAGTCTTGAAGTTGCACTTGTTTTGCTTTCCTCTGCTTGTTGCTTTGTGCTTCATGACTTGTTTCTTTATAAAATTTCTATGCATAGGAAGTGGGTTAGACTTAAATGTGTTCCATATTTGCTTCTTGATGTTCTCTTTTACTTCAATTCATATTTCTTATGTGAGCATTATCGAAATTATCATGCCTAGCTCAAAGGCGTTAAAGAAAAGCACTTATTGGGAGATAACCCAAATTTCTTTAGGAATCTGTTGTTGAGTCTTGGAAGTTTTTACTTCTGTAATAACCATTCCTTATCCTTTTTGTGTGGCTTTTGTGCCAAGAGTAACCTCTAATGAGAGAGAAGTAAGACCTGAGAAAGTTACTGTCTCGAAATAGATTTTTGTGCTTTGCTGTAAAAATTCGTGAAAAATATCTGTACGTCGGATTGAGCTGTAATTTTCTGAATAAATCCCCCATGTTGTTAGCTAACTTTCGTTATTTCAACATGTTTTGATTTTAGCAACATAAGGTCTTCGAAAAAATCGGTTTTCACTTGCTGGTCTGTTTTGACAGATTTTTACCATTATTTGCATTTGCCTCTTTATCGATTTCTTTTTGGGTTCTTTTTGGTAAATTGAGTTTTTTGAGGGAATTTCTACAGTAGCTTGTGTTTTTAATGAAAGTTTTTCTGTTTTAAAACTAAACCCCAAAGGTTTATTATCTTTTAAATGCACTAATGTTGTCAATGAAGATTGTGTGAAGTTTTGTATGAAGGAAATTTTCAGGTGTAGGGAAAGAATGATGTAATAAGATAAAGAATGGACAAAATCTCAAGCTTGGGGATGCCACCCCATGTCACCCCAAGAAATATTCAAGAGGTACAAGCACAGAGTTTGGGGATGCCCAAGGCATACCCTTCTTCATCAATAAAAATCTCAGGTCTTTTGAGACACTTCGTTTTTATTGTTTCATGCACTGTTGTGTTGTTATTGGAGCGTTTTTGTTTTTGTTTTTAGTTTTATTTTGCTTGGTTTGCTGCAAAAAGTTGGTTGGATCCCAGCACTTCTTTTGGAGAGAGACACACTCTGCTTTAATTGTTTAGAACTCTAGTTTTATTGCACGATGTTGCCAATGTTGGGTCCGCAGCATAGAAAACAAAAAAATTCCTACGATGAGAACTATACGCCAAGATCTATCTACTAGATACAGAGCAATGGGTGGACATACATCCATGGAGAAATTACCCTCGAAGACAACGAGTTTTGTTAACGAGTAGGAACTCGTGGTTAATGTAGTCGTACACTTGCCGATCTCAAGATCATGTGGAGGTCCGAGCGCCACAAATCAGCAGCGCATCCGTCCTCGCACACACATTCAATCCACCGGACAACCTCTACCTCCTCGCTCCAGCGATGCAGCGGAAGCAGCAACTCCTTCCAGACGAAATGCCACCGGGAACATGTATCTCGATAATCTGAGACCATGGGGGAATAATTCTATAGGGGGAGAGAGATCCTTCACGAGGAGGTGTGAGGAAGAAGGAGGAAGAGGGGGCCTTTTATAGGAGGAGGGGTTACCCCTCCCCATGGCCGGCGCCCCATGGGGGTGACCCCTCACCTCCCCCATTCATGTGGTGGTAACTCCTCCACATTAAAATGCCCCTTCACATTCTCTTTTAAAGTCTCCACTTTAAATGCATTAAAATTCTCTAAGTTTAATGCTCTCTCATTTAATAAAACTCTTTTATTAAATTTATTCAGAATTTTGTTAATTACTTTAATTAACAAACATTCACATAAAACCCCTTGCAACATTTCAATATCACATGCAGAACCACTTTCTGCAATTTCACCCGAAACAATTCCGGTTTCTATCGAAACAATTCCTGCACTTTGCAATCCTTTCGTCTAAAACATATGTGCTCCAAAATGGTGTCCGGTAACCCTTAAGTATGTCACCCTACGGTTCGCGAATAATCCAGACATGATTGAGACTCCTCTCAGATCAATAATCAGAAGCGGGACCTGGAGATCCATACCGACTCTTGCACATTCAATGATGACTCATGTGATCGTGAGAACCTTTAACGCTAGTAACTTAATCCCTTTGTCTCATGATATAATACATGTCCGATATTCGATCATAGGTATCCAAATACCTAGTTTGATCTCATTACCGACATGCACTCTTTTCTCGTTCCTGTGATATAACATTCTAGTGATCACATCACTTGCTTGCAAGCTATCTTAATGTGATATCACCGAGAGGGTCCAGAGTATATCTATCCGTGATCCATGAGCCTCAACATAACACCTTCATAGCACTAAACCCACCTTTATAGTCACTCTGTTACGGTGTGACGTTTGATGTTATCAAGATACTCTTCCGGTGTTAGCAATTAACATGATCTCATGGTCTAAGGATAAATATCACTTCGTATGATGTTATAGTAATATAAACATAATTACTTGATCATAATGCTATACTTCAGATGAATGTTCATCACATCATCTCACAAATGTTGTGACCTTGTTATTAATAACATCCAATGTCCATGATCAGGAAACTTTGATCATCTTGTTAATCAACAAGCTAGTCTATAAGACAGGCATAACTACGAACCCTTTTTGTTTATTAAACACACATGTATTGACGTTCCCCATCAATACAATTATAGCATGCAAAATAAACATCTATCATATATAAGGAATACATAATAACAACTTTATTATTGCCTCTAAGGGCATATTTCCTTCAGCCAAATGGGAGGGCACCGGCTCCCAGCCATGCCCCCATAACAAAATTTAAATTTTTAAAATTTAGGAGAAATTTAGAGAAACAGTTCAAACTTCAACGAATAGTTTAAACTTAACAAAAATTTACAAAAAACAAAACAAACACCATCTAATGGCGGCCACGATCGATCCCGAGCCGGCCGTACATCGCCGCGGTGTAGTCGAACATGTCGTCCTCGTCGTCGTCGTCGCTAGGCGGCTCGTCCTTCGCCGGCGGCAGGCGGCTGCACCCCTTGCCGCTGGTCCTGCACGCCGACCGCGTGGAAGGACCAGCCGCCCCCTCGTCGTCGTCGATGTCGACGATGATGACCTCGTGGTGCCTGGCGCGCTTGGCCTGCTCTCGCCGCCAGTCATGCGCGGACCAATTGGCGGCGAACTCGTCGGTGGCTGGCAGGACGTCATTGAAGGATGCCCGCTCCAGCATCCTCTGACCCAGAAATTCTTTCGGGTCCTCGCCGTTCGCCAGCTGGAGCGCTGTCGCCTTGTACTTCGGCGGTGGCGTCCACTCCTTCTTGTGCTCAGGCTTGGTCTTGCCCAAGCGGAGGCGGCGAGGGAGGCGTGCGACGCCTGCCCAAGCGGAGGTGGGCTCGCCTGCTCGTCCTTCACCGGCAGGAGCACGAGGTAGCGCGGCGACGGCGAGGGGTACGGTGAGTATCGTGGCAGGGACGTCGGCAAGTGCGAGAAGGAGGAGGAGGACGTCGACAGCGCGCGGCGGGGCACCCAGCGGTTGCTGGCGGCCTGCTGGTGATCGTGCGGGATGTGCGGCGGTATCATGAACGGCGGGTTGTTGCCGTTAGCGATGTGCTCCAGGAACCAGGAGAGGGTCCGTCCCGGAGCGCTCCACCACCGCTTCCAGCCTTCGCTGCTGTAGTTGCCGGGTGGCGGGCCAACACCATCGTAGGCCTCGATGCGTTCCTCGCGTTTCCGCGCGAAGAATGCCGCCCACGCCTAGAGGTTGTCGGGATCCCACTGGGGGTCGTTGCACTCCTCGCCGGTGAGCACCCCTAGTAGTGCTCGTAGATGGCGGCCCTGCAGGCCTACTGGTGGGGATGGGCGGCACAGCGAGGCTGCCGTGGCTCACCGCCACCCCGTCGGGAGCTGAAAAGCCAGCGGGACGGGGTAGCCGGCACTCCACAGCGCCTGCGCCTCGTCGACGTGGAGCCAGATGCGGCCAAACCCGTTGGCCGCCGCGCCGTCGTAGCCATCGTAGCGCGCCATCGCAGAGAGAGAGGGAGAAGATGACGATGTTTGGGGGAGGAGATGGTGGAGCTCGCCGTCGAGGTAATGCGCATGCGGCGGCAATGGAAACCGCCGTGGGTTTTTATACTGGGGAAGGGGGAGGCGAGCGGTGGGCATTAAAGCCGCCCTGCCCCTTTGACGGGATGTGTCGGCTACACCACCCGCTGCCGTTGGCTGGGAAGGCTGCGGCGAGCAGCGCCATTACTCGACGCTGATGGCGAGGAAGAACGGATCTACGTGGCTGCCACGCGGGCCAGCTTTGACCGGGGCGGTTTGGCGCGCCCTCCCGCCAAATCTTCCCGCCACCCGCGCTGCCACGCGTCCATCCGGCGCCCCCGTTCGCCTCCCTGTACATTGGGTTTGGCCTGGGGCCGCCGGGTAAATAACTGGGCCGTGCCGGCGCCAAAAAAAATGGGGTGCGCGGCTGGGCTCGAAATTTCGCGCCGGCGCGCCCCAAAATGCTATGGGGGGCCTTTGAGGCCCCCGAGTGGAGATGCTCTAATTATTGTTGTAGCATGACTTGTTATAAACAATTGAGACTGCTTAATGTGCCATGAAAGAATCATGCGTTGTTTTAGCATATTAAAGCATAGTATTGTGGTATTCTCCTTTGATGCTTCATTTGGGTTGACTTGGCACATGCTCACACCATGTTAATGTTGGGTCCGCAGCATAGAAAACAAAAAAATTCCTACAGTGTGAACTACATGCCAAGATCAATCTACTAGGTACAAAGCAACGGGTGGACATACATCCAACGAGAACTTACCCTCGAAGACAACGAGTTTTGTTAACGAGTAGGAACTCGTGGTTGATGTAGTCGTACACTTTCCGATCTCAAGATCGTGAGGAAGTCCAAGTGCCGCAACTCAGCAGCGCATCCGTACTCGCACACACGTTCAAGCCACCGAACAACCTCCACCTCCTCGCTCCAGGGATCCAGCGGAAGCAGCAACTCCTTCTAGACGAAATGCCACCGGGAACATGTATCTCGCTAATCCGAGACCATGGGGGAATAATTCTAGAGGGGGAGAGAGATCCTTCACAAGGAGGTGTGAGGAAGAAGGAGGAAGAGGGTGGCCTTTTATAGGAGGAGGGGGGTGCCCCTCCTTCATGGCCGGCGCATGGGGGGTGACTCCTCACCTCCCCCATTCATGTGGTGGTAACCCCTCCACATTAAAATGCCTCTTCACATTCCCCTTTAAAGTCCCTACTTTAAATGCATTAAAATTCTCCAAGTTTAATGCTCTCTCATTTAATAAAACTCTTTTATTAAATTTATTCAGAATTTTGTTAATTACTTTAATTAACAAACATTCACATATAACCCCTTGCAATATTTCAATATCACATGCAGAACCACTTTCTGCAATTTCACCCGAAACAATTTCCGGTTTCTATCGAAACAATTCCTGCGCTTTGCAATTCTTTCGTCTGAAACATATGTGCTCCAAAATGGTGTCCGGTAACTCTTAAGTGTGTCACCCTACGGTTCGCGAATAATGCAGACATGATCGAGACCCCTCTCCGATCAATAATCAATAGCAGGACCTGGAGATCCATACTGACTCCTACACATTCAACGATGACTTATGTGATCATGAGAACCTTGGACGCTAGTAACTAAATCCCTTTGTATCGCGATATATTACATGTCCGAGATTTGATCATCGGTATCTCCATACCTAGTTTGATCTCGTTACCGACATGTACTCTTTTCTCGTTCTCGTGATATAACATTCTAGTGATCACATCACTTGCTTGCAAGCTATTTCAATGTGATATCACCGAGAGGGCCCAGAGTATATCTATCCGTCATCGGGATTGACAAATTCCACTCTTGATCCATGAGCCTCAACATAACACCTTAGTAGCACTGAACCCATATTTATAGTCACCCTGTTACGGTGTCTTCCGGTGTTAGCAATTAACATGATCTCATGGTCTAAGGATAAAGATTACTTCGTATGGTGTTATAGCAATATAAACATAATGACTTTGATCGTAATGCTATACTTTGGATGAATGTTCATCACATCATTCAACTAATGTTGTGACCTTGTTATTAACAACATCCAATGTCCATGATCAGGAAACCTTGATCATCTTGTTAATCAACAAGCTAGTCTATAAGAGAGGCATAACTAGGAACCCTTTTTGTTTATTAAACACACATGTATTGACGTTTCCGATCAATACAATTATAGCATGCAAAATAAACATTTATCATAAACATGGAATAAGATAATAACCACTTTATTATTGCCTCTCGGGCATATTCCCTTCAGTCTCCCACTTGCACTAGAGTCAATAATCTAGTTTGAAAAACTTTGCGTATTGAACACCTATGGCTTTCTGGTGTTGCATATACGCTATTGCTAGTGGTTAACATAATCTCCGGATCTGACAATTTCAGGTCCGTGTGTATTTGCATGTCTTTGCGTCTCTACGCATCACTCATTCTCAAATGAGATGGCATTGTATAAATTTGGTCCTTTGGTGAGACCTTTAGTTCGTCCGGGTTAAAATATGTTGATATTATTGTCACACAATATATCTTCATAGTATTAGCCCACTTTGAACCACACCTAGTTTGATAACAAACTACTTAACACAAATGCCCTCCTTTGCTGCTACTATAGCAGTTATATACTTAGCCTTTTGTTGTAGTATCCGTCACAATGTCTCAACTTTGGAACTCATCCAAATCCACCATGGAACATCCTTTCCATTACATTGTGCCACCCATACTATAAATTGAGATAAATTTAATTTGTATCTTGTGACAAAACTAGTATCAATGTAACACTTTACAATGAACTACCTTTAACTATTTGTCACTTATACATGATATATTCTTAGTTCTTCCAAAGCTCATAAGAATATATTTACTATCGTCCAATGATCATCTTATGAATCATTCTGGTATGTGCTCATAATATTTAGAGCATATGACATTCTGGATATATACATATCATGGTATAACCGATCAAAATCTTCATGTGATTTTACTCACCAAGTGTTGAAACACTTAAATCTTGATACAATCCTTTCCATGCAGCAAGAACCTTTCTTGTTGTTTCCATATTGAACCCTTTCAATATCTCATATATGTATGTCTGGCACAACCATATTATCGCCTCAATCTATCCATATAGATATTGATGCCAAATATTCCGGGTTTGCCCAAGTCTTTCATCAAAATCTCATTTTAATGAAATTCTTAACTTGTGTCAATACAAGATACATCATTTCCAATCAACAATATGTCCTCTACATAATGTATTAGAAATATGTCTTAGTGCTCCCACTTAATTTCTTGCAAATGCAAGCATCTTCATCATCTCCGATGAATTTAAACTCTTTTGATAGTTTCATCATGGTGAAGATTCCAACTCCGCTATGCTTACTTCAACTATTGAAGTTTGCATGCTCTTTTAGCACCCTTTGAATTAACAAAACCCTTCAGACCGTGTCATGTACACGTCCTAAGTAACCATTCTATTAGAAGAACCTTGTTTTGTTTATTCAACTACCATATAGCAAATTATATGTAGTGGTTGCTACATTAATCCGTCAAGACTAAATATCGCTATGAAAGATCAAATCTTGTCATAGTCAACTCCTTGAACATTGCCGTAAACTTATTTCCAACATGTCGACTATTTCATAGATGTTAAACATCCATGCCTATTTCTTTATAGATCCAAACACAACCGATAGGCTTCATGCCTTTCCGGAGGGTCTTCCAAGTTCAGAAACTTGATTTCTCGTGTATGGATACTATCACGGATTCTATGACTTATAGTCATTTTATGTAGTCAGGGACCATCATCGCTTCTTTGCATGTAGTCAGTTCATCATTGTCAAAAAAATAACGACTTGCTTATCAAATCTTACTATTTGATTCTTACCGACCCACACGGTAGGAACTCTAATCTCCGAGATCATACCTTTTGTAATCACGGGAGCCATGAGCATTGTGGCCGCCACCGGGACACTTTCCGGCGCTGCGCTACTTAACACATATAGCTAAGGTTCAATAACCTTATCAAGTTTCTATTGTCCTCCCACTTAACTTTTCGCAAAAAATTCCTTCTCAAGAAACTTAACGTTCCAAGTAACAAAATATTTTGTCCTCGGTGTTATGGAGAAATTCCCAACAAATTCTTTGGGATAACCTACAAAGACGTGCTTATCCGACTTTGGTTGTAAACATTTTACTTATGCATAGCATACCAAAATTTAAGAAAATATAATTCAGGTTTTATCCCAAACCATAACTCATATGGTGTCATTTCAACGGATCACGATGGTGCTCTTTTCAGTGTAAAAGTGGTAGTCTCTAAAGCTTCAATCCTTAAAACATAATGGTAGTTTTATAAATGACACCTTTGATCTTACCATGTCAAACATGGTTTGATTTCATCTCTCGAATATGCCATACTCCTATGGTTTATCGGGAAACACAAATCATGGAACAATTCCTCAAATCTTAGGTGTTTTTGCTAAACATGTAACTCAAATATCTTCCTTTATGATCGAATCATAAACTCTTTGTTTTCTTGTTATAATGATTTTCCACTTCATCTTGAAAGTATTTGAACAATTTTCAAATGTTTCATACTTCTTCCTTATTAAGTAAATATATAGATATATTCACTCAAATTTCTGGAGGAAGCATATGAAGAAAAATATCCATCGCATATGGATACATATAATGGACTATATACATCAATATGTATAATATCCGATAAGTTAGTCATCCGTTCCTCTTTGGCCTATGGACAGAGTTTCAATTATCTCGAGGAAAGTCTCACATCCGTCAACTGATCAAAATCAAAGACTCCAAAAATCCATCAACATGGAGTTTCTTCATGTTTTCTTTCCAATATAATTTAAAACAGCGATGTCACTTCATAAGTGATCTTTTAATCATTTGTCTTGCGACATTTTAGCAATAATGTTTATGGATGTGATTTCTCCCACTAGACTTGTAAAAGTTCATCCATCCTTTATGGAATACGGTAATTATTTGAACAACCATTGTTCTCATAATACCGGAACAAAATAACAATTATTAAAACAAATCTTGAAGGCTAGGTTTGATGACAACAAAGAACACAATAACACTTTATTTGTTTTCGATGATCATCATCACTTATTCTCTTGCTAGTTACTTAGGCCATTTCAGTTCATGAATTGTGTTGTCCTGTATGACACTTCATACCAACCAATTCGGTATCCAATACCTTAGAACCACATTGTTTAACAAGCAAGGAATACAGCCATAACATGTATATCTTCTATATACCTAAGTTGGACATATCCAACCTTTTCTTTTCTGCCAAATATTTTATAGATTCTCTTTCAACAATTCCTTTTCTTTTAAAAGAATCTATCAACATCAATAGTGGTGTCATTCACATGGCACATAGTACAAAGCGTATATAGTCAAATACTAATACCTTTGGACTTGCACTTTGAAGTGGATCACCATCATCAAATGTTTGGTATTCTTTCAAAAAATCCATTCTTTAGTAATCTTTTAGTGTAGTAAACATTTTACTTACATCTTCTATTCACCCTTATCATGACAACTTTCATGATCAAGCTACTATAGCCTATAAGGAAGAATCATGAGTATAATGTTAGTTCCCGAAACCTTTTGGGAGATTCGGATGCCTAGCATCTCCATCCTTCACAAATTCTCATACAATATGAGAACATGTATTTTGCTAAATTACACTCTATCATAATGTAACCAACAACTTTGTTTCAGATATCACAATATCTTTCACACATGATGGTTTCTGAAACAATTATTTCAGCTCCTAGATAACCTCGATATTAAAACAACTTTTGAATATCAAGAATCATGGAGGCAAACATGATACTTTAGATACTAACATTGGAATTCTTACTCTTGATTTAATACTACTTATTAAACTTCATGGAGTAAATAGAGTTTGCTGAAAGTTTGCAATAGGACTTATAAACTTTAAATTGACATTCAAAACAATACGATACCAGTTCGTAAAGTAAATATCCAGAATTCTATAGTTCTATTATCTCAATTAAAACTAAGCATAAGGTAGTGAACAGACGCCAATGACTACAACAAATTACGCAAATTCACTTCGATTTAGTTTATGACAAATTGAGTTCGACTAATACAAATTACTAATGAACTCCCACTCAAAAACGACATCCCTCGTGCCTTTTTGGTGATTACATGAACCAAATCCACTACACCAAGTCCGATCATCACGTGAGTCGGTGTAGCTTCAAAGGCGAGCATCTATATGGGCATCATATCAACTATATGACTCATGCTTAACCTTTCGGTCCGTGTTCCGAGGCCATGTCTGTACATGCTAGGCTCGCCATGTAAGAACCTTAGTACTCGCGTGTGTAAAACTGTCTTACACTCGTTGTATGAAAGCGTAGAGTCGAGTACACCCGATCTGTGATGTCTCGAAACACGATCCATAGAACGGTGCATACTCAAGGAAGAACACATTTTATCTTGATATCTAAATGAGGGATCATCTTACAATGCTACCAAAAGCGCCAAACTAGCACTATAAGATGCTAACATCTAATGTGTAAAGTGAGATGATATGGTCCATGCATTTGATCTCCATCATTTGCATCGTGGTATGATCTCTATCATTCCTTTGTGTGTAAGGCCAAGGTCTATGGAACAAGTTGCATGTCAGTCGTGGAACCGGTCTCATGTACGATGACATGTAAGGTTGGTCTGGGCCGCTTCATCCCACTATGCCACCAATATCCAAAATACATAGAAGATGCAATAACATGATCATCATCACCCACATATAAACATATGTGTACTACCCGTGCAAAGCACCTACGCATAGATCAGGCTCTGATACCACCGTTGGGTCCGCAGCATAGAAAGCAAAATAATTCCTACGGTGTGAACTACACGCCAAGATCTATATACTAGGTACAAAGCAACGGGTGGACATACATCCAACGAGAACTTACCCTCGAAGACAACGAGTTTCGTTAACGAGTAGGAACTCGTGGTTGATGTAGTCGTACACTTGCCGATCTCAAGATCGTGAGGAAGTCCGAGCGCCGCAACTCAGCAGCGCATCCGTACTCGCACACACGTTCAAGCCACCGGACAACCTCCACCTCCTCGCTCCAGCGATCCAGCGGAAGCAGCAACTCCTTCTAGACGAAATGCCACCGGGAACATGTATCTCGCTAATCCGAGACCATGGGGGAATAATTCTAGAGGGGGAGAGAGATCCTTCACAAGGAGGTGTGAGGAAGAAGGAGGAAGAGGGTGGCCTTTTATAGGATGAGGGGGGTGCCCCTCCTTCATGGCCGGCGCATGGGGGTGACTCCTCACCTCCCCCATTCATGTGGTGGTAACCCCTCCACATTAAAATGCCTCTTCACATTCCCCTTTAAAGTCCCTACTTTAAATGCATTAAAATTCTCCAAGTTTAATGCTCTCTCATTTAATAAAACTCTTTTATTAAATTTATTCAGAATTTTGTTAATTACTTTAATTAACAAACATTCACATATAACCCCTTGCAATATTTCAATATCACATGCAGAACCACTTTCTGCAATTTCACCCGAAACAATTTCCGGTTTCTATCGAAACAATTCCTGCGCTTTGCAATTCTTTCGTCTGAAACATATGTGCTCCAAAATGGTGTCCTGTAACTCTTAAGTGTGTCACCCTACGGTTCGCAAATAATGTAGACATGATCGAGACCCCTCTCCGATCAATAATCAGCAGCCAGACCTGGAGATCCGTACTGACTCCTACACATTCAACGATGACTTATGTGATCGTGAGAACCTTTGACGCTAGTAACTAAATTCTTTTGTATCACGATATATTACATGTCCGAGATTCGATCATCGGTATCTCCATACCTAGTTTGATCTCGTTACCGGCATGTACTATTTTCTCGTTCCCGTGATATAACATTCTAGTGATCACATCACTTGCTTGCAAGCTATTTCAATGTGATATCACCGAGAGGGCCCAGAGTATATCTATCCGTCATCGGGATTGACAAATTCCACTCTTGATCCATGAGCCTCAACATAACACCTTAGTAGCACTGAACCCATCTTTATAGTCACCCTGTTACGGTGTGACGTTTGATGTTATCAAGATACTCTTCCGGTGTTAGCAATTAACATGATCTCATGGTCTAAGGATAAAGATTACTTCGTATGGTGTTATAGCAATATAAACATAATGACTTTGATCGTAATGCTATACTTCGGATGAATGTTCATCACATCATTCAACTAATGTTGTGACCTTGTTATTAACAACATCCAATGTCCATGATCAGGAAACCTTGATCATCTTGTTAATCAACAAGCTAGTCTATAAGAGAGGCATAACTAGGAACCCTTTTTGTTTATTAAACATACATGTATTAACGTTTTCGATCATACAATTATAGAATGCAAAATAAACATTTATCATAAACATGGAATACGATAATAACCACTTTATTATTGCCTCTCGGGCATATTCCCTTCAGTTAAGACTATACCAAGTCACCATAGCCTCTATGATCATTTAGTTAGAAAATGAATATTCTCGGAATTGGACGGGACAAAAGCCAAAGTGCCTATTTTTCCGGATGTCATCAAGTGCCAGAATACGAGACGGAGAGGGGCCAGAGGGCGGCCACACCACCTGGCCACGCGGCCAGGCCTGGCCCATGCCAGGGGGTGGTGTGGCCAGCCCTAGCACCCCCTCGGCCTCCCCTTCCGACTATAAGATGCCCTCAGGACGTAAACCCTAAGTACCCGATAAAAAAATCCACGAAAGAGTCTGTAGCCGCCGTCATTTCCATCCCTAGATCGGGAGGGATCTAAAGCTCTTCCCGGCACCCTACCGGAGAGGGGATTTCACCCTAGAGGCCTTCTTCATCACCATGCAAGCCTCCGGTGTGATGAGTGAGTAGTTCATCCTTGGACTACGGATCCATGTAGTAGCTAGATGGCTGGTTCTCCTCCTTTGTGCTTTCATGTCTAGATCTTGTGAGCTCCGTTCATGATCAAGATCATCTATTTGTAATTCTGCATGTTGTGTTTGTGGGGATCCGATGGATATTGAGATGCTATTTCAGATTGATTATTGATTCTATCATGTCTTTGTTATTTGTGATCTTGCATGCTTTCCGTTGTTAGTAGCTATCTTGGCCAAGTAGATGCTAGCAACTCCAAGAGTTAGTATTTATGCTCGATAGTGGGTTCATGCCTATGGTAATCGAGGGAAGTGACAGAAATCTCTAAGGTACTAGATGTGCTGTTGCTACTAGGGAGAAAACAACAATCCTTTGTTCATAGAACAATCGTATTGTTTACTTTACACGCAGTTCGTAAAGCAATAATCTGTTGCTTGCAACTTAATACTGGAGGGGGTTCGGATGATAACCTGAAGGTGGATTATCAGTCATAGATGTAATTGGATGGCGGTCTATGTATAATGTTGTAATGCCCAATCAAGTCTCAAAGGAGTCAAGATGATTAGTATATGCATGTATTGCTTTCTCGATGTTTGTCAATTTCCCCACTGTAATTTGTTCACCCAGCATGTTATCTATCTTAACGAGAGCCACCTCCAGTGAACTATGGATCCTGGTCCTTGTCTTTTACATTCAATCTATAAACTGTTTACTGCTAGCACCGGTAGTGCTACTAGCACCGGTAGTGCGCCCTGCCAAAGCTCAGCTAGTAACACCTTTGGGGTGTTTCCTTGCTCCTACTGGTTCGATTAAACCTTGGTTTCATAACTGAGGGAAACTTGCTGTTGTGCTCATCATACCTTCCTCTTGGGGTTCCCAACGAGCTCTACATCAACCACGCACCAACACTTTTCTGGCGCCATACTCAGAGCCATCAAGCATTTTTCTAGCGCCGTTGCCAGGGAGTCAAGGACATCTTCACAAGGGGAGTCCCTCATAACCAATCTCTTTACTTTGTTATTTTTGTTTTGCTTAGTTTCTTTTTGCTTTGTTTGCTTGTTTTCTTTATCAAAAACACACAAAAAATAGTTTTACAAGTTTGCTTTCTTATTTGAAAACCCAAAAAATGACTACTGTTGAAAACACTAAGTTGTGTGACTTCACTAGCACCAACAACAATGATTTTATGAGCACACCTATTGCTCCACATGTTCCTGAAGCTACTTTCTTTGAGATAAAACCTGCTTTGCTCAATCTTGTTATGAGAGAACAATTTTATAGTATTGGTAATGAAGATGTTGCTTCCCATCTAAATAACTTTGTTGAACTTTGTGATATGCAAAAGCATAGGGACATAGATGGTGATATTATTAAACTGAAATTGTTTCCTTTCTCTTTGAGAGGAAAAGCTAAAGAATGGTTGAATTCCTTAACTAGGAGTAGTATTGATTCTTGGACTAAGTGCAAAGATGCTTTTATTGGAAAATACTATCCTCCTGCTAAGATTATATCCATGAAAAGTGAAATAATGAAGTTTAAACAACTTGATAATGAGCATGTTGCTCAAGCTTGGGAAAGAGTGAAATCTTTGGTAAAGAATTGTCCCACTCATGGACTGACTGCTTGGATGATCATCCAAACTTTTTATGCAGGATTGAACTATTCTTCAAGGAACCTATTGGATTCTGCTGCTGGAGGAACCTTTATGACCATCACTTTGGGTGCTGCAACAAAACTTCAGGACAATATGATGGTTAACTATTCTGAATGGCATACTGAGAGAGCTCCACAAGGTAAGAAGGTAAATTCTGTTGAGGAAACCTCCTCCTTGAGTGATAAGATTGATATTATTATGTCTATGCTTGTTAATGGGAAAGCCCATATTGATCCAAATAATGTTCCTTTAGCCTCTTTGGTTGCTCAAGAAGAGCAATTTGATGCGAACTTCATAAGAAATAACAATTTTGGCAATAATGCTTATGGTAATAATGCTTATAGGAACACTTTTGGTAACAACAATTATAAGCCATATCCTCCCAACAATGGTAATGCTTATGGAAATTCTTACAACAATAATAGGAGTGCTCCCTCTGAACTTGAAGTTATGCTTAAAGAGTTTATTAGTAAACAAACTGCTTTCAATAAAACTACTGAGGAAAAATTCTCTAATGCTGAAAGAAATATAGCATCTTTGGCTAAAGCTCAATCTTATTTGAATAAAATGGCTGCTAAACCTAAAACTAATGACAATCCCTTTGCAGCTACTAATGCCATAAAAGTAAGAATTGATGAAAATGTTAGACTATTAGATGAATTACATGCTAAGTGGGAGAGAGAAGATGAAATTGCTAGAAACATTAGTGTTTCTACTATTACCACCACTAGTGTTGGGGCTAGTAATAGTTCTACTACTTTAGATGATAAAGTTGATTTTGATCTTGATGGTTGCAATATCTATGAAGTTATTAAGTTCCTACAAAAGCTTGCTAAAAGTCCTAATGCTAGTGCTATGAACATGGCTTTTACAAAACACATTACCGATGCTCTCATAATGATTAAAGAAGAAAAGATGAAACATAAAGCTTCTATTCCTATAAAACAAGAAGATGGTTGGGAACCCATCATTAATATGAAAGTGAATGACTTTGATTTCAAAGCTTTATGTGATCTTGATAGTAGTGTTTCTATTATGCCTAGAAGGATTTATGATATGCTTGATTTGCCTCCTCTTGAAGATTGTTATTTTAATGTTCCACTTGATGATAATGCTAAAAAGAAACTCATGGGGAGACTTGATGTTCTTATTATGGTTAACAATGCCTATGTCCCCGTTGATTTCTATGTTTTGGATGTTGAATACAATGCTTCTTGTCCTATTACTTTGGGAAGACCTTTTCTTAGAACTGTTGGTGCCATCATTGATATGAAAGAAGGCACCATTAAATAACAACTCCTACTCAAGAAAGGTATAGAACACTTCCCTAAAAAGAGAGAAAAGATTCCTTTTGCTTCTCCTATGAAAACAAAATTTGGTCTTAATGCTTCTTCATTTGAGAACACTTGATTCTTTTTCTTGCTTCTTATGCCTAACTTAAAGGCGTTAAAGAAAAGTACTTATTGGGAGATAACTCAAAAGTTTTAGATGTGTCTTGGAAGTTATTACCACTGTAATAACCTCTCCTTATCCTTTTTATTTGCTTTTTGTGCTAAGAGTAACCTCTAATGAGAGAGAAGTAATGATTGGGAAAGTTGTTATCCTGAAACAGATTTCTGTGCTTCACCGTAAAAATTCGTGTAAACTCTCTGAACGTCTTTTTGAGGCACGAATTTTTGTGCTTATGCCCCAGGTTGTTATATAACTTTATTTAGTTCAATACTTTTTGATTTGAGCAACAGAAGGTCTTCAGAAAAATTCGTCTTTACCTGCTGGTCTGTTTTGACAGATTTCTGCCATTTTCTGCATTTGCTTCTTGTTGGTTCCTTTTTGAGTTCTTTTGGGGAATTGAGATTTTTGAGGGAAGTACTACAGTATCAAGTGTTCTAATGGAAGTTTATTTGGTGTTAGAACTGAACCTTAAGACTTATTTATCTTGAGTGCAGTAATGTTGCTAATAAAGATTGTGTGAAGTTTTGTATGAAGGAAAAAATTTCAGGTGTATGGAAGGAATGAGTAATGAGATGAAGGATGGACTAAAGCTCAAGCTTGGGGATGCCACACGTGTCACCCAATAAATATCCAAGAAGTACAAGCGTCAAAGCTTGGGGATGCCCAAGGCATCCCCTTCTCCATCAATAAAAATGCCAGGTTTCTTCCAAATGCTTTATTTTTATTGTTTCATGCACAGTTGTGTTGTTCTTGGAGCGTCTTATTTTTCGTTTTCATTTTATTTTTTGTTTGCTTTGGTTTGCTTAGTTTTCTGAATAAATTGGTTGGACCCCCTCTTTCATACATCGGTTTGCAAATAGTTTGGTTTGGTTTGGAAAAGAGTAGTAAAGTTCATGCTTATGTGGTAAAAAGAGCTCGTTTTTGACTGTGGCCTATGCTTTGTCATGCCATGCTTGATATTGTTTTGGATTTATGCTTAGTATTCCTTGCTGTAGCATGACTTGTTATAAACAATTGAGATTGCTTAATGTGCCTTGGATGAATCATGCGTTGTTTTAGTATATAAAACATAGTATAGTGGTATTCTCCTTTGATGCTTTATTTGGGTTGACTTGGCGCATGCTCACACCATGTTATGACTATCTCAAGTCACCATAGCCTTTATGATCCTTTAGTTTTCAACTTGTACTATCACTTTATGCTTTGATCAATGATGTTTTGTCGCTCTACATGATTATGGCCATTATTGCTCTCTTAGTTTGTCGCTCCCAGTCTTTTGCTAGCCTCCACCACCAAGTATGAGTTCCACTCATGCATCCAACTCCCTAAAGAAAGTTATTCCAAAGAGTCCACCATACCTACCTACTAGCTTATGCTATTCCAAGTATATTCATGCTTTTGTTTACCTTCCAAATTAAACTTGTTATGAGAAAACTAGTGATTAAAGCTCTCACGAACTTGATGGCACACTTTACTTTTGTTGCCCTTAATAAACTTGAACCATTGTGTCTTCTATGTTGTATATGCTTGCACTTATTTGTTGGGAATTAGCAGAACCATGCTTTCATTGGGAGCGATTTCAACATTGCACTTGGTACTTGTACCTAGTTGATATCATGCTCTTTTGTATATGGATGTCGTCGGTGTGAAATGAAAGGGGAGCTTGTAAGTCCATGGAGTTATGTATATGTGTTAGAGAAACGCCTGGGCCACTGGTCTAATCCATGCTGACATGGTGGAAATCTGCAGCGTAACCATAATGAGCTGTCTATGAAGCATTCTTCTTATAAAAAAAGAGTCCTATATTGAAAAAAAGAGATACTATGAAAAGAGGAATGAGAGAAAAAGGCACCATATTCCCATGGTAAATAAGAAGAATGCTGAGATGCTCGTTGTCTGCTTGCCTTGTCATTTTGATATGGGGATTCTTCTGTATCATCGGGCAAGGGGTACCCCGTTGGCGGTTCTCAATGATACACATGTACTTACAATGACAAGAACTTACCAGTGACTAAACTTGAGTAGCATGAGGAGCGACCCTCGTATACAAGGGACAAGAGATTTCTAACTTATACTTCGTCAAGCATGTACACCATAGTTTGTTCACTTTAATCTTAATCACTTCAAGATGCTTATGATAGGGGCAATGAGAGCTGAAAGCTATAAGTACCATAATTTTTGGAAGCTCTTTATGAGACTTGAATCCCTACTTCCTTTTACAAAGGCCTTTCTTCCACCATTATATTGAGTCTCCACCTTCTATCTTTATGCACTTACTTTGAGAGCATAGTGGCCATTCTTAGTTCTATGTGCATTGTCCCAAGACTAGTTGATTGATGCATACTTTGATATTGCTTGTTTTAAACTATTGTATCTAGTCACTCTTATGAACTTTGAAGGTGTCCTATGCATTTATATTTGCTACTCTATTAAGGGACAAGCTGAACCCTATTATGCTATGTTTTCTTTATGTGAAACAAACAAACGTCTTGCAAAGCATTGTTATTCATGAATCTTTTGTTTGTGCCTTTTCATGTTGCATCATAGTTTCTTTGTCTTATTGCTAGAACTTTGTCTTTCATGTTATGATTGAAGTACTATGATCCCAGCTTTGAATTTTTTGCAAATACTTTGATCAAGTCTTCGATGGTGCATGTCACCTCAAAAATTATTCTTTCTTTTTATCACTTACCTACTCGAGGACGAGCAGGAGTTAAGCTTGGGGATGTTGATACATTGCAAATGTATCTATAATTTTTGATGTTCCATGCTTGGTTTTATCCACTTTCTTGTGTTTTGTTCCAACTTTGGAGTACTTTTCATATGATTTCTTGGACTAACCTATTAACAAGAGCCACAGTGCCAACTGCCTATTTTCTGCTGTTTTTGGTTCCAGGAAAGTCAGAAAATGAATATTCTCGGAATTGGACGGGACAAAAGCCAAAGTGCCTATTTTTCTGGATGTCATCAAGTGCCAGAATACGAGACGGAGAGGGGCCAGAGGGCGGCCACACCACCTGGCCGTGCGGCCAGGCCTGGCCTGCGCCAAGAGGTGGTGTGGCCAGCCCTGGCACCCCCTCGGCCTCCCCTTCCGACTATAAGATGCCTTCGGGACGTAAACCCTAAGTACCCGATCAAAAAATCCACGAAAGAGTCTGTAGCCGCCGTCATCTCCATCCCTAGATCGGGAGGGATCTGAAGCTCTTCCCGGCACCCTGCCGGAGAGGGGATTTCACCCTGGAGGCCTTCTTCATCACCATGCAAGCCTCCGGTGTGATGCGTGAGTAGTTCATCCTTGGACTACGGATCCATGTAGTAGCTAGATGGCTGGTTCTCCTCCTTTGTGCTTTCATGTCTAGATCTTGTGAGCTCCACTCATGATCAAGATCATCTATTTGTAATTCTGCATGTTGTGTTTGCGGGGATCCGATGGATATTGAGATGCTATTTCAGATTGATTATTGATTCTATCATGTCTTTGTTATTTGTGATCTTGCATGCTTTTCGTTGTTAGTAGCTATCTTGGCCAAGTAGATGCTAGCAACTCCAAGAGTTAGTATTTATGCTCGATAGTGGGTTCATGCCTCTAGTAATCTGGGGAAGTGACAGAAATCTCTAAGGTATTAGATGTGCTGTTGCTACTAGGGAGAAAACAACAATCCTTTTTCATACAACAATCGTATTGTTTACTTTACACGCAGTTCGTAAAGCAATAATCTGTTGCTTGCAACTTAATACTGGAGGGGGTTCGGATGATAACCTGAAGGTGGATTATTAGTAATAGATGCAGTTGGATGGCAGTCTATGTATAATGTTGTAATGCCCAATCAAGTCTCAAAGGAGTCAAGATGATTAGTATATGCATTTATTGCTTTCTTGGTGTTTGTCAATTGCCCCGCTGTAATTTGTTCACCCAGCATGTTATCTATCTTAAGGAGAGCCACCTCTAGTGAACTATGGATTCCGGTCCTTGTCTTTTACATTCAATCTATAAACTGTTTACTGCTTTGTGTTTACTTTCTATAAACTTTTACTTCTTTCCATTCGATATGTTTAATCCTTTGTTTTCCCAAAAACGCGGTGAGATTGAGAACCTCATCGCAAGTTGGGGATAAAGTTCTGTGGTTGTGTTGTGCAGGTATCCACGTTGCTACTAGCAACGGTAGTGCGCCCTGCCAAAGCTCAGCTAGTAACACCTTTGGGGTGTTTCCTTGCTCCTACTAGTTCGATTAAACCTTGGTTTTATAACTAAGGGAAACTTGCTGATGTGCTCATCACGCCTTCCTCTTGGGGTTCCCAACAAGCTCTATATCAACCATGCACCAGCACTTTTCTGGGCGCCATACTCAGAGCCATCATTTTGTCGCTTTGCATGATTATGGCCATTATTGCTCTCTTAATTGGTCGCTCCCAGTCTTTTGCTAGCCTCCATACCAAGTATGATTTCCACTCATGCATCCAACTCCAAATAAAACCAAGTTATTCCAATGAGTCCACCATACCTACCTATTAGCATTTTCTATTCCAAGTATATTCATGTTTTTATATACCTTCTGAATTAAACTTGTTATGTGAAGATTAGTGATTAAAGCTCTCACGAACTTGATGGCACACTTTACTTTCTTGCACTTAATAATCTTGAACCATTGTCTCCATCTTTGTTGCATATATGCTTGCCCTTTATAAGTTGAAGTTAGCAGAACCATGTATCATGGGGAACGCTTTCAACATTGCACTTATTATTCCGTTGATATCATGATTCTTTTGCTTATGGATCCCGGCGGTGTGAAATAAAAGGGCAACTTGTAAAATCATGGAGTTTGTATGTGTGTTAGAGAAACGCCTGGGCTGCTAGCCTAAGCCATGCCTAATCATGGTGGAAACTTGCAGCATAACCATAATGAGCATTCTATGAAGCACCCTAAAAAAACTATCAAAATAGCAAATAAAAAGATCGCTGAGATGCTCATTGTTTGTTGCCTTGTCATTTTGATATGGAATAGCTCCTGTGTCATGGGGTAAGGGGTACCCTGTTGGAGGTTCTCTATGATACATATGTCCTTAAAATGACAAGAGCTTACTTGTGGCTGAAGTTGAGTAGCATGAGGTCTGATGACCCACAAGTATAGGGGGTGTATCGCAGTATTTTAGAGGGAAGTGAAACCCAATTTATTGATTCGACACAAGGGGAGCCAAAGAATATCTATAAGCCTTAACAACTGAGTTGTCAATTCAGCTGCACCTGGAAACAATCTTGCTCGCAGCAGTTTATCAGTAGTAACAGTTTTGTAGTAGGAATAGTAAAGTAACAGCAATAGTAAAGTAAAGACAGTAGTAACAATAGTAGTAAACAGTAGGATTCGAGTGCGGTAGGCATAGGTATGGATGGATGGGCGTTGCATGGACAAGACAATTCACATAGCAATTAGAACATAGGGCAATTGCAGATAAATAAGATAAAACATCCAAGTACTAGATAATCATAGGCATGTGTTCCATATATAGTCATACGTGCTCGCAATGAGAACTTGCACAACATCTTTTGTCCTGCCAACCCGTTTGCAGCGAGGCCTCAAGGAAACTACTGGCAATTAAGGTGCTCCTTTTAATAGAGCACCGGAGCAAAGCATTAACACTCCATGGACACATGTGATCCTCACATCAAAGCCATTCCCTCCGGTTATCCCGATTTCTGTCACTTCGGGGCCATTGGTTCCGGACAACAACATGTGTATACAACTTGCATGTAAGACCAAAAAACAATGCTATCATAATGAATCAATAATATGTTCAGATTTGAAATCATGGCACTCGGGCCCTAGTGACAAGCATTAAGCATAACAAGTCGCAACAAAGTCAAAAAGCACTAATATAAGATACTAGGCACCATGCCCTAACAATCTGATGCCATTACATGAAAGATCTCATCCAATCCCTACCATCCCCATAGCCTATAGAGGGGGATTACTCACTCATAGATGGGGAAACATGGATGGTTGATGGAGAAGCGATGCTGATGATGATGGCGATGATCTCCTCCAATTCCCCATCCCGACAGGGTGCCAGAACGGAGTTTCTGGTGCTGTTTTGTGGAATCTGGTGGTGGTGGCGTAGCAGAACTCCTTCTAGAAAAACGTCAAACCCTCCTGAGTTGTTAGGTCAGAAGGCATCTTATAGGCGAAGAGGGAGACCGAGGGGGTGTCTGGGGCGGCCAGACCACCCGCTGGCGCAGCCAGGTGGTGTGGCTGGCCCCCAGCCCCTCTCCATCTCGTATTTTGGCTCCAGGTGTCCCTCGGTAAAATAATGACTTTGGATTTTGTCTCATCCAATTCCGAGAATATTCATTTTATGACTTTCCTAGAACCAAAAACAGCAGAAAAGGCAGTTGGCATTGTGGCTCTTGTTAATAGGTTAGTCCAAGAAATCATATGAAAAGTACTCCAAAGTGTGGACAAAACATAAGAAAGTAGATAAAACCAAGCATGGAACATCAAAAATTATAGATACATTTGCAATGTATCAAGGTTCGGTACTTGTAAGCAAGGGGCATGAGATTTCAACTTATAACTTGTCAAGCATATCCTCTTAGTTGTGTCACTTTAACCTTAATCACTTGAAGATGCCTATGATAGGGGCAATGAGAGCTGAAAGCTAATAAGTACCATAATTTTTGGAAGCTCTGTATGAGACTTGAATCTGTCAACACCCGGATTTTTAATCCCAGATGCCCGTTATGCCATACCTCGCAATCCCAGGATTACCATTTTTGCGAGACATAACGAATTGGATATCACAGTACATCATCCATTACAAACCATACATAAGGTCTTACACAAATAAGGATCTCATGATCCAGTCTTAATACAACAAGAAGCGGAAATAAAAGATAAGCGTACCGGTGGGGTCCATCTTCAGGGGCACATGCAATGCTGATGAAGGCAGATAGTCCTAGTTATCATAACCGTCCTGTTGGCCATCATCTTGATAGTCTCCTTCATAGTCTGGCCATGAGAATAGCCAGGGACAAAAGCCATGAGTACTCTTTAAGTACTCACAAACTACCACTAACAGGTACTATAATTCTAAGTTAAAGCGCTAACTCCAAGTTTAACTATAAAGTTAAGTTTGGAACCTAAGCTGAGTTCAGAACCAAAGAAAGATAAAGTAAAGTTCTAAAATCACTTAAGTGGGAAGCTAATGTCATAAACACAACCCTGTTATGGTCAAGTCAAGATTCATCATTCATTTCAAGTTATTTAGAAAACATCTGACAACGAAACAGTATGTCCATTCCAACTGTCCATAACCGCGGACGCGGCTATTCGAATAGTTTGAACCTCTGCAGAGGTGGTACACTTTCACCACAAGATTCGATACATCTGTCAGGGATAACCCTGAATCATCATACTTAGTATGCAGATAATCAAACATAACCTTCCCTTTACACACCCTAGTATAAGCACCTCTCCTATGAGCATGGCCTCCCAACCATGACCATCAGTCATCTTGGGCACTGCATAGGTGGAAAACATTGAGAGTTAGCCTCAGCTCAGACCTCTCCCGTGAGGGAACTAATACTAAGGCATATAAATTTGTAGCTAAGCCTTACCCAATTTAGGTAATGTGGTTGTACGGTAAATTTGGAATGGTATCGCATCCAAATCCAACCATCAATTTTATAAAAGGGTTAAGGCTCATGCCTCAACATTTTCATCATCATCCCTTTGTGTTTCTCAACACATGGCAAAACATCTCAATAGAATGACTCATCATTCCAAGGTTTTTGTAATTCATTTTCACCAAGTGTTCCCATCTAAAGTGACTCAAGTTTTTGATCTACTCTAAACTACTAAGTTAAGAGTGTTCACTAAGGTGTACAATATGGGTTCAATCTCATGCCATAGAGTGACATCTAAAGGGTTCTAAATAGGTCAAGTTTTATACTTTTTATGCTACCTTCAAAACAAGTAAAGAACTTTGTGTAAACTAAGGGAGTAAAACTTGTAAATAAGACTTGGGGTACTAATAGTCAAAGGAGTCTGATCAAAGCATGCCTAAGGCATCCTTGCTAAACCATCTAGTTTGATCCTAGTTTGTTAAGCACTAAACTTGCAAGTGTTAGTTTTCACTGTTAATGGTGGCTTGCCTTGGTTGGTGTAGTGGTTGAAGTTTTCTTCTTCTTCTTATTCTTGGTAGAACTCCTCCTCCTCGAAAGCTTGGTCGGTACTATCGTCTATAAATCCATATGGAGTACACAATCACCAAACAATACTTAACTAGGCTAAGTAGCATTCTAAGACACACGTTTGATGATCTATTATCATCACACGCATCACAAGTTTAATTCATTGGTTTCATCCTTTTTATTTTAGAAAAGTAATTTCTACTTATTGAAAAATTAACTAAAATTTAATATTCCCACCTAAAATATGGAATCATGTTGACACATGTCATCACCACATATTCAAACATGGGGGAATGAGATTTAAAGGTTGGATCAATATTACTTTGGTTTAAGTTCATTATTTAATGATTTAAAGTGACTAGAAATGCCTATATAGCATTATTTTGGTACTAGTCCAAAGTCACTGCATGTAAACCTTAATATTATTACATATTTAGATAGATATGATAAAATGTGATTTTTTAGAGTTGGAAACAACTCAAAAGCAAACTTGGTTGATTTTATAAAAATGTTGCAAGTTGCACATGCTTCTGTTTTATTATTTTCATTAGGAGAGATCTATAACTCTAATTGAATTAAATCCAACAGGCTTGGATAGATCATCTTAATACCTTTCAGGAAAAATTGGTTTCATGCAATTTGGATTTGTAAAACTCCCATAATTGAATTTTAAACTAATGGACAGAAACTAGATTTAACTAAAAAGAAAAATCCAGATTTGAACGGTTGGGCTAGCGCGGGAAAGAACTTGAGACGGCCCAGTGGCGCTCCGCGGCGCGGGGCTCAGCTGATAGGGGGTCCCGCTTGTCAGTGGGTCTTAACACGCGAAACGGTACGCGTGTTGTGGGCCGTAGGATTAGAAGGGGGATCTACGGCTGAGGGTCGTCGTCGATGACGAACAGGTCACCGGCGAGCTCGAACCCTAGTGGCTCGGTGGGGGTCTGCTGGGGACGTATCAGGGCTCCAGCAAGGTCGGCGAGGCGGGCAAACGAACTGGTGGTCGACGGCGAGGCGAGGCGCGGTTGCGGCGGAGCTTGGGGTGCCCTAAATCGCAGGCGCCCTTCTCCTCCAGAGGCGGCCTGCTCCGGTGAACTTGACTTTGAATGCTTCCCATGTCATCACTTGACCATGGTTCATATTGCGGATGCTATTCCACCAAGCTCTTGCATCTCCTGCTAGATAGTGAGTGGCGAAGAGAACTTTCTCATTTTCATCAACTCTTGCAACTTCTAAGTTGTTTTCCATGGTCTGTAACCAGTCATAAGCAACTAATGGGTTCTCAGATTGGTTGAAGATTGGGGGATTGGTGTTCTGAAATTTTTTGAGTTTAGATCCCTGGTGATCCTGATTTCAGTGTCCTTGGTCACTGAGAGCCATCTGGGTGATCTGTTGAAGTGTTGCTAAGTTGTCTTGGCGTTCTGCCCTGCTTGCTTCACGGTCTGCTATGAGATTCTGCAAGATTTGCAGCATTGGGTCTTGCGACGAGCTGCTCCCTCCTTGGTTTCCACGAGTCATCTGAAGATTGAGAAGGATATAGGGTAAGAGGGAAATTCTAAGGTTCATGGTTTTGTGTTTTCAAAGCTAAAACTTTGAGTTAGACTCAGGTTTTTCAACTAACTTCATTTTCATCCATGCAAGCAAGCACACGATACAACACACACCACAACAATCAAAGGGAAAACAGATGGTTTGAAGAACCATTCTATAAGCTACGATACAGTGAGATCGATACATCTCGTGCTACGACAGTGCTCTAGTGCATCTACTCATCGTTGATGAAGTAGGAGTCGTCATCCTCAGTGTAGAAGTCCATGGCATCCTCCTCCAGAAAGTCATCATCGTTGCTGAGGTAAGAATCCATGTCTCCTTGGATGTCTTCACCTTCATCTTCTTCTTCCTTTGCTGCCAGCTGAGCTTCCTGCTCCTTGATGGTCTTCTCGAGGTCGGCCACCTTCTTGCGAAGACGGGCGATGGTGCGATCCTTCTTGGCATGCTGGCGGCAAAGAGACTGATGGTCTTGGACAAGCAGTGCGAAAGTTTGGGCCTTCTGATCGGCAATGGCACGGTTCTGGTTGGCTAGCTCTCTGGCATTGTCCAGTTCCTGCTGTCTGTCGTGAAGCAAGAAGTCAAGGTTCTCCACTTGACGCCTCAACCCAGGGTGACTTGGCATCTCATTGGCATTCCCATAAAGTCACGTCTTGCATAGTGGGCAAAACGGGTTCCTTGGGTCTTGTTGACGCTGAGGGCACATAGACGTGCGAGAGCTTCATGCATGGCCCTGGCTAAGCCATCTAGCCAGCTGTTCTCTCTCACGGAGAACTGAATTCTCCCAGAAGTTGGTGCTTCAATGCTTCCTCTAAGATCTGCGGTGACTAGCCACTGTAGGTCTCCTCCTGGGGGTCCTGGAAGTTGAGCTCCAAGAAACTCCAGATGCGGGCGTCCCAGTAACTCCGACAGTGAATCCAGATCCCTCTCGAAGATCAGCTGACCTCCGTTTCCCAACTGGTAAAACTTGCTGAACTGAGTCTCCATCTACAAGAATTAAGGATGAGGAAGTTAGTGAAGTGATCAAGTGTGTCAAAATTTAAGTAGTAGTGTAAGAATTTTGAGTAACCTGAATTTTTGAGAAAGAAACCACAAGGGTAAGAGAGGAGATAGTTTTTCATAAATACTTCCTTTGGTTTTGAAACTAAGTTTTTGTTTGAACGTCCCTTCTAACTAGGGTCTCCTATGGTCAGGATGGCTCTGATACCAACTTGTCAACACCCGGATTTTTAATCCTAGATGCCCGTTATGCCATACCTCGCAATCCCAGGATTACCATTTTTGCGAGACATAACGGATTGGATATCACAGTACATCATCCATTACAAACCATACATAAGGTCTTACACAAATAAGGATCTCATGATCCAGTCTTAATACAACAAGCAGCGGAAATAAAAGATAAGCGTAGCGGTGGGGTCCATCTTCAGGGGCACAGGCAATGCTGACGAAGGCAGATAGTCCTAGTTATCATAGCCATCCTGTTGGCCATCATCTTGATAGTCTCCTTCATAGTCTGGCCATGAGAATAGCCAGGGACAAAAGCCATGAGTACTCTTTAAGTACTCGCAAACTACCACTAACAGGTACTATAATTCTAAGTTAAAGTGCTAACTCCAAGTTTAACTATAAAGTTAAGTTTGAAACCTAAGCTGAGTTCAGAAGCAAAGAAAGATAAAGTAAAGTTCTAAAATCACTTAAGTGGGAAGCTAATGTCATAAACACAACCCTGTTATGGTCAAGTCAAGATTCATCATTCATTTCAAGTTATTTAGAAAACATCTGACAACGAAATAGTATGGCCATTCCAACTATCCATAACCGCGGACGCGGCTATTCGAATAGTTTGACACTCTGCAGAGGTGGTACACTTTCACCACAAGATTCGATACATCTGTCAGGGATAACCCTGAATCATCATACTTAGTATGCAGATAATCAAACATAACCTTCCCTTTACACACCCTAGTATAAGCACCTCTCCTATGACCATGGCCTCCCAACCATGACCATCAGTCATCTTGGGCACTGCATAGGTGGACAACATTGAGAGGTAGCCTCAGCTCGGACCTCTCCCGTGAGGGAACTAATACTAAGACATATAAATTTCCAGCTAAGCCTTACCCAATTTAGGTAATGTGGTTGTACGGTAAATTTGGAATGGTATCGCATCCGAATCGAACCATCAATTTTATAAAAGGGTTAAGGCTCATGCCTCAACATTTTCATCATCATCAATCCTTTGTGTTTCTCAACACATGGCAAAACATCTCAATAGAATGACTCATCATTCCAAGGTTTTCATTCACCAAGTGTTCCCATCTAAAGTGACTCAAGTTTTTGATCTACTCTAAACTACTAAGTTAAGAGTGTTCACTAAGGTGTACAATATGGCTTCAATCTCATGCCATAGAATGACATCTAAAGGGTTCTAAATAGGTCAAGTTTTATACTTTTTATGCTACCTTCAAAACAAGTAAAGAACTTTGTGTAAACTAAGGGAGTAAAACTTGTAAATAAGACTTGGGGTACTAATACTCAAAGGAGTGTGATCAAAGCATGCCTAAGGCATCCTTGCTAAACCATCTAGCTTGATCCTAGTTTGTTAAGCACTAAACTTGCAAGTGTTAGTTTGCACTGTTAATGGTGGCTTGCCTTGGTTGGTGTAGTGGTTGAAGTTTTCTTCTTCTTCTTCTTGGTAAAACTCCTCCTCCTCGAAAGCTTGGTCGGTACTATCATCTATAAATACATACGGAGTACACAATCACCAAACGATACTTAACTAGGCTAAGTAGCATTCTAAGACACACATTTGATGATCTATTATCATCATAAGCATCACAAGTTTAATTCAATGGTTTCATCCTTTTTATTTTAGAAAAGTAATTTCTACTCATTGAAAAATTAACTAAAATTTAATATTCCCACCTAAAATATGGGATCATGTTGACACATGTCATCACCACATATTCTAACATGGGGGAATGAGATTTAAAGGCTGGATCAATATTACTTTGGTTTAAGTTCATTATTTAATGATTTAAAGTGACTAGAAATGCCTATATAGCATTATTTTGGTACTAGTCCAAAGTCACTACATGTAAACCTTAATATTATTACATATTTAGATAGATATGATAAAATGTGATTTTTGAGAGTTGGAAACAGCTCAAAACCTAACTTGGTTGATTTTATAAAAATGTTGCAAGTTGCACATGCTTCTGTATTATTATTTTCATTAGGAGAGATCTATAACTCTAATTGAATTAAATCCAACGGGCTTGGATAGATCATCTTAATACCTTTCAGGCAAAATTGGTTTCATGCAATTTGGATTTGTAAAACTCCCAGAATTGAATTTTAAACTAATGGACAGAAACTAGATTTAACTAAAAAGAAAAATCCAGATTTGAACGGTTGGGCTAGCGCGGGAAAGAACTTGGGCCGGTCCAGTGGCGCTCCGCGGCGCGGGGCTCAGCTGACAGGGGGCCCCGCTTGTCAGTGGGTCTTAACACGAGAAACGGTACGCGCGCTGTGGGCCGTAGGATTAGAAGGGGGATCTACGGCTGAGGGTCGTCGTCGATGACGAACAGGTCGCCGACGAGCTCGAACCCTAGCGGCTCGGTGGGGGTCTACTAGGGACGTACCAGGGCTCCAGCAAGGTCGGCAAGGCGGGCAAACGAAGTGGTGGTCGACGGCGAGGTGAGGCGCGGTTGCGGCGGAGCTTAGGGTGCCCTAAATCGCAGGCGCCCTTCTCCTCCAGAGGCGGCCTGCTCCGGTGAAATTCCGGCGAGCTGCTGCTCCCCTTGCTCCGGCTAGAGGTGGGTGAGGTTCAGTGAGGTGAGGGGAGTGGAGTGGTGTGCTTCAAATGGCTGGGGGTGGCCTCCTTTTATAGGCCGGACGGTGAGACCGAGCGGGATAGGCAGGCGACGGTGGCGACATGGCTACGGCCGGCTAGAGGCATGGCTGAGGGTGGCGATCGACAGGCGGTCCCCTGGCAGTGCTCTAGGAAGTGAATGCGGCCGTAGGGGCGGTGGTATGCGGTCTGGGCAAGGTGGCGCTCTGAGCGGCAGAGGCGACGGTGTCCACGGCGAGCGGTGGCTATGGTGCGTTGGGCGGCGAACGGGCGTGTCCGTCGTGTTCCCTGGGTCATGGCGGAGCGGTGGGCGCGGGCTATGGTCAAGCGGCAGCTTGTGCACGCGGGGACAGAGCGTGCTCTGTGGGCGGCATCAGCATGGTGCGGTGGCACTGGGCGCGTGGTTTCCTCGGTGGTCCACTGCAGGGCTTGGCTCGGGCAGGGGACAGAGGGTGGCGGTGAGGTACTAGCTACCTCCTAGACATGGAGAGAGAGGGGGAGATGGTCTGCTGCAGCGGGGCAAGGTTTGGCCGGCGAGCATGTCCTCGGGTTGGCATGGCATGGCTGTTAGAGGGGTAGGGGATAGGTGCTAAGGGCCTGGTTAGATCAAGAGGGGACAAAGATATTAAATGGAGATCAAATGGGGGCAGAACCCTGTTCCAAACAGTGAGCTATGATTTAGGTTTAAACCTGCCTGCCAAGTGTTTGATTAAATGGCCGCAAGAAATAAACTTTTGAATTTTGGTTTCGAAATTTTTGAGTGTTCTCCACTGATGCTAGGTAGTCTCTGGTTGCAAGGGTTTTGAAAGTGGAGCTCAAATAGATGGTTTTTGAAATAGGGGTGATCTATGCATATGCATTGGATTCAATTTTCAAATGCCATTTAAAATAAGTAAAAGAATGTTTTTAGCAGATCAAAAGGTGGGCCTTGGTACCTCATTATGTGCACTAGCAAGGGGTACAAAGATCATGAATTGTTTCTGTTAAAAACTGAGTGCTAGGAACACTTAAAGTAGTGTAGTGGATTAAAATGGCCAAAATGACCTTTCCTCCTTTTTAATTCTTTTTGATTTGATTTTCTTTAGGAAAAGTTTAGGAATGGTGTAGATGATGTTTAAATCACCTAAGAAACATTTTACAAGCAAAGAATCATAGAACCAAGGCAATTCAAATCAATCCTTAATTTAAATGCACATACACATGAATGCTTTCATTTTTAATTTGAAAAAGTTTTTGTTAACCCCAAATTTGATGATTTAGATCTTGATAAGCTTGGATTGAAGTTTTGGGATGTTACAGAATCCCTGCTTCCTTCTATGAAGGCCTTTCTTTTACTTTTATGTTGAATCTGCATCTTCTATGTTTATGCACCTATTAAGAGAGCATAGTTGTCATTCTTAGTTCTATGTGCACTGTCCCAAAACTTATTGGTTGATTCATAATGTTGATATTGCTTGTTCTTTAACTATTTGTATCTAGTCACCCTTATGAACTTTGAAGGTGTCCTATGCATTTATTGCTATTCATTGAGGGACAAGCTGAATGCCACTATTCTATGTTTTCTATAAGTGAAACAAACAAACGTCTTTCAAATGCATTGTTATTCATGAATCTTTTGTTTGTACCTTTTCATGTTATAACATAGTTGCTATGTCTTATTGTTAGAACCATACATTTCATGTCTATGTTAAAATACTATGATCCAAGCTACCAATGCTTTACAAATACCTTGATCAAGATTGTGATGGTGCATGTGACCTCAAAAATTATTGTTTTTATCACTTACCTACTCGAGGACGAGCAGGAGTTAAGCTTTGGGATGTTGATACACTGTAAACGTATCTATAATTTTTGATGTTCCATGCTTGTTTTATATCTACTTTCTTATATTTTGTTCACACTTTGAGGTATTTTTATACACTTTCTAGAACTAACCTATTAACAAGATGCCACAGTGCCAGTTGCCTGTTTTCTACTGCTTTGGTTTCAGAAAAGCTGGAAAATAAATATTCTTGGAATTGGACCGGACAAAAGCCAAATTCGATATTTTACCGGAAGACTCATGGAGCCAGAAGACGAGACGGAGAGAGGCCAGGGGCTGGCCAGACCATGTGGTGGCGCGGGTCCCCCTGGCCGCGCCACCAGATGGTGTGGGCCCCTGGTCCACCCTTTTACATCGCCTCTTCGCCTATAAGAAGCCTCCTGATGAGAAAACCCTAAATAATCCAGCATCCAGCCACGAAAAGTTTCACAGCGCCGCCACCACCGAAGGGGAGATTCGGGGGACAGAAAGGCTCTGTTCCGGCACCCTGCCGGGATGGGGAATTGCCCCTGGAGCCATCTCCATCGATCTCCACCACCATATCCATCGTCGTTGCTGATTCCCATGATGACGAGGGAGTAGTTCTTCCTCGAGGCTAAGGGTTCTACCGGTAGCTATGTGTTCATCTCTCTCTCTCTCTCTCTATGCATGATCATATTGTTATCATGAGCTTTGTAATCAAGTAGATCTACCTTGCTACTCAAGTGCTTTAATAGATCTCTAGCTCTCCCCACATGTGTGAAAGTGATAGCGTGCACACCATGGTGGCACTTAGGCTAGAGATTACAAATACTTGTTATGAGTTATATTTGGAGTTGGATGTATCTATGAAATTGCGGTGTTTGTTGGAACCATCTAGCACTCAAGGTGACAGTGTGGGGTTATCTAGATGGAGAAAGCAAACTTTGAGGAGTGTTGTTACAGCCCTACCATGGATTAGAGTGTCCAACCGGAGAGTAGTATCATGAAGAGAAGATATTTATATGAGAGTGTTCACTAGTGAAAGTATGATCCCTAGGCCTTGTTTCTAAGCACTGAAACACCGTTTGCAACTAGATCTGTTATATGTTTGCTTGCTTACATCTTTCTTTCAGATTGCCTTTAGTCTCTTCCCACGTCAACCACGCACCATCAAAGATCTTTTTTGGCACCATTACCACTTATAATTATCCATACCACTTGTATTTCACTATCTCTTCGTTGAACTAGTGCACCTATACACCTGACAAGTGTATTGGGTGTGCTGGGGACACAAGAGACTTCTTGTATCTTGATTGCAGGGTTGCTTGAGAGGGATACCTTTGACCACTTCCTCCTTGAGTTCGATAAACCTTGGGTAATCCACTTAAGGGAAACTTGCTGTTGTTCTACAAACCTCTGCACTTGGAGGCCCAACAACTGTCTACAAGAATAGAAGTGCATAGACATCAGTAGCCCGCCTCCGCCGCACCAAGCCGCGCGCGCACTGCCGCCAGGATAGGCCAGCCCACTCCTCCGCCTGTTGCTATGCCCAAGTCTGTCGCTGATCTGCCTCTTCTCGCACGTCGGCGAGGCCATACCATCCGCCGCCAAGAAGCGTCTTCCCTACGAACCGTCCCAGACACTGAAGCAAGAGCCCCGCCGCCCCCTTCAGTGGTGGCGCGCGTGGCCTTCCGGCGGCTGCCTCTTGGGGCGACGAGGGAGGAGGGGAGCGGCGGCAGTGGGGAAGCGCTAGGGTTAGCTCCCCCCGTCGCCCTGGAGGTCGCGACGCGAGGGAGCGGGCCTCTCTCCGTTATCACCTTCCCTTTGCTAATTTCTAAATCGCTTATACTTGATCTCTACTTGCCCACCTAAAGGGCTACTTGGGATTGCTGGCAAAAAAATCACGTTGAGCCGCGCCTCCCAATTTAGTTTTGTGCCGGCGCGATCCAACTAGTTATCCGGTGCTTCCAGGCTGAGCACAAACCCGCCGGGGGCGTCGGATGTGAGATAAACGGTTCGTCTCCAGAGTTGCGTCGCATCACGTCGACGACCACACGGCTGCGAAATTTCTTGCCACCGAGTTCTCCCGCCATGCCCTTTCCACCTTTTTCCAACGCTTCCCGCCCAGTCTTACCGCACTTTTCTCGCTATATGTAGACGTGGCAGCCATCACCATTGCAGATCTACACTCACTCTAACACCATGGCCTCTCCTCAACTCACTCTCAGCTACGCGGAGGCGAAGGCGCACAATGCCTTTGACTACCATTGTCCGCCGAACTACTGGTGCCCACCCCCACCACCAATTCGAGTCTGAGCGCTGGAGGCGTGCCTGTAGGGCCGGCTTGCCGGACCGCCATCACGAACTAGTACTACGACAAGCTCACGCCGATGCAGCAGATGGACTCACGATGGATCCCGACAACAACAACACTTTGGTACGCCTTCTTCGTCAATCGATGGGAGAGGGGGCTCGCAAGGTACGAAGGGGACGACATGCCTCCTGTGAACAACAATGAGACCGACCAACCGATGGCTATGGTACGGTGCTAGAAGAAGACGAGAACGGCTACGAAGACGCCTACTATAAGCCTAGGCAGGAATATGACTAGTTATTTTAATGTATTTCACATGTTATTCAAATTTATGTATTACAAAAATAAAAATTGACTTGTGTTACGGGAGCCATGGCTGGGAGCCGAAGCCCCCCATTCATGTGATCTATCAGGTGGGTCCCCACAAGGGGCAAAAAACGATCGCACCGGACAACATATGGAGGAGGGGCACGAGTGGAGAATGGAGATGCTCTGGCACACCTAAGAAAAAAGGCAACTACTCCGTTGGTTTCAAATTACTCCGCACGCACGCTTAGTTAGGTGGGCTAGTACTTCCTCATTTATCCTGTGATTTTTGAAATAGATAGTATGGAATGTGTATTACATATTCTAAAAATCTCAAAGAAAAATTGGATGAAAAATGAGAGAGTACTAGTCCACCTAGATAATCGTGCGTGCAGAGTAATTTGTATTGAGTAGATATTTTGTGTATAGTACATTAGCGATTAGGCCCCTCCTCTATTTTATGTCTGAGGGTATGGAGGCCTCCCATTGTACATATATATGTGTGCAGTTTGCACCACAGTAATACAACGTGTGTTACAATCCCTCTACATGGTATCAGATTCCTCTCGAACCTAACCCTAGCCGCCGCCACGCCACCTCCCCTGTGAGCCGCTGCTGTCGCATCTGCCGTGCCCCCTCTCCCGTGCGCCACCGTCATGTCGTCCCTCTCCTCTGCCAATCCCTTCGGCTCCAACGAATCCTCCGACGACTTCGATCTGCCGACCCTCGCGGTCATCCGCGAGGTCCACATCGCCGAGCACGTCCCCATCAAGCTCTCCATCGCCAAGAAGAACCACCACGCCTGGAGGACGTACTTCTGCCTCCTCTTCCACGAGTACCACCTGCATGATCACATCGACGGCTCCGTTGATCTCTTCAACAGTCGCGACCCCAACTGGCTCGCTATCGACGCCACCATCATCCGTTGGCTCTTCCTCACCATCTCATCGGACATCTTCAAAACCGTCGTCTGCGAGGGCGATGATGCTCGCACGGTGTGGACGAAGATTAACGGGCTCTTCACCAACAACAAGCTCCAGCGGGTCGTGTTCCTGCAGCAGGAACTCTTCGGCATGTCTCAGAACGACCAGACCCTAGACGCCTACTGCCTGCGCCTCAAGGTGATCTCCGATGAGCTCCAGGACCTCGGCTTCATGATCGGGGACCATCTAATCCTCTCCACCCTTATCGCCGGTCTCAGCGAAGATCTCAGCAATGCCGCCTCCTACCTCACCCTCATGGCAGAGCCCACCTTCGAGCGTGATGTCGCCTACCTTTGTCTCGATGATCGCCACCTTAAGAACCTCCACACCCGCGCCGTCCACATCGCCTTCGCCGCCAGATTCCGCGCCCCGGCCCCGCGCCCTTCCAGCAGCCGCCGCGCTCCCCGGCGCATGCGGTGCCCTTCCCTGCGCCCTTCCAGCAGCCGCCATAGCAGCCGCAATAGCGCAACGGCGGCAACCATCGTCGTCGCGGCGGTGGCCGCAACAACGACAGTGGCAATGGCGGCACGAATGGTGGTGGTGGCGGCAACGGCGGTGGTGGCGGTGGAAACCAGCAGCCGACACCCCCATGGAGTGGCGGCCACAACCCCTGGACGGGGGTCGTCCATGCCTACACCATGCCAGTGCCACGTCCTCCCACCCCCGGACTACTTGGGCCACGCCCACCGACTCATAAGGCTCTCTTCGCCGTGACAGCACCTTATGCCCCGGTCTACAACGCCGCCCAGGCCTACAACACCGCTCCACCGACCTACACTCTGGCTTTTGGTGGTACCTCGACCTATGCGCCTCAGCAGCCTACATGGGATCCGGCTCTCTTCGCCGCGCTCCAGCAGGCGCCTGCTCCTAGATCCTACGCCGGCGGTGGCGATTGGTTCATGGACATGGGCACATCTTCTCACTTGGCCGCTCACCCGGGTAACCTCTCTCATTCCTTTCCCACTTCCACCGAGTCTCGCATCATTGTTGGTAACGGTGCCGGTCTTCCTATTTCTCACATTGGTTCTGCTAATTTTCCTTCTTCTTCCAAACCACTGTCTAATTTGGTCTCTGTTAAAACTCTTTCTCGTGACAATTCTGTAACTGTGGAATTTGACGCTTCTGGTTTTTCTGTTAAGGACGCCCGTGCCCGGATGGTACTCCACTGATATGAGAGCCCCGGCGACCTGTACCTGGTCCAGGCGTCTTCCACTCCCGGCGCCGGTCCTCGTGCTTTCTCCGTTGGCCTTGACCTTTGGCATGCTCGTCTTGGACACCCCAGTGCCAACACGCTTCATCAAATAATGAGGGTTTTTTCGTTTTCTTGTAATAAAAAGGCTACGCATAGTTGTGAAGCCTATCGTGTCGGCAAACATGTTCATCTTCCTTTTAGAAATTCTTCCACAGTTGCGTCTTTTCTGTTTGATATAATTCATAGTGATGTATGGACCTCTCCCATTCCAAGTAACTCTGGTTTTATTTACTACTTAGTCATTCTCGATGATTTCTCTCACTTTGCATGGACGTTTCCTCTTCGTAAAAAGTCAAATGTCGCCACCACTCTCACTTCCTTTTATGCCTATGTATCTACCCAGTTCGGTCGTCCTATACACGCCTTACAAACTGATAACGGAAAAGAATTCGACAATTTTGCCGTCCGCAATCTTCTTTCTTCTCATGGCACTATTTTCCGTCTAACCTGTCCATATACCTCGCAGCAAAACGGCCGTGCCGAGCGCGTCCTTCGCACCCTCAATGACTGTGTACGCACCCTTCTCTTTCACGGTCACGTCCTGCCCACCTTCTGGCCCGACGCCTTAGCCACCGCCACCCTCCTCGTCAACCTCCGACCATGTCGTTCTCGCTGGAGCTATGCGCCACACCACCTCCTCTTTGGTTCTCCTCCCTCCTACGATGGCCTTCGGATTTTTGGTTGTCGTTGTTACCCCAGTGTCGCCGCCACCGCCCCTCATAAACTCGCTCCTTGCTCCATCACGTGTGTCTTCCTCGGTTACCTGGCTAACACCAAAGGCTATCGCTGCTACGACCCTGTATCCCATCAGGTCATCACCTCGAGACACGTTTACTTTGATGAGTGCTGCTTCCCGTTTGCACAGGAACAGGTGGCGTCCTCCTCTCCTTCCACGAAGGCTACCCCGCAGCGTCGTGCACCTGCTCTGGCCACATCGACCACGCCCTCGAGCTCGGGTGCCGCCTCGTCGACCCCGCCGTCATCGCCTTTGAGCCCTCGCTCGGGCGCCGACCCGCCGACACCGCCTGCCGCACCCTCGAGCCCTAGCTCAGGTGCCGCATCATCGACACCACTAGCATCACCCTCGAGCCCTAGCTCGGGCGCTGTCCCGTCGACACTAGCTGCCGCACCCTCGAGCCCTAGCTCGGGTGCCGCTCCGTCGATCGCATCACCCTCGAGTGGACACTCGGGTGATGTCACGCCTGCCCCTCCGGGTCCGGTCACCCGCGCACACGCTGGCGTTTTCTGCCCATCGACGCAGTTCCCTGCGGACACACACGTCTGCAACACCGCGACATCTCCGTCGCCGCCTCCGGCGCCATCTCCGCTACCCGCCTCGGCTCGGGCGGCTCTTCGCGACCCACTGTGGCTCACAGCCATGCAGGACGAGTTCGATGCCCTCTAGCGCAACCAGACATGGCAGCTCGTTCCTCGACTGTGCCATGCCAACATTATCACCAGCAAGTGGGTCTTCAAGCACAAGTTCCATCTGGATGGCACCCTCGATCGACACAAGGCGCGATGGGTCATTCGCAGCTTTCGTCAGCGTGCCGATGTTGACTTCGCCGAGACCTTCGCCCTCGTGGTCAAGTTCGGCATCATCCGCACCGTGCTCCAGCTCGCCGTGTCTCGCCGCTGGCCCGTTCACCAAATGGATGTCTCCAACGCCTTCCTTCATGGTCATCTTGAGGAGCAAGTGTTCTGCCAGCAGCCCACCGGCTTCGTCGACTCCACCCATCTGGATCATGTGTGCCTGCTTTCGTGCTCATTATATGGGCTCAAGCAGGCGCCTCGCGCATGGTACCAGCGCATCACAGCGTTCTTCACCAACTCGGCTTCCGCTCCACACGCTCCGATGTCTCGTTGTTTGTCTACCATATGGGAGACGCCACGGCATACCTGCTGCTATATGTTGATGACATCATCCTGACAGCCAGCACCCCTGCACTCTTGCAGCAGCTCACCGACCGTCTTCGTGCTGAGTTCGCGCTCAAGGACTTGGGGCCTCTACACTACTTCCTCGGCATCGAGGTGGTGCGCCGACCGGATGGCTTCTTTCTTCATCAGAAGAAGTATGCTCACGAGCTACTCGACCGTGCTGGGATGCTTAATTGCAGCCCCGTCTCCACACCCGTCGACACGAAGGCTAAGCTCTCTGTCACGGATGGTTCTCCTGCGCCGGATGCCTCGCTCTACCGGCCCATTGTTGGTGCGCTTCAGTACCTTACTCTCACCAGACCGGAGCTCCAGTATGTTGTTCAGCAGGTGTGTCTTCACATGCACGCTCCCCGTGATGCTCATTGGACTTCAGTAAAGCGGATTCTCCGCTACATCCGAGGCACTCTGGACCTTGATCTCTCGCTGCTTGCTTCTGCGGACACATACATCATCGCCTATAAGGACGCAGACTGGGTCGGCTGCCCCGACACGTGGCACTCTACTTTGGGGTACTACGTCTACCTTGGACCCTCGCTCATCTCGTGGTCGTCCAAGCGGCAGCCCACGGTCTCTCGCTCCAGCGCCGAGGCGGAGTATCGGGCTGTTGCTAATGCTGTCGCTGAGGGCTCTTGGCTTCGACAGCTACTTCAGGAGCTCTCTTGTCCTGTCGACAAGGCCACCGTGGTCTACTGTGACAACGTCTCCGCCGTGTATCTCTCCGCCAACCCCGTCCACCATCACCGGACGAAGCATATCGAGTTCGACATTCACTTTGTTCGCAAACATGTGGCTCTTGGTCGCATACGTGTGCTACACGTACCCACCTCGCAGCAGTTCGCGGATATCATGACCAAAGGATTGTCTACGGCGTCCTTCCAGGAGTTTCGATCCAGCCTTTGCGTTCGCTCTGCCGACGCTTTGACTGCGGGGGTGTTGAGTAGATATTTTGTGTATAGTACATTAGCGATTAGGCCCTCTTCTATTTTATGTCTGAGGGTATGGAAACCTCCTATTGGACCTATATATGTGTGCGGTTTGCACCACAATAATACAACGTGCAGTTTGAAACAGAGAGAGTAGTAGATAGATAGAATTCTAAACTGCGGATTAGACGTAATCGTAAACAGTTCTCAAATTCGGTGTGGGTCACTAGAAGCCTTCTAAAACGCAGTCTTTTCAAGGAGGGCCTCAGGCTAAGGAAACCCCAACACGTCTTTTCTGGGACTGCACTTCTCTGCCCAAAAATAATGCCAGTCTATTATGCATACTACCTCCAATCCAAGTTAATGTTCTCTGGTTTGGCCAGATTTGTATATATCTAACACTAAAATATGACTAGATACATTCAAATCTAGATAAATCCGAGAACAATAATTTGGATAGGAGGAAGTAAGGGGTATTTCGGTCTTCCATGAAATTCTATTGGCAAGTCAAATGCTTCCTAAGAAGATTGATATGACTATTTTAATTATTATTGGTTGCTGAAATGTGTAGATGCAGCGCAACCACAATTTTTTCAAGAATGCAATTCCAAGGATTAACTCTTGACAATTCAGGCTGAAGCAAGATCTTATTCTGATTGGACACAACCACACAATCTTAAAAGAAAAAAAAAATCCAAACTGTCTTGGCGCTTGGAAAGACAAACATCTTTGATTGCTAACTTTATTTGCTTTCATTCTGTTTTATTATCCCATTCTTTGTTCTTTGCATGTACATTTATATATAAACTTAATAAAAATATACACTGGGACAATGTCCTGTTTTCTACATAAAAATATGATAGCAATATTGGCTGTAAAGTCAGTAATCAGCTACAGATATTGTACATGACAGCTCAAGAACTGCCACCAAATACAAAAAATGGTTGTACATGCTTCTTGATAGATATATTCTAGTATCATATTATTGCTACAACATTCCTGTACATCAACAAGAAAGTTCATACGAAATATATCCTATCCACAATTTTACACGACAAATGAATAAATGAAGTCATACTCCCTGTATGATAATATGCACAAATTTACACTGCAGATGGGTAAATGAAGTGATACTCCCTGTATGATCATATCCAGGAGTATTATACAATGTGGATGCAGTAACTAAAGTAGTATCATGCATTGTGATACTAACCCATGATACTATACATTGTGGGTGGCCTTGATTCCTGCTGCTCAAAACTTGGAACGCTGACCGTAAAATCAAAATTGCACCCCAACAATCATGAGGATGCCTCACTTAGATTACTATCTTAACCTATATTTTCTAATGCATGTTGTAGTACTATATTTATATGACCTATATTTATGTACATTTACACGAGAGGCCGGATGAATGGGTTAGTGGTTAGTTAATCGACACGCTAATGCGCTACCGACAGTCATCTTTTCTGGAGCCTAGAGGAAACCAATGGTTCTCACAGGATTCTGCAGAGGGTGAGACAGATCCCTTCTGGGCTCCTGTTCCTCAGCAGGTTTCTTCTCCATTGGGCTCGCCCGAGCTACGACCTTCGTCTTGGTCCTCATCATTCCCGACGGTCAGAGTTTTCTCGAGCTTTATATCTTCAGTGTCTGGGAACTGACGGTATGCGGAACGGAATCCATGGTGAATATGTTCCATTTTCCCCGACCTTTCGTCTTCCCTGTCCATGTCTATCAAATCCTACACGGTCACAACACAGCCGATCAGTGGAACACAACTCACCAATCACCATACCAAAAATTCTACTACTGGGTTACTTCCTAGTTTGGACTATTATGGAAACAATACGAACCTGTGCCGGAAAAGTTTTGAATTGGGGAAGAAATTGTGTTCTACAGTACTGATTGAACACAAGAATGAAGAATATAAGGGGTATGGTGAAGCCTGCAGCTACCGGTGATTTTTTGAGGCCAAACACACCGAAGCAGATGATCTGGGTCAGGACAAGCGAGAATATCACCGTGTTGTGTGCAATTGGCCAATACAAACCACCAGTGTCATATCTCATGCGGTAAACATTAATTAGCTGAACACAGATACCAAATGCCAGATCAAGTTAGCATACGGAACCAATAGGGTTCAAATAACAAAATTAATTTTATCATGTATTTGCCAAAAAGAGCAGTACTTTATTTTCCTGTTTTATATTTCCACATTTGCACTGTAAGCTACTAAACAATGTTCACCTATAATAGCAACGAAATTCTAAGAAAGTAGAATGCAACATAACAACTGTTATGGACTTATTAGCATAGCAGAAGCCATTTGTAATGTCTCACCTGATTGCGGTATACGACATAACCAAGGAAGAAGTACACTAGCAGAAAAGGTAAGATCAAGGGTGCCAGTACAGAGCATGAGAAGCCCAATAGAATAAACAACATTACTTTTGGTACTTCTGTGTGATACGGAAACGTGGGAACAAACGTTGTGTCTTCTTTCATTCTCAGAACATACTTCCTTGTAAAGTTCCAGATCAGACCAAAGAGTTGCATAAGTTCAGATGATAAACTGGCCCATCCTGAAGTCAGAACATAGGTGATGAAGAAAGTAGTCTGAAATCACAGGTTTACAAAATTACTGTATAAGTGTAAGAAATTTAAAGGAAGGACAAATATCCTACATAGTATTACTATTGACCATCCATAAACCAAATGATCTTTCTGTAGTATGAAAGAGCTAACCTGTCCAGGTATAACACTAGCGAGCCGGACAGCGATGTCCTTTGTGCTTGAAGAAGAATTCAATTGGTTTATGACGGCACCAGATGCTAAGCTAACAAAGAACACATTCCAAATCAAGAAGTACAGGACTTTACGGCAAGCACTCCTCTTCCTTTCACTGTGAGATGTAGGCCCCTCCAATGTAGAAAATAACATCATTAATGGCGGAACGGTGTAGAGAAATATTTGCAGGATGACACTGGGAAGGTATCCAGTCACTATCTGGATCATGTATGGGCTGCACATGAAAGAGGAGTCAATAGAAGCCACTACAAATGTAGAAAAGGATATATGTCTATGCTGACTAGTGCCTCAACAATCCCAAAGCACAAGATACATCAAGCTAGAATGTATTAATCAGTCTAAATATCAACGATTTTGCATGCTGTTTCAAGTTTGAACTCTAAATGAGATCGCGTGCATACTAGTCTACAACTCTGGATATGAAGATGAACTTACAGTTCTAGTACAACGTGGGTACTTACTTCTTCAACATCCCATTAAGAAAAGGAAGCTTCTGATGCAACTGGTCAAGCTGAGATAGACCTTGTATAAATGTCACCGGTAGCAGAAATAAGAACATAAAAAGAAGAGAACCTAGGAGCATAGCTATCCGTCGAATCCAAAGCTGCTTATAAGGAAGCCAAATGTTTGACCAATACATATCATTTGGTTCTGGAGCTAGATCAGTAACCCACTTCATAGGGTTTGATGTCTGAAGTAGATCAGATGCAACCAGTGCTCCATACCGAGTTTTGAAAAATACAACAGCAGCCGCACATTCCTGTGTATAATTCCAGAATTGAAGTTACTGATTTTTTTTTACTTGATGAACTTAGTAAACAATGAATGTTTGCAAAATTGCAAAGCAAACCTCGTTATATATGTTATGTACAACTTCATCCGTGGGTAACAACTGGAAAGAATTCGAAGAGGCTCCACAAAGACAACACCGGTATGTAATTGCTTTGCAGCTCTGATCTAGAGTTGTGTCTGTGGACTGGTCCAACTTTCCACATGCCTTCTTCGCACCAGTCTGCAACATATTAAACATTTTTACTTCAAAAGCATAAAGCAAAATACTAATATGTAGACTAAAGGTACCAATCCAAATAAATGATCTGAGAACATGTTTTTCTCTCTAGAATACAGCCTGGAAGGTGTATCACATATGATAGGAGAAGTTCCAAGAGGCAAAGTTACAACACCGTTGTTTACGCGGCTTTTCTCGCTGCCACAAGGGTAGCAGCGTCCCAAGGAAATATGATTACTCGTCTACTAGCAATCACTCTGGTGTTGGCAAAGGAAAACCGAACACCTCGCCATGCCACGGATCAGTCCCGCCAGCCTCCAAGCTTCAGACTCTGACCTAATCTTTTGGACCAACACCTGCAAGGAGGGCGATACCCCATTGAAGACCATGTCACTCCAGTGTCGCCAAAGGCACCAGAACACTAAGGGGGGCGCAATTTGGTTATCCTTATGGAGTCCAGGCAGGTTCTAGGGGGCCAAAAGTGGGCCGATTGGATGCCTGCCCGTCTTCCACGTTGTGGCCCGCGCCCCCCTCAAAACACCTTGGGCCAGGCCCCGGGGGAACAACCCAATTGACCGTTTCCAGTGAGCCACCCTCACTGCGTGCATTTTGGACAACTCCGCGTACGAGCAGCTGCAAACCATGGAGATGGCGCGAGCTTTCACGGTGCAGTGAAAATGCGGCGGGAATTTAAGGCACCGCCCGCCTAAAGTCGCCCCCCCCCACTATTTAGCGCCACTCTCAAGGTCGAAATCTAAACCACTATTTCCCCCTTCGAGCTTTTCCCCGGTTCGAGATCCATGGTGATGGTGGGTGCTTCTTCACCGGCTTGGACCAGGAGCTCGGCGACAGTCGTCGGTGGCGTGCCTTCTCCATCTTCCCCAAGTTGTGTAGTGTTGAATCCTTTTCCGATGTCTGTAAAAGACCTCTAACCCTTCATGTGGTAGCTTAGATCTGTAAGCATGTGTGTGATGTGCGTAGATTTGTACGGATGAGATGGTGCTTGTTGGTACTAAATGACTGATTAAGGTTATATGCAACCCCATTTTCATGCTTACCATAGTTGGGATTCGTGATGGTCGATGTAGGATTTAAGTTCCATGGTTAAGGTGTTAGCTCTTTTGTAGGTCATCATGCCTTCTTCTCCCTCGAGCACGGCGATAGTGGTGTTTCCGGCTTCTCCGTCGTGCAGGGGGACGGTGATCCTAAACTAACAGCACTAAATCATAAAATAACTATTGTAGCAATGATTTTGCATTCTCCCTCATCCCCCACCATCCAAACAAATAGAAATGCTATATGAGAATTTCTTACCATTATCTTCTGAACTTTACCAGCCTTGTAAACAACTTGATGGAATAGGTAGCTTGATGCATGGTACTTGGTGAAGAAATCACCGATATCACTACTGCACGATTCTTTTGTTGTCTTTGGTATCCCGCGAACAAGCACGGTAAATTGGCCTAGATTGGTTGTTGCGTGTTTAAGGTGAACGAGCCTCAGCCTAGCAATGTGCCTATACTCCTGAAAGATTGGGTAGAGAGAAACAACATTACATGTGTTCCTCAATAAGAGGGTACAGAGTACTCCGTAGTTTCTATGAGGAAATCACTTACAATGTATAGGAGAATGCAAGCTACTCCAGATATTATGTAGAGGACTACGCAATGAACCCAGAGCCTGCAATGCAAATAAAATGAATAACAAGTGTGGGACCATGCATGTTCTTTGTTAATGTTTTGAAGGGTTCAGACAGACAGAAAACTAATCAAGTCTAGTTAGAGGCAAAACAGATGACCCTATAAATACCAATAATCAACGCAAAATACCACAAGTAAGTTTTTTTTATAAAGGGCGCTTTATTAATTAAGAGTTTTAAGTATTACACCCGGCCTCAAACCACCTTATGAAGAACTTAAAATAATTACATTCATCATAAAACTTAGAATGAATGCAAGCTCACCATCTTGATTGCACTTCCACATTGGTAATTGTGAAGATATGCAATTGTTCTGAAGGAATCTCAAGATGATGCATGCTCCGTCCGAAATAGTGCAGTGGAAGAATTCCAAAGAGGCACAAAATGGCAGCTAGGGAAAAGATCCGTATGCTGCAGAGGAAAAAAAAGTATCAGTGTGCAAATTTGGAATCTGAGGCTAAAAAAAACTCAGAGTAGGTACCTGAATACAAGCATTCTATTCAAAGCAACAGCATCCAGTCCAGCGGCTGCCAAGATCTCTTCCTCTGTACACTGGATGGCCTTCACGATCCAGCCAGTGGATGGGACAAACCTCTCCAAGATAAAGGCCTCTTGGAGCAGTCTATGCTCCTCGGCGATCCTCCGGCCGAAGTAGACCCTGACAAATGCTGGCTGCTTCCTCAGGACAGAGTAGAGAGACCAAAAGAGCACGCAGAGCCCAATGTTGATGCCGGCAGAGGTCAGGAGCGCGCTGATCTTCATGGCTTCCTATCCTAACGGGACATGTCATCTAAGCACACACGGAAGCATCACCTTGAATCATTGATGCCCTTAGCTCCTACAGTTACAGGAAGCTGAAGATATTGCTTAACACTTAAGAGACTAAAATCTGAAGTCTAAACTGAAGTCTAGAGGAGATATTGCACGATTGTGGGTGGAAGCATGGGCTGAGTTGATGGTGTGGTGTTAGTCCCCTCTTGGGTTTGTACATAATCTGTCTTTTTCTATTAAAGAATCAAAACACGATGCTTTTTGCGTATTCACGGAAAATTTGTGCTCAGATTCTGTAATATCGCATACTCGGAGCACAAGTTTCATCAGATATGAATTGGAGGAACCTGAGCTGGGTTAACAGCTAGGCAAGATTCGATCTGTGCTACACCACTTTACAGGTAATACTAAATAGAGCTAGCACGTAACATACAAAATCAGAATCGACTTGCTACTTTGGAAGCTAATTATCAGTGAAAACAAATAAAAACTTGGAACAAAATGTCGAGAACACTTACACACGAATTTAATCTGCCTTTTTTTTTCTGATTGGAGTAGCAGAAGAATAAAAGGAGGAGGGGGAATCCGCTAACTCCAACTGGACTGGACTGGAACCCGCCCGAACCAAGACGTCGTCCGCCCGCCGCCGCCGCCGCAGAAGCAGAACCCTACACCACCAAGCGACCAGCAAAATCAGAAAGGAAACGCGACAGTCACCGGAACCATTGCCGGGGAGAGTAGGGGAGCAGAGGGCCGCCCCGCCCACCTCGACGAAGCGCGGCAATGGCGAGGGAGAAAGGTCGCCGGAGATTCCTTGGTGTGAAGCTGGAGGGAGCGACAGCTCGGAGTTGGTTTGTCTCTCTAGAGCAGAGCACATCCACTCTCCTGTGGAAACCAACCAATTTTAATGCGGACCCGCTAGCAGTGCAGAAGCCGGGGCCCATCTGGAGTATCAAAAAAATGTTTATATCATACTTAAAAATTGGTCACTATGTCCGAGAAAATTTGTATATATTTGAACATTTGAGAAAAGTTGTTCATGTGTGTTGGATTATTTGCCTGTGTAGTTTTTAAACTAGTATGTGAATGTACCACTTCCCAGTGCCCACCGAAAAACAATTGAAATAAGGAAAAAAATGAAAACCCCAAAATAAGAGGAAAAGCAAAGAATTAAACAGCAAAAACACATAGATTAAAACAGGAATAAAATATATGCTTCACACCTATTAGGTCGGCTCAACAGCATAGATGCTCCAGAGGTCGACTCCTTGACACCTGGAAATGTGGACCAACAGCATCACTCGTCTAGCAAGATGGCACAGCAGCAACCGCATTGCCATGTCCCCACTTGCTGGTGTAGCAATTGTGTCGTGTAGGCTTTGTCATCTTTGTTTCGGTTCATGTGCTTCCTCGTGTCCAAATTAGTTGACTTAGATTAGGCTAGATTCGATTGTATCTAGATATTATTTAGTATTAGATATATCGGTATTTTGATAAATTTGAGTCAACTAATTTAGATAGGAGGGAGCAGTACTTTTTTATATCCTGTTATGTTAAGTGTTTCCGCGAGCAGTCAAATTTATCATATTTAAAAATTTATCACTATGTACGATTTTTTTTGTATATATTTAGAAAACTGCGAGCATTTGAGAAAAGTTGTTCATGTGGGTTGGATAATTTCCCCATGTAGTTTGTCAATATCCCACTCCCCACCGAAAACAAACTAAAAAAAGGAAAAAAACAAACATGAAAACCAAAAAATAAGAGGAAAAGAAGAAAATTAAACAGAAAAATCACATAGTTAGAAAGGGAGAAAAAAGTAAAATATGAAGAAAAAACAATTATCAGTTGGCTTTGGCTAGTCATAGTGGTAGATAAGGTGTATCATGCATGCCACCTCGGCAAATGCTGAGGTGGTAAAAAAATGAATAAAAGAGGTGTTAGTGGTATTATAATATGATAGCACGTGTAGCGAGAAAATATGCTGTCAAATATATCTTGTACATTCAAATGTATCATGAGACTATGCTACACTTATGAAATAATATTTCATGATCTCTATTGTTTTGTGTGTTAGATAACAATACTAAAAATTATTTAATTGTGTGTTTAGTGCTGCAGATTATTTTTCCCACGGGCAGCTAAACAAGAGTTTTGGGGGCGGATTATCCGCCCCTTCGAGGGCCGGATTATCTGCCCTTGCCCCAATCGCCAAACGAGGACAAGGCGTGTCATGCTGTACGGGGGCCAGATTTTCCAGGATTGTCTAGCCAGGGCTGAAGTTTTTGCCTGGGCCGGATAATCCGCCCCTACAGGGGGCCGGATAATCCGCCCCCAGAGATTTTTCAACAAGCGGCCAAGGCACGTCATGCTGTGTGGGGGCGGAGTTTTCCCCAGATTATCCAACTAAGGCCGGACTTTGTATCCTGGCCGGATAATCTGCCCCCTCAGGCCTTGTTTGGTACTATAGTTTTTGTGGAGATTAGTAGGGATAATCCCCTAGAGTATTGGGTAAAAACTATACTTTCACCCAATCCCCATAAAACCCCACCCACAATCCACTAGGTACGAGTAGAGTATTGGGGATTGATAAAAATACACTAAAATTTAGGAAAAAGTGGGGATAAGCGAAGATTAAACTCGCTCCATACTCTAGTACCAAATATATTTTTAAAAGTAAGTGGGATTTGGGGTTTAGTGGGGATTATCCCCACTAATCCCCCTAAAAACTCTAGTACAAAATAAGGCCTCGGGGGCGGATAATCCGCCCCACAAGAATTTTTGCAAAGGGTGCCAAGGCATGTCACGCAGTATAGGAGCGGATATTTCCCCGATTTATCCGACCCGGGCCGGATGTTTTGGCCCGGCCGGATTATCTGGCCCCACTCAGGCCAAATTATCCGGCCCCAGTTTCTCCAACAACAGATTTTTTGGATGGGATATATCAGATCTTCATTCAAATTCACTTGGATCCTACGTAAAAGTGTAGTGTTGTTCATATCGATCCTCGTGAGATCTACACCTTCGACCACTCAAAATCTCTGGTCTTTGGGGAATCATAGGAGGAGGCGTTGGTCTTCATCGTCACCAATCAAGATCTTCATTTCTCCTCCATTCACTTGGAGGACTTTTGATCTAGAGTTTCTTACGAATATTTAGATCTTGGTTTCGTATGTTGATAAACTTATTTCTTGTGATAGCTTGTTGTTATCTCGGGAGCCTCAAATTCAGTTGTGGATGTGTGCCCCAGTAGTGTTGTAAAGCCAATGGTTCCCGCCTCAAATGGTACCAAATAGTGGAAGGTGGATCAAGCCTCTTGTGGCGATATCCATCGGAGAATAGGGTGAGGCCTATTGTGGCGTGGTGGTCTTAATACCGCTCACCCCCCCATGCAGACGTACTTCCCTGAACAAGGAAGGAACTGCAGTAAACCAAATCCTTTGTCTCCGTGTGCTCCACTATGGTTAACTCGTTCCTCTCTTTGCCTTTACTCGCTTAGTAGCTTGGTTGTCATATAGGGAAATTCATCCTAGTTGCGTCTCTAGAGAATTTACCTTTGTGTCAAGCCTAAAACTGAAAAAGAGTTAAAATTTGGAGTAGCACCTATTCACCCCCTAGGTGCCCATACGATCCGTTTCAATTGGCATCAGGGCTTAACCTCCTAAGAGAGTATGAGTACTAAGGAAGATGGTAGTGAGGTTGCGAATAAAGTCACCATGAATGATCTCAAGACCTTGGAAACAAGCTTTACAAAAACCATGGAGACTCAGTTGCAAGAGATGCATGAAATGATAGCGCGACTCATGCCAAACCCAGCCACACCTCCTTCTTCCACTAAGGCTACAACTCCTATTTCAAAGGAAAAAGCTAAGGCTAATTCCATTGAAGGGGAGTTGGAGGGTGACGATAAAAATAAGAGTTCCTCTTTGAAAAGGGGAAGTGGTAAGGAGGATTATAGTGAGGTCCCTCACTTATACTCATCTGATCCACCAATCCCTCACCCTCATATAAACAATAGGGGTGATCCACCCAAGCTTAGTGCATCTTCTTTCAATCAATGGCAATTTTTGATGAAGTATCGTGTGTGCAGTTCGTCTATTTAGTTATGGAAGATCATCGAGGGTGGTCTCCACATTGGGGATCCAACCAATTTGACAAGACGAGAAGTTGTCGATAATCAACTCAATGCGACGGCCTTGCACATGATTCAGCTTGGTGTGGGTCCCAAGGGCATGCCACTCATTGAACATCTCAGCACCGCTAAGGAAGCTTGGATGCCTGATGGCCCAAAATTTATCGAGCTTGTTGGGGAACACCAAGAGGAAGGTATGATGAGCACAACAACAAGTTTTCCCCTAGTTATGAAACCAAGGTTATCGAACCAGTAGGAGCAAGGAAACACCTCCAAGGTGTTGTTTCCAACTTGGAATCCTGCACAACACAACCACAGAACTTTGCCCCCAACTTACAATAAGGTTGTCAATCTCACCGTTTTGTTGAAAACAAAGGATTAAACGTGTTGTGTAGAAGATAGTAATAACTTGCAGAAAGTAAACATAAAACAGTAAATAGTTGTAGATTGATGGTAAAAGAAAGGACCGGGGTCCATAGTTCACTAGTGGTGATTCTCCTTAAGATAGATGACATGTTGGGTGAACAAATTACAGTGGGGCAATTTACAAACATCGACAAAGCAATACATGCATATACTAATCATCTTATCTCCTTTGGAACTTGATTGGGCATTACAACATTATACATAGACCGCCATCCAACTGCATCTATGATTAATAATCCACCTTCAGGTTATCATCCGAACCCCTCCAGTATTAAGTTGCAAGCAACAGATAATTGCATTAAGCATTGTGTGTAAAGTAAACAATACGATTGTTCTATGAACAAAGGATTGATGTTTTCTCCCTAGTAGCAACAACACATCTAGTACCTTAGAGATTTCTGTCACTTCCCCAGATTACAAGAGGCATGAACCCACTATCGAGCATAAATACTCCCTCTTGGAGTTGCTAGCATCTACTCGGCCAAGATAGCTACTAACAACGGAGATCATGCAAGATCACAAATAACAAAGACATGATAGAATCAATAATCAATTTGAAATAGCATCTCAATATCCATCCGATCCCCGCAAACACAACATGTAGGATTACAAATAGATGATCTTGATCATGAACGGAGCTCACAAGATCTAGACATGATAGCACAAAGGAGAAGAACTAACCATCTAGCTACTACATGGACCCGTAGTCCAAGGATGAACTACTCATGCATCACACCGGAGGCTTGCATGGTGATGAAGAAGGCCTCCAGGGTGAATTCTCCCCTCCGGCAGGGTGCCGGGAAGAGCTTCAGATCCCTCCCGATCTAGGGAAGGAGATGACGGCGGCTACAAAATCTTTCGTGGAATTTTGATCGGGTACTTAGGGTTTTTGTATTGGAGGTGATATATAGGCGAAAGGGGAGGCCGAGGGGGTGCCCTAGGCGGCAACACCGCCCCCTGGTGCGGGCCAGGCCTGTTCGTGTGGCCAGATGGTGTGGTCGGCCTCTGGCCCCTCTCCGTCTCGTCTTCTGGCTCCGTGTCCCCCTCGGTGAAATATTGACTTTGGCTTTTGTCCCGTCCAATTCCGAGAATATTCATTTTCTGACTTTCCTGGAACCAAAAATAGCAGAAAACAGGTAGCTGACACTGTGACATCTTGTTAATAGGTTAGTCCAAGAAAGTGTATAAAAATACTCCAAAGTGTGGACAAAACATAAGAAAGTAGATATAAAACAAGCATGGAACATAAAAAATTATAGATACGTTAACAACATATCAACATCCCCAAGCTTAACTCCTGCTCATCCTCGAGTAGGTAAGTGATAAAAAGAAAGAATAATTTTTGAGATGACATGCACCATCATAAAATTGATCAAAGCATTTGCAAAACATTGATAACTGGGATCATAGTACTTCAACATAGCATGAAAGATATAGTTCTAACAATAAGACATAACAACTATGTTGTAACATGAAAAGGCACAAACAAAAGATTCATGAATAACAATGCTTTGCAAGTCATTTGTTTGTTTCACATAAAGAAAGCATAATGAGAATGGTATTCAGCTTGTTCCTCATAGTGTAGCAAAACATAAATGCATAGGACACCTTCAAAGGTCATAAGGGTGACTAGATACAAATAGTTTAAGAACAAGCAATATCAAAGTTACGAATCAATCAACAAGTCTTGGGATAATGCACATTAAACTAAGAATGTCCACTATGCTCTCTCAATAGGTGCATAAAGATAGAAGATGGAGACTAATACATTGCAAATGTATCTATAATTTTTGATGTTCCATGCTTGGTTTTATCTACTTTCTTGTGTTTTGTCGACACTTTGGAGTACTTTTCATATGATTTCTTGGACTAACCTATTAACAAAGAGCCACAGTGCCAACTACCTGTTTTCTGCTGTTTTTGGTTCCAGGAAGTCAGAAAATGAATATTCTCGGAATTGGACGGGACAAAAGCCAAAGTCAATACAACGAGGGGAACACGGAGCCAGAAGACGAGACGGAGAGGGGCCAGGGCCAGCCACACCATAGGGTGGCGTGGGTCCCCCTTGGCCGCGCCACCAGGTGGTGTGGGACCCTCTGGCCTCCACCGACCTTGCCCTTTCGCCTATAAGATCCTCCCGATACAGAAACCCTAAATAGTCAAGCCTCCAGCCACGAAAAGTTCCACAGTGCCACCGCCACCGAAGGGGAGATTCGGGGGACAGAAAGTCTCTGTTCTGGCACCCTGCCAGGATGGGGAAGTGCCCCCGGAGCCATCTCCATCGATCTCCACCACCATCTCCCTCACCATTGCTGATTCCCATGACGAGGAGAGAGTAGTTCTCTCTCGAGGCTAAGGGTTGTACCGGTAGCTATGTGTTCATCTCTCTATCTATGCATGATCATATTGTGATCATGAGCTTTGTAATCAAGTAGATTACCTTGCCACTCAAGTGCTTTAATAGATCTCTGCTCTTCCCATGTGTGTGAAAGTGACAACGTGCACACCATGGTGGCACTTAGCTAGAGATTACAAATACTTATTATGAGTTATATTTGAAGTTGGATGTCTTTATGAAATTGTGGTGTTTGTTTGAACCATCTAGTACTCAAGGTGATAGTGTGGGGTTATCTGGATGGGGAAAGCAGACTTTGAGGTGTGCTGTTATAGCCCTACCATCGATTAGAGTGTCCAACCGGAGAGTAGTTAAGAGTAGTATCATAAAGAGAAGATATTTATATGAGAGTGTTCACTAGTGAAAGTATGATCCCTAGGCCTTGTTTCTAGCATTGAAACACCGTTTGCAACTAGATTTGTTACATGTTTGCTTGTTTCCATCTTTATTTCAGTTTGCCTTTAGTCTTTACCCACGTCAACCACACGCCATCAAACTATTTTCTAGCACCGTTGTCTTATATCCATACTACTTGTATTTCAATATCTCCTCGCCGAACTAGTGCACCTATACACCTGACAAGTGTATTGGGTGTGGTGGGGACACAAGAGACTTCTTGTATCTTGATTGCAGGGTTGCTTGAGAGGGATACCTTTGACCACTTCCTCCCTGAGTTCGATAAACCTTGGGTGATCCACTTAAGGGAAACTTGCTTCTGTTCTACAAACCTCTGCACTTGGAGGCCCAACAACTGTCTACAAGAATAGAAGTGCGTAGACATCAAGCTATTTTCTGGCGATGTTGCCAGGGAGGTAAGGTAAAAGGTATTCACACCGGAGGATTAGGAAGAAGAACCTCTCACAGCAAACGCCTATTTTCTGGCGCTGTTGCCGGGGAGGTAAGGTAAAAGGTACTCACATCCTCCGGTGTGAGTGCTCGAAGTTATTTCCTTTAGATTCTGCAATTTTGTCTTTTTGTTTCTAGTTTTCACTAGTTAGGCTTAATGGAAAACAACAACAAAATTAGAGAGCTTTATAGTATTTATCTTGAGTTAGGACATGAAGTGTTTGAAGAGATAATTAAAAAACCTATGGAACTTTATTTACATGCTAATAGCAATATTATTAGTATGAATTCTTTGAACACCATTATTGCTAATGCTATGGAAAAGTCTAAGCTTGGGGAATCTAGTTTTTATGAAAATGATCTTTTTAGTTCCCTAGCTTTAGAAGATAGCTATTCTATTGCTTATGATGATACCAAACCTCCAATATATGATGATTATAATGATGAATATGATATTTTCAGTCCACCTACTGTTGAGGAGGAAATTAATTATGATTACAATATGCCTCCTATATTTGATGATTATGGTGATGAAAATAATAATAGCTATGTTGTTGAATTTGCTCCCACTACAATCAATAAGAATGACTATGTTTATGTGGGGAGTATTAATTATTTTATGCATGTGGCTCATGATAAGAATATTTCATGTGATAGTTATATTGTTAATTTTATTCATGATGCTACTGAAAGTTATTATGAGAGAGGGAAACATGGTTTTATGCATCTCAACAATATTAAGTTTCCCCTCTTTATGTTGAAAGTCTTGAAGTTGCACTTGTTTTGCTTTATTATGCTAGTTGCTTTGTGCTTTCATGACTTGTTTCTTTACAAGATTCCTATGCATAGGAAGTGGGTTAGACTTAAATGTGTTTTGAATTTGCTTCTTGATGCTCTCTTTTACTTCAATTCATATTTCCTATGTGAGCATCTTCTCAAACTATCATGCGTAACTTAAAGGCGTTAAAGAAAAGTACTTACTGGGAGATAACCCAAATGTTTTAGATGAGTCTTGGAAGTTATTACCTCTGTAATAACCACTCCTTATCCTTTTTATTTGCTTTTTGTGCCAAGAGTAAGCTCTAATGAGAGAGAAGTAATGATTGGGGAAGTTGCTGTCGCGAAACAGATTTCTGTGCTTCACCATAAAAATTCGTGTAAAATCTCTATACGTCTTTTTGAGGCGTGAAATTTTGTTCTTCTGCCCCAGGTTGTTATCTAACTTTCGTTAGATCAACACTTTTTTATTTGAGCAACAGAAGATCTTCGAAAAAATTCGTCTTTACCTGCTGGTCTGTTTTGACAGATTTCTGTCATTATTTACATTTGCTTCTTGTTGGTTCCTTTTTGAGTTCTTTTTGGGGAATCGAGCTTTTTGAGGGAAGTGCTTCAGTAGCTAGTGTTCTAGTGGAAGTCTATTGGTGTTGGAACTGAACCTTAAGACTTATTATCTTGAGTACACTAATGTTGCTAATAAAGATTGTGTGAAGTTTTGTATGAAGGAAAAATTTCAGGTGTATGAAAGGAATGAGTAATGAGATGAAGGATGGACCCAAGCTCAAGCTTGGGGATGCCACACGTGTCACCCCAACAAATATCCAATAAGTACAAGCGTCAAAGCTTGGGGATGCCCAAGGCATCCCCTTCTTCATCAATAAAAATCCCAGGTTTCTTCCAAACGCTTCATTTTTATTGTTTCATGCACAGTTGTGTTGTTCTTGGAGCGTCTTTTTTTCGTTTTCGTTTTGGTTTTTGTTTGCTTGGTTTGCTTAGTTTTCTGAATAAATTGGTTGGACCCCCCTCTTTCATACATTGGTTTGCAAATAGTTTGGTTTGGTTTGGAAAAGAGTAGGAAAGTTCATACTTATGTGGTAAAAAGAACTTGTTTTTTACTGTGGCCTATGCTCTGTCATGCCATGCTTGATATTGTTTTGGATTTATGCTTAGTATTATTTGATGTAGCATGACTTTTATAAACAATTGAGATTGCTTATTGTACCTTGGATGAATCATGCGTTGTTTTAGCATATTAAAGCATAGTATAGTGGTATTCTCCTTTGATGCTTTATTTGGGTTGACTTGGCACATGCTCACACCATGTTATGACTATCTCAAGTCACCATAGCCTTTATGATCCTTTAGTTTTCAAGTTGTAGTAATGCTTTGATCAATGATGTTTTGTCACTCTGCATGATTATGGCCATTATTGCTCTCTTAGTTTGTCGCTCCGAGTCTTTTGCTAGCCTCCACAACCAAGTATGAGTTCCACTCATGCATCCAACTTCCTAAACCAAGTTATTCCAAAGAGTCCACCATACCTACCTACTAGCTTATGCTATTCCAAGTATATTCATGTTTTTTTACCTTCCAAATTAAACTTGTTATGAGAAAACTAGTGATTAAAGCTCTCACGAACTTGATGGCACACTTTACTTTTCTTGCCCTTAATAAACTTGAACCACTGTGTCGTCTATGTTGTATATGCTTGCACTTATTTGTTGGGAATTAGAGGAAACCATGCTGTCATGGGGAACGCTTTCAACATTGCACTTGGTACTTGTACCTAGTTGATATCATGCTCTTTTGTATATGGATGTCGTCGGTGTGAAATGAAAGGGGAGCTTGTAAGTCCATGAAGTTATGTATATGTGTTAGAGAAATGCCTGGGACGCTTGTCTAATCCATGCTGACATGGTGGAAAACTGCAGCGTAACCATAATGAGCTGTCTATGAAGCATTCTTCTTATAAAAAAAGAGTCCTATATTGAGAAAAAAAGAGAAAAAGAAAAAAGAGATTATGAAAAGAGGAAAAATAGAAAAAGCACCATATTCCCATGGTAAATAAGAAGGTTGCTGAGATGCTCGTTGTCTGCTTGCCTTGTCATGTTGATATGTGGATTCTTCCGTATCATCGGGCAAGGGATACCCCTTTGGCGTTTCTCTATGATACACATGTACTTATGATGACAAGAACTTACCGGTGAATAAACTTGAGTAGCATGAGGAGCGGCCCTCGTATACAAGGGACATGAGATTTCTAACTTATACTTTGTCAAGCATATACACCATAGTTTTTATCACTTTAACCTTAATCACTTCAAGATGCTTATGATAGGGGCAATGAGAGCTGAAAGCTATTAATTACCATAATTTTTGGAAGCTCTTTATGAGACTTGAATCCCTGCTTCCTTCTATGAAGGCCTTTCTTTTACTTTTATATTGAGTCTCCACCTTCTTTCTTTATGCACCTACTTTGAGAGCATAATGGCCATTCTTAGTTCTATGTGCATTGTCCCAAGACTTGTTGATTGATGCATAGCTTTGATATTACTTGTTTTAAACTATTTGTATCTATCACTCTTATAAACTTTGAAGGTGTCCTATGCATTTATGTTTGCTACTCTATGAGGGACAAGCTAAATGCCACTATGCTATGTTTTCTTTATGTGAAACAAACAAACGTCTTGCAAAGCATTGTTATTCATGAATCTTTTGTGTGTGTCTTTTCATGTTGCATCATAGTTTCTTTGTCTTATTGCTAGAACTTTGTCTTTCATGTTATGATTGAAGTACTATGATCCTAGCTTTGAATGTTTTACAAATACATTGATCAAGTTTATGATGGTGCATGTCACCTAAAAAATTATTCTTTCTTTTTATCACTTGCCTACTCGAGGACGAGCAGGAGTTAAGCTTGGGGATGTTGATACATTGCAAATGTATATAATTTTTGATGTTCCATGCTTGGTTTTATCTACTTTCTTGTGTTTTGTCCACACTTTGGAGTACTTTTCATATGATTTCTTGTACTAACCTATTAACAAAGAGCCACAGTGCCAGTTGCCTGTTTTCTGCTGTTTTGGTTCCAGGAAGTCAGAAAATGAATATTCTCGGAATTGGACGGGACAAAAGCCAAAGTCAATATTTCACCGAGGGGAACACGGAGCCAGAAGACGATACAGAGAGGGGCTAGGGGACAGACACACCATAGGGTGGCACGGGTCCCCCTTGGCTGCGCCACCAGGTGGTGTGAGCCCCTCCGGCCTCCACCGACCTTGCCCTTTCGCCTATCAGATCCCCCCGATACAGAAACCCTAAATAGTCAAGCCTTCAGCCACGAAAAGTTCCACAGCGCCGTCGCCACAGAAGGGGCGATTCGAGGGACAAAAAGTCTCTGTTCCGGCACCCTGCCAGGAAGGGGAAGAGCCCCCGGAGCCATCTCCATCGATCTCCACCACCATCTCCATCACCATTGCTGATTCCCATGATGAGGAGGGAGTAGTTCTCTCTCAAGGATAAGGGTTCTACCGGTAGCTATGTGTTCATCTCTCTCTATGCATGATCATATTGTGATCATGAGCTTTGTAATCAAGTAGATCTACCTTGCTACTCAAGTGCTTTAATAGATCTCTGCTCTCCCCATGTGTGTGAAAGTGACAGCGTGCACACCATGGTGGCACTTAGCTAGAGATTACAAATACTTGTTATGTGTTATATTTGGAGTTGGATGTCTTTATGAAATTGTGGTGTTTGTTTGAACCATCTAGTACTCAAGGTGATAGTGTGGGGTTATCGAGCTGGGGAAAGCGGACTTTGAGGTGTGCTGTTATAGCCCTACCATCTATTAGAGTGTCCAACCGGAGAGTAGTTAAGAGTAGTATCATAAAGAGAAGATATTTATATGAGAGTGTTCACTAGTGAAAGTATGATCCCTAGGCCTTGTTTCTAGCATTGAAACAGCGTTTGCAACTAGATATGTTACATGTTTGCTTGTTTCCATCTTTATTTCAGTTTGGCTTTAGTCTTTTCCCATGTCAACCACATGCCATCAAGCTATTTTCTAGCACCGTTGTCTTATATCCATACCACTTGTATTTCACTATCTCTTCGCCGAACTAGTGCACCTATACACCTGACAAGTGTATTGGGTGTGCTGGGGACACAAGAGACTTCTTGTATCTTGATTGCAGGGTTGCTTGAGAGGGATACCTTTGACCACTTCATCCCTGAGTTCGATAAACCTTGGGTGATCCACTTAAGGGAAACTTGCTGCTGTTCTACAAACCTCTACACTTGGAGGCCCAACAACTATCTACAAGAATAGAAGTGCGGAGACATCAGAGACTCAACATAAAAGTAAAAGAAAGGCCTTCATAGAAGGAAGCAGGGATTCAAGTTTCATAAAGAGCTTCCATAAATTATGGTACTTATTAGCTTTCAGCTCTCATTTCCCCTATCATAAGCATCTTGAAGTGATTAAGGTTAAGTGAACAAACTATGGAGTATAAGCTTGACAAAGTATAAGTTGGAAATCTCATGTCCCTTGAATACGAGGGCCGCTCCTCATGCTACTCAACTTTAGTTACCGATAAGTTCTTGTCATAGTAAGTACATGTGTATCATAGAGAACCGCGAACAGGGTACCCCTTGCCCGATGATACGGAAGAATCCCCATATCAAAATGGCAAGGCAAGTAGACAACGAGCATCTCAGCAATCTTCTTATTTACCACAGGAAAATGGTGCGTTTTTCTCTCTTTCCTCTTTTCTCATCTTTTTTTTCTTTTTTTCTCAATCTCTATCTCCTTTTTTATAAGAAGAATGCTTCATAGATTGCTTATTATGGTTACGCTGCAGGTTTCCACCATGATTAGGCATGGATTACATCAGTGGCCCAGGCATTTCTCTAACACACATACATAACTCGATGTACTTACAAGCTCCCCTTTCATTTCACACCGACGACATCCATAGACAAAAGAGCATGATATCAACTAGGTACAATGTACAAGTGCAAGCATATACAACATAGATGACACAATGGTTCAAGTTTATTAGGGGTAAGAAAAGTAAAGTGTGCCATCAAGTTCGTGAGAGCTTTAATCACTAGTTTTCTCATAACAAGTTTAATTCGGAAGGTAGATAAAAACATGAATATACTTGGAATAGCAAATGATAATAGGTAGGTATGGTGGATTATTTGGAATAACTTGGTTTTATTTGGAGTTGGATGCATGAGTGGAACTCACACTTGGTTATGGAGGCTAGCAAAAGACTGGGAGCGACCAACTAAGAGAGCAATAATGGCTATAATCATGCAAAGCGACAAAACATCATTAATTAAAGCATAAAGTGATATTACAAGTCGAAAACTAAAGGATCATAAAGGCTATGGTGACTTGGGATAGTCATAACATGGTGTGAGCATGCGCCAAGTCAACCCAAATAAAGCATCAAAGGATAATACCACAATACTATGCTTTAATATGCTAAAACAACGCATGATTCTTTCAAGGCACATTAAGCAATCTCAATTGTTTATAACATGTCATGCTATAGCAAAAACCACTAAGCATAAAGCCAAAACAATATCAAGCATGACATGACAAAGCATAGGCCACAGTCAAAAACAAGGTCCTTTTACCACTTAAGCATGAACTTTTCCTACTCGTTTCCAAATCAAACCAAACTTATTGGAAAACTAATGTATGAAAGAGGGGGTCCAACCAATTTATTTAAGAAAATTAAGCAAACCAAGCAAAGGAAAACCAAAAACAAAAACAAAGGCGCTCCAAGGACAACACAACTGTGCATGAAACAATAAAAATGAAGTGTCTAAGATTTTTATTGATGAAGAAGGGGATGTGTTGGGGATATACTTTCCGGGTATCCTCACAGTTCCTCACTGACCAGGGTGGCCCACTTCGGGTTAGAGCTTTGTGATACGTCCATTTTGCATCACTATTATATGTCATAATTCACTGTTATTCATTGATATATTTCATATTGAGAGGTGATACTTATGTTATTTCATCTGCTTTTGCATGGTTGATGACTTTTGAAACATGGACCGCTGCAGTCAGGATTCTGACGGAAAATGTACTGTTTGGAGGCAAAATTCGTGAAGATCAGAAAATCTGGGAAAATATACGGAAAATCCTATTTTTCCAGAAGACGAAGGCAGCAAGAAGGGGGGCTGGAGATAGGCCATAGGGGGCCCACACCACCCCCTGGCGCGGGCCAGCCTAGGCCGCGCCACCAGTTGGTGTGGCTGCCCTGGTCCACCCCTGGCACTCCCCTCTGGCGTACATTATCCTCCCGAAACCCTAAGACTCGGGGATCGACCACAGAAAGATTCCACCGCCTCTGCGGGGCGGAAAACACCGAGAGAGAAAGATCTCTCCGGCAGACAGATTTCTGCCGGGGGAATTCCTTCCTAGAGAGGGGAGATCATCACCATCAACACCACCATCAAGCTAGACTTCATCAGTGTGGCATCCCGCAGAAACCACTACTAGAAAATCGCGTTGTTTTTGTGCATTGCATCGTCATGACCGCATGCTCATGTCATCATGCCGCATTGCATTTGAGCATCGTCATCATCATGCATGGTTTTTGTCTAAACTATTTTCGAAACGCCTAGTTTTGTTTTCTAAATATTCCCGTCTTTATTCAAATTAAAACCCTGGTCTCCGGAATATTTTTGTTTCGTCTACAAACAGTTTTCAAAAGCCCCGTTTTAAATAAATAAAATTTTCAAATTGTTTTTAGGAGGCAGCCCGCCAGGCCCGAAAGCTCGGCCGGCCACCTCCAGATCCTAGTCTAACAAGACCCTAACCCTAACTAGACAAACCCTAGCTACCTACCCCCTCCTACCCCTTTCTCCCTCCACCCCGCCACCACGCCCTCCTGCTCTCAGCCACCACCCTACCCGCACACACACAACCCCCACACAGCCACCTCACTCCCTCCACTCCCTGTGCGCCACATCACCCTCCTGGCCCACTCCCCTCCACCTAATCACCCCCACACGCACTCCCATGCCCAACCCCACGCCAGTCCTCCTCGCTCCCACCCACCTAGGCACGCGCCCTGACCTCCTCCCGCTCCTCCCCGCCTGGCCCCACCCCCTGGTCCAAATCCCATCGCCACGCCACCAACCCCCATCGACAACCACCCCGCAATCCCTCTCTCCTCCCGGCCCCACCCGCTCGAACCGCGTCCTCCACCTTGTGTTCTCCGCCCACGCAGACACCGTCCCCTCCTCGAACCGCTTGCTCCTCTCCCCGCCTCCCCTCTGCTCCCCGATCGTCTGCCGCCACGTACTCCTCCGGTTGCCGCCCTCGTCCCTCTCGAGTCGGCCCGCCGTCGGGACCGCCCCTCTCGCCCCACCTCCCTAGGCCCGAGCCGCCGCTGCTAGCCACCGGCGTGGCCCCGTCGAAGCCCCGGCCCCGCCGCCACCTCCGGATCTCCTACGCCGCCAAGCCCGCCACCAGGAACTCGCCGCCTCCAGCCAGCAAGCGTCCGCCGCCGTCGAGCCCTGCACCACAGCGAGATCCGCCTCGACCTCGTCGGCCCTAGCTCTCCCTGCCGTCGAGCTCCTCGCCGACCTCCTCGGCACCGATGCCCGCCTCGGCCCCGGCCTTCCTCTGCACCGCCACCGGCTCCTCGGCCGACCAAGCCGGCCCCGCTCCTCGTCTACCTCCTTTGCCTCGCAAGCTCCGACGTGCGCCGCTGCCACCAGCGACCCTCCCCGGCAGCAGGATGACGCCGACCCTGCTCCGGCCATCTGCGCCACCCTCTGCTCCTCCCGCCTCCCCGCGCCCCGCGTCCTCGTCGCCCAGCGTCGCTGCTACCGGGACCGCGCCTCCGCCCCGTGGTCGCCGTCCCCGACCACCCGAGCCCCTGCCCGAGTTCATCCCTGACCATCATCCTCTTGAGCACATCGGCAGTAGGTGCTACTCTGCCTCCGCGAGTCCTGTTTTGTCCCTGTACCTGTTGAAGTGACCCTGAATATTGGTGTTGTTGTGTGCTGACTATGATCGGACAATAACAGTGTAAATGGAGTTGATGCCTGTTGGAGTTGGAGATGATACCTTGTGAAGATATGGTGGTGCTCTAGTTGGTGGGGTATAGACGGAAGGATGTTGACCCCCTTGAAGATCGCTGTCTCCGGGTTTCGCCAAGATGACTTTGCCAAGATCTTCCACTGAACCCTCGGTACGCCAAGATCGTCTCTCGGACGCCAAGTTCTTCGGCCCCGGCAACCCAACGGCCTGACCCAAGAACCGAAGACCAAACCCTGGCACACCAAGTTCTTCAACCCCGAGGACCGATCCATCGGAACGCCAAGACCTCCTTCCGAACCCGAGTTCTTCGTCACATGCGACAAGATCTACTCCGTTGTCCGAGAATGTTTCCGCCGAGACCGATCCCCGTCGAACCCTGAGACCGGACCTCGAACCCCCGAAACCAAGATCTTCCGAACCCAGTTGTGTGAACCTTTTCCCGAGCCCCTATTTTATAAATGCTATATATAAAACTTGTTGCATATTAATTGTTCATCTCACATGCATATCATGTGGGTTGGGGGCATTATGCCGATTCACCTCATAATTAAATATGGAGTCTATATGCGGGATATCTTTGTCTTATTCCGGACTCCATTTAAATTGGTGTAGCGAACCGATGCCATGTTTCGCCCTGTTAATAAAACATTTAAATTGTGGGGTTTCTAAATAACTTGAACCATCTAATTAATTGTCGGGACCCCGGTTCCGCTTAATATGGCCTAATTGCACCGCATCTGCATCATATCATAAAGCATGCCGGATCTTCTGCCGTAGTATTAAATATTGCATCCGGTGTTTCTTCTAGTGTTTGCTTCTTCGCGGATTAGGCCGATGAGTTGATGAGAGTATCATCAAGTTCTCCGGATATGATCCTTTGGCAGTGTTTCCCAGGCGAGCATCTCTCCCCTTCTACCTATTTTGCATTTATAGTCTTTATTTCCTCCTGTTGATCTATTGCTATCCGTGTTGCGATGCTTTAATTTTCGTGCACCATTTATACTCCTTGCAGCCTCTATATTGCCATGGACACATCCTATTGCCTGTTGTTTGATAGATAGTCGGCCCCGCGAGTCGTAGTTGCTTCGCGTCGTTGTCGTTCCACCGTTGATGGCAAGTTGGCACATGATAAACGGTGGAGATGCTTAATGGTGGAGATGATCATGACTTTAAACACAACTATTAAATTGCTAGATATAACTAATGTAGAGGCATCGGTGGGCAATAGATGTTATTTGGTTCTTCCACGCTCACTTGTGTCCCGTAGGACCCTGAGTACTTGATACCTGTTCCTTGATTTTTCGCACTATCCACATCCAGGAGGCCGTGGACCCCCTGAGCCAGAGCTTGATTCATTTCTATTTCTTGGGGACACAAACTAGTTTGGGGCTTTATTACTATTCTATACTTATGCCATGCTTTACTGCTTTATTTAATATTGTGCGTGGAGCACCTGTACTGTTTTGGAACGTGGAATGTTTCCGCGGTGTCGACAAGCCCAGTCACACTTTCAGGTTCCCAGTTGTTTACAACCATTGACACAAACCCTGGGTCCGTTCCGGAGCCGGCCAACTTCGTTGCGGGCAGCTTAGTGGGGTGGCCCCCTGAAATATTTTATGAATCCTATGATCGCTTTGTCATGAATGCCTCATTGGGTTTTGAGTTGGTTTTTCCGAGGTTGATCGAGTGTGTGTTGCTATTTGTGCACCCCTGCAGGGTAAAACTTTCTGAAAGCCATGTCCGCGGTTATGGACGACTTGGAGCATAGTATCTCGATCATAGACAAGCATAACTAAAGTAGTGTTATAAATTTGACTTAATATGTGACTAGTAATCAGATTCAACTATAACGGAATGGATATTAAAAATTCCAATAACTGCTGGATCTGGGTTGTTTTGTTATATATGCCTAGTAAGTATTGCAACTCCAATGGAATGTGATAAAAGTGCCAACCACTGCTGGGTTTTGGGATTCCTCAGGACAATTATATCTGACTAGTAAATGTTCCAACTACAATGGAATGTTAACTAAAACTGCCCACTACTTATGCTATCAGGATGAATCATGCTATCTATATCTGATTAGTAAGAGCTTCAACTATAATGGAATGAATAAAACTGCCAACAGTGTGAGTGCCTCGGTTTGACTTCCTCGTTTGGTGTCGAGGGGGAATACCAGGATGGGTATGTTTGGTGTTAGTATCAGGTAGGATCCGAATAGGTCTTTATTACCCCTCTCTAATAGCCGCCAGTGATACCGAGTCTCTATAGGTTGTTTAGTGCCGCTGCGCTGCCGCTTCACTCCACCATACCTATGTAGGTGAGAGCCGCCGAATTCTAGCCTCGCCATGTACTGGCCTCAGTACTGACGCTCCTCTTTTTCCTTTGCCCTTTGTCGGCACCCCTTTTGTTTTAGCAGGTTTAAGATCGACGTCGTTAGCAGGGTTACCCTCCCGGCTTGCCCTGGGCAGGGTTATGGACGACATTGGTTATTCTTCAGGGCTCTTAGCCCCATTTACATCTTGTCCGTACTCGGACGCTGTATCGTTTTCAAGGTGATTTGGATCTTTGTAGTGTATATCTGTATTCTTGACTCTTGGAGTCGTGCTGTATATATATCTCTTCTGTGGGTCCCATCGATGACTGTTGTGTAATGGTATTACTTTGTTTTCCACCCGCACAAAAGTGCCCGGTGGGCGTCCTTGAATCGTTTCTATGCGGGTTTGGCGGAAAGGGCTAAAACTTGCATAGCGCCGATTTGAGGGTGTTACAATCGGGATCATCATCATCACCACCATCATCACCATCAGCACCCTCATCACCATCTCCATATTGCTGTAACAATTGCGTTGAATCTTGCATTAGTTCTTAGGGGAAACTTTCCTGGTGTTGATTACTCTTTGTAGTTTATGCTATTGAGTGAACCATTGAATTATTGTTTATGTTCAGATTGTTATACATCATTATTCCATCTCTGATCATGATCCATATGATGTCTTGTGAGTAGTTCGTTTTGTTCTTGAGGACATGGGAGAAGTCATGTTAGTAGTGGAGTTGTGTTGAGAAAGATTCAATAGTTTGATATTTAAGTTGTGGTGTACTTCTTCTAGTGGTGTCATGTGAACGTCGACTACATGACACTTAACCTATATGGGCCAAGGGGAATGCATTGTGTATTTGGCTACTAATCATAGGGGTTGCCGGAGTGACAAAAACCTGAACCCCCATTAGGAAACCATTGCACAATGGACGTAAGGGTCTTAGAGTTTAAAGCTGTGGTTAGGTTTCTACCTTAATTACTTTCTTGTACTTACATATGTTTGCAAGGGGTATAATCACAAGTATGTATTAGTCCTAGGAAGGTCGGTACATTAGCACAGGTTCACCCACACAACACTTAGCAAGCTAAACAAGAATAATAAACTATATGAAGCGAAAGCACTTGACAACCTTACCATGTGTCCTCGAGAACGTTTGGTCATCTTAAGTAATACAACCGGCTTATCCTTTGCTGCATAAAGGATTGGGCCACTTGCTGCATTTATTCCTACTGTCTTTTATTTACTTGTACTTCATTAATTTGCTTTATCGAAAACCCCTAAAAATCCGTTTGCTAAGTATTTGCAGAGAATTCCTGATCCATACCACTAGCCAGCACCTTCTTCTCCTCGTTGGGTTCGACACTCTTACTTATCGAAAATACTGCGATACACCCCCTATACTTATGGGTTATCACTTTGCTTCACGGGCGACCCAGTCAGGGAGAAGAGACGTAGTCTAGTCCGGCTACGGGAAGGCCCAGAAGACTTACCGACATAGGCTCATAGTGTTACTTGTAGTCCAAGATGTACTCTGTAACCAACTCTTAGTCGTAGCCGGATAGATCTCTCCTGTAAACCCTAGGCCGGATATCTATATAAGCCATCCTAGCCAGAAAAGTTGCTTGATGGCTCAGTGTTGATGTAGAGCTTGTTGGGGAACCCCAAGGGGAAGGTATGATGAGCACAGCAGCAAGTTTTCCCTCAGTACAAAACCAAGGTTTAATCGAACCAGTAGGAGCAAGGAAACACCCCAAAGGTGTAGCTAGCTGAGCCTTGGCAGGGCGCACTACCGGTGCTAGTAGCAATGTGTAGACCTGCACAACACAACCACAAAACTCTGTTCCCAACTTGCGATGAGGTTGTCAATCTCACCGGTTTGCTGAAAACAAAGGATTAAACGTATCGAATGGAAAGAAGTAAAAGTTCGCAGAAAGGAAACACAAAGCAGTAAACAGTTTATAGATTGTATGTAAAAGACAAGGACCGGGATCCATAGTTCACTAGAGGTGGCTCTCCTTAAGATAGATAACATGCTGGGTGAACAAATTACAGCGGGGCAATTGACAAACATCGAGAATGCAATACATGCATATACTAATCATCTTGACTCCTTTGAGACTTGATGGGCATTACAACATTATACATAGACCGCCATCCAACTACATCTATGACTAATAATCCACCTTCAGGTTATCATCCAAACCCCCTCTAGTATTAAGTTGCAAGCAATAGATTATTGCTTTACAAATTGCATGTAAAGTAAACAATACGATTGTTCTATGAACAAAGGATTGTTGTTTTCTCCCTAGTAGCAACAGCACATCTAGTACCTTAGAGATTTCTGTCACTTCCCCAGATTACCAGAGGCATGAACCCACTATCGAGCATAAATACTAACTCTTGGAGTTGCTAGAATCTACTTGGCCAAGATAGCTACTAACAACGGAAAGCATGCAAGATCACAAATAACAAAGACATGATAGAATCAATAATCAGTCTGAAATAGCATCTCAATATCCATCGGATCCCCGCAAACACAACATGCAGAATTACAAATAGATGATCTTGATGAACGCACAAAGGAGGAGAACCAGCCATCTAGCTACTACATGGACCCGTAGTCCAGAGATGAACTACTCACGCATCACACCGGAGGCTTGCATGATGAAGAAGGCCTCCATGGTGAATTCCCCTCTCCGACAGGGTGCCGGGAAGAGCTTCAGATCCCTCCCGATCTAGGGATGGAGATGACGGCGGCTACAGACTCTTTCATGGATTTTTTGATCCAGCACTTGGGGTTTTCGTCCCGAGGGTAATATATAGGCGGAAGGAGAGGCCGAGGGGGTGCTGGGGTAGGCCAGACCACCCCCTGGCGCAGGCCAGGCCTGGCCACGCGGCCAGGTGGTGTGGCCGGCCCCTAGCCCTTCTCCGTCTCGTATTCTGGCATCTGATGACTTCCGGAAAAATAGGCACTTTGGCTTTTGTCCCGTCCAATTCCGAGAATATTCATTTTCTGACTTTCCTAGAACCAAAAACAGCAGAAAAGAGGCAGCTGGCACTGTGGCTCTTGTTAATAGGTTAGTCCAATAAATCATATGAAAAATACTCCAAAGTGTGGACGAAACACAAGAAAGTAGATAAAACCAAGCATGGAACATCAAAAATTATAGATATATTTGCAATGTGTCACACGCTCGTCAAGTTCCTCCAAGCAAATCAAGATATCTTTGCATGGCCGCCATCAAACATGCCCAGAGTACCTAGGAAACTTGCCGAGCACTCTTTAAATGTAAACCCGAACGCTAAACCCGTCAAATAGTCCCTACGACGTTTTGTCGATGAAAAGCGTAAGGCAATAGCTAAGGAACTAGCACAGCTCGAGTTAGCCAGATTCATAGAAGAGGTCATCCACACTGAGTGGTCGGCCAGTCCTGTAATGGTCCCTAAAAAGGACACCACTGATTAAAGGATGTGTGTTGATTATACTGCCTTGAACAAGGCTTGTCCCAAAGATCCGTTCGCTCTGCCTAGGATTGATCAAGTTATCGATTCTACGGCAGGCTCGAAAATCCTATGTTTTCTCGACGCATATTCCGGTTATCACCAAATTCGGATGAAGGAACCTGACAAAGTCAAAACTTCATTCATAACCCCCTTCGCAACCTTCTGTTTTGTTACGATGCCCTTTGGGCTAAAGAACACAGGAGCTACGTACCAACTCACAATGCAGCGTTGCCTCCACGATCAAATCAGATGCAATGTACATGCATATGTGGATGATATTGCAGTGATGTCCAAAAAGAAGGAAACCCTGATTTCTGACTTGGAGGAAACGTTCGCCAATCTAAGAAAATACAACATAATACTTAATCCGAAGAAATACTTCTTTGGAATCCCAGCCGGAAAATTGTTAGGTTTTATGGTGTTTCAAAGAGGCATAGAGGTAAACCGAGACAAAATCAAGGCTATACTCAATATTTCTAGGCCAACTCGCTTGAAGGACATACAAAGACTAACTGGTTGCATTGCCGTAGTCAGTCGGTTTGTAAGCCGGCTCGGTGAAAGAGCCACACCACTATACAAACTCCTGAAAAGACCAAGAATTTTGTGTGGACTGACGAAGTTGAAGCTGGACTGCAAGACCTGAAAGCAGTACTCTCATCTTCTCCCATCCTTGCGACACTAGAACCACAGGAAACGATGTTGCTCTATCTTGCTGCGACAAACAAAGTCGTCAGTATCGTCATAGTGGTGGAGAGACCGGAGGAAAATCAGGAACACTTGGTGCAGGGTCTGACTTACTATCTCAGTGAGGTCTTAACAGAATCAAAACATCGGTATCTGCACTATCAAAAGTTGGCTTACGGTGTGTTCCTAGCATCTCGTAAGCTACGACATTATTTTCAGGAACATCCAATTACCGTGGTGAGCACAGCTCCCATGAGAGATATAATCAACAATAGTGACGCCACAGGACGCGTCGCCAAATGGGGCATAGAGCTTTCAGCTTTCAATATTGAGTATAAACCTCAGACAACAATCAAATCCCAAATCCTTGCCAACTTTGTTGCTGATTGGACAGAGACAAAGGAGAATATGACCCTCCCTAAGTTGGAATATTGGACCCTATATTTTGATGGGTCTAAGACTCACGGGGGCTCGGGGGCTGGCATGGTGCTCAAATCACCCCAGGGAGATAAAGTTTTATACGTGTTGCAGATCCACTTCATAGCGACAAATAATATTGCCGAGTATGAAGCACTGCTGCATGGAATCAGGATTGCTAAGGATATCGACATTCGACGTTTGATGTGTTACGGAGATTCGGATCTTCTTGCTCAGCAAGTGTCCGATATTTGTAATGCAAATAAGCACATGGCAGCATATAAAGTTGTCGGGGATGATCTATCTAAATTGTTCGAAGGGTTTGAGGTTCAACACATCCCTCGAGCAGAAAATGAGGAAGCAGATGCATTATCTCGAATAGGCTCTGCATGGAAAGAGGTCCCGGATGGCGCTTTTTTAGAGCACCTCAAAGTTCCCTCAATAAAGGGAGTAGACGAGGAATATCCGACCAAATCCGACTCACCTTTAATAGTAGTTCTGGCTGTAATTCCTAGCTGGACTCAACCCTACCTTGATTATTTGGTAGATGACAAATTACCCGAAGACGAAGTTCTGAGCCGGCAGATCATCCGACGAGCAAAATCCTATACTATAGTTAGTGGTTAGCTCTATAAGCGGAGTGTATCTGGGGTCTTTCAGCACTGCGTATCTCCAGAAGAAGGAGTGGAAATCTTAAGAGAAATCCACGAAGGCGAGTGTGGTCACCATGCTGCAGCTAAATCTCTAGTGGCAAAAGCTTTCCGAGACGGTTTTTTCTGGCTTACAGCCAAGGCAGATGTCGAACGGCTAGTCAAGACGTGCAAAGGCTGCCAAAAATATGCCAAACAAGCTCGCGTTCCGGCTAATCAGTTGCGAACAATACCTATAACAAGGCCTTTCGCGGTCTGGGGGCTTGACATGGTAGGACCGTTTAAACGGGCTCCAAGTGGATTTACACACCTCCTAGTGACAGTGGATAAATTTACCAAATGGATTGAGGCTAAACCCGTCATTAGATGTGATGGAGCAATAGCTAGAAGATTTGTTGAGGATGTTATAATCCGATACGGTTATCCGCATCGCATTATCACGGACAACGGGAGTAAATTTTCTATGGGAGAGCTTGCCGAATTCTGCAATGATCAAAATATCCGGCTTGACATTGCGTCAGTCGCACATCCACAAGCTAATGGACAATTCGAAGAGCAAATGGATTAATCCTATAGGGCTTAAAACCGAGACTTGAAGCACCACTACGACGTGCTGCGGGGGCTTGGGCAGAGGAATTACCTTCTGTAATATGGAGTTTGCGAACAACTCCAAACAGGTCAACTGGATACACACCTTTCTTCTTGGTCTATGGCGCAGAAGCAGTTCTTCCTAGTGATTTGATTCACACTTCTCCTAGAGTGGCCGCGTATATTAAGGAGGATGCCGAAATTTCTCAACAAAATGATCTCGACTTAGTCAAAGAAGTTTGCGTCGTTGTTGAAATGAGATCAACAGCCTATCAACAGAAGTTACGCAAGTATCATAGCCAGAGAGTCAGAAACCGATCTTTCAATAAAGGTGATTTGGTTCTCCGGCTTGTGCAACAAAGAAAGCACAAACTTTCCCCAGTATGGGAGGGGCCCTTCTTGGTTAGTCGAGTATTGCACAATGGTTCATACTACCTAACTAATATGCGGCCCGTCAAAGAAAGACCTGCTACTAAGAAGAGAAAGAGAGCTGGAGGCAGTACAAATCATGGAATATTGCTCAGCTACGTCCCTTTTATTCTTAGTTTATCCTTCTTTGTAATCATATATGTGTACATGTTCTGTGAGAAATAAAAGTTTTGGTTGCCTCAAGTTTTTTCTGAGAAGTTTTTACCATCTTATTTCCGAATGATCATGTCACAGTCAAAAATCCTAGAATACTTGAAAGTACTTTATGCTCATGTTTGTTCTGGTTTAGATTTCCGATTCTAAAATTGCTACCTTTGGGTATAAATCTAAATTTTCTAGTTTATACTTTGGTTATTTGTCTGATTGCTGGATGCGGGCATTTTCCGAGTAGTGAATTGTTGGTACTGGAAGCCGGCTTTGTTTCCGAGTTTAAACTGGTTTAGCAATTAAGCTCCATTGCTCGGCAAAGTTTCCATGCCGAAGGTTAACTGGCTCATGAAAGGGACGAGGCGAAAAGCTAGATAAACGATAAGTGCAGACAAACAATACAAGTGCTTATGTAAACATTTCAGGCACATAATATCAAAGTCAAAAGTGTTGAATAGATAAAAACTTAGCACTAGCAAAAGTATCATACTACTTATTTATAGATCCATAATGTTTTCAGAATAACGCATCTGTTCTTTCTGATGATCTATGATGCAGGAGGAGAGGTAGGAGCTGTCGGCTCGCTGGATTCATCGGCCTCGGCTTGATAGCGTTCCGAGATGTTCAAATCCGGTATGGTTTGATCATCGTCGGAAACTTCAGCTGTTTCTTCGGAAGGCGGAGGCGGCGTGTCCACGTGGGTGAAGAAGGGAGTGTCATAACTGGTCAAATCAGCACCCATATCCGGTACAAGAGTCCATGATGGCTTTGATATCTTTCTCCTGGCCGTCTCCATCCACAGTAGAATACCCTCTGGTCACTTGCCAGATTTCCATGCTTCCATGGTGGCTCATAACCATGGTGAGAGCGTTCTACGCCGTGAATCGCGCGTAGGACATGTTCCAGTCCTGAACAAGCTGCGGCATATCCTTGGCCTTGTCTCGCACCTCAAAACCGGACATGCTATGCATATCTGGAACCTTGAGAGCTTCGCCAATGTCTTCGAGAGATTGGCGGAAGTCGTGAAGAAAATCACCAACTTGCGTAAGCCGGTGGGTGCGAGGCTTGGCAGAGGTGGAGTCCATCAAGTTCAGAGGACCTGCGCATATAATGCAAAGGGTAAGTCTAAAACCTGGACTCTAAAAGAGTCGGAAGATGCAGAAAAGTCAGAGAAAGGGAAACATACCAAAGATGACATCGTCGACTTTGGCCTTCTCTTCGCGAAGACTCTGGAGTTTAGCCCGGAGCGCCTCGGAAATGTCCTTCTCTCTGATTCACTCGTCGTTGAGATCCGAGATTTTCTTATCTTGAAGCACAATCTTGCGATCACACTCATCAGTGGCCATGGAGGTGGACTCGAGAATTTGAGCAATGCTCTTCTCATGATCTACCTTGAGCTTATCCAGCTCTTGGTGAAGTTCTTTGTTCTCCACGACCAAGGTCTTAAGATTCTCGGCCTCTTCGATCATAGCGCAGGACTATTTTACCAGTGCTGTAAGTCAAAAAAGAATAACAGATCAACAAAAAATTCGACTATGAAAGAAAAGACAAGGTTTGAGTCTCGAAAAGTTTACCTTCGGCCTCATCCTAGGAAACCTTTAGCTGTGCATTTTCTTTCCGCTTGTTGCAAACATTCTTCAACAAATCCTGGTTATAGGAATATACTTTCTGTAAGTCAGAATACCCAAAGTCACAAGTCTACTAAAGACTCAGGCTAATATTTTTACTAATATCAGCACGAGCCTTGGGGGCTACACTAATTCATTCTTTGGCATCTTAAGAAAGCGTAAAACCGAAGTTTGATTGTTCAGCTTCATGCTTGGGGCCTAGAGGATATGATATGAAATAAGGAAACCGGGAGTTGGAATTCCGACTTACATATTGTTCACGAGTAAGTTTGTCCAAACTCGCATTCACTTCAACAACAACCTTCTCGGCGAGAGTCAGAGGAACCACTGGCGCAGTTGGAAGTTCGTCGGTCCTCAGCTTCTCTTCGCGAAGACGGACTTGTTCAAGAAGATCAGAGTGCTTGATGTCCTCTGCTTCTTGTGCTTCTTCTTCAGCAGAAATATTTCGGCTTTCCAGGCATTGCCGGGCCAGCCGCTGGATTTCCTCCGTAGATTTCTGAGATAAGCCAAATTTGGCAAGTCCTGGATTGTTCAGGAGATTTTCGACGAAGGTTTCTGCCGAGTGATCATTACTCGAAGAGGATTCACCCTTATCAACACCAGAGTCACTCATGGTGACATCAGTTTACGACTCAAGGATCGTGGGCTCTGCTGTTTGAGCCAGATCTTCTACAATAGGCGGAGATTGAGTAATCTCCGGTGTGGCAGAAGGCTGAGGATCGGGAGTCGGAGGAGCCACGGCAGGAGAAGCCAGTTTGAGCTTCGACTAGCGTAGAGGCTTCGTGGCAGCTTCCTTCCCCTTGCCCTTGATGAGCTGTTTAGTTATGAAAAGATAATAGAACAACGAACATTACATCTCAGAAGGAATTACAGGTAAAATACAAAGAACCTGTGAAGAAAGATTACCTCTTCCCAACGGGCACTTCTTTGGTGCCGATGGCCAATGTCGGAGCCTTGCATTTCCGAGGAACGACATCCAGCATTGGGACCAATTCACCCTCTTCCTAAGAAAACACAGGAGGGTATCCCTCGATAGGAGCAAGCTCCGACTTGAGGAGGTCGGTAAGCTGAAAAGGAAAAACATCTCAGTATTGCAAAGATAACATATAGATGAGCACGAAAAAAGAGTTACTGCTGAAGTTTACCGGCACAATGGGATCTTCCACCGTATACATATCCAGAGACAACTCCGGAATCTTCCTCTCGATCCGCTCCCCTTATCAACCATTTGATTTGGCATACATAATCTTTCGACTTTAGGGCTTTGGAGATGATGCGGAGAGAGTCATTTTTTGACGACGTGATGGAGTGCATCAGTCGATCTCCGTGATGTTGTAGGGGTTGAATCCGGCATGCCACTCAGCAGTGAACTAAGTCGGTCCCTTTCAGGCCCCTGTGCTTCATCAAGTATTCGATCCGTCTCTTGGCGAGAAACAGATCGTCACTGAGAGTCGGAGCGGCCTCGTCCCAAGACTCTTGAGGCGTGGCAGCTCCATCGACGAAAGCCGGCAAAGCTGTGTCTTTGCCGAGAGCAGGGATATCCTTGTGGAAGAAGAAAGTGGATGTCCATTGTTTGACCGAATAACTAGCCATAATCCAAGGATATACATGCTCTCTCCTAACGGAAAAACTAATAGTATCAGTAATATAAGGATTACCAGTAGTAATGGAATTTCTCTGGACATGGAAGTAGTACCGGAAAAGAGTAAGGCTCGGCCTAATGCTGAGATACCCCTCGCACAAAGAGGCGTACGCGCTCATCTCTAAGATGGAGTTCGGGGGAAGATGGTGGAGATGAACGCCATAGTGATCTATAACCTTGGAAAAGAATTCCGAGGGAGGAAAGGACAGACCTCTGTCGAGGTGAGAGCCGAAATGCACTCGCTTGTCAGCGTGTGGGTTGGGGATGGTTTCGCCGAAGCCGCTCTGCCAGTCGCCGGCGTGGAGGAGCCCTTCGTCTTCCGTGACCTGGAGCTTGGGATCTTCCAGGACACAGGGGATCCAGACTCCATGGTGGCTCTCCCTCTCTGCCGCCGCCGCCGTCGCCGCCGCCACTGCCGCTGCCGCTAAGCCGGAGGATGATGAAGAAGCCATCTTGATTCGGTGCGCCGGTGACCTTAGATGGGCGGTGCTGGAGGTGTTTTTGCAGGAGCAGTGGAGCGCTGGGTTCGTGGGAGGCGTAGAGGAGAAGGAAACGACGCTGGAACTGGTGAAGAAGATTGGGGGGAGAAATCCACACCACTTATATCCATCAGGCGCGTCAAGATTCGTGTAAACACTATAGTAAACGTGCCACGTGTCATGGAAAAAGACGAGGAAACCTCCACGCGATGATTACGCTGCCTCGATCTCCATGCACGCATTGAAACGACGCCTCGGTTCCGCAAAAGGCGGACCCACCAACGGTCGTGCTGACAGGAAATGTCTGTCAGTGACGTGACTTGACCATGGCTGGTGTCAGGCTACGTGAGAGACCAAGTTCTGGCTTAGTTCGAATTTCGAGCTGGAAATCTGAATAGATGTACTGATAGGTCCGACTTATTTTTGAGACCCAGATCGTATCTTTTGTTGTGAAGTTTTAGGAACCCTTCAAGATTCTAGAAGCCGAAGATCAAGCTAGATGATGATGAATCCGACTTTGGATTTTGGAGGCTTCCGGGGGCTACTGTTGGGGATATACTTTCCGGGTATCCTCACAGTTCCTCACTGGCCAGGGTGGCCCACTTCGGGTTAGAGCTTTGCTTCACGGGCGGCTCAGTCAGGGAGAAGAGACGGAGTTCAGTCCGGCTACGGGATGGCCCAGAAGACTTACCGACATAGACCCATAGTGTTACTTGTAGTCCAAGATGTACTCTGTAATCGACTGTTAGTCGTAGCCAGATAGATCTCTCCTATAAACCCTAGGTCGGATATCTATATAAGCCTTTCTAGGGAGAGCCTTTAGGGCACCCTACTATTACAATCTCAACTCGCATAGGCGAACCCTTTGTAACCCATATTCCGGCTTTATCGTATTACTGGATTGTTAGCAGGAGTAGGATCCGTCCAAAGCCGGCGGATTTAAACCTGGGTAAACTTGTGTGCTCACCGTCCTGGAACACCGTACGTCTCACACCCCTCTCTTCCACACGCCTCGAGGATCCCCTCATGGTGTACTTGTCATCAATCCGACGATAGGATGCCTTGGGCATCCCCAAGCTTTGACGCTTTTACTTCTTGGATATTTCTTGGGGTGACATGGGTGTCTTCCCCAAGCTTGATCTTTAGTCCATTCTTCATATCATTACATCACTCTTTCCTTACACCTGAAATTTTTCCTTCATACAAAACTTCACACAATCTTTATTAGCAACATTAGTGTACTCAAGATAATAAGTCTTTGGGTTCATTTCCAACACAGATAAAACTTCCATTAAAACACACTACTGTAGCACTTCCCTTAAAAAGCTCAATTCCCTAAAAAGAACCCAAAAAGGAATCAAGAAGCAAATGCAAATAATGGCAGAAATCTGTCAAAACAGACCAGCAGGTAAAGACGATTTTTTTGAAGACCTTCTATTGCTCAATCGAATAGTGTTGAACTAACTAAAGTTAGATAACAACCTGGGCAGAAGCACACAAATTCACACCTCAAAAGGACGTACAGATATTTTACACAAATTTTTACGGTGGAGCACAGAAATCTATTTCGGGACAGCAACTTTCCCAATCATTACTACTCTCTCATTAGAGGTTACTCTTGCCACAAAAATCAAATAAAAAGGATAAGTAGCGGTTATTAATGAAGTACTAACTTTCAACACTCATCTAAAACTTTTGGGTTATCTCCCAATAAGTACTTTTCTTTAACGCCTTTAAGTTAGCCATAAGAAGCAAGAAAAGAATCAAGTGTTCTCAAATGAAGAAGCATTAAGATCAAGTTTTGGGAAAGTTGCTTTTTGAGTTTCTCCTATTAAAACAAAATTTGATCTTAATGCTTCTTCATTTGAGAACACTTGATTCTTTTTCTTGCTTCTTATGCCTAACATAAAGGCGTTAAAGAAAAGTACTTATTGGGAGATAACCCAAAAGTTTTAGATGAGTCTTGGAAGTTATTACCTCTGTAATAACCACTCCTTATCCTTTTTATTTGCTTTTTTTTTCCAAGAGTAACCTCTAATGAGAGAGAAGTAATGATTGGGAAAGTTGCTGTCCCGAATCAGATTTCTGTGCTTCATCGTAAACATTCGTGTAAAATCTCTGAACGTCTGTTTGAGGCGAGAATTTTTGTGCTTCTGACCCAGGTTGTTATCTAACTTTCGTTAGTTCAACACTTTTTGATTTGAGCAACAGAAGGTCTTCAAACAAATTCGTCTTTACATGCTGGTCTGTTTTGACAGATTTCTGCCATTTTCTGCATTTTCTTCTTGTTGGTTCCTTTTTGAGTTCTTTTGGGGAATTGGGCTTTTTGAGGGATGTGCTACAGTATTTAGTGTTCTAATGGAAGTTTATTTGGTGTTAGAACTGAACCTTAAGACTTATTTATCTTGAGTGCACTAATGTTGCTAATAAAGATTGTGTGAAGTTTTGTATGAAGGAAAAATTTCCGGTGTATGGAAGGAATAAGTAATGAGATGAAGGATGGACTAAAGCTCAAGCTTGGGGATGCCACGCGTGTCACCCCAAGAAATATTCAAGAAGTACAAGCGTCAAAGCTTGGGGATGCCCAAGGCATCCCCTTCTTTATCAATAAAAATCTCAGATTTCTTCCAAACGCTTCATTTTTATTGTTTCATGCACCGTTGTGTTGTTCTTGGAGCATCTTCTTTTTCGTTTTCGTTTTTGTTTTTTGTTTGCTTTGTTTGCTTAGTTTTCTGAATAAATTGGTTGGACCCCCTCTTTCATACATTGGTTTGCAAATAGTTTGATTTGGTTTGGAAAAGAGTAGGAAAGTTCATACTTATGTGGTAAAAAGAGCTTGTTTTTTACTATGGCCTATGCTCTGTCATGCCATGCTTGATATTGTTTGGATTTATTCTTAGTATTATTTACTGTAGCATGACTTGTTATAAACAATTGAGATTGCTTAATGTGCCTTGGATGAATCATGCGTTGTTTTAGCATATTAAAACATAGTATAGTGGTATTCTCCTTTGATGCTTTATTTGGGTTAACTTGGCGCATGCTCACACCATGTTATGACTATCTCAAGTCACCATAGCCTTTATGATCCTTTAGTTTTAAACTTGTAGTATCACTTTATGCTTTGATCAATGATGTTTTGTCGCTCTGCATGATTATGGCCATTATTGCTCTCTTAGTTTGTCGCTCCTAGTCTTTTGCTAGCCTCCACAACCAACTATGAGTTCCACTCATACATCCAACTCCCTAAACCAAGTTATTCCAAAGAGTCCACCATACCTACCTAATAGCTTATGCTATTCCAAGTATATTCATGCTTTTGTTTACCTTCCAAATTAAACTTGTTATGAGAAAACTAGTGATTAAAGCTCTCACGAACTTGATGACACACTTTACTTTTTTGCATCTAATAAACTTGAACCATTGGGTCCTTCTTTGTTGCGTATATGCTTGCGCTTTATAAGTTGAAATTAGCAAAACCATGTATCATGGGGAATGCTTTCAACATTTCACTTGTACTTTGTACCCCGTTGATATCAAGTTCTTTTGCTTACGGATCCCGGCGGTGTGAAATAAAAGTGGAACTTGTAAGATCATGGAGTTTGTATGTGTGTTAGAGAAACGCCTGGGCCGCTAGCCTAAGCCATGCCTAATCATGGTGGAAACTTGCAGCATCACCATAATGAGCACTCTATGAAGCATCCTTAATAAAAACCTATGCAAATAGCAAATAAAAAGATCGCTGAGATGCTCATTGTCTTCTTGCCTTGTCATTTTCATTATGGGATATCTCCTGTATCATGTGCAAGGGGTACCCCATTGGCGGTTCTTTATGATACATATGTACTTACAATGACAAGAGCTTACTTGTGACTAAAGATGAGTAGCATGAGGTTCGGTCTTTGTAAATAAGGGGCATGAGATATCAGTTTATAACTTGTCAAGCATATCCTCTTAGTTGTGTCACTTTAACCTTAATCACTTTAAAGATGCTTATGATAGGGGCAATGAGAGCTGAAAGCTATAAGTACCATAATTTTTGGAAGCTCTTGATGAGACTTGAATCCCTACTTCCTTTTATAAAGGCCTTTCTTCCACCATTATTTTGAGTCTCCACCTTCTATCTTTATGCACCTACTTTGAGAGCATAGTGGCCATTCTTAGTTCTATGTGCATTGTCCCAAGACTTGTTGATTGATGCATAACTTGATATTGCTTGTTTTAAACTATTTGTATCTAGTCACTCTTATGAACTTTGAAGGTGTCCTATGCATTTATATTTGCTACTCTATGAGGGACAAGCTGAATGCTATTATGCTATGTTTTCTTTATGTGAAACAAACAAACGTCTTGCAAAGCATTGTTATTCATGAATCTTTTGTTTGTGCCTTTTCATGTTGCATCATAGTTTCTTTGTCTTATTGCTAGAACTTTGTCTTTCATGTTATGATTGAAGTACTATGATCCTAGCTTTGAATGTTTTGCATATACTTTGATCAATTCTTTGATGGTGCATGTCACCTCAAAAATTATTCTTTCGTTTTATCACTTACCTACTCGAGGACGAGCAGGAGCTAGGCTTGGGGATGTTGATACATTGCAAATGTATCGATAATTTTTGATGTCCCATGCTTGGTTTTATCCACTTTCTTGTGTTTTGTTCCAACTTTGGAGTACTTTTCATATGATTTCTTGGACTAACCTATTAACAAGAGGCACTGTGCGAGCTGCCTGTTTTCTACTGTTTTTGGTTCCAAGAAAGTCAGAAAATGAATATTCTCGGAATTGGACGGGACAAAAGCCAAAGTGCCTATTTTTCGGAAGTCATCAGATGCTAGAATACGAGACGGAGAAGGGCTGGGGGCCGGCCACACCACATGGCTGCGCGGCCAGGCCTGGCCCGCGCCAGGGGTTGGTCTGGCCGACCCCAACACCCCCTCGACCTCTCCTTCCGCCTATAAGATGCCCCCGGGATGAAAACCCTAAGCACCTCATCAAAAATCCACGAAGAAGTTTATATCCACCGTCATCTCCATGCCTAGATCGGGAGGGATCTGAAGCTCTTCCCGGCACCCTGCCGGAGAGGGGAGTTCACCCTGGAGGCCTTCTTCATCACCATGCAAGCCTCCGGTGTGATGTGTGAGTAGTTTATCCTTGGACTACGGATCCATGTAGTAGCTAGATGGCTGGTTCTCCTCCTTTGTGCTTTCATGTCTAGATCTTGTGAGCTCCGTTCATGATCAATATCATCTATTTGTAATTCTGCATGTTGTATTTGCGGGGATCCTATGGATATTGAGATGCTATTTCAGATTGATTATTGATTCTATCATGTCTTTGTTATTTGTGATCTTGCATGCTTTCCGTTGTTAGTAGCTATCTTGGCCAAGTAGATGCTAGCAATTCCAAGAGTTAGTTTTTATTCTCGATAGTGGGTTCATGCCTCTGGTAATCTGGGGAAGTGACAGAAATCTCTAAGGTACTAGATGTGCTGTTGCTACTAGGGAGAAAACTATAATCCTTTGTTCATAGAACAATTGTATTATTTACGTTACACGCAATTTGTAAAGCAATAATCTATTGCTTGCAACTTAATACTGGAGGGGGTTTAGATGATAACCTGAAGGTGGATTATTAGTCATAGAGCTAGTTGGATGGCGATCTATGTATAATGTTGTAATGCCCAATCAAGTCTCAAAGGAGTCAAGATTATTAGTATATGCATGTATTTCTTTCTCGATGTTTGTCAATTGCCCTGCTGTAATTTGTTCACCCAACATGTGATCTATCTTAAGGAGAGCCATTTCTAGTGAACTATGGATCCCGGTCCTTGTCTTTTACATACAATCTATAAACTGTTTACTGCTTTGTGTTTACTTTATGCAAACTATTACTTCCTTCCATTCGATACGTTTAATCCTTTGTTTTCAGCAAAACACGGTGAGATTGACAACCTCATCGCAAGTTGGGGACATAGTTATGTGGTTGTGTTGTGCAGGTCTCCACGTTGCTACTAGCACCAGTAGTGCGCTGTGCCAAGGCTCATCTAGCAACACCTTTGGGGTGTTTCCTTGCTCCTACTGGTTCGATTAAACCTTGTGTTTATAACTGAGGGAAACTTGCTGCTGTGCTCATCATACCTTCCTCTTGGGGTTCCCAACGAGCTCTACATCAACACCGAGCCATCAAGCATTTTTCTGGCGCCGTTGCCGGGGAACAAAGAAGAAGAAACCCCCATTTCAACAACGCACCAATATTTTTCGGGCGCCGTCGTCGGGGAGTCAAGGACATCTTCACAAGGGGAGTCCCTCATAACCAATCTCTTTACTTTGTCATTTTTGTTTTGCTTAGTTTCTTTTTGCTTTGTTTGCTTGTTTCTTATTTCAAAAACACAAAAAAATTAGTTTTACATGTTTGCTTTCTTTATTGAAAACACAAAAAATGACTACTCTTGAAAACACTAAGTTGTGTGACTTCACTAGCACCAACAACAATGATTTTATGAGCACACCTATTGCTCCACCTGTGCCTAGAAGGATTTATGATGTACTTGATTTGCCTCCACTTGAAGATTGTTATTAGAATGTCCCACTTGATGATAATGCTAAAAAGAAACTCATGGGGAGTCTTAATGATGTTCTTATTATGGTTAACAATGCCCATGTCTCCGTTGATTTCTATGTTTTAGATGTTGAATGCAATGCTTCTTGTCCTATTACTTTGGGAAGACCTTTTCTTAGAACTGTTGGTGCCATTATTGATATGAAAGAAGGCACCATTAAATATCAACTCCCACTCAAGAAAGGTATAGAACACTTCCCTAAGAATATAGAGAAGATTTCTTTTGCTTCTCCTATGAAAACAAAATTTGGTCTTAATGCTTCTTCATTTGAGAACACTTGATTCTTTTTCTTGCTTCTTATGCCTAACTTAAAGGCGTTAAAGAAAAATACTTATTGGGAGATAACCCAAAAGTTTTAGATGAGTCTTGGAAGTTATTACCTCTGTAATAACCACTCCTTATCCTTTTTATTTGCTTTTGTGCCAAGAGTAACCTCTAATGAGAGAGAAGTAATGATTGGGAAAGTTGCTGTCCCGAAACAGATTTTTGTGCTTCACCGTAAAAATTCGTGTAAAATCTCTAAATGTATTTTTGAGGCGTGCATTTTTGTGCTTCTGCCCCAGGTTGTTATCTAACTTTCGTTAGTTCAACACTTTTTGATTTGAGCAACAGAAGATCTTCAAAAAAATTCGTCTTTACCTGCTGGTCTGTTTTGACAGATTTCTGCCATTTTCTGCATTTGCTTCTTGTTGGTTCCCATTTGAGTTCTTTTGGGGAATTGAGATTTTTGAGGGAAGTGCTACAGTAGCTAGTGTTCTAATAGAAGTTTATTTGGTGTTATAACTGAATCTTAATACTTATTTATCTTGAGTGCACTAATGTTGCTAATAAAGATTGTGTGAAGTTTTGTATGAAGGAAAAATTGCAGGTGTATGGAAGGAATAAGTAATGGATGAAGGATGGACTAAAGCTGAAGCTTGGGGATGCCACGCGTGTCACCCCAATAAATATCCAAGAAGTAAAAGCGTCAAAGCTTGGGGAAGCCCAAGGCATCCCCTTCTTCATCAATAAAAATCCTAGGTTTCTTCCAAACGCTTCATTTTTATTGTTTCATGCACCGTTCTATTGTTCTTGGAGCGTCTTATTTTTAGTTTTCGTTTTGGGTTTTTGTTTGCTTTGTTTGCTTAGTTTTCTGAATAAATTGGTTGGACCCCCTCTTTCATACATTGGTTTGCAAATAGTTTGGTTTGGTTTGGAAAAGAGTAGGAAAGTTCATACTTATGTGGTAAAAAGAGCTTGTTTTTTACTGTGGCCTATGCTCTGTCATGCCATGCTTGATATTGTTTTGGCTTTATGCTTAATATTCTTTACTGTACCATGACTTGTTATAAACAATTGAGATTGCTTATTGTACCTTGGATGAATCATGCGTTGTTTTAGCATATTAAAGCATAGTATAGTGGTATTCTCCTTTGATGCTTTATTTGGGTTAACTTGGCGCATGCTCACACCATGTTATGACTATCTCAAGTCACCATAGCCTTTATGATCCTTTAGTTTTCAAGTTGTAGTATCACTTTATGCTTTGATCAATGATGTTTTGTCGCTCTGCATGATTATGGCCATTATTGCTCTCTTAGTTTGTCGCTCCCAGTCTTTTGCTAGCCTCCACAACCAAGTATGAGTTCCACTCATACATCCAACTCCCTAAACCAAGTTATTCCAAAGAGTCCACCATACCTACCTAATAGCTTATGCTATTCCAATTATATTCATGCTTTTGTTTACCTTCCAAATTAAACTTGTTATGAGAAAACTAGTGATTAAAGCTCTCACGAACTTGATGACACACTTTAGTTTTTTGCATCTAATAAACTTGAACCATTGGGTCCTTCTTTGTTGCGTATATGCTTGCGCTTTATAAGTTGAAATTAGCAGAACCATGTATCATGGGGAATGCTTTCAACATTGCACTTGTACTTTGTACCCCGTTGATATCAAGTTCTTTTGCTTACGGATCCCGGCGGTGTGAAATAAAAGTGGAACTTGTAAGATCATGGAGTTTGTATGTGTGTTAGAGAAACGCCTGGGCCGCTAGCCTAAGCCATGCCTAATCATGGTGGAAACTTGCAGCATCACCATAATGAGCACTCTATGAAGCATCCTCAATAAAAACCTACGCAAATAGCAAATAAAAAGATTACTGAGATGCTCATTGTCTGCTTGCCTTGTCATTTTCATTATGGGATAGCTCCTATATCATGTGCAAGCGGTACCCCATTGGCGGTACTTTATGATACATATGTACTTACAATGACAAGAGCTTACTTGTGTCTAAAGTTGAGTAGCATGAGGTTTGGTGTTTGTAAATAAGGGGCATGAGATTTCGGTTTATAACTTGTCAAGCATATCCTCTTAGTTGTGTCACTTTAACCTTAATCACTTTAAAGATGCTTATGATAGGGGAAATGAGAGATGAAAGCTATAAGTACCATAATTTTTGGAAGCTCTTTATGAGACTTGAATCCCTACTTCCTTTTATAAAGGCCTTTCTTCCACCATTATATTGAGTCTCCACCTTCTATCTTTATGCACCTACTTTGAGAGCATAGTGGCCATTCTTAGTTCTATGTGCATTGTCCCAAGACTTGTTGATTGATGCATAACTTGATATTGCTTGTTTTAAACTATTTGTATCTAGTCACTCTTATGAACTTTGAAGGTGTCCTATGCATTTATATTTGCTACTCTATGAGGGACAAGCTGGATGCTATTATGCTATGTTTTCTTTATGTGAAACAAACAAACGTCTTGCAAAGCATTGTTATTCATGAATCTTTTGTTTGTGCCTTTTCATGTTGCATCGTGGTTTCTTTGTCTTATTGCTAGAACTTTGTCTTTCATGTTATGATTGAAGTACTATGATCCTAGCTTTGAATGTTTTGCATATACTTTGATCAATTCTTTGATGGTGCATGTCACCTCAAAAATTATTCTTTCTTTTTATCACTTACCTACTCGAGGACGAGCAGGAGTTAAGCTTGGGGATGTTGATACATTGCAAATGTATCTATAATTTTTGATGTTCCATGCTTGGTTTTATCCACTTTCTTGTGTTTTGTTCCAACTTTGGAGTACTTTTCATATGATTTCTTGGACTAACCTATTAACAAGAGCCACAGTGCCAGCTGCCTGTTTTCTGCTGTTTTTGGTTCCAGGATAGTCAGAAAATGAATATTCTCGGAATTGGACTGGACATCAACACCGAGCCATCATGGTATTAGTAGCCAGATGGGGGCCGGCCACACCACATGGACTGGACTGGACTGGACATCAACACCGGAAGTCATGAGATGCTAGAATACGAGACGGAGAAGGGCTGGGGGCCGGCCACACCACATGGCCGCGCGGCCAGGCCTGGCCCGCGCCAGGCGGTGGTCTGGCCGACCCCAGCACCCCTCGGCCTCTCCTTCTGCCTATAAGATGCCCTCGGGACGAAAACCCTAAGTACCCGATCAAAAATCTATGAAAGAGTCTATAGCCACCGTCATCTCCATGCCTAGATCAGGAGGAATCTGAAGCTCTTCCCGGCACCCTGCTGGAGAGGGGAATTCACCCTAGAGGCCTTCTTCATCACCATGCAAGCCTCCGGTGTGATGCGTGAGTAGTTCATCCTTGGACTACAGATCCATGTAGTAGCTAGATGGCTGGTTCTCCTCCTTTGTGCTTTCATGTCTAGATCTTTGAGCTCCGTTCATGATCAAGATCATCTATTTGTAATTCTGCATGTTGTGTTTGCGGGGATCCGATGGATATTGAGATGCTATTTCAGACTGATTATTGATTCTATCATGTCTTTGTTATTTGTGATCTTGCATGCTTTCCGTTGTTAGTAGCTATCTTGGCCAAGTAGATTCTAGCAACTCCAAGAGTTAGTATTTATGCTCGATAGTGGGTTCATGCCTCTGGTAATCTGGGGAAGTGACAGAAATCTCTAAGGTACTAGATGTGCTGTTGCTACTAGGGAGAAAACAACAATCCTTTGTTCATAGAACAATCGTATTGTTTACTTTACATGCAATTTGTAAAGCAATAATCTGTTGCTTGTAACTTAATACTAGAGGGGGTTTGGATGATAACCTGAAGGTGGATTATTAGTCATAGATGCAGTTGGATGGCGGTCTATGTATAATGTTGTAATGCCCATCAAGTCTCAAAGGAGTCAAGATGATTAGTATATGCATGTATTGCTTTCTCGATGTTTGTCAATTGCCCCGCTGTAATTTGTTCACCCAGCATGTTATCTATCTTAAGGAGAGCCACCTCTAGTGAACTATGGATCCCGGTCCTTGTCTTTTACATACAATCTATAAACTGTTTACTGCTTTGTGTTTACGTTCTGCAAACTATTACTTCCTTCCATTCGATACGTTTAATCCTTCGTTTTCAGCAAAATAAGGTGAGATTGACAACCTCATCGCAAGTTGGGGACAGAGTTCTGTTGTTGTGTTGTGCAGGTCTCCACGTTGCTACTAGCACCGGTAGTGCTCCCTGCCAAGGCTCAGCCAGCAACACCTTTGGGGTGTTTCCTTGCTCCTACTGGTTCGATTAAACCTTGGTTTCATAACTGAGGGAAGCTTGCTGCTGCGCTCATCATACCTTCCTCTTGGGGTTACCAACGAGCTCTACATCAACACCGAGCCATCATGGCATTAGTAGCAGCAAAAGGATTCTCAATAGTTTCAGGTTTAGCAGCCATTTTATTAAAATAAGATTGTGCTTCAGCCAATGATGCTATATTTCTTTCAGCATTAGAGAGTTTTTCCTCAATAGTTTTATTGAAAGCAGTTTGTTTACTAATAAAATCTTTAAGCATAACTTCAAATTCAGAGGGTGCACTCCTATTATTGTTGTAGGAATTTGCATAAGCATTGCCATTATTGGGAGGATATGGCCTATAGTTATTATTACCAAAATTATTCCTGTAGGCATTGTTGCTAAAATTATTATTTCTTGTAAAGTTCCCATCAACTTGCTCTTCTTGAGCAACCAAAGAGGCTAAGGAAACATGATTTGGATCAATGTGAGCTTTCCCATTAACAAGCATAGACATAATAACATCAATTTTATCACTCAAGGAGGAGGTTTCTTCAACAGAATTTACCTTCTTACCTTGTGGAGCTCTCCCGGTATGCCATTCAGAATAGTTAACCATCATATAATCCAGAAGCTTTGTTGCAGCACCCAAAGTAATGGTCATAAAGGTACTTGTCAACACCCGGTTTTTTAATCCCAGATGCCCATTATGACATACCTCGCAATCCCAGGATTACCATTTTTGTGAGACATAACGGATTGGATATCACAGTACATCATCCATTACAAACCATACATAAGGTCTTACACAAAAAAGGATCTCATGATCCAGTCTTAATACAACAAGCAGCGGAAATAAAAGATAAGCGTAGCGGTGGGGTCCATCTTCAGGGGCACAGGCAATGCTGACGAAGGCAGATAGTCCTAGTTATCATAGTCGTCCTGTTAGCCATCATCTTGATAGTCTCCTTCATAGTCTGGCCATGATAATAGCCAAGGACAAAAGCCATGAGTACTCTTTAAGTACTCGCAAACTACCACTAACATGTATTATAATTCTAAGTTAAAGTGCTAAATCTATGATTAACTATAAAGTTAAGTTTGAAACCTAAGCTGAGTTCTGAAGCAAAGAAAGATAAGGTAAAACTCAGAACCACTTAAGTTGGGGAAACTGTTGTCATAAACACAACCCTATTGTGGGCAAGTCAAGATTCATCATTTATTTCAAAGTATTTAGAAAACATCTGACAACGAAACAGTATGGCCATTCCAACTGTCCATAACCGCGGACGCGGCTATTCGAATAGTTTGACACTCTGCAGAGGTGGTACACTTTCACCACAAGATTCGATACATCTGTCAGGGATAACCCTGAATCATCATACTTAGTATGCAGATAATCAAACATAACCTTCCCTTTACACATCCTAGTATAAGCACCTCTCCTATGAGCATGGCCTCCCAACCATGACCATCAGTCATCTTGGGCACTGCATAGGTGGACATCATGAGAGATAGCCTCAGCTCAGACCTCTCCCGTGAGGGAACTAATACTAATGCATATAAATTTCCAGCCAAGCCTTACCCAATTCAGGTAATGTGGTTGTACGATAAATTTGGAATGGTATCCCATCCGAATCCAACCATCAGTTTTATAAAAGGTTAAGGCTCATGCCTCAACATTTTCATCATCATCAACCATTTGTGTTTCTCAACACATGTCAAATCATCTCAATAGAATGACTCATCATTCCAAGGTTTTCATAATTCATTTTCACCAAGTATTCCCATCTAAAGTGACTCAAGTTTTTGATCTACTCTAAACTACTAAGTTAGGAGTGTTCACTAAGGTGGAAAAGATGGGTTCACTCATGCCATAGAATGACATCTAAAGGGTTCTAAATAGGTCAAGTTTTATACTTTTTATGCTACCTTCAAAAACAAGTAAAGAACTTTGTATAAACTAAGAGAGTAAAGCTTGTAAAAAGAACTTGGGGTATTACTAGTCAAAGGGGTGTGATCAAGGCATGCCTAAGGCATCTTAGCTAAACCATCTATTTGATCCTAACTTGCTAAGCACTAAACTTGCAAGTGTTAGCTTGCACTGTTAATGGTGGATTGCCTTGGTTGGTGCAGTGGTTGAAGTTTTCTTCTTCTTCTTCTTCTTCTTCTTGGTAGAACTCCTCCTCCTCGAAAGCTTGGTCGGTACTATTGTCTATAAATACATACGGAGAGCACAATCACCAAAAAATACTTAACTAGGCTAAGTAGCATTCTAAAACACACATTTGATGATCTATTATCATCACAAGCATCACAAGTTTTAATTAAATAGTTTCATCCTTTTTATTTTAGAAAAGTAATTTCTACTCATTGAAAAATTACCTAAGATTTAATATTCACCACTTAAAATATGGGATCATGTTGACACATGTCATCACCACATATCCTAACATGTGGGAATGAGATTTAAAGGTTGGATCAACATTACTTTGCTTTAAGTTCATTATTTAATGATTTAAAGTGACTAGAAATGCCTATATAGCATTATTTTGGTACTAGTCCAAAGTCACTGCATGTAAACCTTAATATTATTACATATTTAGATAGATATGATGAAATGTGATTTTTGAGAGTTCGAATCAACTCAAAAGCTAACTTGGTTGATTTTATAAAAATGTTGCAAGTTGCAAATGCTTCTGTCTTCTTATTTTTGTTAGGAGAGATGTATAACTCTAATTGAATTAAATCCAACGGGCTTGGATAGATCATCTTAATACCTTTCAGGAAAAATTAGGTTCATGCAATTTGGATTTGTTAAACTCCCAGAATTGAATTTTGAAATAGTGGACATAAACTAGATTTAACTAAAAAGAAAAATCTAGATTTGAACGGGTGGGTTTAGTGCGGGAAAAGACTTGGGCCAGCCCAGTGGCGATCCGCGGCGCGGGGCTCAGCTGACAGGGGGTCCTGCTTGTCAGCGGCACATAACACGCGACGACGACGAGGCGAGGCGCAGTTGCGGCGGAGCTTGGGGTGGTCGCAATCAGCGGCGCCCTTCTCCTCCTGCTGCGGCTGCTCCGGCTCCAATTCCGGCGAGGCAGAGCTCGCCTTGCTCCGGCTAGAGGTGGGTGAGGTTCAGAGAGGTGAGGGGAGTGGAATGGTGTGGAGAGAAGAGGCTGGGGAGGGCTCCTTTTATAGGCCCGACGGTGAGACCGAACGGGATGGGCAGGCGACGGTGGCGACATGGCTACGACGGGGTATAGGCATGGCTGTGGGTGGCAATCGACGTGCGGTTCCCTGGCGGTGCTCTAGGCATTGAATGCGGTTGTAGGGGTGGTGGCATGCGGTCTGGGCAAGGTGGCGCTCTGAGCGGCAGAGGCGACGGTGTCCACGGCGGGCGATGGCTGTGAGGTGTTGTGCGGCGAACGGGGGTGTCTGGGGTGTTCTCTAGGTCGTGGCGGAGCGGCGGGCGCGGGCTGCGGCCAAGGGGCGGTCTGTGTGTGCGGGGACAGAGCGTGCTCTGGGGGTGGCACCGGCATGGTGCGGTGGCACTGGGGGCGGGCTTTCCTCGGTGGTCCACTACAGGGCTGGGCTCGGGCAGGGGACAGGGGTGGAGGTGAGGTGTGAGCTACCCCTTAGACATGGAGAGAGAGGCGGGAGAGGGCTGCTGCGGTGAGTGCACGGTCGGCCGGCGAGAGGTGGCTCGGCATGGCTGTGCAGTGCAGTGCAGCTAGGAGGTAGGGGAGATGCTGGGGTTGGTTTGGTCTGGCTTGAGGGGGGGGGGGACAAGATGATCAAAGCACTACAGAATTGCTAGACAAAATCAGCCCAGAACAGTAATAGTTAGGCTTTAATGATCTTGCTAGCAAGGTGTTTGACAAAATGGCCGAAAGAGAAAAAGTTTTGAATTTTGGTTTCAAATTTTTTGAGTGATCTCCACTAGTGCTAGGTAGTCTCTGGTTGCAAGGGTTTTGAAAGTGGAGCTCAAATAGAGGGGTTTTGAAATAGGGGTGATCTATGCATATGCATTAGATTCAATTTTTAAATGCAATTTAAAATAAGTAAAAGAATGTTTTTAGAAGATCAAAAGGTGGGCCTTGGTACCTCATTATGTGTACTAGCAAGGGGTACAAAGATCAAGAATTGTTTCTATTAAGAAATGAGTGCTAGGAACACTCAAAGTAGTGTAGTGGATTAAAATGGCCAAAATGACCATTCCTCCTTTTTAATTCTTTTTGATTTGATTTTATTTAGGAAAAGTTTGGGAATGATGTAGATGATGTTTAAATCCCCTAAGAAAAGCATTGGATCACTCAATCATGGCAATTCAAACAACTCCTATTTTAAATGCACACATATATGAATGCTTTCATTTTAAATTTGGAAAAGTTTTTTTTGTTAACCCCATTTTTGGTTGAATTTGATCTTGATAACCTTGGATTGAAGTTTTGGGATGTTACAAACCTTCCCCCCTTAAACAAAATCTCATCCCGAGATTTACAAAGAAAACTAGGAACTAAAGAGATCTGAGAACTCTGTCCTAATGTAATCTTCTCGCTCCCAAGTAGCTTCCTCCTCGGTATGGTTGCTCCACTGAATCTTGAGAAACTTGATACTCGTGGTCCTGGTGGTTCTGTAGGCTTCTTCTAAGATACATATGGGTACTTCTCGATAGGTCAGGTCATTGTTGATTTCCACAGCTCTGTGATCAATGTTCTTGAAAACTTCAGTCTTCTCGGGCACTTCCAGACATTTGCGAAGTAACGAGATATGGAACACATTGTGGATGGCTGACATCTCTTCAGGCAGTTCCAGCTGATACGATACTTCTCCTCGACGGTTTAGAATCTTGAAAGGTCTGATATATCTGGGGGCTAACTTTCTCTTCAGACTAAAGCGTTGAGTTCCCTTCAAAGGTGAAACCTTGAGATATACAAAATCTCCGACATTGAAAGTCAGGTCTCTTCTTCTCTTGTCGGCATAGCTCTTCTGTCTGGACTGGGCGGTCTTGAGGTGCTCACGACTTTGTGAACTTTCTCTTCTGCTTCGCAAAGAATGTCGGGTCCGAAGATCTGACTCTCTCCTACTTGTGACCAATTCAAAGGGGTACGACATTTCCTTCCGTATATGAATTCAAATGGTGCCATTTGCAAACTAGCTTGATAACTATTGTTATATGAGAATTCTGTGAAAGGCAGGCAGTCTTCCCATTTTGATCCATATTCCAACACACAAGCTCTAAGCATATCCTCTAGGATCTGGTTGACTCTCTCAGTCTGTCCATCTGTTTGCGGGTGATAAGCTATACTGAATTTCAACTTGGTTCCTAATCCTTCTTGGACTTTCTGCCAAAATCTTGAGGTAAACTGAGTTCCTCGATCTGATACTATGGTCTTGGGGGTTCCATGCAGACTAACAATCCTAGCAATGTATAGCTCTGCTAACTTTGCACTCTAGTAAGTTGTCTTGACAGGTATAAAGTGGGCTACCTTGGACAGTCTATCAACTATGACCCAGATTGAGTCATTTCCCCTACTAGAAGTAGGTAAACCGGTGATAAAGTCTATTCCGACGGAATCCCATTTCCATTCCGGAATCTGCAATGGTTGCAACAGTCCTGCAGGTCTCTGATGCTCTGCCTTGACTCTTTGGCAGATATCACATTTGGCGATGTAGCTTCTGATCTCTCTCTTCATCTTGTGCCACCAAAATTGCTCTTTCAAATCCTGAGACATCTTTGTTCCTCCGGGGTGGATAGGATAAAGAGTATCATGAGCTTCCTTCATGATAACTTCCTTCAGCTCCGAATCTGCTAGCACACAGATACGTCCTTTGTACCACAGTACTCCTTCTTCGTCTTCGGTGAATCTAGGTACCTTTCCTGTACCAATACAATGTTTGATTCTGTCGATACTCTCATTTCCCTTCTAGGCTTCCTTGATTTGTCTAATCAAAGTGGGTTGAAGTTCAATGCTAGCTAAGAATCCTTTGCTAACTAATTCCGTTCTGAACTACTCTAATTCCTCATACAAACTTGGTTGCTTCTCCTTGATCATGGTGTTAAGCCTACACGGCAATCTGCTAAGAGCATCCGCGACCACATTGGCTTTGCCAGGGTGATAGTGAATGTCAAGGTCATAATCCTTGATTAACTCTATCCATCTTCTTTGCCTCATATTCAGCTCCTTCTGAGTGAAGATATATTTCAAGCTTTTATGATCTGAGTAAATCTCACAGCGATTACCCATCAAATAATGACGCCATGTCTTCAGCGCTAGAACCACAGCTACTAGCTCAAGATCATGGGTTGGATAGTTCTGCTCATGCTGCTTCAGTTGTCAAGACAGATAAGCGATGACTTTGCCTTCTTGCATCAATACACATCCTAGAACAATCTTGGATGCGTCGCTATATACATCAAAGGGCTTCTTGATGTCTGGCATGACCAATATTGGGGCTGATATCAATCTGTTCTTCAGCTCCTGGAAACTGGCTTCACATTTGTCTGTCCATTCAAACTTCTTGTCCTTCTTCAACAATTGGGTCATTGGTCGGGCTATGCTCGAGAATCCTTCTACGAACTTGCGGTAATATCCCGCTAATCCGAGAAATGCACGGACTTGGGTTTGAGTGGTTGGGGCTTCCCATGCTTCAACATCTTTGATCTTGGCGAGATCAACAGAGACTCCTCCGGCAGACACAATATGTCCTAGGAATCCTACTTCTTTCAGCCAAAACTCACACTTGCTGAACTTAGCATATAACTGATGCTCTCTCAGGGTTTCTAGGATAACTCTCAGATGTTGCTCATGCTCTTCTTCGGACTTGGAGTAGATAAGGATGTCGTCGATAAACACAACCACAAACTTATCTAGGAAATTCATAAAGATCTTACTCATGAGATTCATGAAGTAAGAAGGGGCATTGGTTAATCCAAAAGACATAACCGTATACTCGTATAAACCATAGTGAGTAGTAAAGGCGGTCTTCAGAATATCCGTTGCATGAATCTTAAGTTGGTGATAACCAGTCCTAAGATCAATCTTTGAGAATACCTGAGCTCCGGTCAACTGATCAAATAGATCCTCTATCTTTAGCAAGGGGTACTTGTTCTTGATGGTGACATCATTCAACTTTCTGTAATCTGTACACAGACAATTGCCTCCATCTTTCTTGTCGACGAATAACACTGGTGATCTCCATGGCGATGCACTTGGTTGAATCAAACCTTTGGCTAGCATAGCATCCAACTGCTTCTTCAGTTCCACTAACTCTGAGGGGTTCATGCTATAGGGTCTCTGGGCTATGGGTCCGGTTCCGGGAATTAGTTCGATAATGAACTCAATATCCCTATCCGGGGGCATACCTGGAAATTCATCTGGGAATACGTCGAGGTATTCACAGACTACTCTGACTTGGTCTATGGTGGGCAAGGCTACACTCTGGTTGCACTTGAATTGATGGGGTAAGGGTTCAGAGATATGCTCTACTGTTACTCCAGAACTACTGGTCATGGTGATGGCTTTCTTAGCACAGTCTATCAGTCCTTTATGCCTTGACATCCAGTCCATACCTAGTAATACTTCCAAACCTTTGGTTCCGAGTACAATTAGGTTGGCATAAAAATCTATCCCATGTATTCTGATAGGTACAGCTTTGCAAATTTTAGCTTTGGTTGTTGAACCGGGGATTTGAACTATCATGACATGCTTCAGGTTGGTTGGACGAATCTTACTAGTGCATGCAAATTCTTCGGTGATAAATAAATGCGATGCTCCCGAATAAAACAATACTCTTGCTAAAACTGAGTTGACAGAAAACATACCCAACACTACATCTGGCGCTTCCTGAGCTTCTTCTGCATTCATGTGGAAGAGACGGCCATTGCGGTTGTGAGGGTTCCCTTGGGTAAATCTCCTTCCTGGTTGAACACGACGCTGCTGCTGAGCTGGGGCATTCACATTGGTATTGGCTGCAGTCTTCTTAGGACACTCATTGGAGTAGTGACCCTTCACTCCACACTCGAAACAAGTGATCTGGAACTTGTCCTTGACTACGACGGGTACATCATTGCTGCCAGTTCTAGGTGCAGTGTTGTTGTTGTTGTTGTTGTGGTTCTTGGGAGGGGCACGGTTGAAATTGTTGGCATTACCGGAGTTGTGATTGTTTCCTCCGAACTTCACATTGCTTCCGCTACGGTTGGGGTAGCTTGGGCGAGAATTTGGGGGTCGGTTGTTCCTTGGTGCATATCCTGGTGAAGGGTTAGGACGGTACTTCTGGTGACTGTTGGATCCAGACTGCTGCATCATACGATGCTTGCGGTTGTCGTTCACCTGGTTAATCTTCCCTTCCATCTGGATGGCAGAATCGACTAGCTCTTCGAGATCCTAGAAACGGATGTTGATGAGGACAGTCTGCATCTCATCATGCAGTCCGTTCAAGAATCTCTCCTTCTTCTTGGTCTCCATGTTGATCTCATCAGGTGCATATCTGGCAAGTGACAGGAATCTGTCACGGTACTCCACCATAGTCATTCTTCCTTGCTTCAATTTGCGGAACTCATATCTCATTCTGTTGACTAGACCTTGCGGCACGTGGGTGCGGCTGAACTTGACTTTGAATGCTTCCCATGTCATCACTTGACCATGGTTCATATTGCGGATGCTATTCCACCAAGCTCTTGCATCTCCTGCCAGATAGTGGGTGGCGAAGAGAACTTTCTCATTTTCATCAACTCTGGCAACCTCTAAGTTGTTTTCCATGGTCTGTAACCAGTCATCAGCATCTAATGGGTTCTCAGATTGGTTGAAGATTGGGGGATTAGTGTTCTGAATTTTTTTGAGTTTGGATCCCTGGTGATCCTGATTTCCATGTCCTTGGTTGTTGAGAGCCATCTGGGCGATCTGTTGAAGTGTTTCTAAGTTGGCTTGGCATTCTGCACGGCTTGCTTCACGGTCTGCTATGAGATTCTCCAAGATCTGCAGCATTGGGTCTTGCGACGAGCTGCTCCCTCCTTGGTTTCCACGAGTCATCTGAAGATTGAGATATAGGGGTAAGAGGGAAATTCTAAGGTTCATGGTTTGGGGTTTTCAAAGCTAAAACTTTGAGTTAGACTCAGGTTTTTCAACTAACTTCATTTTCATTCATGCAACCAAGCACACGATACAACACACACCACAACAATCAAAGGGAAAACATATGGTTTGAAGAACCATTCTGCAAGCTAAGATACAGTGAGATCGATACATCTCATGCTACAACAATGCTGTAGTGCATCTACTCATCGTCGATGAAGTCGGAGTCATCATCGTCAGTGTAGAAGTCCACAACATCCTCCGCCAGAAAATCATCATCGTTGCTGAGGTAAGAATCCATGTCTCCCTGGATGTCTTCACCCTCATCTTCTTCTTCCTTTGCTACAAGCTAAGCTTCCTGCTCCTTGAGGGTCTTCTCGAGGTTGGCCACCTTCTTGCGAAGACGGGCGATGGTGCGATCCTTCTTGGCACGCTGGCGGCGAAGAGACTGACGGTCTTGGACAAGCAGTGCGAAAGTCTGGGCCTTCTGGTCGGCAATGGCACGGTTCTGGTTGGCTAACTCTCTGGCATTGTCCAGTTCCTGATGTCTGTCATGCAGCAAGAAGTCCAGGTTCTCCACTTAATGCCTCAATTCGGGTGGCCCGGCATCTCCATTGGCATTCCCATGAAATCACGTCTTGCATAGTGGGCAAAACGGGTTCCTTGGGTCTTGTTGACGCTGAGGGCACATAGACGTGCGAGAGCTTGATGCATTGCCCTGGCTAATCCATCTAGCCAATTGTTCTCTCTCACGGAGAACTGAATTCTCCCAGAAGTTGGTGCTTCAATGCTTCCTCTAAGATCTGCGGTGACTAGCCACTGTAAGTCTCCTCCTAGGGGTCCTGGAAGTTGAGCTCCAAGAAACTCCGGGTGCGGGCGTCCCAGTAACTCTGACAGTGAATCCAGATCCCTCTCGAAGATCAGCTGACCTCCGTTTCCCAACTGGTAAAACTTGCTGAACTGAGTCTCTATCTACAAGAATTAAGGATGGGGAAGTTAGTGAAGTGATCAAGTGTGTCAAATTTTAAGGAGTAGTGGAAGAATTTTGAGGAACATTAATTTTTGAGAAAGAATCCACAAGGGTAAGAGAGGAGATAGTTTTTCATAAATACTCACTTTGGTTTTGAAACTAAGTTTTTTTGTTTGACGTCCATTCTAACTAGGGTCTCCTATGGTCAGGATGGCTCTGATACCAACTTGTCAACACCCGGTTTTTTAATCCCAGATGCCCGTTATGCCATACCTCGCAATCCCAGGATTACCATTTTTGCGAGACATAATGGATTGGATATCAGAGTACATCATCCATTACAAACCATACATAAGGTCTTACACAAATAAGGATCTCATGATCTAGTCTTAATACAACAAGCAGTGGAAATAAAAGATAAGCGTAGCGGTGGGGTCCATCTTCAGGGGCACAGGCAATGCTGACGAAGGCAGATAGTCCTAGTTATCATAGCCGTCCTGTTGGCCATCATCTTGATAGTCTCCTTCATAGTCTGGCCATGATAATAGCCAGGGACAAAAGCCATGAGTACTCTTTAAGTACTCGCAAACTACCACTAACAAGTATTATAATTCTAAGTTAAAGTGCTAAATCTATGATTAACTATAAAGTTAAGTTTGAAACCTAAGCTGAGTTCTGAAGCAAAGAAAGATAAGGTAAAACTCTAGAACCACTTAAGTTGGGGAAACTATTGTCATAAACACAACCCTGTTGTGGTCAAGTCAAGATTCATCATTTATGTCAAAGTATTTAGAAAACATCTGACAACGAAACAGTATGGCCATTCCAACTATCCATAACCGCTGACGCAACTATTCGAATAGTTTGACACTCTGCAGAGGTGGTACACTTTCACCACAAGATTCGATACATATGTCAGGGATAACTCTGAATCATCATACTTAGTATGCAGATAATCAAACATAACCTTCCCTTTACACACCCTAGTATAAGCACCTCTCCTATGAGCATGGCCTCCCAACCATGACAATCCGTCATCTTGGGCACTGCATAGGTGGACATCATGAGAGGTAGCCTCAGCTCAGACCTCTCCCGTGAGGGAACTAATACTAATGCATATAAATTTCCAGCTAAGCCTTACCCAATTCAGATAATGTGGTTGTACGGTAAATTTGGAATGGTATCGCATCCGAATCCAACCATCAGTTTTATAAAAGGGTTAAGGCTCATGCCTCAACATTTTCATCATCATCAACCATTTGTGTTTCTCAACACATGTCAAATCATCTCAATAGAATGACTCATCATTCCAAGGTTTTCATAATTCATTTTCACCAAGTATTCCCATCTAAAGTGACTCAAGTTTTTGATATACTCTAAACTACTAAGTTAGGAGTGTTCACTAAGGTGGAAAAGATGGGTTCAATCTCATGCCATAGAATGACATCTAAAGGGTTCTAAATAGGTCAAGTTTTATACTTTTTATGCTACCTTCAAAAACAAGTAAAGAACTTTGTATAAACTAAGAGAGTAAAGCTTGTAAAAAGAACTTGGGGTATTACTAGTCAAAGGGGTGTGATCAAGGCATGCCTAAGGCATCTTAGCTAAACCATCTATTTGATCCTAACTTGCTAAGCACTAAACTTGCAAGTGTTAGCTTGCACTGTTAATGGTGGCTTGCCTAGGTTGGTGCAGTGGTTGAAGTTTTCTTCTTCTTCTTCTTCTTCTTCTTCTTCTTCTTCTTGGTAGAACTCCTCCTCCTCGAAAGCTTGGTCGGTACTATTGTCTATAAATACATACGGAGAGCACAATCACCAAACAATAATTAACTAGGCTAAGTAGCATTCTAAAACACACATTATATGATCTATTATCATCACAAGTTTTAATTAAATAGGTTCATCCTTTTTATTTTAGAAAAGTAATTTCTACTCATTGAAAAATTAACTAAGATTTAATATTCACCACTTAAAATATGGGATCATGTTGACACATGTCATCACCACATATCCTAACATGTGGGAATGAGATTTAAAGGTTGGTTCAACATTACTTTGCTTTAAGTTCATTATTTAACTATTTAAAGTGACTAGAAATGCCTATATAGCATTATTTTGGTACTAGTCCAAAGTCACTGCATGTAAACCTTAATATTATTACATATTTAGATAGATATGATGAAATGTGATTTTTGAGAGTTGGAATCAACTCAAAAGCTAACTTTGTTGATTTTATAAAAATGTTGCAAGTTGCAAATGCTTCTGTCTTCTTATTTTTGTTAGGAGAGATCTATAACTCTAATTGAATTAAACCTAACGGCCTTGGATATATCATATTAATACCTTTCAGGAAAAATTAGTTTCATGCAATTTGGATTTGTCAAACTCCCAGAATTGAATTTTGAAATAGTGGACAGAAACTAGATTTAACTAAAAAGAAAAATCCAGATTTGAACGGGTGGGCTTAGCGCGGGAAAAGACTTGGGCCAGCCCAGTGGCGATCCGCGGCGTGGGGCTCAGCTGACAGGGTGTCCCACTTGTCAGCGGCACTTAACACGCGAAACGGTACGCGCGCTGTGGGCCGTAGGATTAGAAGCGAGATCTACGGCTGAGGGTCGTCGTCGACGACGAACAGGTCGCTGGCGAGCTCGAACCCTAGCGGCTCGGTGGGGGACTGATGGGGACGTACCAGGGCTCCAGCGGGGTCGGTGAGGCGGGCAAACAAACTGGAAGACGACGACGAGGCGAGGCGCAGTTGGGGCAGAGCTTGGGGTGGTCGCAATCAGCGGCGCCCTTCTCCTCCTGCTGCGGCTGCTCCGGCTCCAATTCCGGCGAGGCAGAGCTTGCCTTGCTCCAGCTAGAGGTGGGTGAGGTTCAGAGAGGTGAAGGGAGTGGAATGGTGTGGAGAGAAGAGGCTGGGGAGGGCTCCTTTTATAGGCCCGACGGTGAGACCGAACGGGATGGGCAGGCAACGGTGGCGACATGGCTACGGTGGGGTATAGGCATGGCTGTGGGTGGCGATCAACGTGCGGTTCCCTGGTGGTGCTCTAGGCATTGAATGCGGCTGTAGGGGCGGTGGCATGCGGTCTGGGCGAGGTGGCGCTCTGAGCGGCAGAGGCAGCGGTGTCCACGGCGGGCGATGGCTGTGTGGTGTTGGGCGGCGAACGGGGGTGTCTGGGGTGTTCTCCAGGTCATGGCGGAGCGGCGGGCGCGGGCTGCGGCCAAGGGGCGGTCTGTGCGAGCGGGGACAGAGCGCGCTCTAGGGGCGGCAACGGCATGGTGCGGTGGCAGTGGGCGCGGGCTTTCCTCGGTGGTCCACTGCAGGGCTAGGCTCGGGTAGGGGACAGGGGGTGGCGGTGAGGTGTGAGCTACCCCTTAGACATGGAGAGAGAGGCGGGAGAGGGCTGCTGTGGTGAGTGCACGGTCAGCCGGCAAGAGGTGGCGCGGCATGGCTGTGCAGTGCAGTGCAGCTAGGAGGTAGGGGAGATGCTGGGGTTGGTTCGGTCTGGCTTGAGGGGGGGACAAGATGATCAAAGCACTACAGAATTGCTAGACAAAATCAGCCTAAAACAGTAATAGTTAGGCCTTAATGATCTTGCTAGCAAGGTGTTTGACAAAATGGCCGAAAGAGAAAAAGTTTTGAATTTTGGTTTCAAATTTTTTGAGTGATCTCCACTAGTGCTAGGTAGTCTCTGGTTGCAAGGGTTTTGAAAGTGGAGCTCAAATAGAGGGGTTTTGAAATAGGGGTCATCTATGCATATGCATTAGATTCAATTTTTAAATGCAATTTAAAATAAGTAAAAGAATGTTTTTAGAAGATCAAAAGGTGGGCCTTGGTACCTCATTATGTGTACTAGCAAGGGGTACAAAGATCAAGAATTGTTTCTGTTAAGAAATGAGTGCTAGGAACACTCAAAGTAGTGTAGTGGATTAAAATGGCCAAAATGACCATTCCTCCTTTTTAATTCTTTTTGATTTGATTTTATTTAGGAAAAGTTTGGGAATGATGTAGATGATGTTTAAATCACCTAAGAAATATTTTACAAGAATTGGATCACTCAATCATGGCAATTCAAACAACTCCTATTTTAAATGCACACATATATGAATGCTTTCATTTTAAATTTGGAAAAGTTTTTTTTGTTAACCCCATTTTTGGTTGAATTTGATCTTGATAACCTTGGCTTGAAGTTTTGGGATGTTATAGTACCTCCAGCAGCAGAATCTAGTAGATTTCTTGAAGAATAATTCAATCATGCATAAAAGGTTTGGATAATCATCCAAGAAGTCAGTCCATGAGTGGGACAATTCCTTACCAAAGATTTCATTCTTTCCCAATCCTGAGCAACATGTTCATTATCAGATTGTTTAAACTTTATTGTTTCACTTCTCATAGATATAATCTTAGCAAGAGGATAGTATTTTGCAATGAAAGCATCTTTGCATTTAGTCCAAGAATCAATACTATTTCTTGTTAGGGATTGCAACCATTCTTTACCTTTTCCTCTCAAAGAGAAAGGAAACAATTTAAGCTCAATAATATCTCCATCTATATCCCTATGCTTTTGAATCTCACAAAGTTCAACAAAGTTATTTAGATGAGCAGTAGCATCTTCAGTACCAATTCTAGATTGTTCTCTCATAACAAGATTGAGTAAAGCAGGTTTAATTTCAAAGAAAGTGGCTTCAGGAACAGGTGGAGCAATAGGTGTGCACATGAAATCATTGTTGTTGGTGCTAGTGAAGTCACACAACTTAGTGTTTTCAAGAGTAGTCATTTTTTGTGTTTTTAATAAACAAAGCAAACTAGTACAACTAATTTTTGTGTTTTTTTGATAAAGAAACAAGCAAACGAAGCAGAAATAAACTAAGCAAAACAAAATAAAGAGATTGGTTATGGGGGACTCCCCTTGTGAAGATGTCCTTGACTCCTTGGCAACAGAGCCAAAAAAATTGCTTGATGGCCCAAAATATATCGAGCTCGTTGGGGAACCCCAAGAGGAAGGTATGATGAGCACAACAGCAAGTTTTCCCTTCGTTATGAAACCAAGGTTATCAAACCAGTAGGAGCAAGGAAACACCTCCAAGGTGTTGTTTCCAACTTGGAATCCTGCACAACACAACCACAGAACTTTGCCCCAACTTACAATGAGGTTGTCAATCTCACCGGTTTGGCTGAAAGCAAATGATTAAATGTATTGTGTGGAAGATAGTAATAACTTGCAGAAAGTAAACAGAAAACAGTAAATAGTTGTAGACTGATGGTAAAACAAAGGACCGGGGTCCATAGTTCACTAGTGGTGATTCTCCTTAAGATAGATGACATGTTGGGTGAACAAATTACAACGTGGTAATTGACAAACATTGATAAAGCATACATGCATATACTAATCATCTTGACTCCTATGAGATTTGATTGGGCATTACAACATTATACATAGACCGTAATCCAACTGCATCTATGACTAATAATCCACCTTCAAGTATTATCATCCGAACCCCCTCCAGTATTAAGTTGCAAGCAACAGATAATTGCATTAAGCATTACGTGTAAAGTAAAAAAATATGATTGTTCTATGAACAAAGGATTGTTGTTTTCTCCTTAGTAGCATCAACACATCTAGTACCTTAGAGAATTCTGTCACTTCCCAGATTACTAGAGGCATGAACCCACTATCGACCATAAATACTCCCTCTTGGAGTTGGTAGCATCTACTCGGACAAGATAGATACTAACAACGGAGAGCATGCAAGATCACAAATAACAAAGACATGATAGAATCAATAATCAATCTGAAATAGCATCTCAATATCCATCGGATCCCCGCAAACACAACATGTAGGATTACAAATAGATGATCTTGATCATGAACGGAGCTCACAAGATCTAGACATGATAGCACAAAGGATAAGAACTAACCATCTAGCTACTACATGGACCCGTAGTCCAAGGATGAACTGCTCACGCATCACACCGGAGGCTTGCATGGTGATGAAGAAGGCCTCCAGGGTGAATTCTTCCCTCCGACAGGTCGCCGGGAAGAGCTTCAGATCCCTCTCGATCTAGGGATGGAGATCACGGCGGCTACAGACTCTTTCGTGGAAATTTGATCGGGTACTTAGGGTTTCTATATCGAAGGAGATATATAGGCAAAAGGGGAGGCTGAGGGGGTGCCCTAGGCGGCCACACCACCCCTAGTGTGGGCTAGGCCTAGCCACGCAGCCAGGTGGTGTGGTCGGCCTCTGGCCCCTCTCCGTCTCGTCTTCTGGCTCTCTGTCCCCCTCGGTGAAATATTGACTTTGGCTTTTGTCCCATCCAATTCCGAGAATATTCATTTTCTGACTTTCCTGGAACCAAAAATAGCAGAAAACAAGTAGCTGGCACTGTGGCATCTTGTTAATAGGTTAGTCCAAGAAAGTGTATAAAAATACTCCAAAGTGTGGACAAAACATAAGAAAGTAGATATAAAACAAGCATGGAACATCAAAAATTATAGATACATTAGCAACGTATCAATGCCCTCATCGAGTTATTCATTGGAAATGAGAGCATGAGAAGAAATTGGTATGATGCTCTAAGCAATCAAGCTAAATGGTTCTATATGATGGATGGTGAGGACCACGAAGATATGTATAGAATACTCAAGTCCATTGCCACCACATTTAGAAATCATGGTGCAACACATGTTGATGATGTTTTGATCAAGAGGAAGTATGTAAGTGGTATTATGTCGTTTGAGCCCACAAATTTGAAGAGCCTCCAAGGAAGACACAATTATCACTAAATGACTTTCAATGAAGTCATGCAAGAAATGGCTGCATTCAAAATTGCGGCCAAGAACACTGAAGATGCTCGTGCATGAGAAATTGGAATGCAAAAGGGTGTGAATGTTTCCTTGAAGGCCAATGTTGTTGAGCAAGAAGAAGATGATAGAAACCTTGACATAGTTTCCATGAGATGTCACGGGGAGGTCAAACATACACATGGTGAGTACATGACATTCTATGCAAGAAACTTTTGGAAAGACCCCGTCAAAGCAAAATCTGAGCTTGAACGCAAGAATGGGTCAATTGGAAGAAAGGAAAATGGTCCAAAACCGAGGTCATATTACAATTGTGGAGACCGTTTACATTTCATAGCTGAGTGTCCCTATCAAAGTAGAGAATATCATGGGGTAGACTAGTCCTTGAAGAGAAGTCAAAGGCTCCTCGCAAGAAGCCATTTATCAAGAAGAATGCTTCTTACAAGAAGCAATCAAAGATTGTGTTAGTAGCCCAAGAGGAGTATTCGTCTGCAAGTGAAGACGAAGAAGGCGACGATGGTTCAAGAGAGGTGGCCACCATAGCTACAAAATCTACACCAACCGCCTCGCTCTTTGATTCTCCGAGTGAGAATTTCTCTAACAAGAACATCACTTGTCTTACGGCAAGAGGTTCCGAGGTATCACCTTCCATCACTTCCTTTCCTAAGACTACTATGAATGTTATGGACGACTCCACTAGTCTTAAGGTTAAGGAAGAAGTTATTGCTTTGGACTGTTTCATAACTAACTTGCAAGGTTAGCACAAGATGCATTTCTAGGCCCTCATGAGTCAACTTGTTCACAAGGAAGAACTTCTTGAAGAAAATGGCAGAATTTAAAGAGAGGATTCTATGGATATAACATCCTTGAAAAATGCTCTAGGAGAAGAAGACAATATTCGGGATTCTCTTGAGGAGAGGCTCGAGTCTATTGAGGAGTCACATGGTGAACTTGCGGCCAAACTTGTGAAGGAACATGATCATGCTATCGCTAAGGCAAAGAGGCTAAAAGATAGAAGGTTGAATTTGGGGCTGCTCATGCTAGACTTTCCGAGAAGCTAGAGACACTTGACACACTTGACATTGCTCACAAGGCATTGGAGAATGAACACTCTATTCTCAATGAGTCTCATGATCAGGTCCAAACTCGACTAGCCAAATATGATGTTCCTAGAACCTCTACTTCTGTGTGCAACCATGAAGATATTCTTGAAGAAAATGCTAGATTTAAAGATGAGGTTACAAAGTCATCTCTTCCCAAAGGTAAGGAAGTTCTTGATGAGTTGTTGAGCAAGAAAAGGACCAACAATGGAAAGGAAGGACTTGGCTATGTCCCTAAGACCAAGACGAAGAAGAAAAAGAAGTAGAATGCCAAGAATGCCAAATAAAAGACAAGCACCACAGAAAACAACATCCCGAAGAACAAAACTGACTATGATGGTTTTGCAGGACCTAATAATCCTCATTATGAGTTATTTTGTGATTATTATGGTGATTTTTATGATAGCTATATTGGTCCTTATGATAATTATATTGCTTCATCTATTTGGGTTCCAAAGACCCTTGTTACTAACATGCGAGGACCCATTGAAAAATGGGTACCTAAAACCAAGAATTAATTTTCTTGTAGGGCTATGCTTCCGGTGGATCGAAATGAGTGTTTGATAGTGGATGCACAAGTCATATGACCGGAAGAAAGGAGATCATCACGGAGATGAGGCCTAATCTTTATCAAATAACCGTCTCCTGTGGTGATAATCCAAGTTAAAGGTATTGGGTCTTGGCAAGGTTGTGGTTGCCCACGATATCTCTCTCGTGGACGTCATGCTTGTTGAGACCCTTGAGTATAATTTACTTTCTATTCGTGCCCTTGGTAATATGGGCTTTGCAGTTTTTATTGATGATGATATCATGGTACTCTTGTGGAGCAAGTCTCTCAAGGTAGCTTTCGTTGGGTATGTCAAAAGCGACTTATATGTGGTGGACTTTTCGGGGAAAACCACTTCAGGTCTGATGTGATTATTCGGTAAGGCCGATGTGGGCTGGCTATGGAATCCCCGGCTAGCTCATGTCAATATGAGAAATTTGCAAAGTCTTCACAAGGGTGTGAAACGTCCAAAACGTATCTACTTTCCCGAACACTTTTGCTATTGTTTTTCCTCTAAACTTGTGTGATTTGGATACAACTAACACGGGCTGACGCTGTTTTCAGTAGAATTACCTTGGTGTCTAGTTTTTGTGTAGAAAATCAACTATTAGGGCAAATCCCGGAAAATATGCAAAAAATCCTATTTCACCAGAAGACTCAAGGAGCCAGAATACGAGATGGAGAGGGGCCGGGGCCTGGCCACACCACCTGGCCGCGCAAGGGGGTGGTCTGGCTGCCCCAGGCACCCCTTCGGTCTCCCTCTTCACCTATAAGTTGCGTCCTGACCTAAAAACCCAAGGGGGTTCGATGTTTTTCCAGAAAGAGTTCCGCTCCGCCGCCACCACCAGATTCCGCAATTCAGAACCAGAAACTCCGTTCTGGCACCCTACCGGGACGGGGGAATTGGAGGAGATCATCGCCATCATCATCACCATCGCTTCTCCATCGACCATCCATGTTTCCGCCATCTATGAGTGAGTAAATCCCCCGCTGTAGGCCATGGGGATGGTAGGGATTGGATGAGATCGTTCATGTAATGGCATCAGATTGTTAGGTCATGGTGCCTAGTATCTTCTATTAGTGCTTTTTGACTTTGTTGCGACTTGTTATGCTTAATGCTTGTCACTAGGGCCCGAGTGCCATGATTTCAGATCTAAACATGTTATTGATTCATTATGATAGTATTGTTTATGGTCTTACTTACAAGTTGTATACACATGTTGATGTCTGGAACCAAAGGCCTCGAAGTGATAGAAATCGGGATAACCAGAGGGAATGGCTTTGATGTGAGGATCACATGTGTTCACGGAGTGTTAATGTTTTGCTCCAATGCTCTATTAAAAGGAGAACCTTAATTGCCATTAGTTCCCTTGAGGCCCCGCTGCAAATGGGCTAGCAGGACAAAAGATGTTGTGCAAGTTCTCATTGCGAGCACGTATGACTATATATGGAACACATGCCTATGATTATCTAGTACTTGGATGCTTTATCTTATTTATCTACAAATGCCCTATGTTCTGATTTCCATATGAATTGTCTTGTCCATGCAACGCCCGTCCATCCATCCCTATTCCTACCGTTCTTTAATCCTACTGTTTACTGCAATTGTTACTACTGTCTTAATTTTACTACTGCTATTACTTCACTATTGCTACTACAAAACTGTTGCTACGGATAAACTGATGTGAGCAAGATTGTTTCCAGGTGCAGCCGAATTGACAACTCAGTTGTTAAGGCTTATAAATATTCTTTGGCTCCCCTTGTGTCGAATCAATAAATTGGGTTTCACTTCCCTCGAAAATACTGCGATACACCCCCTATACTTGTGGGTCATCAAGACTATTTTCTGGCACCGTTGCCGGGGAGCATAGCTTTATTTATCAAGTCCACTTGGAATCATTATTGTTCGCTGCCATCCATCCATCATGGGTAAGTCTCGTGATGGCAAGGTCCCTATTTTACCACCCACTACAAGAAGAGGTACGGTTATGAACACCTCTATTGTTCTTGATTCACCATCTGTTATGAGTAAGTTCCTTACACCACCACACACACATGCTACACACACTGCTACTACTGCTAAATCTGAAACTTCTAATACTTATGATGCTGCTTCTACTGTGCTTGATAAGAGTGGTTCATTAGGTCCTTTCCTAGATGCTATGATTGCTAGAACTATAGCTAGAAATACTGAAACTCCTAATGAAGATACTACTACACCTGTTAGTTCACCTGAGTCTTGAGAGAGCTATGATATTGAAGACAGTTATATTGAGATGACCGATGAATTTACTAAAGAATGGCAAAACACCCATGATAGGAGTGCTGCTAAGAGTCTCCTTGAGAGGCATACTATTAAACCCAAATTGTCTCCTAATGCTAAGTTTGCTGCATCTCCCATAAACATTAAAGATAAGGATTATGATTTCTCTCTTGGTCTATCCTACATAGCTATTGTTGAGAAAGAACCTTTTTGTGGGACTAAGAATGAAAGTGCGGTAGCACATATGACTGAGCTTTCTACCATGAGTGGCTTGTTTTCTGATGATATTAAGATGCGCACCTACTTTGTTGCTAAAATTTTCCCCTTTTCACTAAAAGGAGAAGCTAAAAATTGGTTTAATAATTTACCTCATGGATCTATTGATAACCCTGATTGCTTGATTAGTACTTTCTTGCAGAAATATTTACCTCCCAGTGCGAGACATGCTATTTTGTAGGAACTTTTTGATTTTAAACAGGGAGAAAAAGAGATATTGCCTGAATCATGGGCAAGGTTTTGCGCTTTGATTCATGCATATGATGGATGTCCATTACCTAAGAATGAGCTTCTTGATATATTTTATAATGGACTAACCGAAGAATCTAGGACATACCTGGATAGTTGTGTTGATTGTGTTTTCAGGAATAGGACTCCCAAGGAAGCTGAGGAATTAATGGCTAAAATAAGCAAGAATTATGAAGACTGGACTCCTCCTGAACCAGCTATACCTGAAACAATTATACCTGAACCAGCCATACCTGCGCCTATACCAACATCAAAGAAGAGGGGAGTTACTGAACTAAATGATGATGTGATGAAGGAAGTTAAGAAATGTCTTAAGGAGAAGGGAATTAAAGCTGCAGATGTCAAGAATTTACCTCCTATAGAACAATTATGTAAGCCTATCCCCCACTCATCCACTATTGAGGTACACTCTCTCTAACACTTTGATGAAGGTGATATTCCTAACCTTAAACCTCCTGATTAATGCTTAGAAGAATTCGATATTTTTATTGTTAAGCAAGATAATTTTAATAAAAGGGTGCAAAATCATTTAATGGAAAACTCTAGAGCTATTGTTGAGTTAAAAGATATTGTGGAAAGAACCTCTAATGATGTTAAAATGCTTGTTAAACATTTTCAAATGGTTCAAACTCAAATTGATCAGCTTATTAAAGTACAAAAAGACTTGCTAGTTAATGCTGCTAAAGAAAACATGCTTATGAAATTAGAACTGGAAGTGGTGCTGCTACCCAGGATCCTCTATATCCTGAGGGGCATCCTAAAAGAATCGAGCAGGATTCTCAACAAGCTGAAAATAGTGGTACTACTCCTAAGAAAAGAAAAAATAAACGCAAAACTATTGTAGAACCCTCTGAACCTGCTAAAGATCCTAATAGTATATCTGTCTCTGATGCTGAAACTGAAAGTGGTAATGAAGAAAATGATGCTCCTGATAAAGAAAAAGTTGAAGAAGAACTTGAAAGGCACACTAAGAATACTAAATACACTAAAGAAGATTTTGTTGCTAAGAAACATGGTAGTGAAAGAAAGCCTTGGGTCCAAAAACCTATGCCTTTCCCTGATAAGAAACACAAGTCAAAGGAAGATGAACACTATAATATGTTTTGTGAGTGGATGAAACCTTTATCCTTGCAAATTCCTTTGACTGATGCTATTAAATTGCCCCCTTATTCAAAGTATATGAAGGATATTGTCTCGAATAATGAAGAAATCTCTACTTTGCTTTCTAATTATTCGTTTAATGGTAAGGTTCCAAAGAAACTTGGAGACCCAGGGATTCCAACTATTCCTTGCTCTATTAAAAATAGTTATGTTAGAACTGCTTTGTGTGATTTGGGAGCAGGAGTTAGTGTTATGCCTTTTTCTCTCTATAAGAGACTTCAACTGGAAAAATCAATACCAACTGATATATCTTTGCAAATGGCTGATAAATCTACCACTATTCCTGTTGGTATATGTGAGGATGTACCTGTTCAAGTGGCTCATAATTGCTTGATATTCACTGATTTTGTTGTGCTTGAAATGCCTGAAGATGATAATATGTCTATTATTCTTGGGAGACCTTTTCTTAATACTGCAGGAACTGTTATTAATTGTAATCAAGGAAAGGTGACCTTTAATGTTAATGAAAAAGAGCATACTGTCTATTTCCCCAAGAATATTGATAGGACTGATGGTTTAAATTCAATTGAACATGTTGAGGACATTCAAGTTGGAGAAATATATTGTCCCATACCAAGAGAAAAATTTGAAACTATTATGATTGGGACTATTGGTATGAAGGTTGAGGTAACATAATCATTAGTGGAATACAAAGTTTTGTTTCATATAAAATTGTTTTGGTAATGCGGACTCGTGTATTAACGAGCTCGTTGGGGAACCCCAAGAGGAACGTATGATGAGCACAGCAGTAAGTTTTCCTCAGTTATGAAACCAAGGTTATCAATCCAGTAGGAGCAAGGAAACACCCCAAAGGTGTAGCTAGCTGAACGTTGGCAGGTCACACTACCGGTGCCAGCAACAACGTGGAGACCTGCACAACACAACCATAGAACTTTGTCCCCAACTTGCGATGAGGTTGTCAATCTCACCGGTTTTGCTGAAAACAAAGGATGAAATGTATCGAATGGAAGGAAGTAATAGTTTGCAGAAAGTAAACACAAAGAAGTAAACATTTGATTGTAGATTGAATGTAAAAGAAAGGACCAAGGCCCATAGTTCACTAGAGGTGGCTCTCCTTAAGATAGATAACATGTTGGGTGAACAAATTACAGCGGGGCAATTGACAAACATCGAGAAAGCATACAAGCATATACTACTCATCTTGACTCCTTTGAGATTCGATTAGCATTACAACATTATACATAGACCGTCATCCAACTGCATCTATGACTAATAATCCACCTTCAGGTTATCATCCGAACCCCCTCCAGTATTAAGTTGCAAGCAACGGATAATTGCATTTACGAATTGCGTGTAAAGTAAACAATACGATTGTTCTATGAACAAAGGATTGTTGGTTTCTCCCTAGTAGCAACAACACATCTACTACCTTAGAGATTTCTGTCACTTCCCCAGATTACCAGAGGCATGAACCCACTATCGAGCATAAATACTAACTCTTGGAGTTGCTAGCATCTACTTGGCCAAGATAGATACTAACAACGGAAAGCATGCAAGATCACAAATAACAAAGACATGATAGAATCAATAATCAATCTAAAATAGCATCTCAATATCCATCGGATCCCCGCAAACACAACATGTGTAATTATAAAAAGATGATCTTGATCATGAACGGAGCTCACAAGATCTAAACATGATAGCACAAAGGAGGAGAACCAGCCATCTAGCTACTACATGGACCCGTAGTCCAGAGCTGAACTACTCACGCATCACACCGGAGGCTTGCATGATGATGAAGAAGGCCTCTAGGGTGAATTCCCCTCTCCGGCAGGGTGCTGGGAAGAGCTTCAGATCCCTCCCGATCTAGGGATGGAGATGACGACGGCTACAGACTCTTTCGTGCATTTTTGATCGGGTCCTATCAGAGGCAATATATAGGTAGAAGGAGAGGCCGAGGGGGTGCCTGGGCTGGCCACACCACCCCCTAGCGTGGGCCAAGCCTGGCCGCGCGGCCAGGTGGTGTGGCCGCCCTCTGGCCCTTCTCCGTCTCGTATTCTGGCTCTAGGTGTCCCCCGGTAAAATAATAACTTTGGCTTTTGTCCCGTCCAATTCCGAGAATATTCATTTTCTGACTTTCCTGGAACCAAAAATAGCAGAAAACAGGCAGCTGGTACTGTGGCTGTTGTTAATAGGTTAGTCCAATAAATCATATGAAAAGTACTCCAAAGTGTGGACCAAACATAAGAAAGTAGGTAAAACGAAGCATGGAACATCAAAAATTATAGATACATTTGCAATGTATCAACATCCCCAAGCTTAACCCCCGCTCGTCCTCGAGTAGGTAAGTGATAAAAAGAAATAATTTTTGAGGTGACATGCACCATCATAAACTTGATCACAGTATTTGTAAAACATTGAAAGATGGGATCATAGTACTTCAATCATAACATGAAATACAAAGTTCTAGCAATAAGGCAAAGAAACTATGATGCAACATGAAAAGGCACAAACAAAAGATTCATGAATAACAATGCTTTGCAAGATGTTTGTTTGTTTCACATAAAGAAAACATAGCATAGTGGCATTCAACTTGTCCCTCATAGAGTAGCAAATATAAATGAATAGGACGCCTTCAAAGTTCATAAGGGTGACTAGATACAAATAGTTTAAAACAAGCAATATCAAGGTATGCATCAATCAACAAGTCTTGGCACAATGCACATAGAACTAAGAATGGCCACTATGCTCTCGAAGTAGGTGCATAAAGATAGAAGGTGGAGACTCAATATATAAGTGGAAGAAAGGCCTTCATAAAAGGAAGTAGGGATTCAAGTTTCATAAAGAGCTTCCAAAAATTATGGTACTTAATAGCTTTCAGCTCTCATTGCCCCTATCATAAGCATCTTGAAGTGATTAAGGTTAAAGTGAACAAACTATGGTGTATATGCTTGACGAAGTATAAGTTAGAAATCTCATGTCCCTTGAATATGAGGGCCGCTCCTCATGCTACTCAAGTTTAGTCACGGGTAAGTTCTTGTCATTGTAAGTACATGTGTATCATAGAGAACCACCAACGGGGTACCCCTTGCCCGATGATACAGAAGAATCCCCATATAAAAATGACAAGGCAAGCAGACAACAACCATCTCAGCAATCTTCTTATTTACCATGGGAATATGGTGCTTTTTTCTCTATTTCCTCTTTTCATAATCCCTTTTTTTATTTTTCTCTTTTTTCTCAATATCGAACTCTTTTTTCTAAGAAGAATGCTTCATAGACAGCTCATTATGGTTACGCTGCAGGTTTCCACCATATCAGCATGGATTAGACCAGCGGCCTAGGCGTTTCTCTAACACATATACATAACTCCATGGACTTACAAGCTCCCCTTTCATTTCACACTGATGATATCCATAAACAAAAGAGCATGATATCAACTAGGTACAAATTACCCGTGCAATGTTGAAAGCGTTCCCCATGACAACATGGTTCTGCTAATCTCTAACAAATAAGTGCAAGCATATACAACATAGGCGACATAGTGGTTCAAGTTTATTAAGTGCAAGAAAAGTAAAGTGTGCCATCAAGTTTGTGAGAGCTTTAATCACTAGTTTTCTCATAACAAGTTTAATTTGGAAGGTAAACAAAAACATGAATATACTTTGAATAGCATATGCCAGTAGGTATGTATGGTGGACTCTTTGGAATAACTTGGTTTAGGGAGTTGGATGCATGAGTGAAACTCATACTTGGTTGTGGAGGCTAGCAAAAGACTGGGAGCGACAAACTAAGAGAGCAATAATGGCCATAATCATGGAGAGCGACAAAACATCATTGATCAAAGCATAAAGTGATACTACAAGTTGAAAACTAAAGGATCATAAAGTCTATGGTGACTTGGGATAGTCATAACATGGTGTGAGCATGCGCCAAGTCAACCCAAATAAAGCATCAAAGGAGAATACCACAATACTTTGCTTTAATATGCTAAAACAATGCATGATTCATCCAAGGCACATTAAGAAATCTCAATTGTTTATAACAAGTCATGCTACAGCAAAGAATACTAAGCACAAAGCCAAAACAATATCAAGCATGGCATGACAAAGTATAGGCCACGGTAAAAAACAAGCTCTCTTTACCACTTAAACATGAACTTTCCTACTCTTTTCCAATCCAAACCAAACTATTTGAAAGCCAATGTATGAAAGAGGGGGTCCAACCAATTTATTCAGCAAACTAAGCAAACCAAGCAAACGAAAAACCAAAACGAAAACAAAAAAGAAGTCGCTCCAAGAACAACACAACTGTGCATGAAACAATAAAAATAAAGCGTTTGGAAGAAACCTAGGATTTTTATTGATGAAGAAGGGGATGCCTTGGGCATCCCTAAGCTTTGACGCTTGTACTTCTTGGATATTTTTGGGGTGACATGCGTGGCATCCCCAATCTTGAGATTTATTCCATCCTTCATCTCATTACTCATTTCTTCCATACACGTGGAATTTTTCCTTCATACAAAACTTCACACAATCTTTATTAGCAACATTAGTGCACTCAAGATAATAAGTCTTTAGGTTCAGTTCTAACACTAATAAAATTTCCATCAAAACACAAGCTACTGTAGCACTTCCTTCAAAAAGCTCAATTCCCCAAAAGAACTCAAAAAGGAACCAACAAGAAGCAAATGCAAATAATGGTAGAAATCTGGCAAAACAGACCAGCAGGTAAAGATGAATTTTTTCCGAAGACATTCTATTGCTCAAATCAAAAAGTGTTGAACTAACGAAAGTTAGATAACAACCTGGGGCAGAAGCACAAAAATTCACGCCTCAAAAGGACGTACAGGTATTTTACACGAATATTTACGGTGGAGCACATAAATCTGTTTCGGGACAGCAACTTTCCCAATCATTACTACTCTCTCATTAGAGGTTACTCTTGGCACAAAAGGCAAATAAAAAGGATAATGAGCAGTTATTACTGAAGTAATAACTTTCAAGACCCATCTAAAACTTTCGGGTTATCTCCCAATACGTACTTTTCTTTAACGCCTTTAAGTTAGGCATAAGAAGCAAGAAAAAGGATCAAGTGTTCTCAAATGAAGAAGCATTAAGAGCAAATTTTGTTTTCATATGAGAGGAAAAAGAAATATTCTCTCTCTTTTTAGGGAAGTGATCTATATCTTTCTTGAGTGGGAGTTGATATTTAATGGTGCCTTCTTTCATATCAATAATGGCACCAACAGTTCTAAGAAAAGGTCTTCCCAAAGTAATAGGACAAGAAGCATTGCATTCAACATCCAAAACATAGAAATCAATAGGGACATAGGCATTGTTAACCATAATAAGAACATCATTAATACTCCCCATGAGTTTATTTTTAGCATTATCAGCAAGTGGGACATTCAAATAACAATCTTCAAGTGGTGGCAAATCAAGCATATCATAAATCCTTCTAGGCATAATAGAAACACTACTATCAAGATCACATAAAGCTTTAAAATCAAAATCATTCACTTTCATATTAATGATGGGTTCCCAACCATCTTCTTGTTTTATAGGAATATAAGCTTTATGTTTCATCTTTTCTTCTTTAATCTTTATGAGAGCTTCAGTAATGTGTTTTGTAAAGGCCATGTTCATAGCACTAGCATTAGGACTTTTAGCAAGATTTTGTAGGAACTTAATAACTTCAGAGATGTTGCAACCATCAAGATCAAAATCATAATTATCATCTAGAGTAGTAGAACTATTACTAGCCTTAACACTAGTGGTAGTGATAGTAGAAACACTAATGTTTCTAGCAATTTCATCTTCTCTTTCCCACTTAGCATGCAATTCAGCTAATAGTCTAACATTTTCATCAATTCTTACTTGTATGGCATTAGTAGCTGCAAAGGGATTATCAATAGTTTTAGGTTTAGCAGCCATTTTATTCAAAGAAGATTGAGCTTCAGCCAAAGATGATATATTTCTTTCAGCATTAGAGAGTTTTTCCTCAATAGTTTTATTGAAAGCAGTTTGTTTACTAATAAAGTCTTTAAGCATAACTTCAAGTTCAGAGGGAGCACTCCTATTATTGTTGTAGGAATTTCCATAAGCATTTGTTGGGTCCGCAGCATAGAAAACAAAAATTTTCCTACGATGAGAACTACACGCCAAGATCTATCTACTAGGTACAAAGCAACGGGTGGACATACATCCAACAAAAACTTACCCTCGAAGACAACGAGTTTTGTTAACGAGTAAGAACTCGTGGTTGATGTAGTCGTACACTTGCCGATCTCAAGATCGTGAGGAAGTCCGAGCGCCGCAACTCAGCAGCACATCCGTACTCGCACACACCTTCAAGCCACTGGACAACCTCCACCTCCTCGCTCCAGCGATCCAGCGGAAGCAGCAACTCCTTCCAGACGAAATGCCACCATGGGGGAACATGTATCTCGCTAATCCGAGACCATGGGGGAATAATTCTAGAGGGGGAGGGAGATCCTTCACAAGGAGGTGTAAGGATGAAGGAGGGAGTGGGTGGCCTTTTATAGGAGGAGGGGGTGCCCCTCCTCTCCATGGCTGGCGCATGGGGGGTGACCCCTCACCTCCCCCATTGATGTGGTGGTAACCCCTCCACATTAAAATGCCTCTTCACATTCCCTTTTAAAGTCTCCACTTTAAACGCATTAAAATTCTCCAAGTTTAATGCTCTCTCATTTAATAAAACTCTTTTATTAAATTTATTCAGAATTCTGTTAATTACTTTAATTAACAAACATTCACATATATACCCTTCCAATATTTCAATATCACATGCAGAACCACTTTCTGCAATTTCACCCGAAACAATTTCCGGTTTCTATCGAAACAATTCCTGCGCTTTGCAATTCTTTCATCTGAAACATATGTGCTCCAAAATGGTGTCCGGTAACTCTTAAGTGTGTCACCCTATGGTTCATGAATAATGCAGACATGATTGAGACTCCTGTCAGATCAATAGTAAGAAGCGGGACCTGGAGATCCATACTGACTCCTGCATATTCAACGATGACTTCTGTGATCGTGAGAACTTTTAACACTTGTAACTAAATCCCTTTGTCTCGCGATATATTACATGTCCGAGATTTGACCATCGACATCCAAATACCTAGTTTGATCTCGTTACCGACATGCACTCTTTTCTCGTTCCCGTGATATAACATTCTAGTGATCACATCACTTGCTTGCAAGCTATCTCAATGTGATATCACCGAGAGGGCCCAGAGTATATCTATCCGTCATCGGGATTGACAAATTCCACTCTTGATCCATGAGCCTCAACATAACACCTTCGTAGTACTGAACCCATCTTTATAGTCACCCTGTTACGGTGTGACGTTTGATGTTATCAATACACTCTTCAGGTGTTAGCAATTAACATGATCTCATGGTCTAAGGATAAAGATTACTTCGTATGATGTTATAGCAATATAAACATAATGACTTGATTGTAATGCTATACTTTGGATGAATGTTCATCACATCATTCCACCAATGGTGTGACCTTGTTATTAACAACATCCAATGTCCATGATCAGGAAACCTTGATCATCTTGTTAATCAACAAGCTAGTCTATAAGAGAGGCATAACTAGAAACCCTTTTTGTTTATTAAACACACATGTATTGATGTTTCCGATCAATACAATTCTAGCATGTAAAATAAACATCTATCATATATAAGGAATAGATAATAACAACTTTATTATTGCCTCTCAGGGCATATTTCCTTCAGTCTCCCACTTGCACTAGAGACAATAATCTAGTTCACATAGTGATAAATCTAACACCCATGGAGTTCTGGTGTTGATCATATTTTTCCCTAGGGTGAGCTTTAGTCAAAGGATCCGCTACATTTAGGTCCGTGTGTACTTTACAAATCTTTATATCTCCATCCTTGACATGCTCGCGGATGGAGTGAAACCGGCGCTTAATATGCTTGGAATTCTTGTGAGAACTCAGTTCCTTTGCGTTGGCTATGGCTCCATTGTTGTCACAATAGATCACCATCGGGTCCAACGCACTTGGAACCACACCTAGTTCTATAATGAACTCTTTCATCCAAACCGCTTCCTGCGCCGCTTCTGAAGCAGCAACATATTCCGCCTCCGTCGTTGATCCAGCCACCACAGGTTGTTTGGAACTCCTCCAACTAACTGCTGCTCCGTTCAAGAGAAATACGTATCCGGATTGAGACTTAGATTCATCCGGATCGGTGTCAAAGCTAGCATCGACATAACACTTAGCGACTAGCTCTTCTTCACCTTCATATATAAGAAACATATCCCTAGTTCTTCTCAAGTACTTAAGGATGTTCTTGACCGCTATCCAGTGTTCCGAACCTGGATCAGATTGGTACCTACTAGTCAAACTAATAGCATGTGCCACACTCGGTCTTGTACATAGCATGGCATACATAATAGAGCCTATGGCCGAGGCATAGGGGATCTTATCCATCATCTCTCTTTCTTCCACCGTAGCCGGACTTTGAGTCTTACTCAATGTCTTGCCTTGCAACATAGGTAAGAACCCCTTCTTACTTCCGTCCATATTAAACTTCTTTAATATCTTATCAAGGTATGTACTCTGCGATAGCCCAATTAGGCGCCTTGATCTATCTCTATAGATTTTAATGCCTAATATATATGACGCTTCACCAAGGTCTTTCATCGAAAATTTGCTGTTTAGATAACTTTTAACACTGTTTAAAAGATCTATATCATTTCCAATCAATAATATGTCATCCACATATAATATCAGAAATGCCACATTGCTCCCACTCACTTTCTCGTAAATACAATCCTCTCCATAAGTTTGGACAAATCCAAACTCTTTGATCACCTCATCAAAGCGGAGATTCCAACTCCGAGATGCTTGCTTCAGTCCATAGATGGATCGCTGAAGTTTGCATACCTTATTAGCATCCTTAGGATCGATAAAACCCTTAGGCTGTATCATATACAACTCTTCTTCAATATTACCATTGAGGAACGTAGTTTTGACATCCATCTGCCATATTTCATAATCGAAATATGTAGCAATTGCTAACATAATCCTATCCGACTTAAGCATCGCTATGGGAGAGAATGTCTCATCGTAGTCAACTCCTTGAATTTGTCGAAACCCCTTTGCGACAAGTCGAGCCTTATAGATGGTCACATTACCATCAGCATCAATTTTTCTTTTGAAAATCCATTTATTCTCAACGGCCTTTCGATCGTGAGGTAAGTCCACCAAGGTCCAAACTTGGTTCTCGTACATGGATTCCATCTCGGATTTCATGGCTTATAGCCATTTTTTGGAATCCGGGCTCATCATCGCTTCTTCATACGTCGCAGGGTCATCCATTTCATCAACCATGAAATTCACAACAGGATTTCCATACAGTTCAGGAGCTGCACGTGTCCTGCTTGACCTGCGAGGTTCGGTAGTGTCCTCTTTCGGAGTTTCATGATCAATATCATTAGCTCTCTCTTCATTAGGTGAAATCAACTCCAAAACAACTTCCGGTGCTGCGCTACCCGCCATTTCATGAAGAGAAGGTTCAATAACCTCTTCGAGTTCTACCTTCCGACTACTCACACCTTTCACGAGAAACTCCTTCTCAAGAAAGGATCCATTTTTGGCAACAAAAACCTTGCCCTCGGATCTGTGATAGAAGGTATACCCAATTGTTTCCTTAGGGCATCCTATGAAGACGCATTTTTCCGCTTTGGGTTCGAGTTTATCCGGCTGAAGTTTCTTCACATATACATCGCATCCCCAAACTTTAAGAAATGACAACTTAGGTTTGTTTCCAAACCATGATTCATACGGTGTCATTTCAACTGATTTAGATGGTGCCCGATTTAAAGTGAATGCAGCTGTTTCCAGTGCATAACCCCAAAATGACAGTGGAAGTCAGTCAGAGACATCATAGATCGAACCATATCCAATAAAGTACGATTACGACGTTCCGACACACCATTACGTTGTGGTGTTCCGGCAGGCGTGAGTTGTGAAACTATTCCACACTCCTTCATGTGTGTGCTAAACTCGTAACTTAGATACTCTCCTCCACGGTCAGACCGTAGAAATTTGATCTTTCTATTACGATGATTTTCCACTTCATTCTAAAATACCTTGAACTTTTCAAAAGTTTCAGACTTATGTTTCATCAAATAGATATACCCGTATCTACTCAAATCATCTGTGAAAGTAACAAAATAACGATATCCACCTCGCGCCGACACACTCATTGGTCCACACACATCAGTATGTATGATTTCCAATAAATCTGTCGCCCGTTCCATTGAACCGGAAAACGGCGTTCTAGTCATCTTGCCCATAAGGCATGGCTCACATGTATCAAATGATTCAAAATCAAGTGATTCCAAAAGTCCATCAGAATGGAGTTTCTTCATGCGTTTAACACCAATATGACATAGACGGCAGTGCCACATATATGCAGATATATCATCATCAAGTTTAATCTTTTTAGCATTAACATTATGAATGTGCATAATATTACTTTCGAGATCCATCAGAAATAAACCATTCAACATAGGTGCATCACCATAAAAGATATCATTCTTATAAATCGAACAACCATTGTTTTTAGACTTAAAGGAATGACCACTTTGCATCAAACACGATCCGGATACAATGTTCATGCTCAGTGCAGGCACCAAATAACAATTATTTAGGTTTATAACTAATCTCGATGGCATATGGAGAGGTAGCGTCCCGACGGCGATCACATCAACTTTTGATCCATTGCCGACCCGCATCCTGACCTCATCCCTTGCTAGTTGTCGCTTGTTCCGTAGCCCCTGAACCAAGTTACATATATTAGCAACCGATCCTGTATCAAATACCCAGGTGTTACTGCGAGTACTAGTCAAGTACACATCAATAACATGTATATCACATATACCTTTGTTTGCCTTGCCGTACTTCTTGTCCGCCAAATACTTGGGGCAATTGCGCTTCCAATGGCGAGTCCCCTTGCAATAGTAACACTTGGTGTCAGACTTAGGGCCAGCTCGGGGTTTCTTTTCAGGCGTGGCAACCGATTTTCCACCCTTCTTTCCCTTGTGCTTGCCTTTCTTGTCTTTCTTGAAACCGGTGGTCCTATTGATCATCAACACTTGATGTTCTTTCCTAATCTCCACTTCTACAGTCTTAAGCATTGACAGAAGCTCGGGAAGAGTCTTCTTCATGCCTTGCATATTATAGTTCATCACGAAGCTCTTGTAGCTAGGTGGCAGAGATTGGAGAACACGATGTATGCCTAAGTCATTGGGAATCATTATTCCCAAGGACACAAGCTTATCGGCATACCTAGACATTTTGAGTACGTGCTCACTAACGGAGCTGTTTTCCTCCATTTTGCAGCTGAAGATCTTTTCAGAAGCATTATAACTCTTTACGGCAGCATGGGTATCGAAAATCATTTTCAATTCTCCCATGGTATCAAAGGCATTGCCATTTCTAAACGCTTTCGAAGTTCTAGCTCTAGCCGATACAGTATGCCGCAATGAACTAAGTTGTGGTCCTCTTAATGAGTCACATAGACATTCTTTTCCTTGTCAGGGGCATCAGGATGTGGTGGGGGGCCTAGCAGCGCATCTAGCACATATTGCTTTTGTGCAGCAGTGAGGAGAATCCTCAAATTCATAGCCCAGTTGGTGAAGTTGCTACCATTCGCAGCAAGTTTCTCTTTCTCCATGAACGAATTGAAATTAAAAGCAGGTGGTGCCATCTACAACAGAATTTGTAAAGTTTATTTAGACTAAGTTTATGATAGAGTGAGTTCAAATAATCCAAATTACTAATGAACTCCCACTCAAAAACGACATCCCTCGTGTCCTTTTGGTGATTACATGAACCAAATCCACTACACCAAGTCCGATCATCATGTGAGTTGATGTAGCTTCAAAGGCGAGCATCTATATGGGCATGATATCAACTATATGACTCATGCTTAACCTTTCGGTCCATGTTCCGAGGCCATGCCTGTACATGCTAGGCTCGCCAAGTAAGAACCTTAGTATTCGCGTGTGTAAAACTGTCTTACACCTGTTCCTATGAAAGCGTAGATTCGAGTACACCTGATCATCACGTGATGTCTCGAAACACGATCCATAGAACGGTGCATACTTAAGGAGGAACACATTTGTATCTTGATATCTAAATGAGGGATCATCTTACAATGCTACAGAAAGCGCCAAACTAGCAGTACAAGATGCTAACATCTAATGTGTAAAGTGAGATGATATGGTCCATGCATTTGATCTCTATCACTTGCATCGTGGTATGATCTCTATCATTCCTTTGTGTGTAAGGCCAAGGTCTATGGAACTTACACGTTGAGTGTGTTTTAAGAGTATCTATCATACATCTACTTACAACAATACCATATCAATACACTAGCCCATCAACGACTAAACTAGATGCCTCTAATTTATCAATTGCAAGTTTTACGTGGCTTAGGGCTTTCGGAGATAGAACCGTTCTCACCTACGAACATGAACCACAACGAGACTAAGTTATTAGCAACTCGTTGTAAATCAGATATTTGCTACAGTAGGAGAGACAGACACCCGCTAGCCACTTATGCAAAACAAGTTGCATGTCAGTCGTGGAACCGGTCTCATGTACGATGACATGTAAGGTTGGTCCGGGCCGCTTCATCCCACTATGCCACCAATATCCAAAATACATAGAAGATGCAATAACATGATCATCATCACCCACATATAAACATATGTGTAGTACCCATGCAAAGCACCTACGCAAAGATCAGGCTCTGATACCACTGTTGGGTCCGCAGCATAGAAAATAAAAAATTTCCTATGATGAGAACTACATGCCAAGATCTATCTACTAGGTACAAAGCAACGGGTGGACATACATCCAACGAGAACTTACCCTCGAAGACAACGAGTTTTGTGAACGCGTAGGAACTCGTGGTTGATGTAGTCGTACACTTGCCGATCTCAAGATCGTGAGGAAGTCCGAGCGCCACAACTCAGCAGCGCATCCGTACTCGTACACACGTTCAAGCCACCGGACAACCTCCACCTCCTCACTCCAGTGATCCAGCAGAAGCAGCAACTCCTTCCAGACGAAATGCCACCATGGGGGAACATGTATCTCGCTAATCCGAGACCATGGGGGAATAATTCTAGAGGGGGAGGGAGATCCTTCACAAGGAGGTGTAAGGATGAAGGAGGGAGTGGGTGGCCTTTTATAGGAGGAGGGGGGTGCCCCTCCTCTCCATGGCTGGCGCATGGGGGGGTGACCCCTCACCTCCCCCTTTCATGTGGTGGTAACCCCTCCACATTAAAATGCCTCTTCACATTCCCTTTTAAAGTCTCCACTTTAAATGCATTAAAATTCTCCAAGTTTAATGCTCTCTCATTTAATAAAACTCTTTTATTAAATTTATTCAGAATTTTGTTAATTACTTTAATTAACAAACATTCACATGTAGCCCCTTGCAATATTTCAATATCACATGTAGAACCACTTTCTGCAATTTCACCCAAAACAATTTCCGGTTTCTATCGAAACAATTCCTGCGCTTTGCAATTCTTTCGCCTGAAACATATGTGCTCCAAAATGGTGTCCGGTAACTCTTAAGTGTGTCACCCTACGGTTCGCGAATAATGCAGACATGATTGAGACTCCTGTCAGATCAATAGTCAGAAGCGGGACCTGGAGATCCATACTGACTCCTGCATATTCAACGATGACTTTGTGATCATGAGAACCTTTAACGCTTGTAACTAAATCCCTTTGTCTCGCGATATATTACATGTCTGAGATTCGATCATCGGCATCCAAATACCTAGTTTGATCTCGTTACCGACATGCACCCTTTTCTCGTTCCCGTGATATAACATTCTAGTGATCACATCACTTGCTTGCAAGCTATCTCAATGTGACATCACCGAGAGGGCCCAGAGTATATCTATCCATCATCGGGATTGACAAATTCCACTCTTGATCCATGAGCCTCAACATAACACCTTCGTAGTACTGAACCCATCTTTATAGTCACCCTGTTACGGTGTGACGTTTGATGTTATCAAGACACTCTTCAGGTGTTAGCAATTAACATGATCTCATGGTCTAAGAATAAAGATTACTTCGTATCATCTTATAGCAATATAAACATAATGACTTGATCGTAATGCTATACTTCGGATGAATGTTCATCACATCGTTCCACCAATGGTGTGACCTTGTTATTAACAACATGCAATGTCCATGATCAGGAAACCTTGATCTTCTTGTTAATGAACAAGCTAGTCTATAAGAGAGGCATAACTAGGAATCCTTTTTGTTTATTAAACACACATGTATTGATGTTTCCGATCAATACAATTCTAGCATGTAAAATAAACATCTATCATATATAAGGAATACATAATAACAACTTTATTATTGCCTCTCAGGGCATATTTCCTTCAGCATTACCATTGTTGGGAGGATATGGCTTATAATGGTTGTTACCAAAATTATTCCTATAGGCACTATTGCTAAAATTGTTATTTCTTATAAAGTTCACATGACTTGCTCTTCTTGAGCAACCAAAGGGCTAACGGAACATTATTTGGATCAATATGGGCTTTCCCATTAACAAGCATAGACATAATAATATCAATCTTATCACTCAAGGAGGAGGTTTCCTCAATGAAATTTACCTTCTTACCTTGTGGAGCTCTTTCAGTATGCCATTCAGAATAGTTAACCATCATATTATCCAGAAGCTTTGTTGCAGCACCCAATGTAATAGTCATAAAGGTACCTCCAGCAGCAGAATCCAATAGGTTCCTTGAAGAATAGTTCAATCCTGCATAAAAAGTTTGGATAATCATCCAAGCAGTCAGTCCATGAGTGGGAGAATTCTTTACCAAAGATTTCATTCTTTCCCAAGCTTGAGCAACATGTGCATTATCAGATTGTTTAAACTTCATTATTTCACTTCTCATAGATATAATCTTAGTAGGAGGATAATATTTTCCAATAAAAGCATCTTTGCACTTAGTCCAAGAATCAATACTATTCCTAGTTAGGGAATTCAACCATTCTTTAGCTTTTCCTCTCAAAGAGAAAGGAAACAATTTAAACTTAATGATATCTCCATCTATATCCCTATGCTTTTGCATCTCACAACGTTCATTAAAGATATTTAGATGAGCAGCAACATCTTCATTACCAATACCAGAAAATTGTTCTCTCATAACAAGATTGAGTAAACAGGTTTAATCTCAAAGAAAGTATCTTCAGGAACATGTGGAGCAATAGGTGTGCTCATGAAATCATTGTTGTTGGTGCTAGTGAAGTCACACAAGTTAGTGTTTTCAAGAGTAGTCATTTTTTGTGTTTTTGATAAAAAAAGCAAACTTGTAAAACTATTTTTTTGTGTTTTTGAAAAAGAAACAAGCAAACAAAGCAAAAAGAAACTAAGCAAAACAAAAATAACAAAGTAAAGAGATTGGTTATGAGGGACTCCCCTTGTGAAGATGTCCTTGACTCCCCGGCAACGGCGCCAGAAAAATACTTTGATGGCATGTTGTTGACGTGGGAGCTTCTTCTTCTTATTCCCCGGCAACGGTGCCAGAAAAATACTTGCTCACTCGTGTATTACCGATCTCGTTGGGGAACCCCAAGAGGAAGGTATGATGAGCAAAGAAGTATGTTTCCCTCAGTTATGAAACCAAGTTTATCAATCCAGTAGGAGCAAGGAAACATCCCAAAGGTGTAGCTAGCTGAACGTTGGCAGGGCGCACTACCGGTGCTAGCATTAACGTGGAGACCTGCACAACCCAACCACAGAACTCTGTCCCCAACTTGCGATGAGGTTGTCAATCTCACCGGTTTTGCTGAAAACAAAGGATTAAACGTATCGAATGGGGTGAAGTAATAGTTTGCAAAAAGTAAAAACAAAGCAGTAAACAGTTTGTAGATTGTATGTAAAAGAAAGGACTGGGGTCCATAGTTCACTTGAGGTGGCTCTCCTTAAGATAGATAACATGCTAGCTGAACAAATTACAGCGGGACAATGATGACGAAGAAGGCCTCCAGGGTGAATTCCCCTCTTTGACAGGGTGCCAGGAAGAGCTTTAGATCCCTCCCGATCTAGGGATGGAGATGACGGCAGCTACAGACTCTTTCATGGATTTTTGATCAGGTCCTCAGGGTTTCCGTATCAGAGGAAATATATAGGTGGAAGGAGAGGCCGAGGGGGTGCCTGGGCTGGCCACACCACCCCCTGGCGAAGGCCAAGCGTGGCCGTGCGGCCAGGTGGTGTGGCCGCCCTCTGGCCCTTCTCCGTCTCGTATTCTGGCTCCAGGTGTCCCTCGGTAAAATAATAACTTTGGATTTTGTCCCGTCCAATTCCGAAAATATTCATTTTCTGACTTTCCTAGAACCAGAAACAGCAGAAAATAGGCAGCTGGCACTATGTCTCTTGTTAATAGGTTAGTCCAAGAAATCATATGAAAAGTACTCCAAAGTGTGGACCAAACATAAGAAAGTAGATAAAACCAAGCATGGAACATAAAAAATTATAGATACATTTGCAATGTATCAGGTAACAAGACCTGATCAACCTTGTTAACAAAGGGATTTTAATGAACAAATCAATGTTATGAGGGACTCCCCTTGTGAAGATGTCCTTGACTCCCCGGCAACGGCGCCAGAAAAATACTTTGATGGCATGTTGTTGACGTGGGAGCTTCTTCTTCTTATTCCCCGGCAACGGTGCCAGAAAAATACTTGCTCACTCGTGTATTACCGATCTCGTTGGGGAACCCCAAGAGGAAGGTATGATGAGCAAAGAAGTATGTTTCCCTCAGTTATGAAACCAAGTTTATCAATCCAGTAGGAGCAAGGAAACATCCCAAAGGTGTAGCTAGCTGAACGTTGGCAGGGCGCACTACCGGTGCCAGCATTAACGTGGAGACCTGCACAACCCAACCACAGAACTCTGTCCCCAACTTGCGATGAGGTTGTCAATCTCACCGGTTTTGCTGAAAACAAAGGATTAAACGTATCGAATGGGGTGAAGTAATAGTTTGCAAAAAGTAAAAACAAAGCAGTAAACAGTTTGTAGATTGTATGTAAAAGAAAGGACTGGGGTCCATAGTTCACTTGAGGTGGCTCTCCTTAAGATAGATAACATGCTAGCTGAACAAATTACAGCGGGACAATGATGACGAAGAAGGCCTCCAGGGTGAATTCCCCTCTTTGACAGGGTGCCAGGAAGAGCTTTAGATCCCTCCCGATCTAGGGATGGAGATGACGGCAGCTACAGACTCTTTCATGGATTTTTGATCAGGTCCTCAGGGTTTCCGTATCAGAGGAAATATATAGGTGGAAGGAGAGGCCGAGGGGGTGCCTGGGCTGGCCACACCACCCCCTGGCGAAGGCCAAGCGTGGCCGTGCGGCCAGGTGGTGTGGCCGCCCTCTGGCCCTTCTCCGTCTCGTATTCTGGCTCCAGGTGTCCCTCGGTAAAATAATAACTTTGGATTTTGTCCCGTCCAATTCCGAAAATATTCATTTTCTGACTTTCCTAGAACCAGAAACAGCAGAAAATAGGCAGCTGGCACTATGTCTCTTGTTAATAGGTTAGTCCAAGAAATCATATGAAAAGTACTCCAAAGTGTGGACCAAACATAAGAAAGTAGATAAAACCAAGCATGGAACATAAAAAATTATAGATACATTTGCAATGTATCAGGTAACAAGACCTGATCAACCTTGTTAACAAAGGGATTTTAATGAACAAATCAATGTTTTCACCATGATTATCTTTGTTTACTTTTATTCTATCTTTTCTAGTTTTTGCTTTCGTTTAGTTTACTTTTCTGCTGTTACTTGCTTGCATGTTAGAGTGTCTTGGAACTTCTGAAGTTTTAGTTTTGTTTTGTCATTGCATCATTCCAAAAACCTTTTTCTGATAGAAAATCATTCATCTATACCTGAAAATTGCTCAAAAATAAAGTGTCTCGAAAATTTCCAGAAAATTCATATTAAATTTTTACGTGAAAAAAGGGGCAGAGAAGTGCCTGGAAGGTACCAGGGGGGCCCACCAGGAAGGCACACCACCTGGTGGCACGGCCAGCCCAGGGGCGCGCCTAGCCATGGTGTGGGCCACCCCTGGCCCTCCACTCACTCTCTCACTTGCCACTGCTTTCTCTCTCCTGAGAAAACACCAGTTTATTGCTCGAAATCACGTTCTTGCTGTTCTTGCCCTTTATTTTTCGATCTCCTTGCTCAGCCCATATTTGTTGCTGAAATTTGGAGCATTTGTTCTCCGATATGTGACTCCTCCACTTGTCCAAGTAGATTTGTGTTTAGTGGTTTATATTTTGAGTATTTTGCTGTTGTAGGTGACAAGTTATGAGAGCTTGTAAGCTTGTTTAATGCTTAGAGATATTGTTTTAATGCATGTTTAGGCCTCTATAAGTCCCTATGAGCAGTGCCCTTCATTATGTATTCACTTTGCAATCACTTGTTTAATGGATGTTTAAATTTCAGAATATCAAAGATGAACAACCACACCTTTGGAGAAATATTTGAGAGGGACACACCTAGGAGGTCAAGGCCTTCAATATCAGCATCTCAGTTTAGGCATTCATACAACAAAGATATCATTGCACCATGCTTTGGCAATGAAGGAGATGAGGGGGATGCTCACCCATCTACTTTTCCTTGTTATACCTTCTTACAAGCTGCAGGGATTCTCGATGATTTCTTACTATTGATTCAGAGGGTTGGTTTGACCTCATACATGGAAGATGAGAGTGAGCACCATGCTCACGAAAACTTTCGTTGAGAGTTTTGTTTTCACTAACACCCCCTATTAGTCAACTGTTTCTTTTAGATTTATAAGCTACCATTTACCATGCCATTGGAAAGATTCTGCAGCATTATAGGTATAGGCATGACAGGGACCATGAAGAAGATTCAAGGGCGACGCGCTGATATGCTGGAGCTCTATCAAGGTGTGACTAATGACGATGACCGCGTAGCCCAGCGCGGGAAGATAAGAAACATCCAACTCCTAGCTCTTAGATACTTTGCCTATTATCTTGCTACTAGAATTCTTGGTAGGGAGAATATGAGTAATATCTCCAATTATCATTTAGCCTTCCTCGCTGCTGCGCTTAATAATGATACTCGGTACAATCTTGGCTCTCTCATTGCTCGCCGCCTAGCTTCTAGGGGACCTATTTATGGGGGCATCATCGCTTCACGTATGGTCAATGCATTAGAGCTTTCGGTGGATTCAAATGATACTATATTGGCACCAAAAAGGCTTGATCTTGCTGCCATGAAAACACATCACTTCATCACGGCTGATTCTAATATGGACAGTTTAGTATACAGGATGTTGTTTACTGACGGGGATGAAAGGTAGATCCCTTTGCCACAATCTACTTTGTTCAGTGTTCACATGAGGCCGTGGACGCGCTCCAAGGAGGAGGTGGACGAGCAGCTCCGCTTGCTTGGTTTCCACAGGCAGCACCAAGAGGATGTGCCCTCCTATGATTACTCTGTGCACTATGGTGGGGCGCCCTCGATCTCGCACCAGGACGAGGGTACCTCCTCACCGTACTATGGAGGCGCTCCATCTTGGCCAGCTTGGGATTGATACCCACTTAGGCCAAAAGCGTAAGCTTGGGGGAGGTACACCGACATCACACTCGTCTCCATATCATTTTTGTCCGTACTTTGTATATTCATGTTTCATTCTCTTTTTAGTTTTTGTTCTCTCTTTGATTTTGCTTTTTAAAACACAAAAATACCAAAAATATTTCTGTTGTTTCTCTTTGTTTGCTTCTTCTTCTTTTTTCCTTGGTTTGCTTTTCCCTTTTTGCTTTGTTTGAACTATCCGAAAAACCCAAAAAGATTTTGCTTTGCTTGTTCTTCCTTTTTGGTTCTTGCTTTTAAAAATCGAAAACACCAAAAATATTTGTTGTTCTTCTTTGGTTTTGTGAGTTTCTTGCATGGTTCAGCAGTCCTCGGTGGAATTTTGTTTCATGTTATTATTCAAGCCACACAAGTGGAGGGCAATAATGAGGATTAATGACAACTTGAGGTGTGGTAAGAGGCTGCTAACGAACTCTATTTGTTTTCATTTTTTGTACATATACTCATCATTGTGGGCATGCGTAGTCTGTTCATGTAGGGTGTATGTTATTTATGGATGCTTAGTAGTTCTTGCTTTCTTATGATTAGCTCCAGCTCGCTAATAATTTGTAGCATGCCATTTGAATGTTTGCTTGCATTGCTCTATTCATAACTTGGTATGACACTGTGGTACCCTCCTCTGAGTGTCTCACTTGAATTGACTTGGCACATGCTCATGCATGCATATGGCTGAAACAATAATCAGTTAAGCCTCGATGAATTATTTTGCCTCAGGGGTCTTGAATCACTTCCATGCCATGATTAGTCCTATTTTGTTGCAAGCATGATTATGACAATTACTGCTCTCTCATTTGTCGCTCCCTTACTATTGCTAGCCTTCACTTGCACAGAGTATGAGCTCTACTCGTGTTTCCAACTCCCCAAAACCAATATTTCCAAAAGTGTCCACCATACCTACCTATTAGCGTCATTTGCTATTTCCGTGCATACTCATATGCCTGTTTTCTTCCGAATAAAATGTTTGATTGCTATGAGAAAGTTAGTTAATAAATCTCTCACGAACTTGATGGCACACTTTACTTTCTTGCACTTAATAATCTTGAACGATTGTGTCCATCTTTGTTGAGTATATGCTTGCTCTTTATACGTTGAGGTTAGCAGAACCATGTATCATGGGGAACGCTTTCAACATTGCACGGGTACTTTGTACCTTGTTGATATCATGATTCTTTTCCTTATGGATCCCGGTGGTGTGAAATAAAAGGGGAACTAGAAAGATCATGGAGTTTGTATATGTGTTAGAAAAACGCCTGGGCCGCTAGCCTAAGCCATGCCTAATCATGGTGGAATCTTGCAGCATAACCATAATGAGCATTCTATGAAGCATCCTCAATAAAACCTATGCAAATAGCAAATAAAAAGATCGCTGAGATGCTCATTGTCTGCTTGCTTTGTCATTTTGATTATGGGATAGCTCATGTATCATGTGCAAGGGGTACCCGTTGGCGGTTCTCTATGATACATATGTACTTACAATGAAAAGAGCTTAATTGTGAATGAAGTTGAGTAGCATGAGGTCTGATACTCGTAAGTAAGGGGCATGAGATTTTAGCTTATAACTTGTCAAGCATATCCTCTTAGTTGTGTCACTTTAACCTTAACCATTTAAAGATGCTTATGATAGGGGCAATGAGAGCTCAAAGCTAATGAGTACCATACTTTCAGCATTTGGAAGCCTTTCAAACTATTCAAAACCTTTTCATTTCTTTGTTGAGTCTCCACATATTCTCTGAGCACTTGCTTGAGAGCATAGTTGTCATTCTTAGTGTAATATGCTTGTCTCAAAACTTGATTATTTGTGTTATGACTTTGATGCTTGTATCTTTGATATCTTTACTTCTAGTGCTCACTTGAACTTCAGAGGTGCCTTGGCATTTACAATCAAGGGCAAGCGAGATACCACTCTATCATACCTTTTTATGAACATTACAATGTTGCTTATGTTTATGTTTCATGCTACTTATTATTTTTGAGTTGGAATCTCTTCATAGCTTGCAATGACTATTAAGTAAACTTAGTTGCATACTCCCTATTATGAATTGCCTAAGTAGTTGATCACATGCTGAGAATATATACATCATATGAAACAAATGTGTTCGTGAAAGTTTCTTTTATCGCACTCAGTTTTCAACTGAATTGCTTGAGGACAAGCAATAAGCTAAGCTTGGGGGAGTTGATACATCCAAAACGTATCTACTTTCTCGAACACTTTTGCTATTGTTTTTCCTCTAAACTTGTGTGATTTGGATACAACTAACACGGACTGATGCTGTTTTCAGCAGAATTACCTTGGTGTCTAGTTTTTGTGCAGAAAATCAACTATCAGGAAAAATCTCGGAAAATATGCCAAAATCCTATTTTACCAAAAGACTCAAGGAGCCAGAATACGAGACGGAGAGGGGATGGGGCCTGGTCACACCACCTGGCCACGCGGGCTAGGCCCGGCCGCGCCAGGGGGTTGTCTAGCCGCCCCAGGCACCCCTTCGGTCTCCCTCTTTGCCTATAAGTTGCCTCCTGACCTAAAAACCCAGGGGGTTCGACGTTTTTCCAGAAAGAGTTCCGTTCCGCCGCCACCACCAGATTCCCTGATTCGGAACCAGAAACTCCGTTCTGGCACCCTACCAGGATGGTGGAATTGGAAGAGATCATCGCCGTCATCATCACCATTGCTTCTCCATCGACCATCCATGTTTCCCCCATCTATGAGTGAGTAAATCCCCCAGTGTAGTCTATGGGGATGGTAGGGATTGGATGAGATCGTTCATGTAATGGCATCGTATTATTAGGGCATGGTGCCTAGTATCTTCTATTAGTGTTTTTTTGACTTTGTTGCGACTTGTTATGCTTAATGCTTATCACTAGGGCCCGAGTGCCATGATTTTAGATCTGAACATGTTATTGACTCATTATGATAGTATTGTTTATGGTCTTACTTGCAAGTTGTATACACACGTTGATGTCCGGAACTAAAGGCCCCAAAATGACAAAAATCGGGATAACCGGAGGGAATGGCTTTGATGTGAGGATCACATGTGTTCACGGAGTGTTAATGCTTTGCTCCGGTGCTCTATTAAAAGGAGCACCTTAATTGCCAGTAGTTACCTTGAGGCCCCGCTGCAAACGGACTGGCAGGACAAAAGATGTTGTGCAAGTTCTCATTGCGAGCACGTATGACTATATATGGAACACATGCCTATGATTATCTAGTACTTGGATGCTTTATCTTATTTAACTGCAAATACCCTATGTTCTGATTGCCATATGAATTGTCTTGTCCATGCAACGCCCGTCCATCCATCCCTATGCCTACCGCGCTTTAATCCTACTGTTTACTGCAATTGTTACTACTGTCTTTACTTTTACTACTGCTATTACTTCGCTATTGCTACTACAAAACTGTTGCTACTGATAAACTGATGTGAGCAAGATTGTTTCTAGGTGCATCTGAATTGACAACTCAGTTGTTAAGGCCTATAAATATTATTTGGCTCCCCTTGTGTCGAATCAATAAATTGGGTTTCACTTCCCTCGAAAATACTGGGATACACCCCTTATACTTGTGGGTCATCAGGGTGGCCACACCCTTGGACTAAAATAAAATATTTTCTTTGCCAAGGTCATGTTTGCAGGGCTTGTGTTGAATGAAAGATGCATGACTCTCCCCATCGAAGGAAGACAATTATCTCATCAAAGAGGATCTTAGAGCTCCTTCATGTGGATCTCTTTGGTCCTCCATCTCATGCAAGTCTTAGTGGGAAGAAGTATTGTCTTGTCATCGTTGATGACTACTCAAGGTACACATGGTTCTACTTCATCAAGTAGAAAAGTGAGACGCAACAAACCTTCATCGACTTTGGCAATGAGGTTCAACATCAACACAACGTCCCTATATTGGCAATAAGAAGCGACAATGTCTCCGAGTTCAAGAACTACAGCCTAAATGAATTCCTAAGTGAAAAGGGGATAAGACATCAATATTTCACTACGTACACCCCTCAACAAAATGGTGTAGTCGAGAGAAAAAACCGGACCTTGATGGATATGGCAAGGTCTATGTTGGCTGAATTCAAGTCCCCATACAATTGTTGGGCTGAAGTTATATCCACCGCATGTCATTCTTCAAACCGGCTTTTCCTCTACAAGCTCTTGGACAAGACTCCCTATGAGATACTTACCGGTAACAAGCCAAATATTTCATACTTCTGGGTATTCGGTTGTAAGTGTTTCTTTCTCATTAAAGGAGTTCGTTTATCTAAATTCGAATCTAAGGATTTAGAAGGTATTTTTTATTGGTTATGGTGCCAAATCCCACACTTATAGAGTCTACAAAAAGACCACCAGTATTGTTGTGGAGTCTTGTAGTGTGGTGTTCGAAGAAAATGACAGCTCCCATGTGTGACAAGTTGATGTTTGTGATAAAGATGCTGAAATACCCCAAGATGCCATAAGAAGAATGGGTGTGGGTTTCTACCGCCATGTTGAGGAACCACTTGTGGCGGATCGGGAAGGACAATGCTCTACTCAAGTAGATCCCTTGTCTACACAAGATCAACAAACTCCACCTATTAAAGCAACTACTGCACCTACACAACAAACCTCTGAAGATCATCCATCATCATCTGATCAAGCTGAGAGTCCCAAGACGGATTATCCGGCCAGGGGGAGGATTATCAGGTCCTGCATATCCCTCATGTTCCAGAAGTGACCATGAAGAAACCGAAGTTCCCAGGCCAGATTATCTGACCTCTCCCTCGCCGAATTATCTGGCCCTGCAAGCCCAGTGCAGTAGCCTCCTAATATGGTTGCAAATTATGATCAAGGTCAAGTCTCTCCATCAACTGTTAGTGCTAAATAAATGGTTTATCAAGATCGAGTTGTTAGTCAAGAAGAAGACTGAGATGATGAATATATTCCTTCAAGAAACAATAAGGAAACCAAAATTCGTCGCAAAGTTCGAGCTGAAAGAAATCTAGAACTCAGAGGTCACACACTTGATAAAGTAGCGGGTAATCTAAGGAGAAGGGTGTCCACAAGGGGTGAGTTAGCAAGATTCAGCGATCATCAAGCACACATATCCATGGTGGAAGCCAAGAAGGTTTTTAAAGCTCTTGAAGATCCAGATTGGGTTGTGGCTATGCATGAAGAGATCAACAATTTTGAGAGCAACAAAGTTTGGAAGCTAGTTGAGAAGCCTAAAGAATGCTGCAATGTTATTGGCACAAAGTGGACTTTCAAGAATAAGCCAGTTGAGAATGGAATTTTTGTGATGAACAAGGCAAGACTCGTGGCAAAAGGTTTTTCCCAAGTGGAGGGCATCGACTTCGGCGAGACTTATGCTCCAATTGCTTGCCTTGAGTCCATCCGTTTGAGATGTCTATGATGTGAGAGTTAACGTTCTTTCTTGGATTCAAAATCAAGAAACTGAGAGAAGGAACCTTCATTAATCAAGCAAAATACATACAATACATGCTCAAGAGGTTCAAGATGATTGATCCAAATGGTATTACTACATCTATGCAAACGAAGTGCCATCTTGAGTTAAACCCAAATGGTAAAGATGTGAATCAAAAGGTATATCGGTCCATGATCAGCTATTTGCTTTACCTTTGCGCATCTAGACCCGATATTGTGTTGAGTGTAGGGGTGTGTGCAAGGTATCAAGCAGCTCCTAAAGAAAGTCACTTGGTGGCGGTCAAGAGAATCCTTCGATATTTGGTTCATTCCCCTAACTTTGGTCTATGGTATCCCACGGGCTCTAATTTCTCTTTATGTGGATACACAGATTCTGATTGGGCTAGTGATAAGGATGATAGGAAGTCAACTTCTGGAGCTTGTCAATTTTGGGGAAGATCCTTGGTATGTTGGTCTTCTAAGAAGAAAATTTGTATATCTCTCTCCACCACCGAAGCTGAATATGTGGCTGCTGCAAGTGCATGCACTCAGTTGTTATGGATGAGGCAAAATTTAAAGGAATACGGTGACAATTGTGACAAAGCGCCTCTTTTATGTGACAATGAAAGTTCCATTAAAATTGCTTACAACCCGATGCAACACACAAGAACTAAACATATTGAGATCCGCAATCATTTTATTCGAGATCATGTTGCTCGTGGAGACATTGACCTCTCGTTTGTGAGAACAAAGAATCATCTTACGGATACTTTCATGAAGCCACTTGATGAAGAAAGATTCTGTTATTTGAGGAATGAGCTCAATATCGTGGTTTCAAGGAGATTGACTTGATTACCCTTGCATACTCACTTATATCTCTTCCTCTATTTGGTTTAAATGTGGGTATGGACATAGGGGGAGTGTGGTGCTAACTAATTGGGCTAACCCTCCCCCATAATTCCAAAAGCAAGACAAATCATTTCTCTTAATATCATTTTGTGATATGTGAGCTTATTGATGAGTATTGGTCATGAACCCAAGATACATCTTTGCGGTGTCATACCATTCACTCCTACATGGTGGCTTTGGCCACCACACTCTTCTTTGTGAAGAGTTGGTTCTTTGTGCGTTTTATTGGTTTTTCTTACCTATCTTGTGTTCTTATGGAAAACATACCCAATTTTGGCCTTTGTTTGTTTTGACCCTTGCAATTTTTGGTGTCTAGTACCATCTTAGTTTGGTCTCTAAACCTAAGCCTCTATCCCTCCCCGAAAGATCCATCTTGCACACAAGTCTTTTGTTAACCTTATGAGGGTTTGTTGGGTTCTCTCGGGGTGTTAGCTTTGTTCTTTTCCCTTTTTGGTAATTCGATGCCAAAGGGGAAGAAGTTGCTATATTAGTCCATCGATGGGATTTTCCTGGGTCAGGTACAAGCCTATTTGCTTTTTGCGCGCTTCTCTTTTCGTGCTTGTACCATTTTAGTATTAAACTTTTATTTGCCTTTGGTTATATCGTGAGACTATGTTGTGTGGTTGTGAGACTGAGATTATTATCTTGGATTTATCATTATGGATTATATATGGATTTATCGTTATGGATTCATTGAAATGGCTTAATTCTCGGAGTTCTCAATAAGGAGCTATTAAGTGTTTATCTCTATGATTATTGAGAACTTCATTATGGTCGGTATGATATGTCTCACACTATCCCATCACTTTCTCCTAGTTTCCAAGTCATGAAAACTATTGAACCTATATGTGTGCATTTGTATTCAAATGCAAACTTGTTATATGGACACGTTTAGGGGAGTCTTTTACATTATTGGAATGATGATGTTAGTAGAGCTACATTGCAAATCCTAGTATTGTCATCTAACACTAAAAGGGGGGAGATTGAAAGAACATTTCATGATCTCTATTGTTTTATGTGTTAGATAACAATGCCAAGGATTATTTAATTGTGTGTCTAGTGCTTCAGATTATTTTCCCCACATGCAGCTAAACAAGAATTTTGGGGGGCGGATTATCCACCCCTGTCAAGGGCCGGATTATCCGTCCTTGCCCCAATCGCCAAACGAAGACAAGGCGAGTCATGCTGTATGGGGGCTGGATTTTTTGGCCAGGGCCGGAGTTTTTGCCCGGGCCGAATAATCCACCCCTCTAGGGGGTCAGATAATCTGGCCCCAGGGATTTTTCAACAAGCAGCCAAGGCGCGTCATGCTGTGTGGGGGTGCAGTTTTCCCTCGGATTATCCGACTTAGGCCAGAATTTGTGTCCCGGCTGGATAATTCGCCCCCTCAGGGGGAGGATAAGCCCCCCAAGAATTTTTGCAAAGGGTGCCAAGGCGTGTCACACTATAGGGGGCAGATTTTTCCCCGGATTATCCAACTCGAGCCAGATGTTTTGGCTCGGCCGGATTATCCGGCCCCAGTTTCTCCAACGATAGCTTTTTGGGATGGGGTATTTATACCTCATCAGATATTCATTCTAGTTCACTTGGATCCTACAAAAGGTGTAGTGATGTTCATACCAATCCTCGCGAGATCTCAACCTTCAACCACTCGAAGTCTCCGGTCTTTGGGGAATCGAAGGAGGAGGCCTTGATCTTCATCATCACCAATCAAGATCTCCATTCCCCTCCATTTACTTGGAGGACTTTTGATCTAGAGTTTCTTATGAATATCTAGATCTTGGTTTCATATATTGATAAAATTGTTTCTTGTGACAACTTGTTGTCATCTCGGGGGCTTCCAATTCATTTGTGGATGTGTGCCCCAGTAGTGTTGTAAAGGCACCGGTTCCCGCTTTGAAGGGTATCAAATATTGGAAGGTGGATCAGGCCTCTTGTGGCGAGATCCATCGGAGAACAGGGTGAGGCCTATTGTGGCATGGTGGTCTTAGTATAGCCCACCCCTCCAACGTAGACATACTTCCCTTAACAAGGAAGGAACTGCGTTAAAACAAATCTTGTGTTTCCACGTACTCCACCACGATTAGCTCGTTCCTCTCTTCGCCTTTACTTGCTTAGTAGCTAGGTTGTCATATAGGGAAATTCATCCTAGTTGCATATCTTGAGAATTTACCTCTGTGTCAAGCCTAAAACTGAAAAAGAGTTAAAATTTGTAGCATCTATTCACCCCCTCTAGGTGCCCATACGATCCATTTCATCTTATATGATACTAAGCACTATAGGGGTAGTATCATATAGTAGTGTCATGTGCATGATACTATTATATACGCACATGATACTACTGTATGATACTTCACCAGCCTTAGTGGCATATGCCCTCTAGATGTTGACTCCGGCAATAAATGAGCGGTATATAGGAATTGTGGACCCAACTACATCACTCATCTAGTAAGACCATCTCCCGCTATCCCCCATGAACCTTTTTCCACCGGCGATATAAAATAGATGAAAACATCCCAATTGCGCCTCCATACCCCCACAACAACCCAAAATATTGCTGATGATCCCAACCTGACCTCAAGGCAATGGGGGCTCTTGGGGGGCCTCCGTCGGAAACGACGCCTAATATTTTTTTTCCCGCGCATGCTCTCACTCCCCACACATCCTCTCTCTCCTCCTTTGTTTCCATGTGGCCGAGTGGAGGGTGGTGCAGCAAGCGGTCACCTCCATCGTGAATTAACGCAGCGGTGATGCGAGTGTAGGCTTAGTGAGAGCTCGTCGGGTAGGGACCACAGCTCGCGTCACAGATTTTCGTTCATTGACATGTCACGCTCGTTGACGGTGACGCGGAGCTGCACGGGATGGCGCACACGGTGGAGCAGTCCACGAAGGTGCACCGAACCCCGCATAGCGACATCGTGTATAGCATGTACGGCCGCATCGATGTAGGTTCTTGTTGGCTATGGTGTGCAAGTGCTCCGCCCCGCGCCCTCTACTTTGCCGTACGTGCCACTCTCCATTCTAGGCCTCTGCGACCCTGCCACCTCTCTTGCCCTTAATGCCATGGTGCCCGCCTCCATCCTTCCTGACATTGCCACCTGCTCTCCCCCGTCTCGCCCTGCCATAGGATCTTGGTGTGGTTCAGGGCTTGTCCAATACATTAGACGTGTATTGTGACAACAATGGTGCTATTGCACAAATCAAGGAACCTAGAAAACACTAGATGAACAAATATATACTCATGCGGTACCACCTAATTCACCAGTTTGTCGATCAAGGTGGTATCAAAAGTTATGCAAGGTACACACGGATAAAAACGTTGCAGATCTATTGACAAACCTGATGGGGTTCGTTGCATAGAAAACAAAAAAATTCCTACGGTTGCATCTGCCAAGATCGAATCTAGGAGATACTTGTAACAGTCTTAGAAGAACTCACCCTCAAAGACCGTAAGTGGGATAACGTTCCCACAAACAAACATGGATGGTGTAGAATGTACATGACCGTTCTCAAGGACGTGACGACTATAAGCACCACAAAGGGTAGCGCCTCCGTAATCGGTCACACATTTGGTGTGCCGATGACCTCCGTCCCTTGCTCCATATTGGGCAGCGGAAGTAGAGGGTCCCTAGGAACTCCAGCAAGACTACGTCATGGTATTTGTGGTGGTGGAGAAGATATTGAGAAAGGCTTCGCCTAAGCACCGTACTTGTGATAGTGGACAAGCTAGCAAGGGGCTAATATGCCAACCAAAGGGCATATGAGAGGAATGGAGAAGTGTGTGTGAGAGAAGATCTCCGCCCCTCCTTTTATAGGGGGAGGGGCATACCCCAAGGGGCTGGGCGCATGGGGAATGGTGTGCCCCCACCTCTCCCCTCTTGATTCCTAGTGGACTGTCCACTCACAAAATTCAAGCGCCACTTTGTTCCATTTAATTTCCACTCACAAATCAAAAGTCTTTCCATTAAAGCACTTTAATTCACTTGGTTTAATGCCACTCAATTTAATGAACACTTCATTTAATGAACACTTCATTTAATGAGTACTTCATTTCATGAACACATTAACAATTTAATCCCTTGCAGTATTTCGATACACCGAAACTATTCCGGTAGATTCATTAGAACAATTCCTTCATTGTCTAGTATTTACTCCTGTGTCCTATCCACTAAAATGTGTCAACTACACTTAAGTGTGTCTCTCTACAGGCTCGTGAACTATGTGGACATGATCGATACTCTCTCCGATCAATAATCATTAGCGGGACCTAGAGATCCATAATGACTCCCACTAATTCTACGATGAATTAGTGATCGCGTGAACCTTTTTCGTAGTAACCAATACCTTTTGTCTCGCGATATTTTACTTGTCTGAGATCTGATCATTTGGTATCATACATACCTAGTCCGATATCGTTACTGACAAGTACTCTTTTCTCATTCCCGTGATATAACATTCTTAGTGATCTTATCACTTGCTTGCAAGCTATGTTAATGTGATATCACTGAGAGGGCCCTGAGTATATCTCTCTGTCATCGGGATGGACAAATCCCACTATTAATCCATGAGCCTCAACTAACACTTCCTAAATACCCGACAACATCTTTATAATCACCGTGTTATGGTGTGACATTTGATGGAATCAAGGGTCTCTTCTAGAGTTGGTGATTGATGTGATCTCATGGTCTAAGGATTATAGTTACTTCAAATGATATATCAATATAAACTTGCAGACATGATCGTATTACTATACTTTGGGAGAATGTTCATCACATCATTCTACCAATGTTGTGACCTCATTATTAACAACATCCAATGTCATGATCAGGGAACCTTGATCATCTGTTAATCAACAAGCTAGTGTAATCTTTTCTTTGTTTATTAAACAAACATGTATTAACGTTTCCGGTTAACACAATTATAGCATGAGAAATAAACATTTATCATGGAATAAGAAATAACCATTTTATTATTGCCTCTCGGCATATTCCCTTCAGCCTCCCACTTGCACTAGAGTTATAATCTAGTTGAAAACTTGCACATATAAACACCTATGGTTGGTGTTGTATGTACGCATTTCTTGTGGTAAACCTAATCTCCAGATCTGATACTTTTAGGTCTGTGTGTATTTCCATGTTTTTGCATATCTACGCATCAGTCATTCTCAAATGAGATGGCATTGTATAAATTTGGTCCTTTGGTGAGACCTTAGTTCCTCGAGGTTTTAAAACATGTTTATACTATTGTCATACAATATATCCTCATAGTATTATCCCTAATGGAACTACACCTAGTTTGATTAACAAACTTCTTGACATAATATCTTCCTATGTTGCTACTAGAGCAGTCTTATACTTAGCCTTTTGGAACTCATCCAATTCTATCATGGAACTTTCTTCCATCAAGTTGTGCCACCTTAACCCATAGCCTAAATTGAGATAAACTTAATTTGTGTCTTATGAAAAATTAGTATCAATGTAACATTTTACAATGAAATATCTATTTAGTGCCAATGTAACACTTTACAATGAATTATTTGTCAGTTCTACATGCATACTATATTCTTAGTTCTTCCAAAGATCATAAGAATATCCTTACTATCATCCAATGATCATCTTATGAGTCACCCTGGTATATGCTCATAATATTTAGAGCATAGGACATATCTGGATATGTACATATCATGGTATGATTGATCAAGATATTCATGTGATTTTACTCACCAAGTGTCAAAACACTTGAATCTCTTTACCAAGATATTCATGTAATTTTGCTCACCAAGTGTCAAAACACTTTAATATCGTTTGTCAAGATATTCATGTGATTTTACTCACCAAGTGTCAAAACACTCGAATCTTGATTCACTCACCATTGGTATCAATATACTTGAATCTTGATTCAACCCTTTCCATGTGGCAAGAACCTTCTCATCATTTCCATATTGAACTCATCCAATATTTCATCTATGTACATTTGGCATAACCATATTAGCATCTCAATCTATCCAAATAGATTTTGATGCCAAATATTCTGGTTTTGCCCAAATATTTCATTTAAATCTAATTTTAATGAAATCATTCACTTGTGTCAATAAAATATATATCATTTTCAATCAACAATATGTCTTATACACAATGTATTAGAAATATGTCTCAATGCTCCCACTTAATTTCTTGCAAATGCGAGCACCTTCATCGTCTCTGATGAAATTAATCCTTTTAACATTTTCATCATGGTGAAGATTCCAACTCTGCTATGCATACTTCAACTTTTGAAGTTTGCATGCCTTTTTAAAATCCTTTGATTTAACAAAACTCTTCGGACCGTGTCATGTACACATCTTCAGTAACCATTCTATTAGAAGAATGTTTGTTTTGTTTGTTCAACTAACATATACAACAATTGACATATGTAGTGGTTGCTACACTAACCTATCCAGACTAAATACCGCTATGAAAGATCGAATCTTGTCGTATTCAAGTCCTTTGAACATTGTCGTACACTCTTTACCGATATGTCGACTATTTCATAGATGTGAAACATCCATGTCTGTTTCTTTATAGATCCAAATACGACGGGTAGGCTTTATGCCATTCAGAGGGTCTTCCAAGTTCAGTAACTTTGTTTCTTGTGTATGGAACTATCACGGATTTTATGGCTTCAAGCCATTTGACAAAGTCAAGGCCCATCATTGCTTCTTTGCATGTAGTCGATTCATCATTGTTAGACAATAATGATTTAATCTAAAATCTTAGGATTGTTTACCCGACCTATGCGGTTCAATAGGAACTTAGATCTCCTTGACCACAACCTTTGAGGCACATGAGCCATTAGCATTATGGATGCCTCCGGACATTTTTTGGTGCTGCGTAACTCAACACATAGAGCTAAAGTTCAATAACCTTATCAAAGTTTTATTGTCCTCCCATTTAACTATTCGCGAAAAATTCCTTCTCAAAAAACTTGACGTTCTAACTGACAAACACTTTTGTCTTCTGTGTTAAGGAGGAATACACAACTGTTGGTTTGGGATAACTTACAAAGACGTGCGTATCCGACTTTGGTTGCAAACATTTTACTTATGCCTAGTATACCAAAATTTTAAGAAAAGACAACTTGGGTTTTATCCCAAACCATAGCTCATATGGCGTCATTTCAACGGATTATGATGGAGCTCTGATGGCTGTGATGTACAACACTTTTTAGCAATATAAATTGTGTCATTTTCCTATCATATCGTGCTCCATCTAACCATTGCTATGCTTAATATGCATGATTACTTGTTTTTGTTAAATTTAATATGAGCCTTGCACATTTAGTAGTTTAGGTAGAATTGTATCCCTCTTCCTTGTCTTTGACATGTGTGTAGGTGTTGATGATGATTATGGACAAAACAAGGGAAAAAGGAACAACAAGAGCATAGTATGGAGGAGCTGTAGGGACCAGACTTAGCCATTTGAGAGGTTAAAAAGTGATTTTTCCAACTTCTCAAAATAAATATCCAAGACCCCAGAGTTGTAGCACTCAATGATACGAACTCAAAGAGCCCAAGAACACCAAAAACGGAGTTCGTATGAAGAAATGGCGGCCAAAATACTAAAAGCATCTACAAGTTTAACGAGCAACTATACGGCCGGAGCTATATTTTTTGGTCGTATAGCTCTGCCCGTATAGTTGCCAAAAAGGTCGGAAATGACGGGATTTCGCCCCAAAAAAGCTCGAGAACCTTCCCTAAGTCATATGACGCTATTGGGGGAACACTAGGGCACCCCCAATGCCTATATAAAGGTGGGAGGACCCAAGAGAGAGCCACCAAGCCATAGCCCTTCAGGGGCGCGGCTCTGCCGCCACCGCCACCCATACGATTCCATTGCGGTGGAGCTCTGCCTCAACCACACCTCTGAGATCTAGATCTCCCTCAACACCATCATCATCAAGGCATCCAAGAAAGAAGAAGGGGAGGAGAAGGAAGACATCACCACCACCAAGCATCGATCTCCATCTCCCTCTCTTGTGTTTAGTAATTGTAAGATTGAACACAGTTTTGATATCATTATATATTTATATATGTTTTGTTGTTCATCCATGTGTGAGTGATTGATTCAACTCTAGGTTGAGGTATGATCTAGTGCGCTAAGTTAGAATTTATTGTGATCTAAGATGAGTTTATGTGATCCTTTGGTCCGGAAGTGCCTTTTGCCTTGCGGTGACATGCGAGAACCATGCATAGTGCACACAGTGTGACAACACGGTAATCAATTGGGGAACTTTATTTGTCACATTGAAGGTTGTCTTCCAGACTTTACGACACCTGTGAGTTGGCACGTCTTGCTAGAGGCCGCTACAATCTATCGAATTGATACCGAGTGTTCATGGGAGTGAGTTGGACTCAAAGCCATGACGGGATACTTGGAGGAGTAGCTCATGTCGTGTCCAGGTATACGTGAATCTACAGGAAAAGAAGCCCATATGGATTCGATCCATGTATAGATTGGGCTACGGCCTAAATGTGACTCAAGCGTTGAGCCTAGCTAGGAGTGTATATAAGTGGAGTGACAAGGGATAATCCCTAATCTAGCCGTCACTCTCTCCACTTCCCATTCGGGTTAGACATGATCTAGCAATCCCCTGCATGTGCTCCTTCCTGTACGTGTGGATACCGGTAGAGGCATTGCATGTGCGGCGCTAGATGCGAAGGAGTTCGTGGGATCTGGCAAAGAAATTTGTGGGATTCGGAGAAGCTGTTCGTGGAATCGGTCGGCACTGCATCAACTGGCGCGCTTTATCGATAATCCACACATGCGCGTCTAGCGGTAAATCTCGTGGCCTCTCACCTGAGCTAGATCTTGGGAGTACCGCGTAGGGAAAAAGTTTTGTTTATCTCTGCGTGACCCAACACAGACGGATGTCTCGCTCGGCCGGCGGGGAGCACAGGGCCTCGTGGCAGGAGGAGATCATGGCGAGAAGAAGGGGAGCAGTTTGGGGTTGGGGTATGGTTGGGAAGGCGTCGCCCCCAATGAGCACTTTCTCAGCTGGCGGAGCGTCCCCCACCCTGTTTTTATATCCTGCAAAGGCTGCTGGGGAACAACCACTACTAGGAAACAACCTATAGATAGACAAGATGTTCAGTGGCGCATATGCGAAACCATGCGCCACAGGAAAACATCAGTGGCGCACCAGAAAGCATGCGCCACAGAAGATTGGAAGTTCTGTGGCACATTCTTCAGAGTATGCGCCACAGAAGATTGGTGGGACCCGCCAGCCGGCGTGGGTTGATCCAAGTTCTGTGGCGCATTTTGAGATATCGCCACAAAAGTTGCCTCTTCTGTGGCGCATATTTCCTCATGCGCCACAGAACATGGAGGGGGGGCCCCACCACGGAATCTAATTCACCCAAGTTCTGATATGCGCCACATATGTGTTTCACTTCTGTGGCGCATATCCCAACATGCGCCACAGAACTTGGAGGTGGGCCCCACACAGAGAATCTAATTCACCCACTTCTGTGGCGCATATGGACTTATGCGCCACAGAAGTTTCAGCATCTGTGGCGCATTTCGTCCATATGCACCACATATGAGGGCATCCAGATCCATGTTAAAAAGGTGAAAAAAGCGAGCTTTCTTATCTATCTATCCACCACCACCCATTTCACATCTCTACCTCCTCCCAACTCGTCTTCCTCCTCCCTCACACCCCATCTTGCCCATGGTTTCTCCATTTTCTTGTAACTAAACCTACTTTAATCCATATATTGGTAAGTGGAAGCTTCGCTCCAACTTCTAGATCTAAAAGTTCCTTACTTTTCTCTCTCACATCTCTATTTGTTTACTAATTTCCTCTCCACCAACTTGCATTGTAGATCTATTTGTCCACACTCTCTCATCGCGCGGTCTCATCTCGCTATTATTGTGTCTACTAGGTGAGTACTTGGCCATGAACATGTAGGTGAAGCTTGTCGCGTGGGCGGTGTGTGTGTGTGCGATCCATGGCGAGACGATGCTTGTGTGGTGCATGAATGTTTGCAATGGGAGGAAATTTTTGTTGGTTGCTTGTTGTTGTCGGGCCCGTCCGGTGTGGTTGCATGGATGTTTACCGAAATGTTGATTCATTTCCATTTCGGCAAATTTTTGCACTACCCATATGTCCTAATTTTAGGAAAGGTCATGCCGAATTTTTTCCGGCTAGCATTCATGCATGTGTGTGTTCATATGGTGTGGTTCTCACCTATACTCTCTGTTTTGACCGCTCAGGCAACCATGGTCCTCATGATGAGAGAAGGTCGAATTGCTAGGTACAAGAAAGGCGCGAAGGAGGACATGATTCTGAACAACAAGACCATGATAAGATGTCCATGTCGAACATGCAAACTGCAGCGCTGGATCGACCCTGAATCTGTACAATTGGAGGGTCACCTGCTCAGGCGCGGTTTCATGCGCGACCTCAATGAGGCGCCGGCAGGACATGGTGGTGGTCACGAAGACGTGGGCGGGCGAGAAGACGAAGAGTCTACCGGGCATGATCATCATGACGAAGGAGATGCCAGCGGGCATGATCATCATGACGAAGGAGATGCCGGCAGGCATGATCAGCATGGAGAAGGAGATGGCGACGGGCATGATCATGATCATGAAGAAGAAGAAGAAGAAGAAGACGCGAACACACAGACGCTGCTAACTTTGGTCTTGCAGGACCCTCATGTTCAAGAACTGCTCCTCAAGGAGATGAGCAACGGCAAAGCTACAGCCAGAGAGAAAGCCAAGCTGGCCCAAATGGAGGTAGACGGGATGACTCCATTGTATCCTGGGTGTCGCCCCGAGGATACACGTTTGAGTGTAACGCTCAAGGCTCTGGAGATGAAGGCCGGACACAGATGGACCGATGTGAGCTTCAACGCGAACATGGAATACTGGCACGACCGACTTCCTAAGGGGAACACATTGCCAACAAGTATCGAGGAGGCCAAGAAAATCGTGTGCCCTCTCGACCTACCACACTTTAAATACCACACATGCATCAATGATTGCGCACTTTATCAGAACGAGTACGCGGATAGAACCACATGTCTGGTGTGTGGCCAAGGACGGTACAAGAGAGGGAACAAGATAGTTCCTCGAAAAGTGGTATGGTACTTTCCTATCACCCCTTGTCTGCAGCGATATTTCGTAGATCCTAAGGAAGCAAAGCTCATGCAATGGCACGCGGAAAGAGAGAAACCTGAAGAAGATCCAGAGAAGGGCAAGATCCTGACACACCCTTCAGACGCTAGCTAGTGGAATGCATTAGACATCGAGTTCGAAGAGTTCGGGGGTGATGCAAGGAACGTCGGGCTGGGTATGAGCACCGATGGACTCAATCCTTTTGGAATCCAGAGTAGCACGCATAGCACCTGGCCCGTGTTTGTATGACCATACAACCTCCCCCCGTGGCTATGCACGAAGCAAAGGTATGTACACATGAGCATTCTTATTCAGGGGCCGAAACAACCAGGTATCGATATGCATCTGTATCTCGGGCTATGGAGAGAGGAGTTAGCCAGCTTGTGGGAGACACCGGCCCGTACGTGGGACGCCTACACTAAAGAATATTTCCATCTAAGAGCCGCGTTGCTCACGACCGTGCAGGACTATCCTGGTTACGCATATGTATCGGCCTAGGTGAACCACGGACACAATGCATGCGTCAAGTGCAGTGATGAGACACCGCATCTCTAGCTACCAAGGGATCCCGGGTCTTCGAAAACCATGTTCCAACGTACTCGAAAGTGGCTCTGCATGGATCACCCGTGGATAAAACGTGGTGACCTGTTCAATGGTAAGGACGAGCTCAACAGAGCCCCGCGTCCGAGGAGCAGCGATGAAATCGAGGAGCTATTGAATAATTGGGTAGATTGCCCTGCGCCTGGAAAAAAACGATCGAGGACAAAGCCGCTGCTGGGTGTATGGAAAGCAAAGTCTGTTTTCTGGGACCTGCCGTATTGGAAGGTCCTTCACACTCCCCATAGCCTCGATGTAATGCACATCATGAAGAACGTTACCGAGAGTCTGCTTGGCACTCTACTGAACATGCCGGAGAGGACCAAGGATGGGTCGAAAGCAAAAAAGGACCTTAAATTGCTTGGCATAAAGAAAGATCTTCAGTACCCTTATAGTGATGATGATGATGATGATGATGATGATGATCAGACGGAAGGGACTCAAGGTCGCCGCAAAAGAGTTAAGAAGAATGAGGTGGTGCTTCGCGTTGCCTGCTTCACTCTGAGTCTGGAGGAGCTCGAGCAGTTTTTTAGGTGCCTCTTAGGAGTGAAAGTTCCTCACGGTTACTCGGGGAAGATAAGCAGATATCTGGACGTGGCAAAAAAGAGGTTCATCGGTATAAAGTCTCATGACTGTCACGTGCTGATGACGCAGATACCCCCCGTTGCGATCCGTGGGATAATGGATGAGCATGTCCGTGAGACGTTGTTTGGCCTCTGTAACTTTTTCTACGTCATATCTAGGAAGTCGATCAGTGTGAAGCAGCTCGACACGCTACAGGAAGAGATCGTGATGATACTATGCGAGCTTGAGATTTACTTCCCGCCCGCATTCTTCGACATCATGGTACATCTGCTTGTACATGTCGTGGACGACATCTTCCAGCTCGGGCCGACATTCCTGCACAACATGATGCCGTTTGAAAGGCTAAACGGTGTCATCAAAGGATTCGTTTGCAACAGGTCTCATCTAGATGGAAGCATAGCCATGGGCTTTCTGATCTACGAGTGCATCTCCTAATGCCAGAATTATCTAACCATCGAGAACGAGGATGTTGGAATACCCACAAAGAAGCACCTCGGCAGGCTCGGTGGATATGGTCACCGCGAGGGCTGCCGCTCACTACATGTCGGCATTGATGGTCGACGCACTGATTTTGAAAGGGCACACCGAGTCGCGCTACAACACATTGAAGTGGTCGGCCCTTGGGTCAAAGAGCACAAAAGCTTAATCGAGCAGGAGTTCGTCGACCAGGGCCGGCCGACGAAGAAGGGAGACGTAACCAGAGAGCACGACTCTAGCTTCACGGGTTGGTTCAAGAAAAGGCAACTGCACAATCCCCCACAGACGCCTTCTACGGAAGATCAAAAACTCATATTCTCATTGTCATAGGGCCTAGGGCACAACCTAAGGACCTATCAGTCATACGACATAAACGGTTACGGATTCTACACCGAGGAAAAGGACAAGAATAGTGAATATCAAAACTCAGGAGTAACTATGTTATCCTTTGCTGATGACGAGACTACTGTGATGGAAAGATTCTACGGAAGGATCGAGGAGATATGGGGGCTCGACTATTGTGGAGAGATCGTACCGATGTTCCGTGTTAGATGGGCCAAGAACATGGAAAAAGAAGGCCGCTATTTCACCACAATGGTTATACCAGATGCCAAATCAACGAAGAACGCCTCCACAAAAAATGAGCCTTGGGTACTCGTTAGCCAAGTTGATCAATGCTTTTTTATTACTGACCCGTCAAAGCCCAACCGTGTTGTAGTTAGGAGGGGCAAGAGGAGCATCATTGGAATGGAAGGAGCCGCCAACGAGAAAAACTTCGACAAAAACGGCGACCCAAAGATCGAAGAGGAATTCAACAAGTACTTCGACATGCCTATTACTAATAAAGTAAGAAGGAAGACCACACTGGCTACTAAAGGTTGTCCATTCACAAGAAGAAATCTCAAAGTGCACGGGCTAAAGTATTCAACCGCGACGAAAAAGGGCAAGAAGATTGTGAAGAAACACTAGCAATTGTGTGACTTTTTGGTGTATTAATTCGTGTGGGTATTAGTTAGAGACTAAAACATATAATGTGATAATCGTGTGGGTATACAAATTCACATTTGTGTGTGACAAGCAAACACACAAATATATATGTATGAATAAATATGCATATGTGTTCTTGCTTTTTTTGAATAAATATGCATATATGTATATGTTCTTGCTTTTTTGAATAAATATGCATATGTGAATAAATATGCATATATGTATATGTTCTTACTTTTTCTTGAATAAATATGCATATGTATGTAATTAAAAATATTTAAAAAAAAAGAAAAAAAATGTGTGAGACAGCCAGGATTCAAACTTGGCTACCCCAGGTGAGAGCAAGCGAGCAAGACCACTAGGACAAGTATCAGATCTTGTCATACTACGAGACACCACGATTTTTACTATGTCAAGAAGTTCTGTGGCGCATTCCTTCAGAATACGCCATAGATGTTCCAACTTCTGTGGCGCATTCTGTGGGAATGCGCCACAGAACTTTCACACTTAGCCACAGAACGGTTCGGCCTCTCCCCCTAATCCCCCTTTCTCTCTCTCGATCCACACTTAGCCAATCGATATGTCGCCTCTCTCTGTCATCGCAACCCTAGTGCCGGAGCCGCCGTGGAGGAGGAGCCCGTCCGCAGCGCCATCACCGCCGCGCCGGAGCCTGTGGAGGAGAGCCGCCCCCCATCGCCAGAGCCCGTGGAGGAGGAGCCCGTCCATAGCGCGTAGGAAGAGGAGCCCGTTCGCAGCCACCTCGCCGGAGCCCGTGGAGGAGGAGCCACCTTGCCGTCCGCCGCCCACCTCGCCATTCGCCATCCACCTCGTCACCGTCCGTCGTCCACCGTCCCTAGGTAATGCTGCACTGTTGCTTCTGCACCGTGTCGATATTATAGTATTGGGCCGACGTGATTTTCAAGATTGAGGATGATTTAGAGAGTGCCAGAAATCTTAAAATCATTCTATAGGTTTCTAGTCAGAGTTATGACCTTCCTTCTACTCAAGTTTCATGTCTCATTTGTTCCAGTTCTTGAGCTTTCATTTGTACTCATGACTCAAGCTGGCTTTTGACAGACAGACCTTCAACGCAAAATCCTTCTAAAAAATTGTGTTGCCACTCTTTTCATTTTCAACCCTGAAAATGGTAGCAGCTCTGATTGTAAAGTGTTGCACTTTTTTTAGAATAGTGTAAGATTATTCAACTTGAATTGATTACATGGAAAGGTATTACACTATATTGTCACAAGTGAATTATGGGTCTCTTTAGATTCCATTTGGTGGTGATTGGAATTTACTTCTTTTACATGATGGAAATTTTCTTAGCATCATAGGGTTGGATATTTTTTTTTGCTGTTGTGTGAGAACCCAGTTTTCTCAAGTTGTTGGCAAATGCTTTGTGCTCAAATTCCACCTTGTGCTATACTGCTATGTGAAACGTGGGCTAAGGATTAGTAACCTAAACTTTTGGATAGTATCATAGTAGGACACCACATTTTGTTCATAACCTCCTAGGAGGATTGTAACCAAAAACCCTATCTTTGTAATGAAATGAAATGCAGTGTCATTGCGTTTTCTCGGAAAAGCATTTTGTTCATAACCCTAATTTTCTGGAACCTCTTTGCTGCTTTATGATATTGACTATGAAGAAGTCATATATATATACAATGGATAATTGATCTAAAGCTACTCTTACATGTACTCCGTGGTCTTGCCCATCACCATAAGCATGTTTTCTTTTGCTTTCAATGGTCAAATAGAAGCATTCTTACTGAAATTTGCTTTACTAGTGTCCCTAATTATATGCTTTCTTTCTTTAGAGTATATATCTGTAGCAGAGTGTTTTGATGGCTAAGTATATTAAATCCAGTATCAATGCTCAAGATAAGAATTATGTTGGGTGCTGTAACTTTTGGTCAAGTTTGATGGAAGTGAAGGATCTTTTTTATAGCTATTGTAGAAGGATCATTGGAGATGTAAGAAATACTAGGTTTAGGGAGGATGTGTGGGTGGGGCATAAACCCATTTGCATGCTTTTCCCTAGAATATATAAAATTACTTTTTGTCATCAAATTAAGGTTGCTAGAGTTTTTGCTCAAAATTTCATCTCATTTGCATCACAAAGTAGTTAATTTGATATCAGAGGGGAGCTCTGTCACTTGAGACTTGAGAGCAACAAACAATGGGTCTTTCTAAAACCATTTATATTATAGTTGTTTCTGCTTTGCTTACTGCGAGTCTGCTAAGCTGTTTACTATGCAAGTATTGGTCATAGATGAGAATTTGAGGCATGGTAGTGACTGCCAACCCATCCAAAGATCAGCCATTTCTCAGTAAAAACTCGTTGTTGCTAATTTCTGTTTCTGAAAGATTTCTGCCTTCTAGTTCATGACTTATCCCATGTAAATGGCAACCATGTGTATGCCCTCAGATAGGTGGTTATATCAGGTTCACAACTTTGTGTTTTGTTTGAAGTGGTAATTTTCCATTAACATCGAGGGATAGAACCTTCTTAGTAATTGACCTGTATCTATGTCGTCTATTTAATTGACCTGCACCTAGATTTATTAGGATGTTAAACTGTTATCTACTGTTCGGCAAGTACTTCTATTACACTTCAGCCTAGTACTACAGCAATACTACACTTCTGTTACACTTCTGCTGTTCAGCAAGTACTTCTGTTACACTACTATATATGTTATATATATATACATGGGGCTGTGTTGTGATGATGGACTAGTATATCTGTTATATATATACTGCATGTGGATGATGGATATGATGGATGCTGGGGTCAATGCATGGGGCTGTCAATATGGGGTTGGGGTGTTTTGTCTTGCAGGGATTTCATTTGAGTTGCCCATTTCTCCCGAAGTGTCGATTCACTTCCGTTTCGGTTGAGAAATGGGCACTCCTAGGTCAAAAAATTAGCAAAGGTCATGCCGAATTTTTCGGCTGAGATTTGTGCTAACTTTTTGCCTCTTTTAAATAGAGTAGTGCAAACATGTCGGGCACCAAGGAGTCTGGCCCTTCTAAGCACATGATCAACGTCGAAGAACAAGCTAGACAGGCCAACCAGTCATTCTGGCAGGGGTCCCAATAGGAGGAGGAGGAGGAGGCAACCGTCACCAGAGTTGCTAGGGCCAATGAGGGCGGAGATCCTGATCATGGAGTACACCAGACATGCTGACCTCCTTAAGAAGCTTCACAAGCGATACAGATTCCGAAAGCAGTTTAGAAACCTCGAGAGAAAGAACCCGGTGAACAAACTAGCCCTCACGAAGATGAGCAGCGCCTTGAGCAGCTGGAAAACCCGGGTGAAGAATAACATTGACAAAGGTGAAAGCTGGGAGGTTATTAGTAAGAAAAATCCGATGCTCGATGAAGAGGAGTTTAGGATATTCAAGGCGGATATAGCTACCGCTGACGCTATAAAATTGACTCAAAGGGGAAAGACTATGCGGGAACAGAACATAGGTAACCACCGCCTTGGAAGCGGCGGCTACAGGGGGAAACGTGCCATTTGGGACAAGGAGGACGCCGAGCTTGAACGCCTTGGTAAATACAACCCTTGGCTTAAAATCACGGACTTGTAGCTTAGGCAATTTGTTCGGGCCCGCTACTACCTGGACAAGGAAACCGGGGAGTTCATCACCGACGATCCAGAGGTGAAGTCATTCGAGAAGAAGCTGGTAAGGAATTTATCGCCGGTCTCAAGTCTATTGCATTCTAATTAAGATAATGAAGTCAAGAATCTAAATGGGTTCACCTTTCCTTGTCTCTGCAGGAGGATGAACTGAACGCTACTGCCACAGAGTCGTCCCAGGATTCGACGGAGCCGTGGGACACGGTTTTCAACAGGGCGACCAATGCTTACAAGAAGAGGGACAAGGGGTTGCCGCCGTCCTCAGCTGGTCGTGTTTCCAGCTTCGGTATGAGCATGAAGTTCAAGGAGTACTACAAAGAGGACGCCAAGAAAAGAAGGGAGAGGAAGAACCAGGATAAAGCCGCTGTTGCAGAGCTGAATATGAAGGTGCAGACACTGGAGAAGAAGGCGGTGGACGAGAAAATGATGGACAAGTTAGTGGAAGAGAAGCTCCGCTCGATGATCCCTCTTGAGTTTTTCGAGGGGCTTACTGCTTGGAATGCGGGAGGTCGAGAGGGGCCGATACATCTGCCCAGCTTAAGCGGCAGCAACTCGGGCATCAATGTTACCATGTCGCCGGACCTGGTGACCCCGCCGGCTGTCAACGTCGGGACGCAACCGCTCGTTTTGGTCACACCGACGCCCCCTCCCGCCAAAGATACCAATAAGGCATAGCCGACGGTGGTGGTGCTTCGTGAGGCACCCGAGCAGGAGATTACAGATGATGATAGGCTGGCCGCCGGCATCGGCCGTGTCTCTACATTAGTCGAGATCCACGCCATCACCAAGGTAACTAATTCGTTAGTGCACGTCATCTCCTTTATGCCTTTGATGCATGACTGTTGCCATCTCATGACGCCCAACAACATGTTTTTGCCTCAGGACACTTCTTGCGTACTCCTGCTTAAAGATGTCGGCGGTGAGTTGAAGGATGTTTCCAAGGGCACTCTTATACAACCGGCGAGCCGCACGATCCACAACAATCCAATGGATGATGACGTGATGAGGGTCAGGTTGGCTCGGGTGTTGCCAGGGTGTGATGACCTGGACCCCCCTTTCAAACTCAGGGAGCCGACGAACACAAGACCCTTTGGGAATGCTACAACTGGCCCTTGACATGGCCGAAGACCTAGATTCTTCTTGCAGGGGGGAGCACCGGCGCCACCTCTCGACCGATCATCGCCCGTCCACCACCTCGGAAGCCAGTAGCCGCCGTCGTCGCCACCACCAGCCGTCACCATCAACTCTTGGCAGTGTGTGCACCGCCACATGGCAAAGACATTGTGCCGCAACCGCCGTCGCCCCCGCTACCACCACCACATGATGGCACCCATGAAGATGATGAATTGGTCAACGTTGACAACTTCATCAACACCGGCGCCGCCAAAGGATTGTATATGCCTTCTGTGGATGAAGAACCCTTCGCAGCTCGCGACGACCATCAAGCTGGTCGGCCCAATACATGCACGCATTGCCTGGTCTTCCATGGTCTTTCTCAAGAGACGCCTTCGGCCGCCAATCCACCATAAGAGAAAGCGGGATTGGTTTTCAGCCCTAACACACTCCGAAAGGTGACTGATGAGCAGATGGCAGTGGCTAACACTGTTGTGAAGAAGAAGCACTACATGAAGAGAGGTAATAATAATAATAAGAAGGGTGCGAGCCAGCCTCTTCCGAAGAGGATCCGGGGTCAGGATGCCGTCGTCGTACCATCCACACAATTTGGCTTGCCCCGAGTGCATGCAGCTGGTGATCCGATATTGACTCCGGATATGATCCACATTGCGGTTAGAGCCATGTTAAGTTTGCACGAGGGTGTCAAGACACTAGAAGGCCCTCCTTCTTAAAGACGAAGATCCAAATTACCCGGTTTTCATGGCCAAGGTGCCATTGGACATGGGCTTCGTCGATGAACCCCTCGTGGATATATTCTTCATAGCGTTCGAGGACATATTCAAGCTGTTTCTCACGAAACGGCTGGACTATAATTTGGTCCGCCTATACGCGCTCAATCTGGCGCTCACGATCAAGAGAGAAAGTACCCCGGAAATCGCGATAGTGGATCCCTACTACATGCGGGACAGCCAGTTGGTCGAAGGATCAGAGACACGGACCAAGGCGACGGCGTACCTCGAGAAGTTCATGGTGGACAACAAGGGGAAGGGCACACTTCTTTTGCCTTTCTTTCCCGAGTAAGTACACACACTCGCTCATCGCCACCGTAAATTATGCATTTCTTATAGATTTCTTCCTTTGCTCTTTTTCCAATATTCCGTTCCAATTGTGTTGCGTAGATACAAATACTGCACACTCATCGTCCTTGCCCCGAGGTATTTGCTAGCCACGTATTTCGACTCGGGGAGTTTGACGAAGAAGAAAGACTACACCAGAATAAGGGGTGTTCTCAATGAGGCTCTCGAGGGCTACACCAAGAAGGGATGCACCTTCGTAGATAAGGGGGAATGTATCAAGGATGGCAAACACGTGTTCAAGCACGTGCTCGACTTCCCCTGCGTCAAGCAGTCGACTACTGGTGCCAAGGAGGCCTTCTACGTCCTCCATCACCTTAAAGGCTATGTTCGGGATTGCGAGAACCTAACGCTGCCATCTAGTCTCCGAGGATGGGCCGAAACTTTGGCGAAAATCGACGATGCTGATCTTAGAGAAGACTTCCATCGCATTCAGATGAAGTTGTCGCAAATCATCATTGAAGATGTCAACACAGGGGGCGGTCCCCTACAACAAGCCAGAGGGTTGAGTAAGAGGGAGATCGAAGAATGCCTCCGTAAGCAGGGTGACACAAGGACGTGGATGACGAAAGAGGGCTATCTACCGTTCCCGAAGCCGAGCGAGAAGAGGAAGTCTTCATCATGATCGATGTGTGCCTCTAGCATGATCCAGTGTGTGTATATTCTTGATGGACGCGTGCTGTATTAGTGTGTATGTCATAAACTTTACTATCTCGTGGTCGAAATGGTCATTGTTGTTAGACTTAAACTACCTTGTGGTCGTGTTGTTGTTGAACTTATTGCTTCTATGATGATCTAACTTTTAGGTTTATGGATCATTTGTTTTATATTCTGTGAACATATATATATATATATGGATGTGAACCCTTTATTCATTCTTTTCGTTGTATTTTTACTAATATGCCTTGTCGTCTATAGAGATGGCGACGAGGTGGTATGTGGTGTACATGGGTAGGGTTCCAGGAGTCTACGAGGAGTGGGAGGATTGCCACAAACAAGTGAACAAGTTTGGCGGCAACATCTACAAAGGATACGCGACTAGAGAGGAGACGATAGCCAAGTGGAGGAACCACTTGTGGAAGAAGAACCGGATGAAGATATTGGTCGGGCTAATGCTCTTGCTCACCATTATCACAGTTGTATTCTATTTGATCCTAGTGTGGGCGGCGGTGGCCACTTCATATTTGTAATGTGAGCTGATATGAACTTTGTATTCGGCGCTTGTGTAAAAATTTGGCACTTGACACTATATATGTATCTCGATCGGGCTCTAAGTGTTTGTATTATATATATCTCGGTTTTCATGCATCTACTACTTGTGCAATGTATTTTATACTCATCTAGATAAATACTGTATAAATCCTATATAAATACCTAATTATACACCAGGAAAGTATTTTGCTTTGAATACGTGTTACGCAATCAGTGACGCATATAATTATATAGTCAGTGGCGCATGGCTTTTCTGTGGCGCATATGTATAAATGCGCCATAGAAGTTATTCCTGTGGCGCATATGAAAAAATGCGCCACAGAAGTCTAGAACTTCTGTGACGCATATCTATATGCGCCACAGGAAGCAGATAGCAGTGGCGAGATAACAGTGGCGACTAGGATATGCGCCACAGAAGATGTAATTACATGCGCCACAGAAGAACTGCTCCTAGTAGTGAACGGCTGGAGTTGCTCTAAGATGGAACAACAACAACTGCATTTATGTGTCCCCACAAGGAAGATATATAGTTCCCAACCTTCGGTGTGTTGGGTCTCATATAATTCTGTAATAAGATTGGTTGTATGTAATATAAATGTTTGGATTAGTACTATGAGAACTAAAACTAGGAATGCATATGATTTATTGTATTTGATTTTTTTGCGGGTAGTATTTGATTATTGTATTGTATAGTTGCAAAATGACTTTGGGTTATTCGCATGTGTATTTTGATCATTGTTAATTTGTTAGAACAACAATTAATATATGCACGATCCTGATGGTTGTTTTAAAAAAAATGCTCCCTTAGAAATAAGTTATTATCACTTATTTCTGGTCTGAAGGAGTATGTTATTTGGTTTGGTTGAAAATGCCTCTTTGTTCAAGCTGAAGGTTTAGCCCAAGTATTTTTCTCACTTCTTATCAGTGTGGTAGAACCAAGTTTTTTAATGGTGCAACTCGTGCAATATACATTTGGTATGTAATTAAGCACCATTTCTCTATTTTTCTTACTCTCTCCGATCTAAGTTATAATGTTCTAAGATTTTTGTAGATTTAGATGTATCAATTAGATACGAAGTGAAACAAAACTAGACGAATAGACGCGCTTCGCCGCGGCACTTGTATGATGTTCTCACAATGCGTGGTATGTTCAGTACACTCGCGATGGTTTGTTCTAGACACTATAGGCGGTACACCCGTGACTATTTGTTCTTGAAACTATATGCGCAATATGTCTGATAATCCAATTCGACTCACGAGTGCAAATAAACCCATTATTAAATAAATGAAACGTCAAAAAAATTGAAAAAAAATCTGCATGTATGTTTGGACATTCTATGTTCGCACACACCTTTCTTGGAAAAAATATTATTTGTGTCCTTTGTAAAGAACACAAATTCAATGTCCAACATGATTATTTTTTGGATAATTTTTTGTCTTTTTACACAAGTCACATAGAATGGTATTTTTTTCAAAAAAGTTGAGTAAGAACACAAAATGTCCAGATATACACGCAAGATTTTCTTTATTAAATTTTTACATTTTAAAATTTGTTTATATTTTTTCATAATACGTTCATATGCATCCATGAGCCAAAACACCACCTCCATATTTTTTGTTGTTGTGTCCTACTGGCATATGTAGATGTAAGAAAATAACGGTTCGATCTATGCAAAAGGCGTGTGGGTACGCCAGTCAGTACGATGATCACACATGTTCAGAACTACCGTTATTTTTTAGGCTGAGTAGTTATCATATCTTTGCTCAATTTAATCTTAAAGCCACCGTGGTTGGAGGCGGCGGTGGGCTCTTCTGCCACAAAATAGAGAGGGGGATCGGGCTGGCGACGCCACGACGGGAATAAGAGAGGATGCCGTGAAAACAACGACGCGTAAAGCAGCACATGCACGCCTCCACCACACGCACGAAGGAGCCCCACGCGTCCCACACGTCAATGTGAAGAGTATAAAAATGGGCCACATGGAAGTGTCACGTTTTTAACAAATGGCCTCAGAATGCTTGTATGTGCTCAGGCTTAAACTTATAGATAATTAGTTAGGCCATCGTGTGTCTACAAACGAAGCTTGTATTAATTCCAGAACAGGAGGACGTGGTGTCGGCATGATCCGTTTTCCAGCAGCTAGCTAGAAAACAGCACAGCACAGGTCGACGTTGATATAATTGGCAAATGCTGCACAGGTCGTCGACGTTGATATCCCGTGGAAGCAATATTCGCATATTTCGGCAGGAAAAAGGAGCCAATTGCTCTAGGCTTGCTAGACCTTCTCTCTTGTTTTCTGCCGGTGATCATATTCGCGGCATCAACCTCCGCGGTGGCAGTACGTGGATCGTAAATCCACCATGATCAGCTAACCAGCTGCCCACGTCGTCTACCTCTTGTTCCCTTTTCTTTGCGATCTTCTGGCTCTATCTTTACTCTTTTGATGACAAAGGCAACAATTAATATCGCGAAGAAGATATTAATTACATCTAATTTCTGCACCAACAAAATATCCAAACAAACATTAACGATGTACATAACCCCAAAAGAGAAGAATGACAAGAAAAAAAAAGCCCAGTCACGCTGATTAGTCACTTGCAGCAGCGGCACACACAGACCACCACTACAGTGCACAAGCGTCGTCGACGCCCGATCAACGATTTTAGGTTTTCATCCCGGAGAAATTCCGAGTTCTCAAAATTGTGCCTTCAACAAAGGTCACTCGCAGGTACAACCAATGAAGGTCAACTTTGGGCTTTCGTCTAGGAAATCGGGACTTGGTACTCAAGGAGTAGCACCAACAAAGAAATCCTTGAGTGCTGCCACCCCCATTAGCCGAGACTGCTACTGCATCCACCGAACACCAAGCAAAGTCTTCATCAGATCTAAGGCCCTACTCGCCACCATATTCTAGTCCTTCAGTCTCAGTCTCCATGACATTCTTCGCCTCTATCACAACCAGGATAATCTAAAAGCAAACATGTCACATAGTGTCAAAAGAAGCGAAGCTTCACGCCACGCCCTCAAAAGCCACACGAGCTGATGTACGGTTGCACACGACTGGATATCCGATCTAGAGATCCAGGAGCATCATGCAACAATCCAAATAGATCCCTTGCAGAGAATTTCAGAACTCGTCGGCTGTCGGATCGAGGAGGTCCAACAATGGGTAGATCGACGACCTTGGTGCCATAAGAAATCTAGGGCCACCACCTTTATTGACCAAGGCCAGTAGCCCCCACACCGCTAGCCTACGGGACTAGCCGCTTCGATCTCCTCACCATAACCAAAGTCCTCATGCCTCACACAATGATAGAGGAGAATGGCACACATCACCCGAATCCATCACCTTGAGAACCCCATCATGGCGAGGTCATCACCGTGCCTCCAATGCAAGGCCGTGCCTCCACACCGCCATTGTGGGACCAGCGGCTGCGTCCCACTCCGATTCGCGTCCCGTACCGCCATTATTTTCTTAGGAGGAGACGTGACTCCACCGTCTACGGACGATGCCCGGGCTTCCCCACGGACGCCCTCTGGCGGCGACAAGGAGGGGGACGGGGAAGTTGCTAGCTACAGGCGACGACACAACGATGTCTCCTGGTCGTTCACGGGAGGGGCCAACCCTAGTTTGCGTGAACTCGTTATGATCCCTTCTGGCTGTACTTGTTGAAAGAGTATGAGTTTGGCGGAATACGATGGATATATTATTGAGCCTCATGGGTGAGTATATATAGACATATAGAGGATTATCTTGGAGTATGAGTCAAGTTAGGCTAGAGTCCTAACTATCCTAAACTACCATAATAACCGTGTCCGTATCATACTCTAACATCCCCCCACAGTCGTAGCGGTAGCGTCGTGAACAACTGGAACGTCGCGGACGGTCAGACTGGAGATAAACTGAAGTAGCATCCAGTAGGCTGACATCCCCCCACAGTCGTAGCAGGAACTTCGTGGACGGTATCGCGTCACGGTTGCTTGGACTGTAGAGGAAGCTGGTGATGCTCAAGCGAGGTGGTAGCCCTTGTGCTGATGTCAAGGGAGCTGAGAGCGTGAGGCGGTGCCATTGTCGAGGTAGCCGTGCGAGGGGTCGCCGTGGTCAATATCGTGGTCGGGGATGCCGGTGTCGAGGTAGCCGCACATAAAGCCGCATGCGCATATTGCGCGAGGACGATGACAGAGACGCATCGAGGCAGTCGTCGAGGGTGTCGATGCCAAAGTCGATGCAGTACGAGCCGTCGAGGACGAGGTGCGGCCATAGTTTTGCCAGAACTAGGCACACGTAGTAGACGAACGCACACTCTGGTTTTGCCAGAACCGAGTATGCAGAGAAGAACTCGTCAGTGACGCGGTCGAGGCAGTCGTAGAGGGGTCTATGCCGAAGAAGACGTTGTCGAAGCCGATGAGGACGAGGTGCCGATCCGAGCTTGCTAGACTCGGGAACGCGTCGGGGACGAAGGCACTCCCGGTATTGCCAGTACCAGGCGTGCGGGGGCAGGGACCATCATGAACTTGTCGCCATGTCAGAAGGACTAGTAGAGGAAGCCTTCAGAGCGGTTGCGACGCGTAGAGCGGCGAAGGGAGAGATGTCGGCGTTGTCCGCGGTAGTCGGAGTAGAGTAGCAGGTGGTGTAGTCGGGGACGAGGTGATGACGCTGGCGGCGAAGTTGTAGTGGACGAAGACGTAGAAGGCGGTGAAAACAGGAGCGACCTGGGGTAGTCATGCTAGATGCCTGGAGTGGCGATGGGTAGTCGGCGGGACCTGCGACAGCGAGAGGGCGCCCTGCAGGTTACCTTCTAAAGCGCGGCGGCGGTGCTCGAAGTAGGCGAGGAAGACCCGGCGATGTCACAAAGACCATGTGCAGACGGCGGCGATCCGCGCCGTAGGAGATGGCGCGGTGCAAGCCGAGGCCGTCGATGCACGAGGATGGCGAAGTAGACTGCGTGCAGCCACGCTAGGACCCGAGGGGGCGGCATAGCTACAGGGCGCAAGTCGGTGTAGCGGCTGGGAGATCACCAGCGACGTACACGCCAAGGAAGGCGCGTTGGAAGCCGGTAGCATGGACCAAAGGCGGCGGAGCTGCGGCCCGACGGGGCGACACAGCGGCAGCCCGTAGCTCGATCGGTGGTAGGCGCGTGCTCGAGGACGTGCTTGGCGTAGACAGGCACGGGATCGGTTGATCAGACCGACGGTGCACCGTATGCGCCATGGCGTGGACGACGCGTAAATCGGATTCGATGGCGGCATTGTCAGTGAAGTCCCGGACGATGACGACGAAGAGGATCCGAGGGGGGAGGCGGCCGCGGTAGCCTTCCGAGGAAGGCGTAGCAGCCGTCCGCGGTGCGCGGCAGCCTGCTGAGGCAGGCGCAACATCGGAGGAGGTAGATGCACAGGCGCGGTGTAGATCCTCGATGCCGATGGTCGGAGTAGAGGCGCGGCGATGGCGACGGCGGTGGGCTACTCAATCCGATCTAAGATAGGTAAACAAAAAATAAAACCGATCAAGAGATCGGAAAAAAGACTTACAGGACAGCCGATCACGGATCGGTGGACGAACCATGCGTACGGGTTGTGTGGCCCCTGGCAGAGATCATGTAGATCGACCTCCCTGGGGACGGCGCGGCACGGAAGCGTGTGCGGCGGCTAGGTCAAGGATCTTGCCGCTGATACCATGAAAGAGTATGAGTTTGGCGGAATATGATATATATATTATTGAGCCTCATTGACGAGTATATATAGACGTACAGAGGATTATCTTGGAGTACGAGTCAAGTTAAGCTACAATTCTAACTATTCTAAACTATTATAATAACCGTATCGTACTCTAACACCCGTACGTACAGACTTGAAGCTCTGTCTTTCTTTTACTCTCCGACTTTGTGCTAGCAAAAGGAGTTGTCTTTTCTTTCGTGTCAAATGCGTAATTGCAATTTAAAGTCAATCGCTCTATGCAGGCAAAAGAAGAAAGAAAATCTCGCTGTAAGCGTCAGCATGTGCATGGAGAATCTGTCCAATCACTGTTCCGGCGATGGCTATTGGGGCCCTAGCTTCAAACTACTGGCGTGTAAGAAGAGTTCCTGTGACTCGAAAACCTGAAACTTAAACTTGCCCACCTGAAGCTTTCCTGAAAATTAATGTGGCCGCCGCTTATACTAAAGATGAAGGTAGAGGAAGCTGTGGAGTTATTATCAGGGATTCAAAGGGCAAATTCATAGCAGCTGCTTGCAAGGAGATTCCATTTGTAGCTGACGCAATGACAGCAGAAGCTTCTGCCATTTGGGAAAGGCTTTGCCTCGCTCAGCTGGGCCGGCCCTTGGAGGACCTGCGGGGCAGTCGCTCCGGGCCGAAAAAAAAAGTAGGGGCCCTCCTAGAAATATCCTATATAGGAAGACATAGTATACATCTAAAAAAAGATTTTTTATTAGGTTGGTGGATTAATTGGCCTTTTTTTCTGCTGCCGTACACTCTAAGCCGAGGCGATTGATACGGTCACAGGACGAGGCCGAGACGGAAGCCAACCGCTCGACTCCTAGTCCTAGACGGCGCCGATCACTTCGCTTCCTCCCAGGCAAACGCAACCAACAATTGATCGTACGCCTCCTGCCTAAGTCATGTTGCCTCAACTCGATCAGGATACGGGAGCGGGGAGCCTCGAGGCCCTCGATGATCAACGCCAGACACGAAGGCCAGACCATCGACGAGACGATCGACCGCCTGGCTGCTAGTCTAGTGGTCCGCTCCCAACCATGTCTCTGCTGGTTACGCCCTAATTCTTAGTTCTTAAATCTTAATTCTAATTAGAATTCTTAGCGCAAATTTGAAAAACTCTAGTCATTCAAAAGTATATTTGGGTTTTTAATAAGTTTGATATCCTTGAAGGCATTGGATGGTTCTCAACTGAAAGAATATTGCACTACATTTGCAAAAACTTTTACTCGGCCTGATACAAATGTTAAACCTGATATATGTGATGTTGAGTTAAATGCACTTATTTCTGAGTTAAGTGTTATGAAATTCACTTTGCCAAATACATCAATATTTACTATGAAGCTTTTTGAGTTTGTCAGAGAAGCGGATTGTTACCCTAATATTTGTATCGCTTATCGGATCTTATTTAGTATGCTCGTGACTGTTGCGTTAGCTGAAAGAAGCTTTTCAAAGTTGAAATTATTAAAAAACTATTTGAGACCTATAATGTCTCGGGAGAGGTGAAATGGTTTGGCGACTCTATGTATCGAGAAGAAGTTAGTGGATGAGATTGATATTTATTCCATCGTCACGGACTTTGCTTCGAGAAATTTTTGGAGGAAATTTTAAGGTATCATATAAACATTTTTACTTTTATATGAATATTATAGTTAGAAGTATACTTAAACTATTCATTTTTTATCATCTCATATATCCATAAAAAAATTATAATGAGGGGCCCAAAATTTTAATTTCGCCCCGGGCCCCCAAAATCTCAGGACCGGCCCTGGCTCAGCATATTCGTTGTCATAAGTTTGCTAGCTAGTCGGACAACTCATAAGTGATTGAAATCATGCTGGACGGAGGGTTTACTGCCACATCTGCAGCTGCTATATTCCATGATTGCACTATAATTTCTTCAGGGTTCAATCAAGTGGAGTTTCAACACTGCCATAGAGAAGCTAATTTGGTTGCTCATGAAATTGCTAGGAATAATTTTCAATGCAATCTTCCTTGTATTTGGGACTATGATCCCCTAGCTTTCTTCTTCAAACTCTACTTAAGGATGTAACTCTGATATGATTCTGGGAGCAGCAAGTTTTCGACAAACTCTTTTTCTTTCAAGATATCTAAGGGGACTGGAAGACTTTTAATGAGACGGCGCGCTTGCTCAATATAATATAATTTCAAAAAAAATCGATGTAAGCGTTTCTCTAGAGGCCTATAATAAGAATCATTTGGGACCATTGTGTCGACTAGAATGGGTCGTCCAGCCCAGGGGAGATTTGGGCCTGCTCTCTAGTCTTTGTAGGCTTCGCGGGCCTGGACACACCAGCAGGCCCTTTCCCTTTCAAAGTTTCCCGCTTCATCACCCATAGCCATATCCACGACCAGCAAAACTAATTTATTCAGTCATGCAACGTTAGCAGCCTTTGCAATTTTTTGGCCAAAAATTGCCGTTGGTGGAACTCCTCTTCAGCTAGTGTGATTATGTCCAACCACGGGACAAGAAATTAGTAGGATTTGAGTTTCATGCATATTTCTATGCATGCGATACGCTAGTACTGGCGCTTATATTAAGGATTCAATTCCTCCTAATATATCCTACTATATCCATTATTTAGATCAAAGAAGTCCTCAAAAGGTGTTTGACGCGACAGAAAAAAATGTAGTCAAAACTTTAACAAGATATTTGGGTGGACTTCATTTCTCTCTCAATATAATATAGTTCAAACAAACGAATTGGCAACTTAAACTCCAATTCTAGAATTGGCATTTATTTGCTTAGCCTCTTTATTGTAAAGGATGTCGCGGTACAATTCCAGAATTGACATTTATTTGCTAGCCTCTTTATTGTAAATGATTGTGTGCATGACAATGTTTGTCCAGGAGCTGGATCATTCTCGGCAGTTTGATCAGCATTTCGGTGCACCCATAGCGATCCCCACCCGCTTCTTTATCGGGCCATCTGCTTTTGAGGAGTCCAAAGCAGCATTCTGAACCATCATGTACGAGGCGATGTCGAGAGAAACAACGATAAGAAACAAGATTGTCGCTGCCATGAAAATCGCGACGCCTGGCACAATACAACTTCCATTCTTGACGACATTCCTTGTGGAGCCACCCATCCCTAGCATGGTGCCCACCATGAAAAGTATCACCACTTTCATCGCAAGGACCCTGAATAATCGAAGTTTGCACGGCATAGAGAGCATATTAATGGAATAATCATTTTCTAAAAAAAAGAGACCGGCTAAACTAAAAATTAGCGTAAACAAGCTCTTTGAACATAACAAGTACTCCGTATTTAAAAAGTATACGGAGCATATATTTCAGTTTATATACGTACCATGAGGCGACGAACAAGATGACGGCGATGACCCGCCTGGTTTGGCTGGGAACATCCCGCCACGCCCCGCAGCAGCCGATGGCCGCGCTTGCGAGGACCTGTGTCGTCAGCGACAGCGCCGCTCCCACCACGCCGAGTGGCATCGCTGGCGACGGCATGTAATCGCAGAACTCTCCGTGTTTGCGCGGATTGGGATACACTCTCTGAGTGCATGAATAATGGATAATAACGCACCACACGGTTAATTAAGAAGAATCAGCTAGCAAACTAGATTAACTGAGAATAGCCGCCAGAGCGCTATATAAGGATCTGTAGCTATCTGGCGGTGCGTACCAACGCCATAAAAACGGCGGAGATGGCACCGGACATGACCGTGATCGCAGCGAGCACGCCGGCCGCCACCACAACACCTTTCTTCCCCATCGACGATAACGATCTCACTACTGGTTGGTGACTAATTTCTCGTAGGAGTAGTTAATTAGCTTGCCGGATGATCAGTTTCAGAATGTTGGATCGATCTGGATATGCAAGATAGATGTGTGCGTAGTAGATAGTGCACTACGCACACATCTATATATAGAGAGATAAACGACGAACAACTGTTGCGAATGCAACATGTCAATTAGGTTCTCGAATGAGGCTAGCTCAATGACGGTCTAACTGAAGATTGTTATAAAAATAAGCGCATTGCTACATTCCGTTACAAGCTAGGAGAGGTACACCTGGTGCATACCTAATTAACTTGTCTAGCCTAAAATAGACATATGATCAAGTCCGCCAAGTGGCATGCATGTGCTCAGCATGTCGATCTTAAACTGTCGTTTGCGCGTAAGGGTGACAAAACTACGTTGGGCTCTCAGCTAGGTGCAGTACATGCATCTCTTCACCAAGAAATGAGAGTCTTCTTGGCTAATTATAGCATCCTTGGTCATGAAGGTAACCTAGTTGTTAAGTAATTTGTGTTTCATATAACAGGAGAGTCAACGTAGAGAAATGTCTTTTCTTTTGGATTACATATATAGCATTCCCTCTATTCCAAAATAATTGACGTTTTAGGTTTATTCTAAATCAAACTAGCATGCAGCATTTACCAACGTAAGGATAGACTATTTGATCAACGACAGCATGTTTAGTTAGGTTATACTAAAATCTATGCTAACTACAATTTCCATGCTTATTCTTTTGTAGAAGTTTATTAAAAAAGAGATTGGAGGGAACACTTGTATGCGCATGATGATAAAAAGCTAGCGCAATGTTGACGAACATATCAAAATAATTTAGCCCCACATCGGAAGGCCAATAAAAATGGACCTAAGTAAATAGCTCGTTTCACATGGGCATTGCTATTTGACGCTTCACGCGTCACGGGCGACTTGACACATGAAGGAGGAGCCGGTGGACTGGGCCGAACACAACATCCCCATCTTCTGCCTCGGGTCCGACCCCTGCCTCCACCACCTGAAGCTCCTGCACCCTTGGCTTCCTTCGAAGCCCATTTGCACCGCCGAAACCCCTAAGACCCCGTCACCCGCCACACTAAGCCAAAGAGGAATTCCATATTATAAGTATATGTGTTGATGTGAATATTGCTGAATATTTAATGCACTACATTTCTAAAATTAAGCACCATATTGCATTTCTTTTTCTATGGAACTCCAGGAACTAGGACATTGTCTAGTAATCATCTCCTTTTCTTCCAAGACTGAACTGACCATGAAGTAACCGATTATCTTCTCGGTGTAATGAATGGACCTGCCATTGGAGTACCTTGCATCCAAGTAATAAACATAGAATTATCATTTTCTGTGAACAACGCTAGCCTTATGGATTGTACCACAATACTGTACCAGGTCCCCACACTTAGAAAGAACTAATACCTACTGATTAATATCCTAAATTTGGAATATGTGTGCAAAAGGCAATGGCTTATCAGTTTCACTCCATAGTGTCAAAATATCCAACTAGTTGTGCAAGGGCATTTGAACTCTAGGATCCAAACATAAGTGGTTTTCAGCACGCTGTTGATGTACAAGGAGCACAGGTAATTCTCGTAAGTTGAATGAACGATCTTTGAAGTGTTAAGGAAGTAGAGAGCGGCAAATCTAGCATGAAAGTGAGGTCTCGTGCATGCATCCACCTTCCAATCTGTTGTGTTTGCTTTGATATAAATGCTTGAATGAAATCTTTGCATGTAGCCTACCCCACACTAGTAGTCTCTCAGTTTTTTGGTACCTGGATTTAATTTCTAGTGTTAGACTTGAAAGAGCCATATTTATTAAAATTTATATGAAATTAACAACCCATTTAAATCTGTGTATTTTATTTAGTTGATACCTTTTAAACAAGCCTAAAAAGGGTGTGTTCCAAAAAATTCAAAACCTGAATTATGAAACGAATTCAAACACAATGATACATAATAAAATTCGATAAAACCAGATACGCAACAAATTGTGTCTCCAAAATAAACTCTAAGACAATTGCCAAACATTTTCTAACTCTGATGAACCAAGTTTGAAACCGAGTGAAACAAATTGTTTCAAAGAATATTCTCACCATGTTTCACCAAGTTTAAAAAGTTGATTTTTAGAATTTGTCAAAAAGTATTCGATATTAGTCTTATTTTGAAGCTCCTGTCACTACAAATTGAAATATTCATATGGTTCATAAATTAATGTTATTTCTATGTTATGCTAATTTCTCTTTCAAGAATACATACAATCTCCCAATAGCATTAAATTTTATACTCCATGCTAAAGGAAATTGTAGTATCCACCGGGTATTTCTCCGAGCATTGCACATATCATGACCTCAACGTATTTTTTACAGCGTTCACTGGGTCTTGGTCTAATCCGTTGTGCACTGGTCTAATACGAATTGCTAGTAGCAAAATAAAATCCTAGGGATCAGGTTGGCTGACCTGTGCGTGCATTTTAGCCTTTCTATCCCCTGTTACTAGAAAACCTGAAGAGATGGCTAGTCCAAATTTTGACATGACCCATCCCTATAAAAAGAACCTCGTGAGATATTTTAGCCGAATTACCAACAACACATGAATAGAAGTATAAAGATAATGGGAAACACCAAAAAATCTCCAAATGCAACCAGCAGGTGCCATTAACTTTAACCATCAGCATCCAACTCTATGCCATATGATCATTACAAAAATCATGGACCAAAATATTGGTGCAGCTTTAAGGTTATACTGGCATCCAATTATGTACATATAGCCATTGCACACATAATAAAGGCTAAAACAGGACAAGCATTGCTGCTGGGAATTCTCTTGTTGGTAGCGCAGACCAGGGGCGGAGCCAGGATTTCGACATAGGGGGAGCGAGAAAGAAAATGATCACACAAAATATTTAAGACATAACCATGCTCGCTTTTCATAATTCTACCTCTTTGGGGATCTCTAATGTTAGGATACACAGATATTTTTTCTTTAGGAACAAAGTGATACAGAAACATTTGATCTCATGAAAAGCCCTTGTTCTTTTTGACACAGAAACTAGTACTACAAAAATATATGTATGACAATTCAAAAGAAAGCTACATTTCTATAAGCCAAGATATTGCTCTACCGCATCAAGACAGTCACAGGTAGGTTGTACATCAACTGAATTACAATAGCTACTTATCTGCATCTTTCTCTTCATCTTTTTTTTTTGCGGGTAATCCTTCTCTTCATCTTTGAGGCATTGAAGAATTAAAATATCCCCACAAAGTAAATTTAATTAAGGACATCCATAATTAATGATAAACTGGGTGTTTATGAGCAACTGTGAGAATTCATCAAAGTAGTAAGTTGTAATTCATCACAACGATTAACTATTAGCTAGCCTTTTTTTTGAGGTAAACTAGTAGCTAGCCTTTGTGTATAAGGGAGCACATGAATACTTACAGATATCAATTGACATGCAGGACGGCAGATGGCACAATGGAGACCGATGTATGACCGTATCCATGACTCCTGCTCTCCTGGAGTCTGGTTGTCGTTGTCGATGGCGAGTGGCCGCAGCGGCAGCCATAGGTGCCCTAGTAGCGCGCGAGCCGCCGAGATCGACTTAGATCGATCCATCGATCTGATTCCTGATAGGCACCTAGTAACGCGCGAGCCGCCGAGATCGACTTAGATCGATCCATCGATTTGATTCGTGATCGTACGCGCGATGCGGAGCAGTTTTCTTTGGCAAAAAAATATTGACTACAGGCCATCGGATGGACTTTTGGGTTTCTGTAGCGCATGTACGTGGGTCTAAATTACTAAACATGGGCTAATCAAGTAATTACCCACAGAGATTAGCGCATATACAGGGGGGTGGTGGGGGGGACGGGACCATTAGGGGGGGTCTAGCCCCTACTCACCCCCTTGTCTCCGCCCCTGGCGCAGACCTTCCGTGAACTAAGAGTAAAGCCTTGTCCCTTCATACCCATTGATAGTGGACTCGCGAGGAGGATTACTAGCTGCCCGACTAGAAGGTGGATGCGGAACAAGGCATTAATGAGATGGTGATGCAGGAGCATAGCATTGAGAAGCTGGAGGTGGAACGACATGGCGTTGAGGAGGCGGAGGTGGAGCACCATGGCATTGAGGAGCCAGCGATGGATCAGCAACATGGCGTTGTGGAGCTGGAGGTGGAGCAGTAGCATCTGGCAGCCTTCTCATGTTCTACAAAGTATGATAAATTTGGTAAACAATACACATCGTTGCATGAAAAAAAAATTCTCTACGGAATAGCAAGAGAGAACCCGCAATAGTTAATCTACCAAAAGCAAGTAACAAGTAGGATAAATCGGATCTACTTACCTTCGAAGAAAAAGAGTAGTTAACGATCTAGAGATCATGGATAATATAGTCGTTTGCTTGCGTCGGTTTAAACCGAAGTAGTTCTTGACCTTCTAGATCTGTGTACCGAACGAATGACACCTCCGCTGTATCCACACGTTCCGCTCTAGTGTCTTATCCTCCTTCTTCCTCCTTCTTGATCCCACAAGATCTCAAGAAGATCCCCGCGAGAATCGGGCAGCACAACGGTAGTGCGTACTATGGTGGAGAGGAATTCTGTGGGGCTTCCCTTGATCTATTCCAGGGGAGGAGAAACACTGCGAGAGAAATATGAGAGGCACCAAGGGGAAAGGGTGCGCCGACCCCTGCCCCTCCTTATATGGGTGGCCGGGGGAGGAGACTTGGCCCACCTCCAAGTTGGGGCCGGCGGCGGCAAGGAGGGGAGAGTCCCTCTCCCCCATGTGCCCCCCTTATCCTTGTTTAGTCGGCCTAGGGCTAGCCGACCACTTAGTCCTTTGTGGCTGTGGAGCCTTGGCCTATCTTGGTACGAGGTGCCCCCACATGGACCCACCTCATAAGTTGGCCCCACCATGCACCCTTCGGAAAACTTCTAGAATATTCTATCGCATAGAAATATTTTCAACTTTCCTGAAATCCTAAAATAGGAAATGTCATATATCATTCTCTACCTTCAGACCATTCTGAAGCTCCTCGTGATATCAAAGATCTCGTTTGAGACTCCGAAACAACATTTGATTTCCACCATATATATTCTAGACAAAGACTAACGAGAACGAAGGTTAAGTGTGTGACCCAGCGGATTTGAGAATATGCAGACATAATTGAGACATCTCTTATAATCATCCAGTTACTAAGTGACATTTGATGTTCACAAGATATTCCTCCCATGCCCAGGAGCAGAGGAGGATCTAGGGAGGGCCAAGCGGTGGCCAGACCCCCTATGGATGGGCCACCCCAACAAGTTGCTGCAGGGGCCAACACTAATATAGTACAATAGTTTTTGTGTTAATCGCAGTAAGTAACTGGCAATTAGACTAGGATTACCTGTTGTATGGCCTAAGAGAATCTCCACTCGGGTTTCCAGCCAGAGCGTATTTTTCGTCCGGACGCCGAAAATTGGCCCAACCGCGTTCCCAGGATAGCGGTTTCGTCTGGTTTCGGCCCAAAATAGGTTCGGAGATCCCAGGCCATTCCCAGGGCGACGGGAACACGCTGGGAATGCCGAACGAAGCAAACTCGGCGGGAAAAAACGATTTGGCGCGTGGACCCGTCCAGTTAGCAACTGGAGGCCGGTCGTCATCATCCTTCCGCCTCGGCTCCCGCGAAGGACCACCGGACATTAACTGCCCGTCTCATCGACCACACGTCGGCGTAATGGCGCGCCGCCACCGCCTCGGCTTCCCTCCGTTTCCCCTTTTCCCGCCACGCCGCTACACCCCTCCTGCCTTCGTCGCCCAAGCTCGGCCTATAAAGAACACCCACACTGACCTCTCACACCACCACCAACTCCGGCGAAAATAAGCACTCAGCGGAGAAAGGAGATGGCGGAGATGTACCCCGGTGACCCCGCGGCGGCGAACGGCTTCGGCCGGCGCACGCTGATACGTCCATTTTGCATCACTATTCTATGTCATAATTCACTATTATTCATTGATATATTTCGTATTGAGAGGTGATACTTATGTTATTTCATCTGTTTTTGCATGGTTGATGACTTTTGGAGCATGGACCGCTGCAGTCAGGATTCTGATGGAAAAGGTGCTGTTTGGAGGCAAAATTCGCGAAGATCAGAAAATCCAGAAAAATATACGGAAAATCCTATTATTCCAGAAGACGAAGGAAGCCAGAAGGAGGGCCGAAGATGGGCCACAGGGGGCCCACACCACCCCCTGGCGTGGGCCAGCCTAGGCTGCGCCACCAGGTAATGTGGCCGCCCTTTTCCACCCCTGGCACTCCCCTCTGGCGTATATTATCCTCCCAAAACCATAAGACTCGGGGAACGACCACAGAAAGATTCGGCCGCCTCTGCGTGGCGGAAAACACTGAGAGAGAAAGATCTCTCTGGCAGACAGATTTCTGCCGGCGGAATTCCTTCCCGGAGAGGGGAGATCGTCGCCATCAACACCACCATCAAGCTGTACTTCATCGGGATCATCATCATCATCACCACCATCATCACCATCAGCACCCTCATCACCATCTCCATATTGCTGTAACAATTGCGTTGAATCTTGCATAGTTCATAGGGGAAACTTTCTCGGTGTTGATTACTCTTTGTAGTTGATGCTATTGAGTGAGCCGTTGAATTATTGTTTATGTTTAGATTGTTATACATCATTATTCCATCTCTGATCATGATCCATATGATGTCTTGTGAGTAGTTCGTTTTGTTTTTGAGGACATGGGAGAAGTCATGTTGTTAGTAGTGGAGTTGTGTTGAGAAAGATTCAATAGTTTGATATTTAAGTTGTGGTGTACTTCTTCTAGTGGTGTCATGTGAACATCGACTACATGACACTTCACCTACATGGGCAAGGGGAATGCATTGTGTATTTGGCTACTAATCGTAGGGGTTGCCGGAGTGCCAGAAACTTGAATCCCCGTTAGAAAACCATTGCACAAGGGACGTAAGGGTCTTAGAGTTTAAAGCTGTGGTTAGATTTCTACCTTAATTACTTTCTTGTACTTACGGATGTTTGCAAGGGGTATAATCACAAGTATGTATTAGTCCTAGGAAGGTCGGTACATTAGCACAGGTTCACCCACACAACACTTAGCAAGCTAAAGAATATTAATCAACTATATGAAGCGAAAGCACTTGACAGTCTTCCCATGTGTCCTCGAGAATGTTTGGTCATCTTAAGAAATACAACCGGCTTGTTCTTTGCTGCATAAAGGATTGGGCCACTTGCTGCATTTATTCCTACTATCTTTTATTTACTCGCACTTTGTTTACTTGCTTAATCAAAAACCCCTAAAAATCCGTTTGCTAAGTATTTGCAGAGAATTCCTGATCCATACCACTAGCCAGCACCTTCTGCTCCTCGTTGGGTTCGACACTCTTACTTATCAAAAATACTGCGATACACCCCCTATACTTGTGGGTCATCAAGACTATTTTCTAGCACCGTTGTCAGGGAGTGAAGCGCTATTGGAGAGTGGAACTGGTAAAGGAAACTTCTACTGTGAGTATTGTTTACTTCTGTTAGTTGCTTTATTTTCGTTATGGATAATTTGCTGAGTTTCTTATTTGGTAATGCTACTACCACTGCTAAGGTAGTAGATAAGCCACCACCTGCTGAGAATGATGCTTTCAAAATACCTAGAAGAATTATTGATCGTGTTATGGATAACTACTATGTTGGGGATGGAATTGTCCATCACGGTGATCATTTACTCTTTATACACGAATTATGCGGGTTGTTCAAGTGTGCAGGTATTACTACAGATCAAGTTAAGAAGAAGTTATTCTCATTATCAGTGAAAGGAAGAGCTGAGGAATGGTATAAGCTGCTGAAGAATGGTCAAGCTCTCGAATGGGAGAAAATAGTGCCTCTCTTTTATTCAAAGTTTTATCCTCCTAGTGAGATTCATAAAGATCAGAATCAAATATACAACTTTTGGCCTCTTGATGGAGAGAGTACAGCTCAAGCTTGGAGGAGATTGAAGTTACTAATGCTCAAATGTCCCATTCATGAGCTCCCCAATAATATTATTATCAATAACTTTTATGCAAGGCTTCCTCTACATGACAAGGATTTATTGGATGCTTCTTGTGTTGGATCATTCACTCGCATGGAAGAAGAAGCTAAATGGGATCTTCTGGACCGTATTCAAGATAATGCTGAAGCTTGGGAGAATGACAAACGTAGAAAGTCAGGTATAAATTATGATTATGAATACATTAAATCTTTTATGGAAACTGATGACTTTCAAAATATTAAAAATGCTTATGGTCTAGACTCTCAAGCTATTGCTTCTTATTTTAAGGCTTTTGCTTCCTACATTGAAGTGCCTAAAAAGAAGTGGAATAAGTATCATGAACCTTATAAAGATGTTGCTAAGAGTGTTCCTGCAAGAAGTACTGAAGTTTATACTGCTAATCATGTTTTACCTAAACCTTATATTGAGAAAATACCTTTCCCAGTTAAGATTAAGGAACATTCTATGATAGCTAGTAGGGTTAATGAAAGTATAATAAAAGTTGTTGAACCTGATAAACAAAAGGTTGATGAACCTATTATAGCAAATGTGAAAGACTTTGTTGCTAAATATGAAGAAGAGGGACACACTATCCTTTGTAAGGATACCTCTAATATTGTTTCACAAAGTAGTATTATGAGAGCTAATGTTCCTCTGTTTTCTGTTAGAATAAATGATCATTGCTACGATGGTCCTTGTAATAGCTATATTGTTAAGTTTATGTATGATACTGAAAGTTACTATGAGAGAGGGAAAAGTGTTCTTATGTATCTCAATAATATCAAGTTTCCTCATTTTATGCTGAAAGTTTTTATGTTGCACTTCTTTTGCCTTCTTATGCAAGTAGCCTCTGGTTTCAACAATTTGTTTGTTTACAAAATTCCCTTGCATAGGAAGTGGGTTAGACTTAAATGTGTGTATTTTTGCTTCTTAATACTCCCTTTCACCTCAATTCATATTCTTATGTGAGCATCTTCAAAATTATCATGCCCATCTTAATGGCTATAAAGAAAGAGCTTTTTGGGAGACAACCCAATTTGTTTTTGCTTTGAGTTTGTTTTTGTTTATTTGAGTCTTGGAAGTTATTACTTCGGTAATAACCGCTCCTTATCCTTTTTGTTTGGTTTTGTCTGTCAAAGATCAACCTCTAATGAGAGAGAAGTAAGATTTGGGGAAGTTGCTGTTCCGAAACAGATTTTTGTGCTTCACCGTAAAAATTCGTGAGAGATCTCTGTAAGTCGGATTGAGCTTTAATTTTTTGTGCTTCTGACCCAGGTTGTTATTTAACTTTCGTTAGTTTTGCACTTTTTTATTTGAGCAACATAAGATTTTCGAAAAAATTGATCTTTACCTGCTGGTCTGTTTTGACAGATTTTGCCACTCTTGCATTTGCTTCTTTAATCGATGCCAGGTAGTGGGTGGCGAAGAGAACTTTCTCGTTATCATCAACTCCTGCTACTTTTAAGGTTTTCCATTGTCTGCAACCAGTTATCAGCATCTAGTGGGTTTTCAGCCTGGTTAAAGATTAGGGGATTGGTATTCTGAAAGTTCTTGAGTTTAGATCCATGGTGATCCTGATTTCCATGCCCTTGGTTGTTTTGGGCCATCTGAGCTATCTGCTGCAATGTTGCTAAGTTGGCCTGGCGCTCTGCCCTGCTTGCTTCACGGTCTGCAACTAACATTTGCATAATCTGCAGCATTGGGTCTTGCGATGAGCTACCCCCTCCTTGGTTTCCCCGAGTCATCTGAAGATTGAGGTAGATAAATGGGTAAGAGGGAAAGTTCTAAGGTTCATGGTTTTGGTTTCAAAGCTAAAACTTTGAGTTTGACTCAGGTTTTGCAACTAACTCCATTTCATTCACTCAAACAAGCACATGATACAAACACACACCACAACAATAAAGGAAAACAGATGGTTTGAAGAACCATTCTGCAAGCTACGATACAGTGGGACCGATACATCTCATGCTATGACAGTGCTCTAGTGCATCTACTCATCATCGATGAAGTCGGAGTCCTCATCGTCAGTGTAGAAGTCCACAACATCCTCCTCCAAAAAGTCATCATCATTGCTGAGGTAAGAATCCATGTCTCCCTGGATGTCTTCACCCTCCTCTTCTTCCTCCTTGGCTGCAAGCTGAGCTTCCTGCTCCTTGACGGTCTTCTCGAGGTCGGCCACCTTCTTCCAAGACGGGCGATGGTGCGATCCTTCTTCCCGCCCTGGAGGCGAAGAGACTGACGATCCTTGACAAGCAGTGAGAAAGTCTGGGCCTTCTGGGCGGCAATGGCACAGTTGTGGTTGGAAAACTCCCTAGCATTGTCCAACTCCTTCTGATGATTGTACAGCAGGAAGTCAAGGTTCTCCACTTGACGCTTCAGCTCTGGGTGACTTGGCATCTCCATCGGCATTCCCATGAAGTCACGTCTTGCATAGTGAGCAAAATGGGTTCCTTGGATTTGGTTGACGCTAAGGGCACATAGACGTGCGAGAGCTTCATGCATTGCCCTGGCTAATCCATCTAGCCAGTTGTTCTCTCTCACAGAGAACTGGATTCTCCCGGACGTTGGTTCTTCTATGCTTCCTCTAAGATCAGCGGTGACTAGCCACTGTAAATCTCCTCCTGGGGGTCCTGGAAGTTGAGCTCCAAGAAACTCCGGATGTGGGCGCCCTAGTAACTCCGACAGTGAATCTAGGTCCCTCTCGAAGATCAACTGGTCTCCGTTTCCCAACTGGTAGAACTTGCTGAACTGAGTCTCCATCTACAAGAATTAAGGATGAGGAAATTAGTGAAGTGATCAAGTGTGTCAAATTTTTAAGTAGTAATGTAAGAATTTGAGGAACATGAACTTTTGAGAAAGAATGAGTTCCAAAGGATAAGAGAGGAATTAGTTTTTCATAAATACTCACTTTGGTTTTGAAACTAAGTTTTTGTTCGGATGTCCATTCCAACTAGGGTCTCCTATGGTCAGGATGGCTCTGATACCAACTTGTAAACACCCGGATTTTTAATCCCAGATGCCTGTTATGTCATTCATCGCAATCCCAGGATTACCATTTTTGCGAGACATAACATATTGGATATTATAGTACATCATCCATTACAAACCATAAATAAGGTCTTACACAAATAAGGATCTCATGATCCAGTCTTAATACAACAAGCAGCGGAATAAAAGATAAGCGTAGCGGTGGGTTCCATCTTTAGGGGCACATGCAATGCTGATGAAGGCAGATAGTCCTAGTTATCATAGCCGTCCTGCTGGCCATCATCTTGGTAGTCTCCTTCATAGTCTGGCCATGAGAATAGCCAGGGACAAAAGCCATGAGTAATCTTTAAGTACTCGCAAACTACCACTAACAAGTAGTATAGTTCTAGAGTAAAGTGCTAACTCTAAGTTTAACTATAAAGTTAAGTTTGAAACCTAAGCTGAGTTCCGAAACAAAGAAAGATAAAATAAAGTTCTAGAATCACTTAAGTGGGGAAGCTAATGTCATCGTCACAAACCTGTTGTGATCAAGTCCAGATTCAATCAGTCATTTCATAAGTTATTTTGAAAACATCTGACAACGAAACAGTATGGCCATTCCAACTGTCCATAACCGCGGACGCGGCTATTCAAATAGTTTGACACTCTGCAGAGGTGGTACACTTTCACCACAAGATTCGATACATCTGTCAGGGGTAACCCTGAATCATCATACTTAGTATGCAGATAATCAAACATAACCTTTCCTTTACATGCCCTAGTATAAGCACCTCTCCTATGAGCATGGCCTCCCAACCATGACCATCTGTCATCTTGGGCACTGCATAGGTGGACAACATTGAGAGGTAGCCTCAGCTCAAACCTCTCCCGCGAGGGAACTAATACTAATGCATATAAACTTCCGGCTAAGCCTTACCCAATTCAGGTATTGTGGTTGTACGGTAAATTTGGAATGATATCGCATCCGAATCCAACCATTAGTTTTGTAAAGGGGGTTAAGGCTCATGCCCCAACATTTTAATCATCATAAACCATTTGTGTTTATCACACATGTGAAAACATCTCAATAGAATGACTCATCATTCCAAGGTTTTCATAATTCATATTCACCAAGTGCTCCCATTTAAAGTGACTCAAGTTTTTAGCTAACTCTAAACTACTAAGTTAAGAGTGTTCACTAAGGTGGAAAGGTGGGATCAATCTTATGCCATAGAATGACATCTAAAGTTATCTAAATAGTTCAAGTTTTATACTCTTTATGCTACCTTCAAAACAAGTGAAGAATTTTGGGTAAAGTAAAGGAAGTAAAGCTTGGAAATAATACTTGGAGTAAGTTATAGTCAAAGTAGTATAAACAAAGCATGCCTAAAGCATCTTTGCTTAAATCATATAGCTTAATTCTAGCTTGCTAAGCATTATACTTGCAAGTGTGAGCTTGCAATTTTAATGGTGGCTTGCCTTGTGCAGTGAAGTGGTTGAAGTTTTCTTCCTCCTCTTGATAGAACTCCTCCTCCTAGAAAGCTTGGTTAGTACTATCGTCTATAAATACATACGGAGTACACAATCACCAAACAATACTTAACTAGTCTAATTAGCACTCTAAGGCACACATTTGATGATCTATTATCATCACAAGCATCACAAGTTTTATTAACTAGTTTCATTCTTTTTATTTAAGAAAAGTAATTTCTACTCATTAAAAAATTAACTAAGATTTAATATTCACCACTTAAAATATGGGATCATGTGGACACATGTCATCACCACATATTCTAACATGTGGGAATGCGATTTAAGGGTTGGATCATATTTACTTAAGTTTAAGTTTATTATTTAATGATTTAAAGTGACTAGAAATGCCTATATAGCATTATTTTGGTACTAGTCCAAATTCACTGCATGTAAACCTTAATATTATTATATATTCACATAGGTATGGTGAAATTTGATTTTTGAGAGTTGGAATCAACTCAAAAGCTAATTTTGTTGATTTTATAAAAATGTTTGAATGTGCAAAAGCTCCTGTTTTGTTATTTTTACTAGGAGGTATATCTAACTCTAAATGAATTAAATCCAGCGGGCTTGGGTTGATCTTTTCAGTAGCTTTCTAACACAATTGGAATCACTCCATTTGGATTTGTAGATCTCTCTGAATTGATTTTCAAACTAAGGGTCAGAACTAGGTTCAAACTAAATTAGAAAAATCTAAATTTGAATCAAATGGGTCGCGCGGAAAAGAAAATGGGCCGGCCTAGTGGCGTTGTGCGGCGCAAAGAACAGCTGACAGGGGGGTCCACCGATTAGCGGCTCTTTACACGCGAAGCGGTACGGGGCGATGTGGGCCGTTAGATTAGAAGGGAGATCTACGGCTGAGGAGTGTCGTCTCCGGCGAACTGTTCACTGGCGGGAACTAACCCTAGCGGCTCGGTGGGGGTGCTCAGGGGGCGTACCAGGGCTCCAGCTACTGTGGGAATGGGGGCGATCGAACGTGCTGTCGACGGCGGACTCAAGGGTGGTCGCGGCAGCTCCTGGGATGGACGAAATCGACGACGCCTTCTCCTCCTCTGCAGTGGGCTCCTCCGGCCAAATTCCGGCGAACCCAGGCTTGAGTGGCTCCGGCAAGAGGTGGGGAAGGATCAGTGAGGAGAGGGGAGTGGAATGGTGTTATTAGTTGGTGCGGGGAAGGGCTCCTTTTATAGGCGCGGCTAAGCGGCAGAGAAGCATGGGCGGTGCTCGCCGGTGACAACGGCACAGCGAGCTAGAGGTGTGGGCGGTGCGCTAGGACGGTGGGCGGTGCCCTGCGAGGGTCACGGCGGTGAGTGTGCAGTGGTTTGCGGTCGGGTGTAGTGAATGGCGCGGCGCGCACTAAGTCTCTACCGACGGCAAGTTTCATGGCGGCCGGCGACTACGGGGCATGGTCGGGGGAAAGGGCATGTCCGTTAGCTTGCTAGGCCGGTGGGGATCGTGTAGACAGGCGGCTGGAGCGAGGCAAGGTCTGGCTGAGCGAGGATAGGGCGCGCTCTGCGGGCGACGTCAGCATGGCCGACAGTCTCCGGGCGCGGCGGTTCCTGGCTGTTCTGGTCGCTGTCCTCGGGCTGGGGCTGGTTGGGCGGTGGAGGTGGACCACGGGCTACCTCCTGGACATGGTGGATGGCGCTGGCGGCGGCTGTGGCATGCTGTCGCCGGTGAGGTCCCCAAATGGGGGCTCAGCCTTAATGGCCATGACCATTTGGTCGTGGCACAATGAGTGGCTGGGCTAGCGAGGGGTAGGGGAGTGTATGGGTTGGCTGTGGTTGCAAAATGGGGAATCAATTTGGTTCAAACACTGCTCCAAATAGTGTTTTGTGTTTTCTTTGAATTCTGTCCACCAAGTGTTTGTGAAAATGGCCGAAAGAAATCAAGTTTGGAAAAGGTCCACCAAGGGTTGGCTATACACATGCTTAAGCTTCTGTGGTTGCTTGGATTTTGAAAATGGAGTTCATTTGAGTGGTTTCATTCATTCATATGATGATCTATTCAATCATGTTTCTTATGTTCCTTGTTTTGCACATTGCTCTTATCTTGATGTTTACTACTTTGAAAGCTATCATTGAAAACCAGGTATTTGTGAACTCCAGCAAATTATCAACTATTCTTCGACCAAGAGCTAAGTTTGCCATTACCAATTATGATTTACTTTATGTATCTTTATTGTGTTTCCTTTACTCATTGCAAGTTGAGTTATATAGTAGTGAGTTATCTTCTATTATGATCTATGTATTGATGAATGCGATGCTTCTTATCCGTATTCTTTTATCGACTCTTCACACCATAAACCTGAGGACATGTTTATTGAGCTCATTTCGCTTGGGGACAAGCGAAGTCTAAGCTTGGGGGGAGTTGATACGTCCATTTTGCATCACTATTCTATGTCATAATTCACTATTATTCATTGATATATTTCGTATTGAGAGGTGATAGTTATGTTATTTCATCTGTTTTTGCATGGTTGATGACTTTTGGAGCATGGACCGCTGCAGTCAGGATTCTGATGGAAAAGGCGCTGTTTGGAGGCAAAATTCACGAAGATCAGAAAATCTAGAAAAATATACGGAAAATCCTATTTTTCCAGAAGACGAAGGAAGCCAGGAGGGGGTCTGGAGATGGGCCACAGGGGGCCCACACCACCCCCTAGCGTGGGCCAACCTAAGTCGCGCCACCAGGTGGTGTGGCCGCCTTGGTCCACCCCTGGCACTCCCCTCTAGCGTATATTATCCTCCGAAAACCCTAAGACTCGGGGAGCGACCACAGAAAGATTTCGCCGCCTCTGCGGGGCGGAAAACACCGAGAGAGAAAGATCTCTCCGGCAGACAGATTTCTGCTAGGGGAATTCCTTCCCGGAGAGGGGAGATCGTTGCCATCAATACTACCATCAAGCTGGACTTCATCGGGATCATCATCATCATCATCACCACCATCATCACCATCAGCACCCTCATCACCATCTCCATATTGCTGTAACAATTGCGTTGAATCTTGCATAGTTCATAGGGGAAACTTTCCTGGTGTTGACTACTCTTTGTAGTTGATGCTATTGAGTGGACCATTGAATTATTTTTTATGTTCAGATTGTTATACATCATTATTCCATCTCTGATAATGATCCATATGACGTCTTGTGAGTAGTTCGTTTTGTTCTTGAGGATATGGAAGAAGTCATGTTGTTAGTAGTGGAGTTGTGTTGAGAAAGATTCAGTAGTTTGATATTTAAGTTGTGGTGTACTTCTTCTAGTGGTGTCATGTGAACGTCGACTACATGACACTTCACCTATATGGTCCTAGGGGAATGCATTGTGTATTTGGCTACTAATCGTAGGGGTTGTCGGAGTGACAGAAACCTGAACCCCCGTTAGGAAACCATTGCACAAGGGACGTAAGGGTCTTAGAGTTTAAAGCAGTGGTTAGGTTTCTACCTTAGTTACTTTCTTGTACTTATGGATGTTTGCAAGGGGTATAATCACAAGTATGTATTAGTCCTAGAAAGGTCGGTACATTAGCACAGGTTCACCCACACAACACTTAACAAGCTAAAGAATATTAATCAACTATATGAAGCGAAAGCACTTGACAGTCTTCCCATGTGTCCTCGAGAACGTTTGGTCATCTTAAGAAATACAACCGGCTTGTCCTTTGCTGCATAAAGGATTGGGCCACTTGCTGCATTTATTCCTACTGTCTTTTATTTACTCGCACTTTGTTTTCTTGCTTTATCAAAAACCCCTAAAAATCCGTTTGCTAAGTATTTACAGAGAATTCCTGATACATACCACTAGCCAGGACCTTCTGCTCCTCGTTGGGTTCGACACTCTTACTTATCGAAAATACTGCGATACACCCCCTATACTTGTGGGTCATCACACGCTCCAACCGTGGGAGGCGAGGATGCTCCACGACGCCGGGTATATGGCGCCACCGGACTTCCGCTGCCCCCCAGGTGGAGGCTTAGCGCCGGCGGCATACCGGTGCCGCCGGTACCGGTGGACGACGAGATGGTAGAGGAGATCCAGGCCGCCATCACGACGATGCCGGATCCGGAGCTCGCCGAGTACCCTAGAAACCTCGCGCACTGGGAGCACTTCTTCGAGGAGCGCCGCCTCGCCGAGCTGGCCACGCACCCGGGTCCTCCAGGCTTGCCTCCGAAGCACAACAACCCAGCGAGCCGCCGCCGATGGTGGAGCGTGCAGGGGCGCACGCTCGAGGCCGTCGTCGAGCACATCCACGCCAGCAGCAACCCCCGGCTAGGGTTCTCACATTCGCCGGCGCCGCCCCCTCGCCATGGGCGCCAACCTCCGGCGAGCTGGGCGCCCAGGAGGATGGCTAGCCTCAACGCCTCCTCCTCCGTGTCGCGCTCCTCGGCATCAGCTCCTGCGCAGTCGCCACGCAGCAGCGGTGAGTTCTTTCGGCCTCCCAAGCGCGAGGCCGACACGCCGAGGACCTCGCCACCGCCGCCGACCGGGCGGATTCCCCTTCGCCAGCCGAAGCATGAGCCCGCGGACTGGGGCGTCACCGTAGACGAGGACTCCTTCGCCATGAAAATGGCGATCGAGCGTTCTCTGCGCAAGGCCGCGTCGCCGTCACCGTCTACGGAGCCGAACATCCTCGCCTGGTCCAGGGCGGACACGGAGGAGGAGGAGGCATGACGCGTGCAACGCCTACAGGAGCAGGCCGAGCATCGCGCTAGAGAGCGCCGTGATCCCGCCCTGGCCAGAGCGCACCCCGAGCCCGCCTACCTGAGCGCGCCCCTCGTCGTCCTCGAGAACGACGAGGACGCCGGCCCTTCCTACCAGCCGTGGAGGTACGGCGACCTAGGCCAGGGCAGCTCGCGGCCCCCGCAGACGCCGGGCGACGATGGCGGCGATGATGGCGACGACGACGGCACGGCGGATCCCTACTAGACCAACTTATACCGCCACTTCGGCATGTGAGGCGGCATCGGCATCGGCATCATCGTCGTTGTTTTATTTTACTGTTTTAGTTTTTCTTTATCCTAATTTGGCCAAAATTCGGGTACATGTCCATTTGGTCGTGGCACAATGAGTGGCTGGGCTAGCGAGGGGTAGGGGAGTGTATGGGTTGGCTGTGGTTGCAAAATGGGGAATCAATTTGGTTCAAACACTGCTCCAAATAGTGTTTTGTGTTTTCTTTGAATTCTGTCTACCAAGTGTTTGTGAAAATGGCCGAAAGAAATCAAGTTTGGAAAAGGTCCACCAAGGGTTGGCTATACACATGCTTAAGCTTCTGTGGTTGCTTGGATTTTGAAAATGGAGTTCATTTGAGTGGTTTCATTCATTCATATGATGATCTATTCAATCATGTTTCTTATGTTCCTTGTTTTGCACATTGCTCTTATCTTGATGTTTACTACTTTGAAAGCTATCATTGAAAACCAGGTATTTGTGAACTCCAGCAAATTATCAACTATTCTTCGACCAAGAGCTAAGTTTGCCATTACCAATTATGATTTACTTTATGTATCTTTATTGTGTTTCCTTTACTCATTGCAAGTTGAGTTATATAGTAGTGAGTTATCTTCTATTATGATCTATGTATTGATGAATGCGATGCTTCTTATCCGTATTCTTTTATCGACTCTTCACACCATAAACCTGAGGACATGTTTATTGAGCTCATTTCGCTTGGGGACAAGCGAAGTCTAAGCTTGGGGGGAGTTGATACGTCCATTTTGCATCACTATTCTATGTCATAATTCACTATTATTCATTGATATATTTCGTATTGAGAGGTGATAGTTATGTTATTTCATCTGTTTTTGCATGGTTGATGACTTTTGGAGCATGGACCGCTGCAGTCAGGATTCTGATGGAAAAGGCGCTGTTTGGAGGCAAAATTCACGAAGATCAGAAAATCTAGAAAAATATACGGAAAATCCTATTTTTCCAGAAGACGAAGGAAGCCAGGAGGGGGTCTGGAGATGGGCCACAGGGGGCCCACACCACCCCCTAGCGTGGGCCAACCTAAGTCGCGCCACCAGGTGGTGTGGCCGCCTTGGTCCACCCCTGGCACTCCCCTCTAGCGTATATTATCCTCCGAAAACCCTAAGACTCGGGGAGCGACCACAGAAAGATTTCGCCGCCTCTGCGGGGCGGAAAACACCGAGAGAGAAAGATCTCTCCGGCAGACAGATTTCTGCTAGGGGAATTCCTTCCCGGAGAGGGGAGATCGTTGCCATCAATACTACCATCAAGCTGGACTTCATCGGGATCATCATCATCATCATCACCACCATCATCACCATCAGCACCCTCATCACCATCTCCATATTGCTGTAACAATTGCGTTGAATCTTGCATAGTTCATAGGGGAAACTTTCCTGGTGTTGACTACTCTTTGTAGTTGATGCTATTGAGTGGACCATTGAATTATTTTTTATGTTCAGATTGTTATACATCATTATTCCATCTCTGATAATGATCCATATGACGTCTTGTGAGTAGTTCGTTTTGTTCTTGAGGATATGGAAGAAGTCATGTTGTTAGTAGTGGAGTTGTGTTGAGAAAGATTCAGTAGTTTGATATTTAAGTTGTGGTGTACTTCTTCTAGTGGTGTCATGTGAACGTCGACTACATGACACTTCACCTATATGGTCCTAGGGGAATGCATTGTGTATTTGGCTACTAATCGTAGGGGTTGTCGGAGTGACAGAAACCTGAACCCCCGTTAGGAAACCATTGCACAAGGGACGTAAGGGTCTTAGAGTTTAAAGCAGTGGTTAGGTTTCTACCTTAGTTACTTTCTTGTACTTATGGATGTTTGCAAGGGGTATAATCACAAGTATGTATTAGTCCTAGAAAGGTCGGTACATTAGCACAGGTTCACCCACACAACACTTAACAAGCTAAAGAATATTAATCAACTATATGAAGCGAAAGCACTTGACAGTCTTCCCATGTGTCCTCGAGAACGTTTGGTCATCTTAAGAAATACAACCGGCTTGTCCTTTGCTGCATAAAGGATTGGGCCACTTGCTGCATTTATTCCTACTGTCTTTTATTTACTCGCACTTTGTTTTCTTGCTTTATCAAAAACCCCTAAAAATCCGTTTGCTAAGTATTTACAGAGAATTCCTGATACATACCACTAGCCAGGACCTTCTGCTCCTCGTTGGGTTCGACACTCTTACTTATCGAAAATACTGCGATACACCCCCTATACTTGTGGGTCATCACACGCTCCAACCGTGGGAGGCGAGGATGCTCCACGACGCCGGGTATATGGCGCCACCGGACTTCCGCTGCCCCCCAGGTGGAGGCTTAGCGCCGGCGGCATACCGGTGCCGCCGGTACCGGTGGACGACGAGATGGTAGAGGAGATCCAGGCCGCCATCACGACGATGCCGGATCCGGAGCTCGCCGAGTACCCTAGAAACCTCGCGCACTGGGAGCACTTCTTCGAGGAGCGCCGCCTCGCCGAGCTGGCCACGCACCCGGGTCCTCCAGGCTTGCCTCCGAAGCACAACAACCCAGCGAGCCGCCGCCGATGGTGGAGCGTGCAGGGGCGCACGCTCGAGGCCGTCGTCGAGCACATCCACGCCAGCAGCAACCCCCGGCTAGGGTTCTCACATTCGCCGGCGCCGCCCCCTCGCCATGGGCGCCAACCTCCGGCGAGCTGGGCGCCCAGGAGGATGGCTAGCCTCAACGCCTCCTCCTCCGTGTCGCGCTCCTCGGCATCAGCTCCTGCGCAGTCGCCACGCAGCAGCGGTGAGTTCTTTCGGCCTCCCAAGCGCGAGGCCGACACGCCGAGGACCTCGCCACCGCCGCCGACCGGGCGGATTCCCCTTCGCCAGCCGAAGCATGAGCCCGCGGACTGGGGCGTCGCCGTAGACGAGGACTCCTTCGCCATGAAAATGGCGATCGAGCGTTCTCTGCGCAAGGCCGCGTCGCCGTCACCGTCTACGGAGCCGAACATCCTCGCCTGGTCCAGGGCGGACACGGAGGAGGAGGAGGCATGACGCGTGCAACGCCTACAGGAGCAGGCCGAGCATCGCGCTAGAGAGCGCCGTGATCCCGCCCTGGCCAGAGCGCACCCCGAGCCCGCCTACCTGAGCGCGCCCCTCGTCGTCCTCGAGAACGACGAGGACGCCGGCCCTTCCTACCAGCCGTGGAGGTACGGCGACCTAGGCCAGGGCAGCTCGCGGCCCCCGCAGACGCCGGGCGACGATGGCGGCGATGATGGCGACGACGACGGCACGGCGGATCCCTACTAGACCAACTTATACCGCCACTTCGGCATGTGAGGCGGCATCGGCATCGGCATCATCGTCGTTGTTTTATTTTACTGTTTTAGTTTTTCTTTATCCTAATTTGGCCAAAATTCGGGTACATGTCCGAATTTGGCCAACTATTTGTACGTTGTTTAATTAAAATTAAAATTGCCTATATTCGTCCAAATTTCACCGTATTTAATCAAATTTCGGCCAAACGTGGGGACTCAGCCTAGGAACACGAGTGGGCAAAAGGCCGTTTTCAGGCCGAAAGTTAGATCCGTCCGGCACAAAATAGCGCCGGATTTCGGGCTAGGAACAGCCAACGAGTGGAGATGCTCTAAGCCCAATAAGCGCAAGATTAAAGGTGTCCTAATAGCCGCACAACTACTGGGTGATTCCTAGATTAGCGAGTCCTCCTTGATTCAACACTGGAAAATTAGGGCATTACATTCAACATCAATCAAAGTATATTCGCAGCGATGAATGATGGGCAGCTGTGTGCTACGTCGATAGCGCCGGCGTGGCCGGCGCACGTCATGTGATTGTTTTCTCGTCCTTTCTCGGTTCAACCTGGTCACTCTGATGCTGCGACGGCCTGTGCTAATAGCCATTGCCGGCCAGGCGTTCCTAGTACCAACTCGTGGGAACACCACCCCATCAAATCCCTAAGGTATATATATGCATTTTTAATCTGCTTTGTATGATGCGATTTAATGCTCAATGACTCAGTAAGAATACTTTCTTGTGTCTCTTTCTTGCGCTGACACGAGAGATACAGAGATATAATTTATTTTGTTCAAGTTTAGCTATATAGTATAAAAAAAAAGAGAAAGAACATAACAACATATTGCCTTCTAAGTTCGCTGGCTTCAATTTCTAACCCTTGTGCTAACTTTTTATTCAACTCCTCGAGATAGCTCGAGATCATTTCTTACACATAGGTTAGAGCTTTTCAATTCACAATGCATGTGTCATTGGGCTTATATTCCTTAAATAATTTATAAACATGTAGTGTTATTGCAAAAACTATATCATATTATGTGAGATTTGATATATCGATGTACTATATGTCATGGCGAATATTGTTGTTCTTCGTCCCCTATGCTAAAATCCTAGATCCTCGCCCCTGTCCAAGAGTAACATGATCACTGGTATAAAAAGGGTCTTTGGTCCAGCACCCAAATGCCATTGGTCCCGGTTCATTTTCTTAATCGGGACCAATGCTAAGCACCGGTCCTGGTTCATGTCGCCTGGGCTTTGGTCCCGGTTCGTCCCAGCAACCGGGACTAAAGGCCCAACAGTCCCGGCTGGTGCTATGAACCGGGACCAAAGGCCCGCGCACATGACAGCACAACAACGCTCCTGCCCAGAACTTTGGTCCCGGTTCGTCCCACCAACCGGGACCGTTGATCCTTTGGTTCGAGTTGGTAGGACGAACCGGGACCAAAGGCATGTACAGTTACAGCGCCGACCCTTTCTTCTCCCCAACTCCCCCAAATCACAGAGCACATCGACGCCCGACTAAGGAAAATTTGTGGCGGAGTAAAATCACGCCGTCAGACTGCCCAAATCCAGAGCGGCCGCTTCACGCCGTCGACGCATGCCGCCGCCACGCCACCACCGTAGACGGCCGAAATCGAGAAGTCTCACCTTCCCGAGCTCCGGCCGCCGTCGATTCGCCACCGTCCGGCCTCCCCTTGCTTCCCCGACCCCGGCATCGCGCTCGTGGTGAGCTAGCGGTCCTCATGTACCCTCTATATCGCTTCCTTTTGCTCTCAGTCGTCTCTACGTCGATCACCGTCCGCCGCCGCCGCAGAAGCTTGTCACCGACGTGGCTCCGGTGACCTATTTCGAGCGGCGCGACCACATATAGGTTCAACACGCACGCCCGCATCTAGCGCCCTTGCTCTCGCTGCCCCGCGCGCAAAGGATCGGGAGATCCTTGCTCGACAGAGGAGATCCTCCGTTGATGACGTCAGACTGACGTCATTTCTCTTTTTTTAGTTAATCTTTTCTGTAATTGTTTTATTAATTGAAAATGCTGACAGGTGGGTCCAGCAAGTCAGGTTTTTATTCTTTTTGGAAATGTTTTCTGAAATTAATAAAAGTCTGACATGTGGGCCAGATGGAAAATAATTTTAATAATTCCAAAAATGTTTATTTATTTAAAAATGATTTAAAAATGGATTAACATTGGAAAAAATCATAACTAATTCATTTTAAATCAGAAAAATGTGTATAATATATCAAAATGTTCAGAAAAATGAGATCTACCATTTAAAAATGTAAGCATTCATATTCATAAAACTTTGAACCTTACTTTACACAGAGGAACACCGACAGCCCCTAAGTACCATGGGTTCGATGGTTTTTCCACCTAGGGCATTCCGAACCGATATAGAAAAAATAAGTGCATAGTGTTTTGCATTATTTGCATTATAGTAACTTTCAAATCTTAATTTGTAGATACTCTGGATCCAACACAACAAGATACTATGATTCCAAAACATCAGGAAAAATCCTCCACGGAATGATCTGCGAAAATAAAAATATCAATATCGATGTCACTAGTGAGTTTCTAAACGATTCCGGTCAGGGAGATGAGTCTCTCAACCGAGGAGATGGCTCCGGTGAGGTAGAAGCCGAAGCCTGGGATAGGGGAGAAGGCGACGGCTCCGACGGAACCTTAAATCTCGCAAACACCGGCGAGGTCTATATATGTATTTTTGTAATTAAAATGTTGTTGTCTATATATACATGCATATATTAACACTCTTTCTTCTTTTAGCCCTCCGGATCGAGAACTTCTTCCGTAAGAACGAAACGAGACCCAACAAAAAAGTTGGATGACACTGTGAGGTATAGGATCAAAGTGGTCGGTGTAGATGGCGAACCGCAAGCTCCCGTCGATGTCGCCAGAAAATTTATCAAGCAATGCAGAGTTTTTGTGAGGGACTACATCTCGATCACCGTTCAAGAATGGAATCGGCCAAGTGGCGGTGGAGTCCCGTATGTCGGCGACACCGCCAAAGATAAGCTTTTTGACAAGCTCATGATTAATTTCCTCCTGCCGATGCCAGATGTGAATCCATATGAGGAGGAGAGAGTAAGAATAGAGCTTGTGCAAAGAGTCAAGAAGTTTGCTCTAATCAAGATGGTTGATGCATTCAAGAACTAGAAGAAGAAACTATACAATAACTTTGTCAAGGTAGAGAAGACTCCGGATTTCAATCAAGGCGGCTATGCTAAGTTAAGACACCAGTGGGAGGATTTTTGTGAAGTAAAAGACATCGGAGAAAGCTAAGGAAAGGTCTTGAATAAATACGGAGAAAGCTGCTAAGAAAGTGTACCATCATAATATGGGGCCTGCTGGCTACGCTGGTTGCATGCCTAAGTGGGATGCACTTGAGGTCAATTACATTGCTGCCGGGATCAGACCAGAGCCCGCAACATGGACATCACGGGCGAGAAACTGGTTTTACGGCCATGGGGGAACGTTGGATAAAGAAGGGATGGAAATATATAATCAGAAACACAAAGATGATCCCCTACTGCCCATCGACGATATTAGAAATGCAGTAGATGATGTTACAGCGGGACGGTTCGTTCCCGATAGAGAGAACGACGAGCTCACACGCACCCTTAAAAATCCTGAACACGAAGGACGAGCATGAGGCACACCAGGCTCCAAGTCGTGGAAGGTTGCCTTCCCCGCGGAAATGAAGAGATATCCCGATAAAAGCCATCAGAGGAGAAAGGAAAGGGAGGAAGCTGAGAAAGCGGCCACTGCAGATCGGCTGCGTAATGTAGAAGAAGCATTAAAGCGGCACCAGGATCAACTCGATAGACTTAGCCATCAAGGTACTAGCGGCCAATCTCAGCGGCACGTGGTAGAAGCTGCATTCGATGGTACCGGCGCCCTATCGAATATGAAATGCAGCGTCGCTTCCACACAGCTCCATGATGTTGATGATGATGCACCGACGATGGCTCCTCCTAAACGCTACCCAGTGGATGATATCACGGAGAGCACAACTTGTGAGCTAAAGGTGCAGGTTATGAACTTAAGGGTGACGGCGGCGGTCGGCATGGCCGTACCAATTGCGCCTAACCCAATTTGGCATTGCAGACCGGTTCCAACAAGGTACGCTGTCATCATGGTGGATGATGTGAAGGAAGATTTTGAGGAGCTGAAGCTAGACCACCCTGCGGGGGAAGATATGGAGCTGACTCAACTAGGAGAAGCCAAAGAGGGGACTATTCTATGGCCAAAGGAGCGCACCGTGCTTCCAAATTATGTGCCACCAAGGCCAACCACTCCTCAGAGCAGCAATCCACCTTTGCCGCCACCTTACCATTCTCCAGCGCAACAGTCGCCTTCACCGCCTCACCACTCAGCGCAACCGTCTCCATCGCCGCCGCGTCAGCCGTCTCCGTCCCCTGAGCCTCAGAGACAAAAGCGGAAGTATACTAAGAGGGGTAGCACCACCACCAGCAGCAAGAGCACGTTCCGATCACCAAAACGTAAGCTATCGCCCCTCCCAAAAGTACCTCATAAGAATATGAAGAAGCTACTTTGCGAGAAGACATATGAGGAAACTGCTGCGGCCGTAGATGCCCATTATGAAAAGTGGAAGATTGACATGGCTAACAAGAAAAAGCCGATAGAGCCATTCTTCCCGGTCACCGCAGAAGATAAAGCGAAAGCAGTCGCGCTTAAGATTCAGCTTCACCAACCCATAGCGCTCACATCAGACTATAATCGCTCTATTACCAAGTCGGCTGAAACAAAAGAGCGGAGAGTCGGGAAAGAAGTTGCCCAACTCGGATAACAGAAAAATCAATCGATCGAACCGCTCAAAGTGTACGATAACAATGAGTGGAGAGCCCAGGAGAGGCATGATCCGAACATTGATCCGGAGTTTGTTCGACTATACGGAGAAAAGGCCCAATTATATGGACTGTCTATTATTGAGTACATGAGCCGTATGGATGAGTTCGAGGGGTACCAAGAAATAGCATACATGTACCAGTACATGGCTCCTCTCGTCAAACCCGAGTTAGTCAAGGATCTACCAACAAAAATGCGAAGATTGCATAACTGGTACATTCAAGCCTGTGTTAAATCCAAAAACTGGATCTATGCTACATATAAACACCACCATTATGGTCATGGAGATGGCTTCCTACTGATCGAATTTCCAGAATTATTTTAGTTTTACCAACAAGACGCCCTCGACAAAACTATCGTCAGTGCCTATTGTTTGTAAGTATTATTAATTTCTGTAATTAAGTCTTTCTAGCTCAGCTCATTCATTGCTTGTATATATATGTAGAATGAAGATTCTTGAATGCAACAAAGGACAAATCTATGACCTTGGGTTTGTTGACTGCAATTTTGTTCATGAAGTTACTCTAAAAATGAATCCAAAGAGACAGAGGATAAATTGCTACAAGCGTTGACGCATTTCAGCAACAGAAGGGAAATACTATTTCCTTACAATGCTGGGTGAGTGTTACTGTCTTGTACACATTCTATTTTCTCTTACTCGATGTTAAGCGTATAATTGACTCGTGTTATATTTTGTTAGTGTGTCCAGCTTCCACTATATTCTGTTAATTATTGGTGTTGACACCGGAGTAGTAAAAGTCCTGGACTTGAAACGCACACCATTAGAAAAGTGGGCGAACATGCAGGAATGCCTCCAGAAGGCTTGGAAACGGTTCACCGCCAAAACTAGGAGTGTTTGTAAGCTAGAGCTTACATTTCAACCATTGACTGTAAGTACTACTTGCTAGATCCACACATCTCTTTGATTCTAGTTTCAATACCACCATTATCATGCTTGATTATTATTTTGATTGAACTTCGTTCTCATAAAGTCCTTGAGGCAGGAAGCCGGGAATAACTTATGTGGATACTATGTTTGCAAGTTCATTCGCCAGACGACCAAAGAGAAGAGCGCAGACCGGAACATCAAAAAATTGAAGTACGATAAACAATAATCACAACTTTATTTTATTACCACCAATTGTGTTTAGTTTCATTCATATATATTGATCCCCTTTTTTAAATTAGATCGAATGGATGCGGGACGGTCTTCTATCACAAGAACGCGTGCAAGCAATTCAAGAGGAAATTGTCGGATTCTTGTTAGAACAAGTCATAGATCCGAAAGGAGAATGCTATTACCCGCTTCATTTGGAAGGGTGAAGTGTAAAAAAAGATGTAAATTAGATCAAATTCGTGTGAGTACCGTTTGTAATTGACATGTTTCGACCAAGAAGACGGATGAGACGATGTATAATATATTTGTGATTATGATGTGTAATATATATATTGTGGTTTCATTATTGCTGTATATATATAGTACCATTAAATTGAATACAAAACACCAAATAAATAAAAACCCTGCCGCAGCACAAAAATAGCCCGAAAATCCTGTCACGGCATAAACCCCGCCGCGGCATAAAAATAGCCCGAAAATCCTACCGCGGCACAAAACCCTGCCGCGGCACAGAGATCAACAATCCCGGTTCGTACCACGAACCGGGACCAATGATCCACCCCCCTCGTCTCTCGCGCTCCCACGTGGAGACCCATTGGTCCCGGTTTGTACCACGAACCGGGACCAATGATCCACCCCCCTCATTGCGCGCCCGCCCACGTGGAGACCCATTTGTCCCGGTTCGTGCCCGAACCGGGACCAGCATTAACCGGGACTAGTAAGCGATAGCAAACAAATTACTAAACAATGTGATCAGAAGCTATGCTTATTATTTGGTTCCTCCCATCACATCATTCTCCTAATGATGTGATCCCGTTATCAAGTGACATCATGTCCATAGTTAGGAAACATTCTTGACTAATGAATTAGCAGTAAGAGCCTTTCTAGGGACTCCGTGTTGTTTACTTATCCACACGTGTATTCAGTTTCCAATACATACTGTTATAGCATGGACAGTTAACATTATCAAGAATAAGGAAATATGAATAATAACAACTTTATTTTTTGCCTCTAGGGCATATTTTCAACACACACAATCGTGAAATATATAAATATGTTGAGAGTAAGTAAAATAACATGACGATTACCTTGTGTTGTGCCTTTCTTGTTGCCAAGTGCACTTTCAACGGCGTAGAACAATTTGTGTACTTATGGCCTTGGAGCTTACATTTTGAACATTTGATAGTTGTCATTCTATTCTCAATAGTTGATTTCGATGATTCATGTTGTCCTATGCGCCTTTTCTTTTGATTTCTTTGATGCTTAGTTTTATATTCAGGTGGGTCTATGTTAGGTGAGTCTGTTTTAGTCCATCCGTGTTGTCCTGGTACTAGATAGATTAATTATGTGTATGCCTCTTCGTACATGGGCTTCTTAAATAAGTTGCTAACATAATCCTCGGGAAATTCTATGGCTTTGTGAATGGCCGGGACAACATGTTTGCAGGGTATGCCTGTCAACTCTCATTTGAAGCAACCACATTTTCTTTCAACTAAATTCACCTCATAAGTCCTTTCAATATGTTTAACTTGCCACCTCATAAGCTCTTCTCTTGTGCTTCCTTATTGCTATATGTTATCCATCATCATCTAAATGAATGAGTTCTTTATTGTCATCAACTCTACATGCATCTGCTCTCAGCTTCAATTCTCAAGTTTTACTTGCCTTGGCCTTTGTAGATTTGCTTCTTGCTTCCCTCGCCATCCCTTCCTTGTCCACTACATGTGTCTCATTTAATTATTGTTCATCAGCTAGAGGGAACAACTCGAGTACATCAATGTAACCATCTTTCTGCCAACCGATTTCCTCCTCAAACTCAAACCCTAATTCATCACTAAAATGAGACTCATATTCAATGTCATTGCTCAGAATGTTCTCCTCCCGATAAATTTATCCACATAATTTGCTCCCGTTTCTTCTTGATGAAAGTTGCAATCCATGTTAAGGTTAATTTGGTTGTCATTGGTCCAATCTTGATGGATCGCCCTCGGTTCTTCAACAAACTAATTGATGGCCACTCCATGTTGCATTGCGGTTTGGTGTTGCCATCCTTTCTACATACATATACAAATTAACATGAGCTATTTGTCCTCAAATACAACAAAGCAACACTAAAATTTCTAATCCAAGCATATTCCAGCTTTGAAATTTCAACCAACATAACATGCCTGGTCTTAAACAAGTTTTATAATCGAACATAGAACATGAATAATACGAATAGAAGCACCACAAATTCAAGGTTTATTACCAAATATACGCCAATCGACCACAAAAATTGGTGGCTGCAAAGCTAGGGTTCTATACGAGCTAGTGCCTTACCCTAATCAAGAAAGCTCAAGGGAGGAGAAAGAATACAAGGAGGCACTGCCTTACCCAACAAGGGAGAATGGCCAGGGTCCCTCATCGGTGAGCAGGGAGAACGTCATTGCCGCATGGCCTGCCACCGCCACCTCGTTCTCTACTTCGCGTGGTGGTTCCTCGCCTTGGTGCTGCTTGGCGGGAGGAGGATAGCCAAAGCCGCGGCCTTTCGCGGGATCCATCATTGGCGTCAGCGATTTGCCAGCTGCCCGCAGCCACCGTTCCTATGCTTCACCGGAGGATGGTGAGAACATGACGATGGGTTCGACCCATGCGATGGGTTCCACTCCCTTCTCTCTTTGACCTTTTTAAAGAATCTATGTGTGTTAATTTCTCTTTCCATCATATCTATGTCACACCCCGTTGCCTCCAGTGAAAATTGGGGCGTGAGGCCGATACAAACTGGATAAATTGGTTGCTTGTGGTAGCAGCCAGACCTGAGAAGAAGGGGATCCAGAGGAATCGAGGAAGAACACGAGAGGACAGAGGAAGGAGACGAAGGTTTAGTTTCAATTTCGTTCTCTCCGATGCCGATCCAGTTGACCTCCCGTCTCTTTATCCTTCCAACTCCCAGGCCTGATGTGTTGGGCCCATCCAGAGTCAGCGGCCCATTGCCCGCGTGCGGTCTAGGGAATATGTTGGGTGTTACACTACCGCCCTGGCAAAACATTGCATGTCCCCAAGAATGGCATGAGTGTCGCTTCGATGAACACCTCAAGGATCTCATGGCATTCCATCAAGCTTTGATGTGTTGACTAGTTTATGAATGCAGAACTCGGACATGTACTGCAAGTGGAAGTAGCATTGGGAACCATCTTGTTGATTGCAGTAAATGACCCCCTCCTGTAGTTGTTGCACTGCATCTAGGAAGCACTTGTTTGTAGTGTTAAGGTGTATTAGTATTGGTCTAGGAGTCCGTATTAGTATTGGTCTAGGAGTCCGTAATTGTCTAGATTTATCTTCTTGTACTTCAAGTCAGATGTACTATATATTGTGGCCTTTGGCCCCCAGATAATACAAGTTGCACAAGTTGTTTATTCCTAACATGGTATCAGAGCCCCAGTTAGGGTTTTTTTAGACGCGCAAATCGTCCACTAATCACCACCGCCGCCACCCACGATTTTTCCTCTGAACGTGGTGCTCTCCAACCTCCGCCGCCTCGCCGGTCGCTCGTCGGCCGCCGTCCGGCCGTGTTGCCGCCCGTCCGCCGCCGTCCGGCCATGTTGTCGCCCGTCCGCCGCCCGGCCGCCTGTCCGCCGCCGTCCGGCCGCGTCACCGCTCGCCCGGCAGCCGCCAACCCGGTCACTGCTTGCCGGTTGCAGTTTGCCTTCCTCAAGTGCTCGCGCATGTGGTTCCTGCTTAGATCGATCTGGAAGACGTTGTTGCGCGCATGTGGTTCCGGCTATTGTCCTGAGATTGATCGGATCGGGTACTAGTTCAAGAAAAAAAATGTCTACTTCGTCGCTTCTTGGGGTGATTCTTTAGTTGTTCCTGCCGTGTACCCAGGCCGTCCCTCATTATTTGGTGCATGTTCGTCGCCTTATTGCTCTTCGCCGACTCCGTCTACATCGGCTCGCCGCTCTTCGTCGACCTTCGCGGCCTCTTCACGCGGTTATAGCCCTTCGCCGACTCCGTCTACATCGGCTAGCTGCTCTACATCGACTCTCGCGGCTTCTTTATATGGTTATGACTGCCTTTCGCCGACTTTGTCTTTGTTGGCGCACCGCTCTACGTCGACACTCGTGGTTTCTTCACGCGCCTATGACCGCCTTTCGCTGACTTTGTCTTTGTTGGCACGCCGCTCTACTTCGACTCTCGCGGCTTCTTCATGCGGTTATGATTACCTTTCTCCGACTCCGTATTTGTCAGCACGTCGCTCTACGTCTCTCTTCTTCACTCTCCGATGTTTTTAGACGGTGTCTATTTCGACTCTATTTGTGTCTTCCATCACTATTCTTTTCATATGACTTCCGCGTATTCTATTGTTTCTGCTCTTCGCTCTCTTATTTCTCCTGTCCGTGTTATCACGGCTGATGGCACCCTCTCTACTTCCTCTTTCTCTGTTCCTGATGCTTCTCTTGATGTGCCATCCTTTGACAACTCATCTTCTCTTTATGGGTGTGTCTTTCTTTGATGTGCCATCTGTTACATTGTCTTTGATCTACGCATATTCTTTTGCTGGTTTTGAAGACTCTTCATGCTATGAAGACACTTTGAAGACGCGGATTTTGGATTATCATTTTTTTTAGTTTTCACTTCTTCAAATGCAATGCTATTGCATACGCTTTGCATTTGAGGGGGGGTGTTAAGGTGTATTAGTATTGGTCTAGGAGTCCGTATTAGTATTGGTCTAAGAGTCCGTATTTGTCTAGATTTATCTTCTTGTACCTCAAGTCAGATGTACTATATATTGTGGCCTTTGGCCCCCAGATAATACAAGTTGCACAAGTTGCTTATTCCTAACATGTAGCACTGGGACAAAACGGCCACCAACGTCTAATAGGTATCCATGTATCCCATTGTTCCCATAGCTCTGCAGAATTTATTCTCCATGGCAACTTCAAGGTGCAAGAAAAACTATCACTGGGAGGTAACACATCACCTATTCTCTGATGCGGGGTATTGCGAAGACTAAAAGCATTTCTTCTCCATGACAGAATTCCTGCTAGCACATGATCCCAGACTGCATCGTCTGTACCATCCAGTAGTAAATCAACACTAGACCGACATGCGAGCTTCGCCTCGCCGTCTGCACGGTGCTGTCACACAACATGGCTAGTGCGATGCATTTGTGACGGTAAGTTTTCACTTGTTCTATGTTGCTACATTTGATCACAGTTACAACAAGTAAAGTTTTTTTTGCTCCTGTCAACGTCTCCGTTCCTCAGTGGAGAGCGGCTATCGGCTCTAACCAACAGCCTAACCCCACTTAAATGGCGGCTCACCTCATTCGGGGTTGCGTCCAGGCCTACATGTCGGGGCATTGCTTGACCATGCCTTACCCTGCAACGAACAGTCGTGGCTCACCTCACTCGGCTCGCTTTGTCGTCCGGCGATGCAAACAGTTGGCAATGCCATCTGTTAGCAAGTACTATGTCTTTATGCATACTCGGCTGTTTTCTTTATGACTGCACGCTAATAGAGAGCCAAATGAATAGCTTGCGCAAGGATAATTAATTTTTTATCGGATCGAACAGACATTTTCATTGTCTCACTCCAATGGGCAAAGCAACCAGATGATAGTAAAAATACAGAAGAAGAAATGAGACCCGACATGCAGGTGCTCTCTTCAAACTAAAAATATAAAAGTTCACTTCATTATCATAAGATTGGTAGCTAACCATCTTTCAACATCAGTATAAACATTATACATGAGGATAAAACATAAACACAAGTAAAATATGAGGTTGTTAGCAATATTAGAATATGGTGAAATTGGTTACCCAACAACCATGTTTTTTTCCGTTTGAAGTCTCTGGTAAAGCAGGCATATTTGAAAGGGCCAAAAGGTACACCTGCAGGTGGCAGACTCTGATAAATGAAATATCCTGTTATTCAGAACATAGAACATGGCTGCTTATAGCTTCTAAGCTAAAGTGAGACAACTATACATCCCTTCCAGAGTTATTTCCAGCTTTTGATCAAGTCTTAGGGAATTATTTACATATCAGGAGGGAAACAACAAGTGTTTTTAGTGCTCCAATTCCAAATTACCATCTCTGAAGGCGCTAGAAAATAACCAAATTAGATCAGTGGTGAGAGGATACTGGTAAACATACAACACATGTAAAGAAATAACTTTAAACAAAACCCAAAGTTGAAGTCACCATGTTTACAATGAGAACTTGTAGATGTTGTAGGGAGCGACCATTCACTCAAAATTTTGAAACTATTTATTTTCAACAATAGGAAGGTCAGCTATATTCTACAGTAGAAAGAAATAATTTGAATCTGTTTAAAGAAGAGATCAGATAATTATATACATAAATTGCTATGTGTTGATTTTCTTAACTTCATCATGGGTGGACTGTGAATCTCTGTTTCTCTGATATCTAGGACAACATAAATTAAATTTAGTAGGACTACTCTACCTATTTTAATAAGTCGACAAAGGTGGCATTCCATGCACTGAGACTAAGATATTACTTCATCAAAGCAACATCTTATTGGCTATAATAAATATTGGCATTATGATTTTTCTACTGTTATACATAACACCTTATTTATTATGATTTGATATCCACAATTTTCCTAAATACATGGAAAATAGATTGTTTAATTTCTATTTAGAATATGAACATTCATTTTGAGAAGTTCCAATCCAAGACAACTTGCAAAGAAGATAATGTGGAACAAAGTTTGCATCAGTTTGTAGAGCTATATAACAAAAATTTCAAAAGAAATACGTACCGAAAACCTAACAAAAGTGATTGGAAACAATTGCATCTCAAGGGAGCACAAACCTCTTCGGATGATTAAATAGTTGCTGAAACCTGAGCTACCAATCACAAATACGGAATTTCAACCACATATGGAAGGGTTCTATGGTTTTATTATGTGATAAAGCAAAAACACACATATATCTCCAATACGACTCATTTTCCCTAGTGTGTAGAAGCAGATTCCATTGCTGCAAGAATTCAGAAAATAAAATTAGCTGATTGATGAATCGGTTTCGCCTGAATGTATATTTTGTTTCTCACCAATCACAAGGACCGACAAGTTGAATTAACCCATAAATCCCCACATGCACAATATCATTAACAGGAGATGGATTTGTACTCCTAAGGAACACCTCTTATTCTTGAGCAGTTCTATCATCATCCGCAAGGTTTCTTCCTAATCTTTATACTTTCATGTTGCCGAGTGACAATAAAAGATCGTAGCAAAGCAAGATAAAAAGGTTTTAAGTTATAAACACATAACCTCAAGATTCATAGGAGCACGTACACCCTACATCCTCTGGAAGAGAGGAGCAGCACAGATCGGTGCCTCCACCACAGATCCACTTCCGGCGATGCCACAACTCTCCACTCCGGCAGCGCTGCCACCGTTCTTGACTCCCACCTTGGGGAATTACGTTCTTCCTCCCGGCGCGGCCCCGCCCCTGAGCCGCAACCCGAGCCACGGGAGGGGACGACACGATCCAGAATCCTCCCTGCCCAGATCCTGCAGGGAGGAGCCGAGCCCTCAGTCTCATGCGTAGAGGGAGATGCCGAGCTCACCGGTAGGTCCTCCTTTTTATCCCCGCGAGCCTCGGTGCAGCACAGGCCTCATGCGACGCGGGGTAGCAGCTCTGTCTAGACTGGGGAGGGTGGTTTGGGTGGTTGATGGGGCGTGGCGTGTGGGTGCGGTTCAGATAAGGTCGGAGGTTTGTAAGTTACCCGGTTTTTGAGGGGTGGAAGTGAAAAAATACCAATAGGCCCACAAAGCAGCTATCCCACGCGCGGCAGATGGCCTTAGCGCATCCGCCGGCGACCACGCTTAAGCTATAAATATATTTCTAAACTGATCATATAGTGTTTATTTTATCTATTTAGGGTATCAATCCATAAGGTCCAAAAATGTAGGAATCGAGAAATGGGACAACATGAAAATTTGTAGAGTTGAAACCTCTTAATCCTACATGAATGGTACTTGTAGGAGCCAACACTGAATTAAACGGTGTTTCATTACCCCATAGAAAAACAATCGCTAACATGGGTTGTTGGATCCAAAGAAATTATATTCAATAAATATATTCATCTCTATGGTTTCTAACTATGTGAATCAAATATAAAACTTCTATCAGAAAATTTAAAAGGTTCAAATCCTACAATACTCTTTAGATTAAAATAGGCTATGCGTGTATTTCCCACTGAAAATGAAATATAAGGATATGAAGAACACAATATGTAAATACTCTAAATTAGTAACCACATAATTAAAGGCACCTACTCATCATGCATCTCATATCCCCTAGCTACAATTTTGTAGCATGGACCGACAGACATGTATATCTCAGAACTCTATAAAATATCCTATTTTCATATTTTTTCTTACCGTCAGGACCTGATGTATGGAAGATACAGTAGATTGCTCAGACAAAAGCACCAAATAATTTAGCCGACCTTGCATACCTTCAGGGTGATGCAGAATTAACTGAGTATGCTCTGAACAATATTCTATTCAGTTCTTCTCCCGATGGCAAGACATCAATCAGATGCTTCGGCACTAAGCAAAAGATCAAATTTTAAGAACAGATATCTTTATGTACAAACGTGAATATTTTGCAGCCAAAGTATTCAGAGGGGCACCATGAATCTTCAGTTGAATTGAGATGTACATGAAATCAATAGCATTTAAATAATTTTGGGGATGCAAAGAGAAACATGGTCATTTCACAATATGTTTAGAGTAGATATTTTTTAGGAATTTCCTCTGCAAAAGAAGACATGTCAATAAGCTGGAGAACAATATCTCTGACCAACTCGAAGCTTGGGCCTGAAGAGAGGTCAATGAGAAGATTCAATTCATAGTGTTGAAGAGAAGGAACTACCGTGCAGATCTGGAGATCCTCAGAGGAGCAGAGAGATCTACAGAAAATGAAAAAACACAATGACACACGAAACAATAGCACCAACAATCGTAACAACGTGAAATGGAGAAAACAAAACAATCAAGCATGTCGACTGGCCGCTTACCAAGACAAATTGTGCACCTCTGAGCATCCATGGTGGTAGGTCCACCTGTCGTACATTTCCAAATATCATTGTCTGAGAATCACTGCATACCGGACCAATCACATCACCCTATTTTTACTATCAGTACTCCAGCAAACTGAAAGATAAACTTTTCTCCCTAATAGAGGCTTAACACACTTAAACCCATGCAACAAATTCAGGCATCAGAATAAGAAGATCTACCGAGCATAGGCTATTGAAAAGGAAAACTCACAAACAGTATGTATCATCTTCACTCACTACTATGAAACAGCTCTTCTGTGGCGCATGGGATTCCATCTTCTGTGGCGCATATCCCTGTCGTCACTGTTTGGCGCATTCCTATATGCGCCACAGGAAGCAGATATCAGTGGCGCATACAGTCCAATGCGCCACAGAGTCTATATGCGCCACAGGCACCGTTTCTATATGCGCCACTGAGTATATCACATGTATTCAAAATAAAATACATTCCCGGTGTATAATCAGGTATTTATACAGGATTTATATTGCATTTATCCAGATCAGTATAAACAGTACATTGCACATGTAGTAGATGAAAACCGACATATAATACAAACACAAGTATAATGTCATCACACTTAGAGCCCGATCGAGATACATATATAGTGTCAAGTGCCAAATTTTTACACAAGTGCCGAATACAAAGTTCATATCATCTCACATTACAAATATGAAGTGGCCACCGCCGCCTACACTAGGATCAAATAGAATACAACTGTGATAATGGTGAGCAAGAGCATTAGCCCGACCAATATCTTCATTCGGTTCTTCTTCCACAAGTGGTTCCTCCACTTGGCTATCGCCTCCTCTCTAGTCGCGTATCCTTTGTAGATGTTGCCACTAAACTTGTTCACTTGTTTGTGACAATTCTCCCACTCCTCGTAGACTCCTGGAACCCTACCCATGTACACCACATACCACCTCGTCACCATCTCTATAGACGACAAGGCATATTAGTAAAAATACAAGAAAAGAATTAATAAAGAGTTCACATCCATATATATATATATATATATATGTGTGTGTGTGTGTGTGTGTGTGTGTGTGTGTTGTTCACAAAATATAAAACAAAGGACCCATAAACCTAAAAGATAGATCATCATAGAAGCAATAAGTTCAAGGACAACACGACCACAAGGTAGTTTAAGTCTAACAACAATGACCATTTCGACCAAGATATAGTAAAGTTTATGACACACACACTAATACAACAGGCGTCTATCAAGAATATACACACAATGGATCATGCTAGAGGCACACATCGATCATGATGAAGACTTCCTCTTCTCGCTCGGCTTCGGGAATGGTAGATAGCCCTCTTTCGTCATCCACATCCTTGTGTCACCCTGCTTACGGAGGCGTTCTTTGATCTCCCTCTTACTCAACCCTCTGGCTTGTTGTAGGGCACCCCCCTTGTGTTGACATCTTCAATGATGATTTGCGACAACTTCATCTGAATGCGATGGAAGTCTTCTCTAAGATCAGCATCGTCGACTCGCGCCAAAGTTTCGGCCCATCCTCGGAGACTAGATGGCAACGTTAGGTTCTGGCAATCCCGAACATAGCCTTTAAGGTGATGGAGGACGTAGAAGGCCTCCTTGGCACCAGTAGTCGACTGCTTGACGCAGGGGAACTTGAGCACGTCCTTGAACACGTGTTTGCCATCCTTGATACATTCCCCCTTATCTACGAAGGTGCATCCCTTCTTGGTGTAGCCCTTGAGAGCCTCATTGAGAACACCCCTTATTCTGGTGTAGTCTTTCTTCTTCGTCAAACTCCCCGAGTCGAAATACGTGGCTAGCGAATACCTCGGGGCAAGGACGATGAGTGTGCAGTATTTGTCTCTGCGCAACACAATTGGAACAGAATGTTGGAAAAACAGCAAAGTAAGAAAAATATAAGAAATGCATAAGTTATGGTGGCGATGAGCGAGTGTGTGTACTTACTCGGGAAAGAAAGGCAAAAGAAGTATGCCCTTCCTCTTGTTGTCCACCATGAACTTCTCGAGGTACGCCATCGCCTTGGTTCGTGTCTCTGATCCTTCGACCAACTAGCTGTCCCGCACGTAGTAGGGATCCACTCTCGCGATTTCCGGGGTACTCTCTCTCTTGATCTTGATCGCCAGATTGAGCGCGTATAGGCGGACCAAGTTATAGTCCAGCCATTTCGTGAGAAACAGCTTGAATATGTCCTGGAACGCTATGAAGATTATATCCGCGGGGGGTTCATCGACGAAGCCCACGTCCAATGGCACCTTGGCCGTGAAAATCAGGTAATTTGGATCTTCGTCTTTAAGAAGGAGGCCCTCTAGTGTCTTCACACCCTCGTGCAAAGTTAACATGGCTCCAACCACAATGTGGATCATATCCGGAGTCAATATCGGATCACTAGCTACATGCACTCGGGGCATGCCATATTGTGTGGATGGTACGGCGACGGTGTCCTGACCCTGGATCCTCTTCGGAAGAGGCTGGCTCGCACACTTCTTATTATTATTATTACCTCTCTTCCTGTAGTGCTTCTTCTTCACAACAGTGTCAGCCACTGCCATCTGCTCATCAGCCGCCTTTCGGAGTGTGTTGGGGCTAAAAACCAATCCCGGTTTCTCTTGTGATGGATCGGCGGCCGGAGACATCTCTTGAGAAAGACCATGGAAGACCAGGCGATGCGTGCATGTATTGGGCCAACCAGCTTGATGGTCATCGCGAGCTGTGAAGGGTTCTTCATCCACAGAAGGCATATACAATCCTTTGGCGGCGCCGGTGTTGATGAAGTCGTCAACGTTGGCCAATTCATCATCTTCTTCATGGGTGCCATCATGTGGTGGTGGTAGTGGGGGCGACGGCGGTTGCAGCACAACGTCTTTGCCATGTGGCGATGCACACGCTGCTAAGAGTTGATGGTGACGGCTGGTGGTGGCGACTGAAGGAAATATGCCCTGAGAGGCAATAATAAAGTTGTTATTATATATTCCTTATATATGATATATGTTTATTTTACATGCTAGAATTGTATTGATCGGAAACATCAATACATGTGTGTTTAATAAACAAAAAGGGTTCCTAGTTATGACTCTCTTATAGACTAGCTTGTTGATTAACAAGATGATCAAGGTTTCCTGTTCATGGACATTGGATGTTGTTAATAACAAGGTCACACCATTGGTGGAATGATGTGATGAACATTCATCTGAAGTATAGCATTACGATCAAGTCATTATGTTTATATTGCTATAACATCATACGAAGTAATCTTTATCCTTAGACCATGAGATCATGTTAATTGCTAACACCGGAAGAGTATCTTGATAACATCAAATGTCACACCGTAACAAGGTGACTATAAAGATGGGTTCAGTACTATGAAGGTGTTATGTTGAGGCTCATGGATCAAGAGTGGAATTTGTCAATCCAGATGACGGATAGATATACTCTGGGCCCTCTCGGTGATATCACATTAAGATAGCTTGCAAGCAAGTGATGTGATCACTAGAATGTTATATCATGGGAACGAGAAAAGAGTGCATGTCGGTAATGAGATCAAACTAGGTATGGAGATACCGATGATTGAATCTCGGACGTGTAATATATCGAGAGACAAAGGGATTTAGTTACAAACGTTAAAGGTTCTCATGATCACAGAAGTCATCGTTGAATGTGTAGGAGTCAGTACGGATCTCCAAGTCCCACTGCTGATTATTGATCGGAGAAGGGTCTCGATCATGTCTGCATTATTCGCGAACCGTAGGGTGGCACACTTAAGAGTTACCGGACACCATTTTGGAGCTCATATGTTTCAGACGAAAGAATTGCAAAGCGCAGGAATTGTTTCAATAGAAACCAGAAATTGTTTCGGGTGAAATTGCAGAAAGTGGTTCTGCATGTGATATTGAAATATTGCAAGGGGCTATATGTGAATGTTTGTTAATTAAAGTAATTAACAAACATTCTGAATAAATTTAATAAAAAGAGTTTTATTAAATGAGAGAGCATTAAATTTGGAGAAATTTAATGCATTTAAAGTGGAGACTTTAAAAGGGAATGTGAAGAGGCATTTTAATGTGGAGTGGTTACCACCACATGAATGGGGGAGGTGAGGGGTCACCCCCATGCGCCGGCCATGGAGAGAGGGGGCACCCCCCTCCTCCTATAAAAGGCCACCCATTCCCTCCTTCATCCTCACACCTCCTTGTGAAGGATCTCTCTCCCCCTCTAGAATTGTTCCCCCATGGTCTCGGATTAGCGAGATACATGTTCCTGGTGGAATTTCGTCTAGAAGGAGTTGCTGCTTCCGCTGGATCGCTGGAGCGAGGAGGTGGAGGTTGTCCGGTGGCTTGAACGTGTGTGCGAGTGCGGATGCGCTGCTGAGTTGCGGCGCTCGGACTTCCTCACGATCTTGAGATCGGCAAGTGTACGACTACATCAACCACGAGTTCCTACTCGTTAACAAAACTCGTTGTCTTCGAGGGTAAGTTCTCGTTGGATGTATGTCCACCCGTTGCTTTGTACCTAGTAGATAGATCTTGGCGTGTAGTTCACACCGTGGGAAAATTTTTGTTTTCTATGTTGCGGACCCAACAGCGACGACATCAGCTACTGGCTTCCGAGGTGGTGGCCGGGCGATCGGTCGAGAGGTGGCACCGGTGCTCCCCCTCGCAAGACGAATCTGGGTCTTCGGCCATGTCAAGGGCCAGTTGTAGCATTCTCCAAGGGTCTTGTGTTCATCGGCTCCCTGAGATTGAAAGGGGGGTCCATCTCGTCGCACCCTGGCAACACCCGAGCCAACCTGACCCTCATCACGTCATCATCTATTGGATTGTTGTGCATCGTGCAGCTCGCCGGTTGTATGAGAGTGCCCTTGGCAACATCCTTCAACTCACCGCTAACATCTTTAAGCAAGAGTACGCAAGAAGTGTCTTGAGGCAAAAAACATGTTGTTGGGCGTCATGTGATGGCAGCAGTCATGCATCAAAGGCATAAAGGAGATGACGTGCACTAACTAATTAGTTACCTTGGTGATGGCGTGGATCTCGGCTAATGTAGAGACACGGCCGATGCCGGCGGCCGGCCTATCATCATCTGCAATCTCCCGCTCGGGTGCCTCACGAAGCACCACCGCCGTCGGCTGCGCCTTATTGGTATCTTTGGCGGAAGGGGGCGTCGGTGTGACCAAAAAGAGTGGATGCATCCCGACGTTGATAGCCGGCAGGGTCACCAGGTCCGGCGACACGGTAACATTGATGCCCGAGTTGTTGCCGCTTAAGCTGGGTAGATGTATCGGTCCCTGTCGACCTCCCGCATTCCAAGCAGTAAGCCCCTCGAAAAACTCAAGGGGGATCATCAAGCGGAGCTTCTCTTCCACTAACTTGTCCACCGTTTTCTCGTCCACCGCCTTCTTCTCCAGTGTTTGCACCTTCATCTTCAGCTCTTCAACATCAGCTTTATCCTGGTTCTTCCTCTCCCTTCTTTTCTTGGCGTCCTGTTTGTAGTACTCCTTGAACTTCATGCTCGTACCGAAGCCGAACACATGGCCAGCTGAGGACAGCGGCAACCCCTTGTCCCTATTCTTGTAAGCATTGGTCGCCCTATTGAAAACCGTGTCCCACGGCTCTGTCGAATCCTGGGATGACTCTGTGGCAGTAGCGTTCAGTTCATTCTCCTACAGAGATAAGGAAAGGTGAACCCATTTAGATTCTTGGCTTCATTATTTTAATTAGAATGCAATAGACTTGAGATTGGCGATAAATTCCTTACCAGCTTCTTCTCGAAGTCCTTCACCTTCCGATCGTCGGTGATGAACTCCCTTGTTTCCTTGTCCAGGTAGTAGCGGGCCCGAACAAATTGCCTAAGCTGCAAGTCCGTGATTTTAAGCCAAGGGTTGTCTTTACTAAGGCGTTCAAGCTTGGCGTCCTCCTTGTCCCAAATGGCATGTTTTCCCCCTGTAACCACCGCTTCCAAGGCGGTGGTTACCTATGTTCTGTTCCCGCATACTCCTTCCCATGTAGTCCATTTTATAGCATCAGCGGTAGCTATATCCGCCTTGAATATCTTAAACTCCTCTTCCTCGAGCATCGGATTTTTCTTACTAATAACCTCCCAGCTTTCACCTTTGTCAATGCTAGTCTTCACCCTGGTTTTCCAGCTGCTTAAGGCATTGCTCATGTTTGTGAGGGCTAGTTTGTTCACCGGGTTCTTTCTCTCGAGGTTTCTAAACCGCTCTAGAAATCTATATCGCTTGTGAAGCTTGTTAAGGAGGTTATCGACCAAAGCTGCATTGTCAGCATGTCTGATGTACTTCGTGTTGATCGACATGCTTTCCCGGACGATGCACCAGAGTTGTAGGCCGTACCCTTTAGCAATTGCCTCTGGCGCAATGGGTAGGCCACTTTCTGTGACCTCAGTGAACTCATCGCAGACGGTGGCGAGCACTGGCACCTTCCACTCCTTCTGTTCCTTCTTCTTCTTTTTCTTCTGAGAAGCGGCCGGGTTGCCGCTACCACCATCCGTGCGCTCGCCGCCATCGGTGCGGGCACCGCCATCGGTGGTGTCATCCTCTTTGCCGCCGCCTTCACTAGTTCCATCGTAGTCGTCTTCGTCCCCCTCATAATTAGGATCTCCGCCCTCATTGGACCTAGCAGACTGGCGACGGTCGCCTCCTCCTCCGGTGGTGGTGTCATCCTCATCGCCTCCTCCTCCTCCTATTGGGACCCCCGCCAGAATGACTGGTTGGCATGTCTTGCTTGTTCTTCGACGCTGATCATGTGCTTAGAAGGGCCGACCTCGTTGTTGCCCGACATGTTTGCACTACTCTATTAAAAAGAGGCAAAAAGTTAGCACAAATCTCGGCCGAAAATTCGGCATGACCTTTGCTAATTTTTTGACCTAGGAGTGCCCATTTCTCAACCAAAACGGAAGTGAATCGACACTTTGGGAGAAATGGGCAACTCAAATGAAATCCCTGCAACATTCACACACAAGAAAATAGCCCCATCCACAACCCCTATCCACAGCCGCGTTGAATCAGACAACACCATATAGTACCAGATATTGATCAAACAGCAGCAGTAACAACATACATAGTACCAATGATATATTTTATCCAACAACAATGATATATCATAAACTGAATAACAATATCCATAATTAGCAGCCTATTTTATACCAGCCATATATATGCTCCACACTTTCCAGAATCCATCAGAACACCAAGAGATGGTTACAAAGACTGCAGTCAAAGTTCAATAGTGATGTTGTTGTATAGCAACTAGATCTGTCAAAGTTCACAAGAATCTTCTAGCAGCAGCCTTGGAACAGAAGCTAGCACAGCAAGAATATCTAGTAGAAAGTGGACAAGAGGAGTGTATATAACAATAGTGATGTTGTTGTACAACAACCAGATCTGTCCAGTATCAAGCCAATTAACCACACAAACCCTACTATATGTGGAATGTATGCATCTTAGAAAGGATTCATCCAACCATCCAACCAGCCATAAAAGCTACTAGAGCCTGTAAGCATATAAAAACCAATGTTTTATTTTAAAAGAAAACAAAGCATGTAGCTCTAGTAAGTATAATTGGAGCATGTAGCTCCAGTAATTAGGCATGTAGCTCCAATATAGTTGGACCAATATTTTATGTAGCTCAAGTAATTAAGGCTCATCAAGCAAGTGGAATTGAAATGATGGCATGATATGCTTGGTTTACACCTTTAGTTTAGCCGTTTTTCCAATACTCTGCCACTGGTTGACTAACTATACCCTAGGATAGAATAACATGTAAGTAAACATGGATTGTAAATGCATGGAAATTAACAGGTAACTGTATAGTGCAGTTCCTGAAGCAAGCAGACCTACTGTATAGTGCATTTCCTGAAGGAAGCAAGCAGACCTACTAAAATTAACAAGAAATGATGAGATCAAAAATCCTGGCTTGGTTTCAAGATGCTGACATTGAGTACTCTGGCACTTGCTGACTCACTATACCCTAAGCCAGAAGATGTAACTAAACATGGACTGTAAATGCACAGAAATTAATAGGTAAAATTACAGGCCATTTCCAAAGCAACTAGCCCTGCTGAATGTTCTTTTTCTTAAGAAATTATGAGTTCAAAAATCCTGGTTTAGTTTCAAGATGCTGATATGGAAGATTCAGAAGCAAGTCCAACTTTTTATGGTATATGTTCTTGCACTGAGCATACACTAAATTCTAGTGTCGAATATACAAGTAGCCTTATCTGAATATACACTGAATTCTAGTGTCGATTTCATAGAGCAGACAGAGCAGAGCAGACAGACAGAGCATATAGAATTCCAGTGTCGAGGGTACCTGCTGCTGCTGCTGCGGTGATCATCGATGACGAGGGTGGCGGCGGTGCTCCTGCTGCGGGCGGGGCGGCGGCGGCCTCCTCCTCCACGGGCTCTAGCGCGGTGGTGGCGGGCCTCCTCCTCCACGGGCTTTAGCGCGGTGGTGGTGCGGTGGTGGCGGCCTCCTCCTACACGGGCTTCAGCGCGGCGGTGGCGGTGGCGGGCCTCCTCCTCCACGGGCTTTAGCACGGCGGTGGCGGCTCTGGCAGCGAGGGCGGCTAGGCTAGCTAGGGTTTGCGCGCGGTGAGCGAGGCTAGGAATTGTGAAGAATCGAATGGAGAAGGGGATTAGCATGGGAAAGGCCGAACCATTTATTTGGCTAAGTCCATAGGTTCTGTGACGCATTTCGGTAATGGTAAGGAAATCGGTAATCATTAACTGCTCGGTTAGCTTGAGAGAAGCGACTAATCGAAATTCAGACGATTAAATGATTTAATCGGTCAACTATTAATCGTGCGCAAATTAGCACCTAAAACACGTATATATAAAAATAAATAGTATAGTATATGGGCCTATATATGCCCGACCCTACTTCTATTGAGACCAAAAGCCCATTAAAACATGTACGCTTTTCCTCTCTGACCTAATCTTCAAGGTCACGAGTGACTTAGGATCCACCTGCTGACACCATGTGCTCTCCTTCCGTTCATCCTCCTCTGACCTCTGAAAATTTTCTTCTCCCAATACCTACCCAGGGTACTGGTTGGTGATGGCAGGAATTGAGCTCTTGGGGGCGGGAATCGAGGGGAGCTTCACAGAACCTACTTCATTAGGGCTGGCTGGCTGCTGAACGGGCGATACGTGTTTAAAATTTTACAACTTTTTTTACCAAGTGTGGTAGTTAATCGGGAATATACCAAGTAATCGGTCTGTCAGAGCTATTAGCCCGGCTAAAGGATTAACACGACCGATTAGTGGTAATCGACACGGTTAGGTGCCGAGTAGCGATTAATCGGCCTATTAATCGCTGATTCGGATGATTTTTGAACAGTGCATTATGGCAATATGCGCCACAGATGCTGGAACTTCTGTGGCGCATACTGCCGAAATGCGCCACAAAACCTGTGGACTTAGTACAAAACACGGCGCGCGTGGTAGTATGACAATATCACACACTTGCCTTAGTGGTCTCTGTTTGCTTGTGCCATTGTAAACCTGGGCAACCAGGTTCGAATCCCTGGCTGTCTCACACTTTTTTCTTTTTTTCAAAAAAATATTTTTAATTATAGATATGTTTAAAATAAAGCAAGAACATATACAAACATTCATATTAATTCAAAAAACTCTCTCCCCAAACATATACAATCATGCGATGTATTTTTAATTATATATATGTTTAAAATAAAGCAAGAACATATACAAACATTCATATTTATTCAAAAATCTCTCTCCCCAAACATATACAATCATGTGATGTGTCGAGCTAGCGTCTCTTCACAATCTTCTTGCCCTTTTTCGTCGTGATTGAATACTTTAGCCCGTGCACTTTGAGATTTCTTCTTGTGAATGGACAACCTTTAGTAGGCAGTGTGGTCCTCCTTCTTACTTTAGTAGTAGTAGGCATGTCGAAGTACTTGTCGAATTCCTCTTCGATCTTCGGGTCGCCGTTTTTGTCAAAGTTTTGCTCGTTGGCGGCTCCTTCCATTCTGATGATGCTCCTATTGCCCCTCCTAACTACAACACGGTTGGGCTTTGACGGGTCGGTAATAAAAAAGCATTGATCAACTTGGCTAGCGAGTACCCAAGGCTCATTTTTTGCGGAGGTGTTCTTCGTCGAGTTGGCATCTGGTATAACCATTGTGGTGAAATACCGGCCTTGTTTTTCCATGTTCTTGGCCCATCTAACACGGAACATCAGTACGATCTCTCCACGGTAGTCGAGCTCCCATATCTTCTTGATCCTTCCGTAGAATCTTTCCATCACAGTAGTCTCGTCATCAACAAAGGATAACATAGTTACTCTTGAGTTTGATATTCGCTATTCCTGTCCTTTTCCTCAGTGTAGAATTTGTAACCGTTTATGCCGTATGACTGATAGGTCCTTAGGTTGTGCCTTGGACCCTGCGACAAGGAGAATATGAGTTTTTGATCTTCCGTAGAAGGCGTCTGTGGGGGATTGTCCAGTTGCCTTTTCTTGAACCAACTCGTGAAGCTAGAGTTATGCTCTCTGGTTACGTCTCCCTTCTTCCTCGGCCGGCCCTCGTCGACATACTCCTGCTCGATTAAGCTTCTGTGCTCTTCGACCCAAGGGCCGACCACTTCAATGTGTTGTAGCACGACTCGGTGTGCCCTTTCAAAATCAGTGCGTCGACCATCAATGTCGACATGAAGTGAGCGGCAGCACTCGCGGTGACCATATCCAACGAGCCTGTCGATGTGCTTCTTTGTGGGTATTCCAACATCCTTGTTCTCGGTGGTTAGATAATTCTGGCAGAAGGAGATGCACTCGTAGATCAGAAAGCCCTTGGCTATGCTTCCATCTATACGAGACCTGTTGCGAACGAATCCTTTGATGACACCGTTTAGCCTTTCAAACGGCATCATGTTGTGCAGGAATGTCGGCCCGAGGTGGATGATGTCGTCCACGACATGTACAAGCAGATGCACCATGATGTCAAAGAATGCGGGCGGGAAGTAAATCTCAAACTCGCATAGTATCACCACGATCTCTTCCTATAGCCTGTCGAGCTGCTTCACACCGATCGACTTCCTAGATATGACGTCGAAAAAGTTAGAGAGGCCAAACAACGTCTCACGGACATGCTCGTCCATTATCCCACATATCGCAACAGGGAGTATCTGCGTCATCAGCACGTGAAAGTCGTGAGACTTCATACCGCTGAACCTCTTCTTCGCCACGTCCAGATACCTGCTTATCTTCCCCGAGTAACCGTGAGGAACTTTCACTCCTAAGAGGCACCTGAAAAACTGCTCGAGCTCCTCCAGACTCAGAGTGAAGCAGGCAGCGCGAAGCACCACCTCATTCTTCTTAACTCTTTTGCGGTGGCCTTGAGTCCCTTCCGTCTGATCATCATCATCATCATCATCATCATCATCATCATCATCAGGGTACTGAAGATCTTTCTTGATGCCAAGCAATTTAAGGTCCTTTCTTGCTTTTGGCCCATCCTTGGTCCTCTCCGGCTTGTTTAGTAGAGTGCCAAGCATACTCTCGGTAACGTTCTTCGTGATGTGCATTACATCGAGGCTATGGGGAGTGTGAAGGACCTTCCAATACGGCAGGTCCCAGAAAACAGACCTTGCTTTCCATACACCCAGCAAGGGCTTTGTCCTCGGTCTTTTTTTCCAAGCGCAGGGCAATCTACCCAATTATTCAAAAGCTCATCGATTTCTTCGCAGCTCCTCGGACCCGGGGCTCTTTCGAGCTCGTCCTTACCATTGAACATGTCACCATGTTTTCTCCACGGGTAATCCATGCGGAGCCACTTCCGAGTACCTTGGAACACGGTTTTCGAAGACCCGGGATCCCTTGGTAGCTGGAGATGTGGTGTCTCATCCATGCACTTGACGCATGCATTGTGTCCGTGGTTCACCTGGGCCGATACATATGCATAACTAGATTAGTCCTACACGGTCGTGAGCAACGCGGCTCTCAGATGAAAATATTCTTTAGTGTAGGCGTCCCACGTACGGGCCGACGTCTCCCACAAGCTGGCTAACTCCTCTCTCAATAGCCCGAGATACAGATGCATATCGATACCTTGTTGTTTCGGCCCCTGAATAAGAATGCTCATGTATACATACCTTTGCTTCGTGCATAGCCACGGGGGGAGGTTGTACGGCCATACAAACATGGGCCAGGTGCTATGCGTGCTACTCTGGTTTCCAAAAGGATTGAGTCCATCGGTGCTCATACCCAGCCTGACGTTCCTTGCATCACCCCCGAACTCTTCGAACTCAATGTCTAATGCATTCCACTGGCTAGCGTCTGAAGGGTGTGTCAGGATCTTGCCCTTCTCTGGATCATCTTCGGGTTTCTCTCTTTTCACGTGCCATTGCATGAGCTTTGCTTCCTTAGGATCTACAAAATATCGCTGCAGACGGGGGGGATAGGAAAGTACCATACCACTTTTCGAGGAACTTTCTTGTTCCCTCTCTCGTACCGTCCTTGGCCACACACCGTACATTTTGTTCTATCTGCGTACTCGTTCCGATAAACTGCGCAATCATTGATGCATGCGTGGTATTTAATGTGTGGTAGGTCGAGAGGGCACACGATTTTCTTGGCCTCCTCGATACTTGTTGGCAATGTGTTCCCCTTAGGAAGTCGGTCGTGCCAGTATTCCATGTTCGCGTTGAAGCTCACATCGGTCCATTTGTGTTCGGCCTTCATCTCCAGAGCCTTGAGCGTTACACTCAAACGTGTATCCTCGGGGCGACACCCAGGATACAATGGAGTCATCCCGTCTACCTCCATTTGGGCTAGCTTGTCTTTCTCTCTGGCTGCAGCTTTGTCGTTGCTCGTCTCCTTGAGAAGCAGTTCTTGAACATGAGGGTCCTGCAAGACCGAAGTTAGCAGCGTCTGTGTGTTCGCGTCTTCTCCTTCTTCATGATGATCATGCCCGTCACCATCTCCTTCTCCATGATGATCATGCCCGCCGGCATCTCCTTCGTCATGATGATCATGTCCGCTGGCATCTCCTTCGTCATGATGATCATGCCCGGTAGACTCTTCGTCTTCTCGCCTGCCCACGTCTTCGTGACCACCACCATGTCCTGCCAGCGCCTCATTCAGGTCGCGCATGAAACCGCGCCTGAGCAGGTGACCCTCCAATTGTCTAGATTCTGGGTCGATCCAGTGCTGCAGTTTGCATGTTCGACATGGACATCTTATCATGGTCTTATTGTTCAAAATCATGTCCTCCTTCGCGCCTTTCTTGTACCTAGCAATTCGACCTTCGCTCATCGTGAGGACCTTGGTTGCCTGAGCGGTCAAAACAGAGAGTATAGGTGAGAACCACACCATATGAACACACACATGCATGAATGCTAGGCGGAAAAAATTCGGCATGACCTTTCCTAAAATTAGGACATATGGGTAGTGCAAAAATTTGCTGAAATGGAAATGAATCAACATTTCGGCAAACATCCATGCAACCACACCGGCCAGGACAACAATAAGCAAGCAACAAAAAACTTCCTCCCATTGCAAACATTCATGCACCACACAAGCATCGTCTCGCCATGGATTGCACACACACCGCCCGCGCGACAAGCTTCACCTACATGTTCATGGCCAAATACTCACCTAGTAGACACAATAATAGTGATACAAGACCGCGCGATGAGAGAGTGTGGACAAATATATCTACAAGTTGGTGGAGAGGAAATTAGTAAACAAATAGAGATGTGTGAGAGAAAAGTAAGGAACTTTTAGATCTAGAAGTTGGAGGAAAGCTTCCACTTACCAATCTATGAATTAAAGTAGGTTTAGTTAAAAGAAAATGGAGAAACTATGCGCAAAATGGGGTGTGAGGGAGGAGGAAGACGAGTTGGAAGGAGGTAGAAAGGAAGAGATGTGAAATGGATGGTGGTGGATAGATAAGAGCTAGCTTTTGTCACCTTTTTAATATGGATCTGGACGCCCTCATCTGTCGCGCATATGGAGGAAATGCGCCACATATGTTGAATCTTCTGTGGCGCATAAGTCCATATGCGTCACAGAAGTGGGTGAATTAGATTCCATGTGTGGGGCCCTTCTCCATGTTCTGTGGCGCATGTGGAGGTATGCGCCACAGAAGTGAAACACATTTGTGGCGCATATCAGAAAATGCGCCACAGATCTTGGGTGAATTAGATTTCGTGGTGGGGCCCTCCTCCATGTTCTGTGGCGCATAATAAATATACGCCACAGAAGAGGCAACTTCTGTGACGCATATCTCGCTATGCGCCACAGAACTTGGATCAACCCACCCGGCTGGCGGGTCCCACCAATCTTCTGTGGCGCATATTGTAGAGAATGCGCCACAGAACTTCCAGATTTCTGTGGCGCATATTTTCTAGTGCGCCACTGATATTTCTCTGTGGCGCATGATTTCATATATGCGCCACTGAATATCTTGTCTATCTATAGGCTGTTTCCTAGTAGTAACTCAAGAGAAAACTTCATATATATACCTCAAAAATTGTAAAACTGGAGTTTTCCAAGACCTAGTATCAATCTCATCAGTGAGCAGTAGGATTTCTTGGAGACAATAAAATAATGGCATTAAAGGCCTTCTCTGAGGGGGATATGAGTTATTACAGTTAGACGTACTGGATAGGAAGAGCATTTGTATAAACAGTAAATCCAGAAATGGGTATCATACATACACAGATTTATTCAATAGAAGAATGGATCTGAAATATGTGAACCCATATCTAAATATTTTAAAAAGGCGTATTCCACACGCAAGAAACAGTAGAAGGCAAACCTGAGCATGATAAGGAGAAGGAATAATGAACGTAATCTAACACTCTAAATCTTTCCATGCAAAATAGTACAAAGGAATGGACAAATCAAGCTCCCACATGAACAATAGATATTCTTGGTGTCATCAAGAAAAACCACAGTTTAAGATGATACCGTTGAACCATTAGTCACAAAACGATACTCGTCGACCTCCATGGTAACCATGCTTGACTATATAATGAGGTCCAACATCTGATTGCAGAAAATTCAGATTGTAAGACCACTCCCACCTGACATAAGATATCACAAGGCTAGCAAGAAAAAGAAAGCCCATATATATGCACTGCATGTTAAGAAAATGGTTAATTATCAGTTGAATAAATCACTTTAGCCCACACAAACCAAATAAGACATCTGTAAATATACATCGATTGAGTTTTTGTAGGCATAACGACAAACACTTATTAGGCACCAGAATCACAAACCTGAAAACCTAATATTTTGGGACCTATTTGCCAATCATGCAGAACCAACTATGATGCCATCGATTTGTTGAACAATAGAGAATTTAAAGAATGTAAATAAGTATCGGAGAAGGAGGATACCAACCTGTAGGTGGGAGTCGGTATAGTCAAACATCCATTTTGCATTGTCATCCTCCTTGTGGCCTGAACGGAGGGAGCCACCTGCCACCATAGTTGCAAAAGTTGCATCCCCCTTGACATCAAGGGACATAACTGCGGTGCGGGCAAGTAGCATCTTGGAGCACCCAATGGAGAGTGATTATGGCGGGGCAGCGCGACAAAGCGAGAAAGGTTACCGCAGGGCAAGCACGCCAAGGTCATGTCATGGACAACACAACTGCTTCTCCCTGCTGGCTCCGCAGGGTACTGATCCCTTCTGATCCAGCGACGCGAAAGGTGGAGGAGGAGGACTCCATTGGAGTAAACCGAGGAGCGAGGAGTGGACCACTTTGTTAGAAGTGGCGAAGCGCACGCCGAGTCCTACCGTTGGCGAGCCTCTAGTTCCACAGAGATGCGGCAAGAGAGAGGCTGGAGCGCCGCCGGTCGACCTCGTGCATCCCTTCCACTCCCGGACAATGGAGGGAAGATTGAAGAGAGGGAATGAGATCTAGGGAGCTCTAGGCAGTCGCCGCCACCGCTCTGTACTTCCTCGCACGCCTACTCAAGCTTCTCCACCAAGCCCCCTTGAATTCGTTCGTTGTCCTCCACCGCTGCGTCGCCATGGCCAGGTGGAGGCGCTAGAAGAATCTGCGGGTAGAGGATGGAGGAAAAGAAGGCATCAAGGCGACCCTGCTTTAGAGAAAAGACAAGGTGAATGATAGAACGGGCCCCAAAAGAGCAGGCCACCTGTCAGTCAGAAAAAAACAAACGCCACACACATGCACACTCCCGGATCAATTCCCGGCTGACCACGTGTCAAAGCCCAACGTGGACAGCAGCGAGAGGCAACACAGCAGAACAACGACACGACGACGCATTGAAAGGCCCACGTCCAGCGAGAAAGCTCCCTGCAGCTCACGCTTACGATTTTAGATACTTCCTCCCATCCATATTGGTTGTCTCAACTTTGTCTAGATACACATGTATATAGACATGTTTCAGTGTATAGATACATTCGAATCTAGATAAAGTTGAGACAAGTAATTTGGATCGGAGGAAGTAATAACTACTCTAGCATAAGAAATCATGCACTCCCTCCGGCCCAAATTAATTGACTTGAATTTTTCTAGATTCGGATGTATTTAGACATGTTTTAGTACTAGATCATTCGAATGTAGGCAAATCAAAGTCAATTAGTTTGGGTCGGAGGGAGTATGAAAAGATGTGATAGCTAATGTAAGAAATGACAGCCCATCGGCAACAACATAATCTTTCTTTGAGTGGATGATCCCTCATGTGTTAGTGGTGAGAAAGGAGCTTCATTAGATTCAAGAAAAAATAGAATAAGACCTTGAATCACAATAAGTGTGGATATGTTACCATTTGATTTTCTAGACCATATACTAAGAAGTAAACACACACAATGTGTCACATGATTTCTTCAACAATGATTCACTGGATAACAAATTGGTCTAATTTGTTCATGTGTGCTACCAGCTGCTCTTGTCCAATAATACATCTGTAATAGGAAAAAAAAAGTAATCCAATTTATGTTAAAAATTGCCGATCTCTGATGTGAGCATCGGAGTAGCTGAACTCAACTTGAAGATTGCAGGGACTGCTCTGATTGTCTTCCTGCATGGCCAAAACTAAATGCACCGAGAGAACCAGTACAATCAACAGAGGAAAACCATAATGCCAGGGGGATGTTGTGCACATCCATTCCCATGCGTTCCTCTCTATCATTCCCTGTTCCATCTGAGCAAAAGCTCCCTATTACATTTCATAAATACATATCTAAGCAAAGGTTGCAAGTTACACAAAAATAGGGACATGACCTCACTGTTCTTGTAGGCCACACAGAAACAAGAAAGCAAACTCAACGCACAAAGGAGTACATGAGCACGAGAAATTTCTAGGCCAAGAATTCAAGAAACATACCTCCGTTGCCAGTATCTCTAATACTTCTAATACTATTAAGATGAAAAAGGTTCAGATAGAAAGCGAGCAGCATACAAGCTCGTTGCAGTTACCACACCGATTCCGCAGGCAGCACGCGCCGGGCCCTGCCACGCGACGCCGCACCACAGCTTGCCGGCCTCGTCCAGCATCCTAACTTCGTCGGCCCAGGTGAGGAGCCGCCCTTTGACGAAGAGCTGCGGGAGAGAGAAGGCGCGGCCTCGGGCCACGTGTAGCGCCTGGAGTTCTAGGAGGAGAGCCACGTACATGGATGAGTGGGACAGGCAGTGAACAACCTTGTTGTGGCTTCAAGCGGTCATACATGCCTGGAAAGAAGGCACAATAGAAAGTATCATATCTTTTAGATAGGTTATTGGCTCGATTGAAATAGGCAGGGCATATGCATAAAAAAATAATGAATGTTAGTAATGAGTGCTACAATTAGAATTTTGCCAACACTTGGGTTATTGTTGCTTAACCTCCAGATCGCTTATCTTTTGGGCTCAGTAGCTGAAAGAGTTTGCAGCTCAGACGGTCTGGAGGGAGGGCGAAAGCGCGACGACCGGCCGAGGGATGCACATAAAATGCACTAAAATCGAAGTATCTCTTACCCAATATTAGATATTGGCATCAAGGACACTATTAATTAGAACATGCATACATGGACGCACTACTCATATCCCGCGACATGAAAAAACCGAATGTACGCAAGACTGGAAATTACATAAAATACTTCCGAGATACCGTAAAAAGCTATGTTTGTATCAGAAAGGTTTCTTAGTACTCAAAAAATAAAAATGCATCAATAGTATTCTTAGTACAACGTAGATAGTATAGGTGTATCCTAAAACATACATTCACTTAAAGGCAAGACAAAATACAAATTTCTCTTTAATACACATGATAAACCTACTCTTTCTCACAAATTTCCATATAGTCACAAACCACCTTTTCTATTGCTAGGTAACAAAGATGATGAGAAAATAATATTTATAATCCACATCAACCACTTGAATACTCAAAATCATAGGTTATCATTACAACTCAGGGAGGCACATTCTCATGTGATATGATACTTCCTATTGCGCCTTCTTTCTCCCGGAGGCATATTCAATAGATTCTGATATGCTGATTATAACACACCTTGTAAATAAAAAAGGTTACAGGATGGCAGGCTAAAATGCATCCTTGTGTGCACATTTTATGAAACTCATTCCAACCACACATATTAGATGGCGCTTATATATAGGAAGAATATAGAGGGAAAGATAACCACTCCATTATTGTACTCCCTCCGTCCTAAAAAAAAGTATGTCGCAAGTTTGTATCAAACTTTGGATGTATCTATATACTAAACAGTGTCTAAATGCTTCAAACTTAGACAAATTTGCGACATCCTTTTCAGGTCGTATCGGAAGGAGTACCAAAGTTTGACCCCAATATCTCTAGACTTCATACTGAAAATTCTCACACTAAACAAAATATTCAGCTTACGTTGTACACTATATTAACAAAATCTAGTGATTAATTATTTTTTAAAGAAACATACCTTGTAATATAGGCTGCAAGTCTCTTAGTACATGGTGCTTAGAAAAGCATGATTCCAAGTGACAGAAACTACTCAAGAAACCCCAAGCATTGTTCCTAGTATTAATTTATCCGATGAACCAAAACGGTCACTGAACAGGTTCTCCTCCTCAGACTATGCAGCAGTTTAGGGGAGACACAACACAAACCTGCGGGATCTCCCGAAATCCGTTGCTCCATGTCCATGAGGAATCAATCAATCGGCCTCCTCCTCCACACATAACAGCACGCTCAGCTAATCTCCTGCTGCAAAGAAGAAACACGCAACGAATCTTAATACACTGCCGTTGCAGAATAATCTGTTTGCCCAGAAAAACATGACCGAGAAAGAAAAACAGAAGTTGCACTACAGGAAAGAATTGAGGTGCCGATGGCCGGCCGGCTACGCCGGCCGTCGGCGTAGCTGCCTCTCTCGGCCAGCAGACCAGCCCGGCCGTCGGCGTAGGACAGCTGTCGGCGTAGATGACGGTGCCGAGGGTAGCCCTCGGTGTAGCGTGGCCGTCGGCGTAGTAGAGAGGGTTGTGCCGACGGTGGCCCATGGCGTAGGTACAGCCCTCGGCATAGCCCCAGTTCAGACACGGCGACAGAAACGGCGTTAGGTAGCCAGGTTGTGCCGACGGTCTGGCCGTCGGCACAGCTCTTTGGAAAAAATTATTTGGTCTGTGCCGACGACTATGCTGTCGGCGTAGGCCTCCAGATTGTTTTCCATTTAATAGCTATTTTTCCTTTTACCTCATTAATTTTTGAAAAATCATAACTAAATCATTCTAATTCAGAAAAATACAAATACTATATCAAACTTTGCACTATCTATCTACACTCAAATATTACATATTTGTAAACAAAAATTAAGTGAAACATAAAACATTATATATAGTTTAAAACGGGCATTAGAAATTCAAAAACGATCCAAACAATGCGAAACCTTCTCATGGTGTCATATTATGTGACATAGTTAGAAAGAAAAATATCAAACTTGGTATATTGATTATGTCTCAAAAAAACCTTCACAAAATGACCTATCTCGTTCGAGGTTTCTTGGCTTTCGGGTCGAATGACCAATGTTATGGCTAGAATGAAGGTATAGTTTGTGATAATGTGTTCATATTGTGCATACATGTACATCATGGGCTGGCGAATAATGTTTCAGTAGGAAGTTTTCCTTTTCATCGCACAAAAAAGCCGTTTTCTCTTTTCCGAGTGTAAAAAACGAACGGTTTTGTGAAGCAACCACCAAATGGCTAATTCAAAATGCTACCATCACATTTTTCAAAAATACTAGACCACCTTTGTAACTACCTCGATGATTTACACTCTTAGTTACATGCCTGGATGAACGAAAGTGGTTAAAATAGTACGGTGGGGCCCGGGGCCACTCACGGTAGAACTTTCGGCCGTCCTAACCACTTTCAGAGCATCGGGACAAGAACGAGCGGCGTAATCAGCAGGCGAAGGGATCAACTACATACACAAGTGAGTATGTATGCAAGCCACATACAACAATCCTCAGAGCCATTCCATCTAAAAGAAATAGAAATATTGCAACGCCATACGGCAAGATTCAAATATCCTAGATAGAGATAATATTTTAGGATAGCTCCTCATACATCACACATCAGAGTACCAGGCGGAAGCGGAAAACAAGGTCCGAGTACGGATAAGAAGCAAATCAGCATAAGACGCCACATAAATAAACACATCCCGCCCACAGATCTCACGGATCCCCATTCCCGAAATCTCTACACCGAATGATCGTTGCCAACATCATCTGTCTCCTCCACCCAGTATCCTTCTTGCGAATACACCTGTTCATCCGAATCAAACAAATTATCGTGTGAGACCCTAGGGGTACTCAGCAAGTCTTTATGCCACTAAAGGGGACACAACCCGGGGTGACGCAATTGCAGCAAAAGATAATAACTAACAAGTCTAAAGATACTCGCTAAACATCCGCCTAATCAATGATAGACGGACGTCCGTGAATTAAGAACAACAGTTATAACAGTATAATTAACAGATCCATCCTCCTCCTCGCTTACCAACGAGGAAGCGGACGAATAACCCCCCCATCCGTAGGCAGTTTTATTAACCATTCCATGAGTATTGCACTATTTACTAATCAGGTACATAGTCAGATTAAAGCGGCACTTTAGTTATACTTGTCTATGATCGAGAAACTGTGCTCCAAGTCGTCCATAACCGCGGACATGGCTTTCAGAAAGATTTACCCTGCAGAGGTGCACAAATAGCAACACACACTCGATCAACCTCGGAAAAACCAACTCAAAACCCAACGAGGCATTCACGACAAAGCGATCACAGGATTCAGAAATATTTTAGGGGGCCACCCCATTAAGCTACCCGCAACGAAGCTAGCTGATTCCGAGACAGACTCAAGGTTTGTGTGGACGGCGGTAAACGACTAGGAACCCGAAAATGTGACTGGGCTTGTCGATACAGCGAAAACGTGTCACGATCCAAAACAGTACAGGTGCTCCTCGCACAATCTTAAATAAAGGAGTAACATGGCATAAGTACATGATAGTAATAAAGCCCCAAACTAATTGTGGCCCCAAGAAATAAGAATGAATCAAGCTCTGGCTCAGGGGGGGTCCATAAGGCCTCCCGGATGTGGATAGTGCGAATAGTCAAGGAACAGGAATCAAGTACTCGGGGTCCTACGGGACACAAGTGAGCATGAAAAACCAAATAGCAGATATTTCTCACTGGTGCCTCTTTCATAAGTTATCCCGTTACTACACAGGTTAAGTTTTTTAGGTGCCTCATTATCCATCAGACACTCATATACCCTACACATGCTTTTCTACGACTCGCATGGCTCAAACAACTCCTATAGTAATGGCTCATGGGATGGAGGAACAAGCTTTGGTGGGGTTTAAAAGTAAAGGCTATGCAGTACTTGGGATTCAATTTAATGCAATCGCGACTCAATGATGCAAGAATAAGATAGAGGCAATAGGTACTATATGTATGCAAGCATGAGGTAGTGCTTTCCTGGCAGCTCAGTTGAAGTGAGAGATGGATCTGGGTAGTACTCCTGTGATTCCTGATAATTCTCCTGCTGGGCGTCTATTCGAAGAAGAACCAAACAAGCAAGGGCCAACATAAATAAAGTGCACAAGCATATGAATTAAAATACGACAAGCAAACAAGCATGCCACGATGAATGATGCACAATTTACATGGCATTAAAGTAGCATGGCAAGGATGAGGTGTGGTGCAAGAATAAAGCATTTTATTAATTATTTAGCCAAGTTTTATTGTCATAAACAGTCCTGATTTTTAAATATGGCATGATGCATGCTTCAATTCAGAACAAGGAATGCATAGATCGAACGGGCTCGTCGCGCTGATCGATTTACACATATTATTTGTCAAATTTGGAGCTATAGATTTAAAGTTATTAATCTAATTAGAAAAGGGCATTTTATTATAATTTTAATCATCTCGAAAATTTAAAGTGTTCAAACATTATTTTGAATAGCATATTTGAATTCTTCACATTTTTCTGATTCAAAAACATATATCATTTGTGTTATTTGGATTTATAATTTGAAAGTTGTTTAAAATCTGGTTTGAATTTGAATTTAAACAATTACTGAAATCATTTTTATTTAAACAGAAATTCGCCAGAACTTTTTACACTCCGAGGATTCTAGCCCAAGACACTGACGGATGGGGCCGGCGCTAACTGGGCCCAGCGGTCAACGTTGCACAGACGCAGGCTTTTCTCACCACGGCGCTACCTAGCCGCTGCGATTGACAGGTGGGCCAGCGGCTAGAGGCCCACGTGATAGCGGCCGAGCACGCAGGGGCTGACAGGTGGGAGGCATACCGGACCACGGGTTAAGGCTACGAAACTACGGGTGCGTTTTTGTAAAATTCCCACAGACATGGACAGGTGGGGTCTCGAGGAGCGCGGGTTGAGCGGGAGATAAAAAGAGGGGGCTATTCTTAAATCGACCACGGGCCCGTACTGTGGATCTTCCCCATGGTCTGGCGGCCAGATCCGCGTGCGGCCGTGGCGGGGCGGGGATCAAACCGAGGACATGGGGCTCGCGCTGAGGGGCGGTGGCCACTGCGGTAGGCGGGGATTGCTGACAGGTCGGGGGAGGGCGGCTAGATGAGTGGTTCGCGTCGCGGAGGCGTGCAGACGCCCACGCTCGGCGACGTATTGAGAGTGCCCGACGGAACGCGCGGCGCGACCAGGCAACGGCGACGGCGGCGAGGATGTCTGGGAGGGAGTTTGGCTTACCGCGAAGCTGCTGGCGGTGGTGGTTCGGGCAGAGGAGCGGTCGATCATCAACGTAGCAGGCGGCCGGCCGGAGTTAGGGTTTCGGCAGCGTCGCGGTACTGTGGCAGAAGCGGGGCTCCTCCTCCTCGCTGGCGTGTACGGGGCGAAGCAGAGGAACCTCCTCGGCCTCCTCGACCACCTCCACGTCACCCACGCCGGCTGGATCGAGGAAGCGGCGGTGGTACTGGCGGTGACCAGCGAGAGGAGCTGGCGTCGGTGAAGAAGAAGGAGGGGAGAGGGCAGGGTCCTGGGGTGGATCTGGCGATGCCAGGACGCGTGAGGCGATGGAGTAGATAGGGAGGGGATGGGGTGATGTGCGGGAGTGGGTAGAGATAAAGGTGGCCTCGGCCACCTTTGCTCCTCCTTCTCACGTGCTTGCCGCGGGCAGCCAGGGCAGGCGCAGGTAGGGCTGCCAGGTGGGGACGGCATGGCTGTGGGGCTGGCTCGGTGTGGGGCTAGCTCGGCAGGAAGAGAGAAAGAGAGAGGAGAGAGGAGGCTCGGGCGAGCTAGGGCTAGCCTCGGCTAGGGATTAGGAGTGGGGGTAGATGGCTCGGTCTAGGGCTTGATGCTAGGGCTGGGGTAGGAGGGTAGCTGAGATGGGGCGAGCCTGGTAGAGAGAGAGAGAAAGAGAGAGAGGTGAGTGAGGTTAAGGGTTAGGGTTTAGTTAAGAAAAATTAGGGTTTGGGGAGAGAGGGTAGGTGTTAGGGTTTGGTTTAGCCACACTAGGTCATTCATGGGTGGAGGGTGAGAAGGAGAGGACATGGGGTAGGGTTTTGTGACAAGCCAACATGGGTTAAAACATGTGATGGAGGAGATGGTGGTTTATGTGGAAAAAGCCCACATGACCATGCTTGGATAGATGTTGGATAAAGATAGAGAGGGATGTGGTTTGGTGAGGAGCAAAGAATGGCCACCTTGAATTGAATCTCAAAGAACCATGCCACACTTCCAAAGATACAAGCAAAATCCCAAAAGAAAAGAATGGTGATAACTTGCATGGCCCATGCATGGACATTAAATGCCATGTTTTATTGTGTGAAAACAATAATAATATAACATGGCATGATTCCCATGCGTTACCAAAATGTGGAGTAAGGCCAAGCAAAAGAAATTAGAATTGGATCCATCCCATCCCACATGAGCTAAATTAAATGGCAAGAATAAATAAAGGCTCATGGGTAAATGGGATGGTGGGATTATAAGGTGGTGGCAAAGAAAGGTGATGGAGAGGAATTAAAAGATATGCCCCCAACTCAACTTGGGCATCAGGCATTTATCAAGATTCAAATACAATCTATCAAGAGCCAAATACAATTAATAATGCATATGAGGGAAGAACCAAATCAAAAGGGGTTTTATATGATGCTCAAATGCAAGGTGGCATGATGACATGAGCATGATATAATTATGATGCAACAATTATATAAAGGAAGTAGCCATTATATTACTAGACCAAGTAGCATTACAATTGTTAGACAATTGGGATGCTACAACTCTCCCCCACTAAACAGGAATCTCGCCCTGAGATTCTAGGAAGAAGAAGAAGGCTCAAAGAGGGTAGGATACTTGGCACGGAGCTCATCTTCACGTTCCCAAGTGGCTTCATCAACGGAATGGTGCGACCACTGCACCTTGCAGAACTTGATGGACTTGTTGCGAGTCCTTCTTTCTGCGACTTCAAGAATTTTTATGGGGTGTTCTTGATAAGACAGATCTTCTTGGAGATTGATGAGTTCATGGTCCACGGTCCTGCCGGGATCCTTGAAGAACTTCTTGAGTTGAGAGATGTGGAAAACATCATGGTCTTTGAGTTTTTCAGGGAGCTCAAGAGCATAAGAAACTTCTCCTCTTCTTCCACGAATTTTGAAAGGACCGATGTATCTAGGAGCCAGCTTTCCTTTGATAACAAAGCGGTGCGTGCCTCTCATGGGAGTGACACGAAGGTAAACGAGATCACCAGGGACATACTCCATGTCCGTGTGCTTTCTGTCATAATTGCTCTTCTGGCGACTTTGAGCAATCTTTAGGTTTTCAAGAATGATGTGAACTTTCTCCTCCGCTTGAGTTACAATGTCGGGGCCAAACAATATCCTTTCACCTGCGCCCGACCAACCAATCGGAGTTCTGCATTTGCGACCATAGAGAGCCTCAAATGGTGCCATCTTTAGACTTTTCTGGAAGCTGTTGTTGTAAGAGAATTCAGCATAAGGAAGGCATTCTTCCCACTTCATGCCGAAAGAGATAACGCAAGCACGGAGCATATCTTCTAGAATCTGATTGATCCTTTCAACTTGTCCTTGCGACTGAGGGTGGTAAGCTGTGCTGAAGTTCAATTTTGTTCCCAAAGCATTTTGGAAACTTCCCCAGAACTTGGAAGTGAAGATGCTTCCACGGTCTGAGCTGATCTCAAGAGGAACCCCATACAAAGAGACAATTCTGTTGATATAGAGCTCAGCCAACTGAATTGCAGAAATTGTTTCCTTGACTGGAAAGAAGTGAGCTACTTTGGAAATCCTGTCAATGACAACAAAGATTGCATTGTTGCCCTTCCGCGACCTTGGAAAACCAGTGATGAAGTCCACCTCTACTTTCTCCCATTTCCATTCCGGAGGCTTCAATGGCTGTAGAAGACCGGAAGGTTTCTGATGGACAGCTTTAACTCTACGACAGACATCACACTCCGAGACATACTTGGCACAATATCGTTTCAACCCAGGCCACCAATATTGTGTTTTCAAGTCCATGTACATCTTAGTGCTGCCAGGGTGGATAGAAAGAACAGAATCATGCGCCTCCTTGAGAACTTGCTCTCTTAAACCCAGGTAGTTCGGAACAAACATCCGGTGTTCAAAGAAAAGAGTGCCTTGGTCATCGACGTGGAAAGACTCATACTTCGGAAGCTGAATGTTGGAGATGATCTTTTTAGTGTAAGGATCACCAAGTTGAATGGAACGAACTTTTTATTCCAAGAGAGGGGTTGCCAGAAGATTCAGAAGATACCCTTGATCCACAATTTCAAGGTTGAGCTTGCGGAATTCCTCGCACAAGAGAGGCTGTTGTTCTTCCACCATGAGATTGTTGACATAATCTTTTCGGCTGAGAGCATCGGCCATGACATTAGCTTTACCCGGAGTGTAGTTGATGGTCAAATCGAAATCATTGATTGTTTCAATCCACCTCCTCTGACGAAGGATGAGATCAGGCTGTGTGAAGATATACTTCAGACTCTTGTGATCAGAAAAGATCTCACAACGGTTGCCAAGCAAGTAATGCCTCCACACTTTCAAAGCAAAGACAACTGCTCCGAGTTCGAGGTCATGTGTAGGATAGTTGATCTCATGCGTCTTCAATTGTCGAGAGGCATAAGCAACAACTTGTTTTTCTTGCATAAGGACCGCACTCAATGAATCGGTGGATCACACACTTGGAGACAGGGACAGGGACCCGCCTGACTATTTCGAAAGTAGACAAGTGTTGAAAGAGTGAAGTCTGGGGACAACGGTAAACGTCAAAAATGGGATCTCCAAAGCTACCCGCCCTACTAAATAAGTTCGCAAGCAAGGGACATGCCGAACACCTACCTTTCCAACTAAGTCCCACGCGAGGACCCTTTCATTGACGATGCCTTCCGTCGTTAGCAAGCGGTGGCCGACTAGGCCTTTTCCCTAAATATTTTAGGAAGCGAAGAGGACAGAAAAAAGTTCGGTAATCTTCTCCCTTTGGTAGGCATTTACGCAAGGCACTGATATTCTGAGTCTCTCGATTATACGTGAAATAGGGAGTGAAAGGTCTTATTCGTCTTTCTTGGCCTATGTGAATACTATTGAATGAATAATTCACTATTGAAAGTGCAAGTCGACGTTCCTGATATGAAAGTGAAAGTGGAGTGAAATCTAGATATGAAGGTTCAAGTCCAGTTCCAATCTGGATATAAAAGTGCTGTTCAATCGTCGAAAGTGATCTCTCTTTTGTTGTTCTCTTTTAGTCCGCTTTTCTTTTTTCTTTCTTTGGAGTCGGGTTCTTAAGACAGGACTAGAAATCAGGTTTTCTGAATATCTCTCTTCCGGCAAAATAAGTCAGTTTGTTCGAGATCGAAAGAGTGCCCTCGAGAGACTAGACTGATAGTAACAGTAGTGCGCCTTCAGTTGAGGAGAGCTGTTCAAAAGCAGTGGTTATGAGCTCTTTCTTGTGGAGGTTCAGAATAGATAATTCCTTCACTTCAGTTGCACTAGTGGATTGAATAACCTTTTCTTTAGTTCTAACAAAGTGCATGTGTTGTTGGTTAATAAAATCACGAGTTTCGATAGGCTGGAGGAAAGATACTATAAGTAGGACAAAGAAAGACCCTATAAGAGAAATGAAAGGCATTTTAGCATTTTTCCACTTATCCAATTCTTTGCAAGAGTATTAGAGAGAGAGAGCTATTCTTAGGTCAGTTCCTGAAGTCCACTTTTTTTTAGTCTTTAGCTAAGCTAAGTAAGTAATCCTTCATCAAACTTGCATATCTGGCACTTTAGGGGGTCAATCTTTCATGTTGGAAGCTAAAGAAAAGGTACTCCCCCTCATTTAATTGAGAGAGAATAGGGCAATAGCGATAGACACATGAACATAAATGAAAAGAGGACTCCCGTAGAGGAGAGGGGAAACCCGCTTAGATAGGGCGACAGCCCGGTTTTTATTGAATATCCTTTCCAGTGCTTGTCTTGTATTGAGGTATACCGAAGATATGAGTCAAAGTAGGTAAGAGAAGGGGGCTTTCACTATTATTAAGAGTAGGGCTTTAATGAAAATAGTAGGCCCTTCGTATCTTTCTATGACCTCCAAGACGGAGCGAGACGGATAGGCAGAGCAAGAGCTCTTAAAGTCTACCCGGGCTAGCTTCTTCATTCTTTGATCAGGGGCGGGCTTCTTCCCTTATATACGATGAATTAGATAGAGCCTCCTTCTTTGATCCATTCATTGATAAAGTCTTCGGGGTTGTTTACCTTTTGAATCAACAGTAGAGTAGGTTTGATCTTGCTTTCTCAATCTTTCTCTGATCCTAGCCCTGTAGTAGATCCGGCTTTATTCGGCTAAAAAGAAGTGTGTGTGGCCGTCGTATCTGCTCGCCCCCTTCTTCATTCATCCATTTAGGTTAGAATGGATCTAGGGAACCTTTTAGGGGACAACCCTGAAAAAACACAGTAATAGAGTCCAATCTCTGAAATATAGCATTTTCTCTCCTAAGTAGTAGTAGAAGGCTTAGTATCTAACTTGATCCAATAGAGTCAGAACACACACAGTAGATCCAGATTCCACACCTTGCTGTGGACTGGGGAGAGAGCAGCTCTGCGAAGCTGGGCGTTCTGTGTGATTATGGAGGAACTGTAGTACTCGCCCCAAAATGCAAGCCGGGATAGATACTTAAAGAAAGAGGGAGCCGTGGGCCTTCAAAAACGAGCGAGGGAGTGATGGGCAACCTTAGTCTATATGTTTCTCGTGAGCCGCCAAGTACCAGTCTCGCAACAGTACTGGCGTTAAAGGATCGGTCCTTCACTTGCGGATCGTTCGCGAGTCGAACTCGCTCTCTTGCCACACATTTGACTCACGAACTCGAGTCGGACTCATTCACTGCTGACTTTTTTGAGGATCGTTCATTCTTCACTCTCTTGCTATTACCCGCAGGGAGCGCAGCAACCGACGGTGCATATTATCATATAGAAAGAAGCGAAGCGTAGCGATTCGTACTACCGGAAAAGTGTCGCTAACCGCTAGGCAATAGAGTCAGCTTACAGGGTGGGGCGCAAGCAAGCATAGCGAATCACATAGAGTTGCCCCTACCTGCAAGCGCGCAGATAGATAGGGCGGGCGAGCGCAGGGATGGATGTCTGAGCGGTTGAAAGAGTCGGCCTTGAAAACCGAAGTATTGATAGGAATACCGGGGGTTCGAATCCCTCTCCATCTGCGAGGTCATAAGTTCTCTCTTGCCTTATCTATAGATAAGAACGAATCTCCTCGACTCGACTGATATGATGGATGGAATGGGTAGAAGGTTGAGGTTATTGTGTGTTGATTTAGTTAGGACTTTGTCTCCCTTTCGTTATCTTCCGCCCCGGGTGGATGACATGTGGGAGCTAAGTCGAAGTTCTCGGTGTCATCATGAGTGGTAGCAGCGATTGGAGTTTGATTTAGGCCCTGTGAAGCTTAACAGACAAACAAAGAAAACGATAGAGACTTCCGGAGTGTGACGACCTTAATGAATCAAGTATTCGGGTGGCAGAGTTATTAGCAACAGCTCAAATTCATTCATACTTATTTCCCTTGCTTCTATGATCCTAGCACATTTAGGTTTTGATCTGAGGCTATCCTGGTCTGCAACCTTTTGAACTGTCTGCTGAATCCATGAGCAGGCAAGAGACAACCTGGCGAACTGAAACATCTTTCTAGCCAGAAAGTATCATGTTGCTCTTCAGAAAACGCGTATAATAGTAGTAAAAGTTCGTGGCTACTGCCAAGTTCAAGTTCGTAACCGCAAAAATCACATTCCCATGGAAATGATCAAGAACTTACTTCTTTTGAGATGGCTGTTCCCACTTTGTGGCTTTTTCCTTCAATACATCATTTTGAAGCTGTCGCATATCTTGTCCTCAGAGACACCTAAGCCCGCCCTTGTGTCACAACATGTCTTAAAAAGAAGGGTACTAAAGCAAAGTTATGGGTCTAACTACCGGTCATCGACAGAGTCTTCCTAATTAGAAATAAAAAAGATATGTGAATCAACCAGAACAAAGTGTTAGAGAAGCTGCAAAGGAGCAGTCTTATTTCCTTTCATAGTAGAAATGCGAGGACTGATTCTTGTTATTCGACAGGCTCATCCCTCTATCTACAACAACTCTTATCTCTGGGTTCTGACCCTCCTTCAACTGGGGATCAATCTGAAAGCGAATCCCGTTGACCAACTCATTGGGCTCGTGAATCCACCGCTGAAGCTTCAGAATTAGACCTAGGGTCACAAAAACTTTCTCGTTCACTAGAATCTAAAAGGGAATCAAAATGCTTAATGTGGTTGGGGAGGAAAGCTGCTTATAAGTCCTCCTCTTCTCTCGCCAAGAGAGTTACAGTCCAGTGTTCTTGAAACAACATACTAGGTAGTTGAGAAAGAATCAAAAAGATTGGTCACCTTAGGGCGGAACTTACGGATTTGAATCGTTTTAGTCAGGAGGATACCCATGCGCCATGGACTTAACACAAACTGAATCTTGTTCTGGTCGTTACAACCTAGTGGTTGGCGCCCTTGCAAAGCGTAGTGCTTCTTTATCCAATTTGGACCCCATACTTTCTTACTTTCTAGCAATTAGGTAGAGCCTCGTCCATTTTAGAACTGAAGTCTCGTAGCGACGGTCAGATCTTCAATAATGAACTCAATGGGATCTTCCACCATAGTATGCTTTCTGCTCCTGAGGTGAGACATTGACAATTGCCCCTTCTTTTAGTCAACTTCGGGTTCGTCGGGTAGTCACCGCGCTCTCAATTTCCTAGACTTGAATGCCTTGCTTTGAGTTCGATCCGCCTATTATACCAGTGCTTTTCTTTTCTATCCGTGACTTATCTTTTACCTACTTGCTTCTGCTTCTACTTGACCGGTGCTTGCTTATTAGATCAGCTATTCCTATCCACGCTAAGGATGAGGGCCATCTTTTGCAGTTCATATCAGCTATCCCATCTCTTTCTTGCTCGGTTAAAGGAATATCACTATCCCATCTCTTCTATTAGTTCTAGTTACTTACCCTCGAATACTGTGCTTTCTTACCTAGCTATTATGCATAAACCAGTGCTGCTAAAACACCTAGTCCTTACTTCTATTGGACAAATCTCCCCTAAGCCTAGTTACCTTTAGATTCCACACCATTCTGAGATATAGCTGCCATAACCCGACGTATCTTTACTTACCTACCTTGCATCTCTAACCCGTCCCACTCCCCGCCATCCAGCGATTCCAAGGGTCATAGCGTACGAGAAATGATAAGCTGTCAATGTGCTTAGAAGGTCGTTCTTCTTTATGCAGACAGGTGGATAGCCTATCTTCAGAACTAGATTCTAGGAAATCGGACACTAGTATAGACGAGAGAGAGACCTTTTTACCTGGAAGTAGAATTATATACCTGTCCGGATGGTTGGGAGAGTGAGCTCTGCCCTTAATTGGGTAGAGCGAGGGAAAGCAAGGAAAGATAGCAGTTAAGGAATAGCGGATCGGGTTGTGAAAGGGAAGAGGATCTTAATGATCAAAGAAGTGATTCAAATAGGCATTTCCCGGGTAATAGGAGAACGAATCTCTACTCTCGTGCTCGACAATGTCCAAGAAAAATGGGGACAGTCCCACCCACATATATTATTTTATGCCAAAGTATTATATCAAAGCAAAGAAAGTAAGTCAATCCATTCTTCAGCTCAATGAAAAGGCATATCTAGCAAATGAACAAACTCACTCTAGGTAAGACTCTCTGTTTGGGCATGAAAGGAATTCACAGTGCAAAGAGAAAGGAAGACGCTACTCACTCGAAAATGAAAGACGAAGGGAATGAGGAAAATCTACTTCTTTCTATAAGGTCTATCCGTTTGGGTATTTAGTTAACAAGGAGAATCACATCCTCGCCGCTCGCTCGAAGTCAATTAATATGTATGTATGTACTACTAGATAGTTGGAAATGCCAAGTAATGCACTCATTGGTAGATCTTTATTTTAGAAAATGAATGAGTAGGAAAATCATTTAAGTCAGAGTTGGGCGAGCGAGAACTTACAATTCGTGTTCAATATGCTACCTGCCCTATTTACAATAGAGGGCCGGCCCCCAAAAAGGAAGGAAGGCGGCCTCTTTTATCAATGTGGGAGTACACACTGTCAAAAATGAGAGTCAATGGGAAAAATGCCATTCGTTACAAAGATAACCAACTAAACAGTGAATATGCACTACTGACTATGCTATATAGGTAGGCCCATTAGGTAGGTAGGCCAATCCTGATATCGGAAAGGAATTAGATCACTTTTATCGGGAATAAACCGTAAGGAAATAAACAACTCTTTCTCTTCAACCTGGGTCAGTTACAAGGACAACTTAACCACATCTCTGACGATAAAGGAATAACATCTGTGTAGATAAAGGAATAGCATCTGAGTACAATAGTGTAGAGTTCCCCGCACTAAACATTGCAAAGAGTCTAAAAGAGGTGAAAGAGTTATAAAGAACTATGGAACAAGGCTTTACTCTAAGTATTTGATGGAAAGCTCAAAGTGGCAGGTTAAACTAACAAGAAAGTATCGGAAAGCAAAAAGGGACTCTTATGATTCACCGTATCACGTCCAATACAGCTCTGCCACAAGTTGATCGAACCAAGCAGTCTGATCATCCTTGCCTGTCCCCCTCTTTTGTCAACCGTTGAAAGAGCATAGTCCCAGGAATGAACCATATCGATCCAAGGAAAGAAGAAAGGTAAATCAGACCATAGGAATCTTCTGATGAAGTCCATCAGAGAGGACAGGTTCTTTGTTGCCTCACCAGCCAGCGCCAGGTTTGGATATGCAAGCTTCGTGCCAGCCAGTCCATGACCCTCCCCGGCAAGTCAATAATATTTTTCCTCTTAAAGTGAGGAAGAAGTGTCAAAGTCTGTGATCTAAGTACCTGTTCTCTCAGTACCTTACAGTAGTGAATACCCTGTCTTGTTAGAAGGAGATTGGGTCTTTTACTTACTACTTTTGGAAAGGTTACACCTGAGACTATCTCTAAGCACGCATGTCCCACTATCTATATGTGAGAACAGGAATTCCCTACACCAACATATCTAGCGAGGGTCCTTCCAATCTACGAAAAGAGGGCACGTAGAAAGTGAATTAGTCAAACCTGCACCAAAATAGCGAGTGAGGAACAAGCACTATTTCGACCATACTCTCTTGTCCAGCAGTACATACTGTAGCAGTCAACTCACTATTTGCACTCCTAGCATTCCATGAGCTTTTATTTCAATAGTAAGCAGGAAATGAAAATAAGAGAAGGGTAGAAGAAGAGATTCCTACTAGTACTAACGATTCAAACCTAGCCCCTTAGACTATTCCTCCCCTCTTTTCAGTCGGAGTACCACGTGACTGGGCTTTCCCCCACGACCAGCACCTACCACCTAAGAGCTACCTGTCCCGCGACCAGTACCACCGAAGCGACGACCAGAAACACCTACGAATCGAATTCACCCGAGAATCCGTAGTTGGCAACCCAGATGGCTGGGCTATCCAAACCAGATCCGTATCCGCTCATGGCGATCAGCCGCATTCTCTTTCTCAAGTCAGTTGATCCAACCTTGTAAACAACTATACCGTGACTTGTTGACCCAGTGAGTAACTACTATCGTAGCAAACCTAAAGCATTCATGCTTACCTTTGTCAACTTATACTTGACTTGGATATTACGCATATCCATCCTTCCCCTGATCGTTCGACTTCCGTGGTTAATAAGATTGGATTCCGTGCTTGCATTCATAGACAGATTGATTCCTATGTTTGCTCGCTTCTGGTCCCTCGCTATCCTAGTGTTCTTCCTTCAGGGTTTACCAGGGGGCAGGTCTATTAACCCAGTTCGAAGTACCCTTCCAAGTCCACAGCTCGACTGCTCGTACTCCTTCGCCCTCTCTTTTCACCTTAGAAAACTGATCAACATCAAGTTCTTTCTACAAGAGCATCAAGGTCAGGCGTCCCCAGGAGTGTTTCGATATCTAAAAAACATTCTAACTATCTTAAATGGCATTTGATATGAGATATAGTTCACGTGCAGCATATTACACAAAAGAGTGGGTTGACACATTAATGAGGCATTCCCTAAAAAGGTGGATCAAGCTGTTTCAGTCCCTGCCCATAATTCTGCACATAAGGCAGACCTTGAACCAAGGTTATACATAGATCCTTTGATCTCCACGGCAATCTCAGACTATACCACCGGCAGCAACTCTAGAGGCACAGGGCGAAGAGTAAGCATCTAACTGAAGTTTTACAACTTGGAAAGATGGCCCAGCCAATGTTAATGATTCTTTTATCTGGGATAACTTGCTGGGAATTCACTAGAGCTCCTGAAGCCACTTGATCCTTATAGAGGTCGATCATTTGGCTAAAAAGATCCCTGCGTGCATTGTCTTCATTACCCAAATAGAAAGCATTCCTGTACCGGCAGTGAAGTTCGTGCTAAATGACCGAACTAAGGTATCCGCTTGCGAGTCTTATCAAAGAGTCTTAGGTTCATTATGCTCTTCTTCCTAAAAATGGGAAGTATTATGAAGTTTCAGTCCTGTGCTGTAGTTAATTCCCTTTGTCTTAAGTGATCTATTAGATAGATTCCCTGTGACCACCCGAAGGGTAAGAAAGAGATGCTCCGTGTAGCTAACCCCAAGTCTGATAACCTTTGCAAAAATAGGTTTCTGACGTCACTGCCTTTCATGCCAAGCTTGACGCTCTTGCTCTTGCACAGGCGGTGGGTGGATCAATTTGTGTAAACGATCACTTTCTATGTCTCCCAATCGATGCGGTACTACCAATCGTAGACTGGTGACCGGGGAATGAGAGCTCCATACACCATGATTCATGGAGTCTTTCCTCTCGTTTTTAGGTTTTTTGTGTATATACCCAACTATAGGTCACCTATGTGACCAATCCTCACCATTGGTTTCACAGCACTTAGTAAGCATACGTTTGAAGACCGAGTTGGTTGATTTGGTCTGTCCATTCGCTCTAGGAGGGGCTCGACTTCCTTTGAGCTATGAGAAATGTTTAGGGGAGCGCCTTCTTCTTTTTTCTGGCCTTGGCTACAAAGAGAGCTATGGAGCCTAGCTGAAAGCTTGACAAGGCCTATTTAGTGTATTCGGCCACCCAACCACTCGCAGAAAGAATGGGGCATTCAAAACCAGACAGGGATTCCTTCTCCTAGGGTTGCTCTGAGGTAACCGCTCGTCTTGATGCTGGCAGTCAAGAAGGCAAAGAGTTAGGGCGTTAGCGGGTAGTATTTTGGAATGCTGATGTATTTCATTGATAAACCACTGAGTCGTAAATGACCTATTTAGTTCAGGATGAAATATTGATTGACTTTCCATTATACCCTTCTTCCAGCGAAGTGCTTTAACTCTCTGACATCTACCCTCTCTTCCAATCAAGTATCTAGAGAAGGTAGCGAGCCTTTTGAGTACATTAACAACAGATGAGAAATTGTTTTAGGGGGTGGAGTGCAAATGTGAATGGAGAGATTAGGAGAACAAAGGCAGAATTGTTGACTAGAAAAGTTGGAGCTTTTGCAGGAAAGAGAGGGAATTGGAGCAAGAGGAGTGGGAGTGCGTTGATTACTGATTTCACTGGGGTTCCCCGACCGTCCAGAGAGAGTTGTCGCCAGGTCCTCGAAAAAAGAAACCGTGGGAGGAAGAACATTGTGCAACCCATGCAACCTGTGAAATCCAACTCACCTAACCTGTAGAAAAAACTGCTTACATGCCATCATACAACCAATCAAGAGGCGCAAGAGCAAAACCCAATATCCCCAACAGGAATTACACGTGCCAAAGATAAAGGAAAACAAATACTGAACCACACAGAAAATGAGGAGTACTCGGGTGCAAAAGCAGGTGGATAGATTTCTGGGTTTTATCACCACACCTACTAAACCTAAATCCAAACACAAAGGCCAAGCTAGTTCTATTCGCTAAGCCTTGAGAGAAGTCGACCTCTTGTCACCCTGCACCGCGTCCGACACCTTGACAAAACCACTTGATGATGAAATGGCTAACAAGATTGAACAATGTTGTGGACTTCAGCACTAACTAAAGAACTACCACTCCCTCCATTAACGAAAGAAAATATCAAATATTCCCACCAAGTAGATGGAATTTGATGATTCACACTTGTGCTCGACGAATCTATCGATAACCCCTCGAACGGATCTTCTTCTATAACCGGGATCTTACGACTCTCGTGCTTAATAAGTTGGCACCTCGCATCCTGCCAAAACATAATCCTCTTATTCTGTAGCTAGAGTTGGGCTCCTTAAGAAGATATGATACTTCTACTTTTGACATCCTTTTTTTGCCTATTTTGAAACGCAAATTGATAAAGCCACCTGGCGAGTAGGAATAGTTTCGAGTTCGGTTACTTAAGTACAGAGATTGGAACAACTTAGCGCGGGAAGTCCCATATCTTGTCTTAGCCTCGCCTCACCTATTTCCTCATAACGAGATCAGAATGAAATAGAATGGAATCTAAAGTCTTAGCTAGATCAGGGCTACCACGTTCACTCAGACGAAAAAGAAAAGAATACTAGACCTGTTGGACTCGCAAAGTAGGATCAGGCTTAGTCTACTAGAAACAGAGGAGAGCGAAAACTAAGTCAAAGGGGGAAGAGCTGTTTATGAGCATTTTCAGGTCGGTTGACAACATCCAATGTCTCCCACGAGGGTGCCTAAAACTCCAGTTTTTCTAGGCAGAGGTAGATATAGCCTTTATTTCACACATTTGAGTTTGTAGGAAGATTCCCCGCTCTGAAATAAAGTCTATTTGGAGCTTCTTCCAAAGAGGTTGGGATTCTAGTTTCAATTGGATGTGTCCCGGTAAGATCGTTAACGACTGATATACTTCCTGAGACAGGGCATGCTCTCCCCAGTATGTTTCGCATAAACTGGGCCGAAGATCTGACAGAGGTTGACTTGCTGGCTTGTGAGTTGCCAGCTCCGCAGTTGATTGCTAACCAGAGGATAGTGACAGCCAATATTCCTATTCCTGCTTGTGTGCTTGTTTGCAATTCTTCCTGTTCCTGTTATGAGACGACCTCGGCTCAAGCTGACCCCACACCAAAAGTCGTCAAGCAGTCTTGGGATCCATCAATCAGTGAGGAGGAAACCAAAACCTGTTGGAGTTCCCCGCCATCACCTCGCCTAGATCCGGGGGTTCATACCCTCCTGTAGCAGAGATGTAAGTCGCAAAGGCTACTTGCCTGCCGAGGGGGGGGGGAGAACTACCTAGTATCAAATTCACAAAGCAGCACTTTTAGTAGTTGACATCTTTCTTTCTCATTTTCATCGGAAAGGAGATTTTTCACGTTAAGCAAGAAGAGCTACGAGTTGGAGGGCTATTTCACCTACCTTCACTTCTCCTTTGTATCTGCCGAAGACGCATGTAGCCCAACGACAGGCTTGTGTGGAGTTGAATGACAACACGCATAGGTCTTTTGGCAGGGGGGGGGGGAGGGGGGGGGCTCTTTGTCTAAAGGAAGGGAAAAGTCAGCAGGCCAATCCCTGTTTCAGAATTGGAAGAAGCTGTAGGAGGTTCACCATCAGAAAGGCATGGGACAACAAACTCTCTTAAAGCTTTCTTCGAATAAGTCTTTCGCTTGACTTGGCTCAACGGCTTTAGTTCAGTAAATGCTTTCATATGAAGCTTGAGTCAAGTCTAGTCTCATGCAGTGAAGATCGTCAAGCAATCATTGCTCGTCTCTCCAAAACCTATTGATAAGGAACGCGTTCAAGTGTATGGAATAATCAAACCTTTCACGTATTTGTTAACATAGTGTTGGATGATTGATTCCTCTCTTTCTCCATGGCCCGCTTCCCATAACTAGCCTTACTAAAACTTACGGAATGCTAATTTGACCTAAATTTTCGGTTAACTACTGACTTTCTTTGCTAGCTCACCCGGAACTCTGTCTTCAGGAGGAAAGCTTGCTTGAGTACCTTACTTGAATTAGTTATAGAATAACCGAAACAGAAAGGTTTGATGAGCCGCTGCTTGCTCTCTAACTGCTCTTACCGCTTCTTCTTCTTGACCTCTGCTCACTGCTGCCAATGCTGTGACTGCCGCCCCTATCTCTAAAGCTGCGGATTACAGCTCCTGATTCAAGCAGTTCAAAGTCTGAAGTATGAGTCTTGTTTGTGACATTCAATTCCAGAATGAACATTCAAAGGAAAAGTAGTATGGGACAGCCTGCTGCTTGCTGCGGCTGCCGACCGAAGAACTGAAGATCTTCAATCTATGTTTGAGTGCTCTTGCGAAAGAAAAGAATTTCGAATGCTAAAATGACTTCAAAAATAGGATAGGATCGCCCATATATTTTTTGAGAAAGAAAGATACTGTACTCCGCACAGGCTACACCGCATCCTTCAAGTTGAATGCCATCTTGCCTACCTTCAGTTCATGCCTTCAGGCCGGCCTGCTCTTGCCTATGAATGAGATGCCTACTTCCCATTAAGTCAAAATACCTCATAGACATATTTTTTAGAATACTTAGTTAGTTAAGATAAAGATGGCTTTTGACAATTTTGTGAGTCCCCTCGTTCCCGAGCAAGAAAACGGATGCACTAACGCCTTAGTTTCGCGCTAAAAAATCCGTTGCTTGTTCGGACCGCAAATGAATATTCTTTATTTCCTCTCGGACAAGCCCTCTTTTTTCATTCGAATGTACATCTTTTTCGGTAATGATCATCTACAACTGAAAGACTGACGTCTTCCTCTACTTGATCCTTAGTTATACAATCTCCCTCCACCTCCATTTTTATGATCCTCATAGCCTTTTTGATTCGCGTCCTCCCCCTGGATCTATTCCTGCCGTGTCCACGTCCTCTGCCTCCAGCAACTAGAGTTGCATCAGTTTGTTCATTATTGAGAATAGGCCTCTTCTCACACCGTACCAGTTCTTTTTGCAGTTGAATCTTCCCGTTCTGGCTTATTGAGTGTATAGATTCTTTTTGAAATGCAATCTATTCCCATGTCACTCTTCTCATAACATATCATGTTCTCCTCACTTTGATTCTGGATTCACCAGTTTATTTAAGACGGGGTTCTATGGTTTCTAGCCCCATTTGACAAAAGTGAGCTTCCCCTATCTCTTTTGTAGGAATCAGATAGCAATGCTCATTCGTGAATAGCATTTCATGCTTCCGCTACTTCGTCGGAGAGATCCATGGAAACTCAAAAAAGAAAAGCGGACGGCATTGTTCATATGACAGCCAGAAGTAAGTTCTCTCGTCGGCTATTCAAAAAGAATTACTTATTCATAAACTTCCTTTTATCGAGCATAATAGCTCTTATACGCTTGTACAGAGGAGTATAAAACAATGTATATAATATATATATAGGTGCTTAGTATCCTACAAAAACATTAACATCCAAAGCACCGTAAGCTTGCTTTCTCTCCCGCTGACAGACAAAGAAAAGGGTTTTTTAGACTAGTCTATGGCGCTAGTGGAATATATTTTGCGTTTGTATTCTAGCTTAGCTCTCTCTATTCTTTGCTTAAGCTATCGTGTCGTGTAGATGGATGGCATCTCCCTATTCCCACATCCCCGGATATGATTAATGCATGGAAGCTAAGGAATTGGGTCATTCTTCAGCCCAAGATGCAAGCATTTGGACTCCATCCGAATATGGCAGTTGAACTCTTATAATAGGCTTGGCTCTGGCTGGCAAAAAAACGAAAATAAAGAAGAGCTTCTTGTTTCCAAGCGGAACTCGAATGGGCTGCTAGCAGATTTGTTGGGGATGGCAAGTTAACACCGTGGGTAGGCTTGCCTTTCACTCGCTCTGGCACATTTTGGCGGAACGTCAACGTTATATATAGTGGAATTCTAGAGGTAAGTTAATGTTTTCAAAAATCCAAATGGAAAAGGATTTTCTAAAATATGCAGATTAGAAGCTAGTATCTCCAGTTTTATGAGAGAAAGAAGAGGAAGAATCGGCGGAACATCCTAGCCAAATTTGTGTCTCAATCCGATCAAAAACAAAACATATTCTATTGTGTGTTGACCACCGGGAAACGAATGGATTAAGATGAAGACGGACGGTGCAATTAGCGAGCATGGGAAGGCTTGTGGAGGTTTAGCAAGACAAAGGGGATATATGCGTTCTCTCAAGCAGTCAAGAACAAGACCATACTCGAAGTCGAGCTCTTTTGCATCTGAACATGTATTCAAATAGCAGCTAAAAAGGAGTGTCAGAGGATTTGGATTGATTCGGATTCCCTAATGTAAGACATGGTCTACTCTCAAGATCCCAAAGTTGGCAGCTAAGGAAAGCCCCTTCTTCATAAGATCAAGAAAGTACGAGCGTCTTCCGAAGATTGGAAAATCTCCCATACTTGGAGAGAAGCAAACCAACAAAAAAATTTGCAATTGACTATGCTTAGTAGTTGATACCTTTGGTCTTCACATTTTCCCTTCCATTTTGTAAAGTTAGTAGAAGAGGATAGATCCGGTAAATTGACGAATGTCAATCTTCATTTTTTTATATTAATACACTGGTAGGGGTCGATCAGGCAAATCCCAAAGCTGACCCCCGAACAGCTGCTGGACTGCTCTACTTATCTTCTCTCTCTTCAGACTCACTGAACCTTCTCAAAGACTCCCTTGCACTGAGAACACAATTAAGAACCCTCCTTCTCACAAGAAGGCAAACCTTGTACGTTGATAGAATCTTCTTTCGCATCCAGAAGAGAGGCTGTGGGCTATCCGAGAGAGTGGTTCAGGTGACTACCGGAGTCATTGATTAAGCAGATCAGATGGGCTTAGTAGGGCTCGAACCTACAATATCACCGTTATGAGCGGTACGTTTCAACCAATTAAACTATAAGCCCAATCTCTACATGCCGGGAAGAGCGGACAGAAAGAGGAGACCTTTGCTCTATCTCCTTCTTCCTCTTCCCGGGGCCCCGGAGGGGTTCTTTGGCAAGCCCTATTAAAGAAGCTAAGTGACTTTCGTCACTCAAGTAGTGAGTTGAGAGTGACCGTTAGGGTGACCACTTGTACTTCTAGGCCTTGGCGACCTATATGTTACGCAACACAGCTTCACTCGATTCAGTAAATCAATAGTTCAAACCAGCCCACTAATAGCTTAGATAGTGGCCCTTCCACTTTGGTATAGTTGACCCTACCTATTGACTCAGGTTCATAGGAAGGGGGAACCCAGACGTAGTGGGATGTAGGCTTCAGTGTTTTGGTACTTTTTCACTACACTTATTCTTTTTTTCACCGGCAGGTTAGTAGGCCAGGCGAACAAACGAAAGTTCTCCGCG